>JARWLC010000004.1:23884306-25084306 GCA_033318265.1 Phyllotis vaccarum | reverse complement strand
ATGGCCACACCTCCATTTGTTGGTCCTCCTGCATGCTAATGACAGATGTGTGAATCAGGCTCAGAGGTGTGCAACTAAACAGCCTGAGTCTCCCCAGAGCATATTCCAGAGGTGGAGCTGCTCAAGTGCAAAAGCAGACTGGCCGCTCAGCATTCCTTTCCACCAGCATTGCCAGACACCTGTCATCCCTCCACATCCTCAGCAATGCTTTGTTTCCTTGGGGTGTGTGGAGGATTGGTTTGCCGGGAGGGTTGTTATTTTGTGGTTTTGTTTTTGCTCATGTGACTACTGTGTTTAAATTTGCATTTCCACAGTTGTTAACAATACTGATCACCATTTACACATCTACAAGCTATTCAGATTCTTTGCCCATTTGTATTCATTGGTTTTTAGGAGTTTCTTCTTTATTCTAGATATTATTAATCCTTTGTTGACAGGAGTTACAGCCCAGTTAACTCATCAGTAAATTAAAATACTCAGCCCATATAATTGTTAAATTGTTTATGGATAAATATGTATGTGTTTATGCATATGAACTACAATATCAACATATGTAAAGTATAAGTTCAACAAACTGTAATATTAATGTATCAGATACACAGTACAAGTATATCCTTATGACTTATGTATCAGGGTTCGCTAAAAGAACAAACCTATAGGATGAATATGTATTGCAAAGGAGGTTCATCAAATTGGCTTACAGTGCAGGCTGGGTAGTCCAACCATGACTCTACTCTAGAGAGACTGATAACCCATCCAGGAGGCCAGATGACTCAGCCCTGTTCTGATGTGGAAGACCAGGAGGATTCCTGAAGAGCTGCTGGTCTTTAGTCCATAACAAAAGGCCAAGAGACAGTAGGAATGGTATCAGTGGCAGCATCAGGGTGGATGCACTCAGCAAGGAGCAAAGGTGGATAGCCTGCTGATGGCCTCGCAGTTGTCCCAGGGCCTCTCAGAAGCACTGGTGCCCTCCTGCTGCACTTTTACCAACACCCTTTCTGGGCTCTTCAAAGACTCTTACCCTGCACTATGGTGCCAACCTCAACTTTTCTCCACAATGCCTTCAGTCCTGGGCCTTCTGCTGTAACTGAGGCTGCACTTGACCAGTATCCTCTCCTGGCTGCTCTTTAGAGATTCCAGCCCTGTCACGCAGTGCCAGACCTCAGCTGCTCTTATGACCCCTTCATGTCTTTAAACCACCTGGATGACTCTTACGTATTACCAAGTTCAGCTGCCAGCACAGAAGCAACCTTGGTCACCTCTGAAACCCAGCTTCTGTGTGCTCTAAGGAAATACTTCTCAGGAGATTTCACCTCAATAAGACCGGTCTTTTCTTAAACACCACACATTTCTCAGCTTTAGCTAGTCAGCATTACAGTCCTAGTAAAGCAGTAGTGTCACTCAGTGGTTCTTAATCCAAAATATCAGCAGCCCTGATAGTGTTTTTAAGGAACTATCAAAACGTCCCTCTGATTGACAAGCCAGACTTCCATTGTCTGCAAGGCTCTCTGCGTGCTTATCTTCTGAGTCCCCACAATAGTTCATTAGGCGCTAAGCACTCAGGGGCTTTTCTAACTGAAAGTTTCAAACTCCTTCCACAATCCTACCAAAAACACATGGTCAGATCTGTCAGAACAATGTCCCACAGCCTGGTGCCGATTTCTATTTTAATTAGAGTTTCTGTTGCTGAGATAAAACACCATGACCAAAGCAGCCCAAGAAGAAAGGGTTTATTTCGCTTATACTTCATATCACACAGCCCACCATCTGGGGAAGTCAAGGCAGCAGAAGCCCTGGAGGAGTACTGCTTACCGATAGCCCCTGCTCCCCAGTGGCTTCACAAGCCTGCAATCTTTATTTCTGGACATGCACTTCAGTCTCTGCTATATTCCTTGTGTTTCTTGGGGTTTGTTTCAACTTGTGGATACTTAGAAGCCAAAAGTTCCTTCTCAGTTGAATTTCAAATGAGATGGTGTAGAAAGCACACTGAGCCAAAGGCTTGATTAGCTTTGTCCCTGGCTTATCTTTCAACTGTTTAAGTCATTTCTCCTGTGGCTGGTGAGGTGGCAGAGTAAGAGGGCTTGCTTCACAAGTCTCAACCCAAAACAGTGAGCCCCGGATTTACTTGGTGTCTCCCTACACACACACACACACACACACACACACACACACACACACACACACACACACACACGTACATGTCTACTAAAAATGTTTTGTGTCTGTCACCTGGGATATCAAAGTACCACTTCCCAGGAAACATAGTAACTGCATTACCACAAGATAAAATTAAATAATTCAACCAGCAAGTTAAAAGTACAACAAGAGGTGTGTAGGTAGATAACAGAGAAAAATAAACAAAAATATAGCTGATGGAGCCCATGAGCACTTTTCCTGGAAAGGCTGAGAAATCATTAAACTAACATATGTTAAGAAAATAAGAAAGAACAGCTAGAACCTGGAAATAACCTAGATGCCCCTCAGCTGAAGAATGGATTTTAAAAACTGATATATTTATACAGTGGAGTATTACTCAGCAGAAAAAAAATGACATCCTGAAATTTGCAGGCAAATGGATCTGGAGAGTATCATCCTGAGTGAGGTATCACAGACCCAGAAAGATAAGCATGGTACGGACTCACTCATAAGTGGATTTTAGATGTAAAGCAAAGAATAACCAGGCTACAATCCACAACACCCCCCCCCTCAACCCAGCAGCTAGATAACAGGAGGAAGTTAAGAGAGACATCCATAGATTTCCCCTGGGAAAGGGAAATAGAGAAAATCTCCTGAGTAAATTGTGATCATGGGGAGTGGGGGGAGCAGGGGAAGGTGAGAAAAGAACGTGAGAGAGTGGGATGGTTGTGGGGGGGAGCAACAGAGATGGAGAGCAAAGAAGTGGAGATCCTGATAGAGGAGCCATTGTGGGGTTAGAGAGAAACCTGGTGCTAGGGAACACCCAGGAATCCCCAAGGTGAGCCCAGCTAGGACTCCAAGCAATAGTGGAGAGGGAGCCTAGACTGGCCTTTCCCTATTATCATATGAATGACCACCCTAGTTACCAGCTGCTGATGGAGGCAGATGCAGAGATCCATAGCTACTGGTCCAGCTGAAGAGAGGGAGGAGGGATTGCATGAGCTGAGGGATCAGGATCATGATGGGGAGATCTGTGGGGATATGTTTCAAATTTAATAAAAAACAGTCTGAGATATCAGAGGACAGAGCCATCTCTTCCAGTGTTTGTTTGTTTTGTTTTTTCCAGACAGAGTTTTCTGTCTTGGCTGTCCTGTAACTTGCTTTGAAGACAAGGCTGGCTTTGAATTTACAGAGTCTCTTGCCTCTGCTTCTCAAGTACTGGGACTAACAGTGTGAACCATGGCTTCTTCTACCTGCTCTGTCTTTCTACGCCTGCCTTAAATACCTTTTTTGCTCAGTTAAGGCGTGGTATCACCACTGCCTGCCTGGGAGCCTGGAACTCCCTCAGTAAACTAAAATGACCTCAAACTCAGATTTGATGGGATTAAGGGTGTAGGTCACCACTCCTGGATATTCCCAGTGTGCTGGGATTAAAGGTGTGAGTTACCACTGTCAGATCCTCCTAGACTGACTGTGGGTAGATCCCTCTAATATCTCAGACTGGTTTTATTAAATTTGAAACATATCTCCACAGAGACCGATGGAGCAGGATTCCCTGGCTGTTGGGTACTCACAGACTCTGAAATGGTAACTGATGAAACTTCATGGAACGGATCTGGACCCTCTGAATGTGGATGACAGTTGAATGGCATGGGCAGTTTCTGGAGCCTCTTGCATTTGTACCAGAGTCTATCCGGGGTCCATGAACTGGCTCCTCAGAACCCATGCCTAGTGGGGGACAGGGGCAGCGGGGACACCTTTCTTAGCCTTGATACTCGGGGAGGGACTCAATCCTCCCTCAACTGATATGCCAGACTAAATCGATTCACCTTGGGATTCCTTGCCCTCTCTGGGGAGTGAAGGGTGAGGAGTCTGGGGGAGGACTGGGAGAAGGGCAGAAGGGGGAGCAGTCTTGGCTATGGGGAAAAAGTTTTTAATAAAAAAAAAAATAAATTTTTTTAAAGAAAGAAAATTAAAAAAATTCTTCAAATCAGAAATGAAATGTGTTTGCAAATAGCAGGGAACTGTAGCACCTGGGAACCTGGGCTCTGCAGAAGCCAAGATTCCATCACTAATGGGCTGTTTTCATGTCTTCTGGGAAATTAGCAAGGATTCACTCTTGGAAAGAAACTCATGGTGGGCATCTTGATCACTCTTAGGTACTCCTGCTTCTACTCTGCCCCACATGCTACTTTACTCTACTTCAAGTCACTTCCAGGCCTCAGCCACCTGGCAGCGTCATTGGATTTCCTACCAACTCCATCGCTTTTAACTACCACCACCTCCCTCCCCCAATTCTTCCTTCTCCATTTAGCTATATAAATGAAAGTCTGCCCAATAGTTTATCATAATCTGAAGCATTCTACTTAATAGTCCCCTCTCCTTTGGCCTGTCCTTTTGGTAACCTTACCAGAACCCAGAAATTCTGCATCCACCATGTATCTGTTTACATTGCCACTGCCCCAGTCCAGACCATGACCACTTAACCCTGGCTGATGTGGGTACTGGAAATGGAGCTTGGGTTGTGGAGACGGTAGACATTCTTAACCAATAAGTCTTCTCTCTAGCTCATCTCTTGAAGCTCTTGGTATGGCTTTATGATAAGTTTTGGTGCTGTTTGGGAGGATTGTGGCATATCTTAAAGAGGTTCATAGGAGCCAAGCCTGAACAAGTCAGGCTGAACAACAGAATGCCTTTAATCACTGACCAACATATGTGGCTGATCTCTGTGACAGTCATCTCATCTGTTCATGGAACTTGCCACTGTACTGCTCAGAATCCTTCAATAGTTCTATGTTGCCAGTAGCACAGCACTCACATCGGGCAGCTTACAATCTCCTGTAAACTTCAGCTCCAAGGGATCAAATGCCTTCTTGTCTCCATGGGTACCTGATAATGTGGGATAAACATAAATAAAAAAAATTTAAAGAATTCCAAATGGAAGATTTATTTATAATATGCCCTAATCCAACTTGTATGACAATGAAACTGTGTAAGAATCGTGTTTGAGCCAGAACTTAGGGAATGAAGCCATTAAATGTGTCCCCTCCCTCTACAGCACTAGATGACAAGATTTGAGTAGAAACTTCTAAACATAATAGAGTTAAAGAATAACAAAACTTCTGCAAAGAAAAGGAAACTGTCTGGAGTGTTCTTTGCCCAGTAGTTGTCTCCTGTTGGACCAGAATGTGGAAGTGGGTTTTGGGTTCCATATATACCTATAGCTGAATACCCACCCACCCCAAGTGCTAGTTACATAATCAAGAGAACAGACCTCAGTGTCTCTAATTTCCTTGTCCTCTGTATCTACACACTAGACATTCAGGCAGCAGTGTATTCATCTCTACATGCCTACTGTCTCTTGACTACCTTTGATTTCCACCTACCTTTTAACTACCTACAATGTATGTAACTATACAATGTGTCTTCCATTTATCATTGTGAATTATTAAAAGGGATGGATGATTCCAAAGTCAAGAGCATTGACTATGTTTCATCCCAAACTTGACCTACTAAGAAAGGGGAGGGACATTTCTATTCTCTTTGTTAGAATGAGAACTTACTTTTCCTGTTCTATGATTGTTGCCTACCCCCAGAGGAGGACACTGCTTTTTTAAATTAATAACAGCTTAGTAACATTGGACTACATTTTAATTGAGTTTAGATCTTGACACAATAAGTTGCCCCAGGACTTGTCGGTCTGTGAAATCATCTGGTTTGAGAATCTCTAACTTAAGCCTAAGTCTAGCCATAGTAAGCACTAGAGTGTCCACTCCTACCTGGCAATGACCACTCATATTTAGGGACACCTTTTTTGCTAACTCCTCCATATATATCCAAATAGGTAGATGATATGAGGTGACAAGTCAAGCTATATCAGCTGACGTAGCAGACACACAGCTGTGTACAATACCAGCTCGTTTGTGAATCACTTAAGAGTCCTGCAAGGATGCTCAGGTTAGCAAAGCATCTCTTCTTCCTGATCCCCAGCTACTTCCATCCCATGGACCTACCATACTGTAGGGCAACATTTTTCAACCTGTGGATTGTGACTGAGGTCACCACAACATGAGGAACTGTATTAAAGGGTCACAGCATTAGGAGGGTTGAGAACCACTGCTGTAGAGCATCACTGAAGACCATATCCAGGGAGCTAAAGGAAAAAAGTATAGTGCACCTACTCAGGAGATTTCAGAGGCCAAACCCAAAAGAGGAGTGTGCACCACGTCCATTTCCACCGCACTGGGGGCAACTGTTCCTCATGATCCCAGACTAAAAGCTGAGGAAACAGAAGCTGCCATTGGTCTAGGGAGACACAAAATTATTAAGAATCAAGACCTGTGAAAAGGAGGTGATAACAGAATCAGACAGTGGTCAAGCTGGTGTAGTTCTAATAGAGCAAATGTCGTCTTTCAGATGTATACTCTAATCCAAAATGGTTGGGTCTTATGGAGTAACCAGAGTAGGTAGATTCAGGTGCAGCCTCGACAAAGAGGAGAGGCTGCGTATCTGTGCTCAGGTCCTAACCTACTCTGTGGCCCTAGGCAAGGGACTTCCAGAGCTTTCATGAGTCAACCATGGTAACAAAAGTATCACTTCCACCAGCCTCCCTTGCATCTTTGAAAAGCCTGGAGCCTATCTCACACACACTCCAGTGCTCAGGAGGGTGGGCCTATCGCTTTTCCTCTTGATTCTGAGAAGCTAGCAAGATTTCCACAGGGTGACTGGTTCATGGAGAAGGCAGGACCAAGGGTGCTGATTTAGTCCCTGGTCAAGAACGGCAGTGTGTTACAGCTCTAAGCAGAACATTTGAATTCACATCTGGGTTTGGGGAAGGGCCAATCAAAGGATTTCTCTACATGCAAGATCAAAGAATGATGGTGTATTATTTTCATATTGCCATTCTAACAAATTACCACAGGGGCTTAAAACAGCACCCATTTCTTGGCCTAGAGCTCTGGAGACTATAAATGCAAAATATATAGGGTGAAAATTAAGGTCTTGAAAGAGCTGCCTTCCTTTAGGAAGCTCCACAGAGAATCTGGTTTCTTTTCCTTTTTAGGTCCTAAACGCTGCACACATTCCTTGGCTCATGACCCCACCCTTCACCTTCAAAATCAACAATGTGGCATGGACTCTTCGGCTTCCTGCTTGTTTATAAGAGTGGCTAACCCTGGTAGCACCCAGATAATCCAAGAGTTTCTCAACCAAAATCCCAAACTCAATTATATGCAAAAAGTCAGTTGCCATGTAACAATCACAGAATCCACAGAATGATACATGGACATATTTGGGAGTCATTGTTGTACCCACCACCAAAAGTATTTTTACTCTACACAGTCCCACCAAAGATGTGATGGGCATGATAATAATGCCCTGTGTGCTAGACTGGATCTTATCCACAACGGCCTGCAGCTACCCAATCATTATTCCTGTGGTAGCCTTTTGATGATATGTATCTGAAGAACTTGAAAACTAATTTCAGATGTTCTGCTATACCAGGTATAACTAAAGAACCCTGCAAAGAAAACAATCTCTACATACTTAGGCTGGCTGCTGTTTATGTTAAAGAAAGACCGGGAGAGTGGGGGGCACATCTGAACTCTGGCTTTTGCTGAGAGATCAGGATTCACTCTCCCCCTCCACCACCACCCCTGTCACTGCTTTCCAGCATCTCCTCCACAGAGGTGCCACCTCCCACTGTAGTCATGAGAAATGTAGGTCAGATAATCAGTAACTAGCATTTGTTTACTTTGGGAAAGCCTTGGTACATTTAAAAAAAGAAAATAGGGCAGTTCCCATTTCTCAAGGCTGAATCTAGACCTTTCCAAAGAGAAAGACAAATAAGCCCCTCCCAGACTCTCAATTCTTCAGGCCCAGAACTGGGTTACCAAATTGTAAACAGGGTAGCCATTGAAGCCAGGGTGGGACTCCCAAAGCTATACCTTCTACTCAACTTCCCATGGCCAAGAACAGAATATGGTAATATGGTTGTCATCCCTGAGATCCTGATTTGAGCTCCTGCGAGAGCATCAGAGCCCAGATGAACAGTAATAGCCACACTCATGTTCCACTTCATTTTGGTCTGGGACGATGGTGACCATTGGGCTCTCCTACTACAAAGCCATATCATCTGTGTTACCAGTCTCCTGGGAAATTTGTTAGCTAGCCTTCAGTGCAGTCTTATACCAATACCAGACCATTCTTTCTACAAAAGGTAGTATGACTTGTGAACCCCAGAGAGAACATCAATGCAGGCAAGTGTGGGCATCTCCCAGCATCACCAGGAGGGGTCCCCTCACTCAACATGCAGAGACACGCATTCAGAGAAGCCTGAGGTCCACACAGCTCAGGACAGAAAGATTCAGGCATTTGCCCCAGTGCTCACCAGAGACCAGAAGTGTGCCCAGAAAGGCAACTGAGCCTGTCCTGAGACTGCAGGCAATAACTGGCCTTCTCTACCTGGACCCCACTGTGGTTGCTGTAGCCATACCTTATCCAGCCAGGACAAGGTATCCACACAAGAGGGTGAGGAACATGGCTCTGGTGAGCAGGGCTGTGTGCTGCTGTCCCCAAGACCCATTTAACAAGCACAGACTTATAAGCAAAGCTTGAGCCCAGAAGTCATTAAGTTTTGTCACTAATCAGTTCCTATGAGTATCAAGGATGTCACAGGGAAGGTCACAAAGGAGAAAGGTGATCTCATGGTCATGAAGGCCCAAAACTCTCTGGTAGGCTTCTTGTGAGAATGGTTCCATTTAGAGCACTGGATTTTCAGGATCAACAGTCACTAGGTATTAGGCAAATCAGTTACTTCTCATTGCTGCTACAAAATACCTGAACAAACCAACTCCAGGGAGAAATGATTTATCCGGACTCAGGGCCGGCTGACTGCATTGTTCTTAAGCCTGTGCCAAGGCAGATACATCATGGCAGAAGGGTATGGAGGAAGAAAGCTGCTCTTTTGGTGGCATCCAGGAAGTGGAGAGGCAGGGAGGCACCGGAAACCAAGTATGTCAGCGTACACCTTCAAGTGTGTACCATCTCGCAATGATACAACCAAGTTATGACTCTATCAACAAACAAATCCACATTGAAGTCAGGGCCCTCAAGATTCAGTCACTTCCCTTGGATCCCTACTTTGAAAGATTATATTGGGAATCAAGCCTCCAACACAGGAATTGGAGCCAGACATTCAAACTCAAATTGTCACACTACCTGCTTACCTTCCTCTCACCTGCTTTAGGACATTCCCATAGAGAGAGTGGAGCACGAGAGTAGCACGAGAGTAGTTAAACTAGACCAGGCTTCCAGGCAGGAGCTCAAAAGGGTGTGTATGTGGGAAGAAGAGGGAGCCTGAGAAACCTGCAGGGCTACTTCATCTGCGCTGGGCAGGCGAAAGGCCCGTGCCAATAGAGCTTCCGCTCCAGAGCTGCTCTCAAACGGGGCATCTAAATGAAGGGCTCGAGGCTGACACCTTAGGAAGGTTCCTTTTTGGAAATCTGAGCTTTTAATGTCTGCATTCTGAATTCATCCATGGGAAATATGAACGATATTGAGTGTCCGGCTTCATTATCCCATATGGGGCCATGTCACTGACTGGGCACGGGGTGAAAATCAGAATCATTAAAAGTTTTCTAAGAGCATAATGGCCAAAAGTTCAAAGTCGAATGTGTACTGAGTGTTAAGTATTTCTGGAAGCCTTCATATGTGTTGCATTCCATGACTTCACTGCAGGCTTGTTTCTGAGCACCAAGGAGTGCCAACAAATGCCTGAATGCCTGGGCTCAGATATGAGATTCCTGTGCCACGAACTGCAGTGTTTCTACTGTGTATGTCAAGTGTTCTGCTCTTATGGAAACATAAATTAATGGCTTAACTACAGAAAACAAAGACTTTTAATATTTTTAACCATTATTCCCCGACAGGTATCAAGTTAGCATCTCTTTGGATTGCCTTGTGCTACAACTTTTAACTGAACCAGCTGACTGGATGAAGATGCTTGCCGCCAAGTCTGGGGACCTTCATTCAATTCCCAGAACCCACTCGGTGCTTGGTGCTTAGTGGAAGGAGAAAACTGATTTCCACACCTGTTTCATGGTGTGTGTACCCAAGCACACGCACGCACACACACACACACACACACACACACACACACACACAGTTTTCTAAAAAATCATTTTAGCAATGTTTCCTCAAACAGCATCCTGTAATATTTTTATTTGTTTTTAACTTGGTTTACAAATCAACTGACTGTGTCAGGGCATCTTCACACATACTTGGTTCTTGCTCACCCTCCTCCCCAATCCTACTCCGTTTGCTGGCTGGCTTCTTCTTCTTTCTGATTACACATGATGTGAAGAAAATTTTTAATTTTTAAATTTCTGTTTGAGTTGCTGCCTTAATTTTCATTTAAAAATTATTGCAAATTTTGTCTTAGGATTAGGATTTGAAATGGCCTTAAACATACTTCTCCCACCATTTTATTACGACACTGTATAAAGTAGAATTATCAATATTGACTATTACAAATAAGAAACATTAACTAGAGACTATTGAAGATATTCTGTGTCCCACATTACCAAATACTCAGCCAGTGCTTTGTTTTTTCATAAAGAATAAATAATCAAACGAATGCACATGATTTATTATCAGTAACTGTTTAATCTGTATACCTATTCTAAGTATCCACATGCTTGGGAGTTATGTAAAACTTTCTTAGTCCAAAAAGGGTTATGAGTTTAAACATTAAGAAGCCATGTCTGGTGGACATCTAAAACTTCAGATGAATACCCAGCTTTATACTATGCTTTTTATTAAGTCAAGAACTCCCACTCTTTTCCTTAGAGAAAACACAGTAGAGCTTCTCTTTGGCATAAGCAAGTTGTCAGCAAAACTATGTTTGCAATTTAGGCTCATTCTTACTCGAATGCTAGCACCTCGTGCTGCAGCAATGGGTGCAAGCAAAGAGGGGCCTCTCGTAATAACAAGCAGATAGCATATACAGGGTGGATACACTGGAAAGGGGGTGATTCCCATCCTGGGAAGGACAGCACGGAAAGGCAGAGCACTATCCCACCATTCAATGGTACACACAGTACAAATAACCCAATGGGCACAGAATGCTTCCTTTGTAATAGAGGTAAGGGGCTCAGAATAGGGGTGAAGGGCTCAGAGTCGCCTGTCTCTGGCTTGCGGTTCCATTTCTTATCTCTTTATAGATTCATGGAGTCTCCAAATCTCTATGAAATAGATTTTAAAAATCCCTGACCTAATTGGCCTGATCAGCATGCAGATTTCCAGGAGTTCTGGTACGGGAGGGGGAAGGGATTGACCTGCCTGTCACACACCTGGCCAGGCCAACAATGGCTCCACGCTGGTTTCCCAAGTAAGTTGACCTTTACCAGATGGCTATTCCTCTTGTCAAAATTTCCTGGAGCCATGTCAACTCCCAGCAAGGCCTGCTGTTGTGACATTATAGGTCTCAGACTGTTTGTAAGAGGGTTGGCATCCTAGCACTCCAGTCAGGATGGCCTGGCACTGCCTCAAGTGACCAAGATGGAAACTGCCCTTCTCTTCCCCATGGTTCTCTTTGCTTCTGCCTACTGGCTTGATGCCTCTGCCCAAGTCTCCACATGGACAGAATGGTGGCGGTGGTATGAGGCCATGATCTTCATGACATTTATGAAAAGAAACCTAGTGGACAAAAGTGTGTGTGTGTGTGTGTGTGTGTGTGTGTGTGTGTGTGTGTGTGTGTGTGTGTGTGTAAGATTGTCTATAAACCATATGACTGCTGGCTAGCAGCAAGCAATCAGAGCCTCTTCCCTTACTTCCTCCCCCACTGACTTCCCCTACTCCTTCTGATGTCCTTGTCTAGACAGTTAATTTACAAAGCATTAGAATCTACCACTCTTCTCCAACTAAGATATTTGTTCTAGTTCACACGCTCAGCCAACAAGATCCCAGGATATTTCCCTCACAATCCCAGCTCTCCCCAGTTTAGCTCTGAGTGCCATGTAGCTCTTCATGCCTTCTCCAGTCCCTTAGCTTAGTATATAGAAAACAAAGGTGGGAAATGACCTGAGTCCTGGCCTTTCAGAGCTCTCCATTGGATTTATATGTACTAATTCACCTAACGTTCAAGGCCACGCATGGAGCCCCATGTAGAGAATTGGGAGCAGTCATTTCTGTGAGCAGAGGTTCAAAGGGGTCAGAGAGCAGATGGGAAGAATAAAGGCTCTTGGATCAATTCTACTTGGTTCAACCAAGTTTAACTTCTGCTTCCTTCTACAGAATCATGCTAACACCTACAGACCTCAGCTCACCTGTACAGTAAGGAGAATGTGCCCAGGTCAGGGCAGTGGGACACCTGAAGACTTTGAATTTGGTGATCGCCTTCTCGTGGATGCCCAGAAAACACTATTTTCATTCCCACGGGCAAAGCACCAGTGAAAACTCTGAGGCCAGTGTCTACAGGAAGAGCTCAAACATTGCCACACCACCTGGCCAAATGCTGCCACCTCTCCCCACCTATATAATCAGAATGTTAATAAGACTGAATGGGCAGCACTACTGGGAGAACAAAACAGAGCAAGCTTATAGTGTGATTAAGAGGAAATGATACCCATAGAGCATTGGGGACTTCCCAGCTCAGGGGCTCATGCAGCCTGGGCTTCTCTGGTCCCAGCTTAGTTTGTGGATGTTGAGGCACAGGCTAAGGCCCTCACAGGAACCGCAGGCAGACCTGAAGCTCTTGCAGAGGTCTTTTTATTGTGATGCTCCTCATTCCAATTTTGCCAAAACTCTGTGGATACTCATTTGCATAACCAATTTCAACACTGAGCCTATTAGCCCCACAACTTGTAACCTGAACTTACAGCCTCAGCTATGAGTAATCGATGGTATCATCGATAGTCCACACTTAATTCAGTCCCTCTGCCAGTTGGACTGTGGTCTTGCCTTCAAGTGTTAGAACAGCATGAGTAATCTCAGTTGGATTTGTGCAGCATCTAGATCCTCACAGTTGCCTGGGAGGCTGAATTCAGAGATTGTCTCAGGATGGTAAACACAGACTTGCTGTATCTATCTGGGGTCTTCTGACATGGTGTTGCTTGAAGTCAGTGATGGAGAAGGGGGCTGTCTTGATGTGTGCTGTGCATGGAAAAGCTTTACAGAGGGTGAGAGGAGGCAGATGAAGGCTGTAACAGAGACTGTCATGCTTCTCTCAACTCAGTCAAGGACTCACTTTATGAAAGTTAAAAGATGTGAACCACACAAAAGGGACCTGGCTTGCTCAAGGGCACAGGATGGTGTCTTAGTTACTGCTCTGTTGCTGTGAAGAGATACCATGACCAAGACAACTCTTATAAAGGAAAGCACTGAAGTGGGGGCTTGCTTACAGTTTTAGAGTGAGCACATGATCATCATGGTGGGAAGCAGACCAGCATGGTGCTGGAGCAGTAGCTGAGAGCTTTACACCTTAATCTGCAGGCAGCAGGCAGAAAGAACAGAAACTAAGTCTGGCATAGGCTTTTAAAGCCTCAAAGCCCATCCCTGATGACACACCTCCTCCAAGACCACACCCCTGATCCTTCTCAAGCAGTTTTACTGACTGGGGACCAAGTATTCAAATATATGAGCCTATGGGAACCTTTCTCATTCAATCCACCACATATGGTCAATTAAAAGTTGGGAATGGAACTCTGGCCCCTAATTCCCATTGGATTCTTCTACCTCCACCAACTTTTCAGAGTGTTTTGTTTAGTGTATATTACTTTAATTTAAACATTTTTGTCTATGAGAGTTTTATCTGATGCATGTATGTGCACCACAAGTGTTTCTGATGCCCAGGGAGGCCAGAATGGGGTTCAGGTCCCCTGGAACTAAAATTACATATAGTTGTGGGTACTAGAAGTTGAATCCACGTCTTCTGGAAAAACAGCCATACTATTAACTTTTGAACTATCTCTTCAGTCCCTTTGTTTGATGTATTTTTAATAAGATTTAAGGCACCAACATCTAGATATAAAAGCAGAACGTGACCATAAAGTGCCCCTGTGCCCTTTGTAGACATGTAGGCACTGCTGCTGGGGGTTCAAGACTGCAACCATGTGCCAGATTTTCACAGCATTCCAGCTCTTTCCCTGGACTTTATATTCTTTCTGTGCCTTCTTTGATGTTCCCTGAGCCTTGGAGAGATGACAAAGATGGTCCTTGATAGGGCTGAACACTAACCAGTCACATGTTCTCAGCCCTTGGCTTAGTTGTAAATCTGCATTTACATTTGCCGGTTGCAAAAATAGCACTTCCCTAATCAAAACTGACAGTGGCACTAATCTTTTGGGCGTCAACAGAGGTGTCTAGAAGGCAACTTGACAGGGCTTATCACATCCATTTAGCAATACAACACTGGCTTCCTATGTCTTCCCCAACCACAAACTATTAGCAGGTTTGCAGTACCAGATGTGAATTCCTTTCAGGGGAACGGGCTTTAAATGCATAACCCTCCAAAATAGTCTTGTTAGTACTATACCAAGTGTGTTACATGTGGTTTCTGGCCCTGTCCAGCTGGTGGTCCAGAACCACAGACCTGCAGTCCCAGACCACCTAGCCCCATGGTCCGAATTTTCCCGCCCTGCTTAGCCCCTCAAAAATGACTCAGATGCTTATATAAATTACACACTGTTTGGCTTATGGCTCAGGCATATTGCTAGCTAGCTCTTTCATCTTATATTTCCATGCATCTGTCCTGCCATGTGGCCCATGGCTCACCTGTGTTCTTTTACATGTTAATTCTTAGGGAGCTGGATGGAGTCTCTTTTGACTCTGCTCTTCTACCTATGCTCCAATTTCTCTGCCTACTTCTATGATGCCTGCCATGGGCCAAAACTGTTCCTTTATTTAAAGAATGATATTCACAGCATACAGAAAGACATTCCCACATCACAAGTGGGCATACCTTGCCTGGTAGATTGGTAGTAAGTACAGAACTTAAGGTCTGCAACTAAGAAAGATTTTTAAATGACTATACTGCCCCCAGCAGCTTACCTGAAACATAGCAATAGACTATTATTTTAGGGGTCTCTGGAGTCTAGCCAAAACTCATAGAGAGTTAGCCCATCCCTGGCCCTGGCATTTTCATTTAATTACCTCATAGCTTGTAGGTACAGCTTTATCCACCCACACACATACAGAGTACCTCCATTCTCACAGAACCTAGAACTCATAAGTCTGGCAAGGCTGGCCAGCCAATGATTTCTAAGGACTCTCCTGTCTCTGCTTCTTCAGCCTCCCAACACTTGGGTTACAGGTGTGCACTACCACACCCAGCTTTTATGTGAGTGCTAGGAATTCAAACTCAGGTCCTCCTATTCAGGCAACAGGCATTTCATTGAAGAAAGCCCCTCTATCTTAATTTTAGTTTTAATTAGCTTACAAAGTAGCAGGTTTCCTTGTCAACTTTTTATACAAGCTTAGTCTGGGGTTGCCCCCACTGCTTCCTCTTCTTTACTACCCTGCCCCGTACCCCTGCTTGAACCTTTCTAGACGGTGCCTATCCCATATTCTCTCTTTCACACTCCGATCACACAAAGCTCTATTACTCCCCTGCTGCCGCACCTCAAATCTTCCCAATTCCACTCTTATGGGCCCTGGGGAAGATTTCTGTGATGCAAAACTTCTCAGTCTTTATGCTAACGATGCACATTCATTTCTGAGAAGAAAAGTATTCCTACAAGTTTATTCAAGTGCTTACTTCCCCCAAGGTATATTTATTAATGTCTTGATTTTAAAAAAATAGACAAAAATGTTACTTTCATCTTGCTTTCACATTTATACCCAAAACATAATTTGCTAAGCCAGGGCCTATCATGATTAAAAAATAACAAAGCCAAGGGTTTGTCAGGTGGCTCAGTAGTTAGGACATTTGCTGCCAAACCTGATGACCTGGGTTTGTTTAATTTCCCATATAGTAGAAGGTTGACCAGTTCCTGTTAAGTTGTCCTCTGGTCTCCATAAGCAAGTGCACACACACAGACACACACACACACACACACACACACACACACAGACACACACACACACACACAGACACACACACACACACACACACAGAGATGCAAGAAATAAATAAATGTAATATTTAAAAACTGAGATGGGTGAATAGATTATAGATAGATTATAGATAGATGATAGATGGATGAATGGATTGTTCGATAGGTAGGCTAATTGATAGATGATAGATTATTGAACCAGTAAAGCCTGGAATAGGCCCACAGGATCACCTTGACTGAATGTCATCTTTCAGCATGCACTAATGACAATCTATGACTCCTTATTGGTAGGGGAGGTGGAGAGAGTGCAGCAGATTGAGTTTCCAAAAGATGGCTGCAGGACATCTCTCCCAGCCCATTCTCCTCTAACTGTAAATGTTTTCATGGTCCCATATGAACATGAAGGTGACTTTTCCCCTCAAACCTCAGACAGCAGAACATGATGTTGGCTTTTGTAGCTATTAGGAAGCTTCTCCCTTTCCCTTAGAATGGAGCTTAGTGTTCTACCACATAATATGCTTAGCCATACATGATACATTGATCTGGGAGTCACATAGGAAATCTAATTATCCTGATGCCGCCATTCTGTGCAGAAGCCCAAACCATGGAGCAACCACACCCAGATCAAGTCGAAACAACCCAGCATGAGAGACTTGTTTGAAGGAGCTGCAGTGTGATTGCACTCAATTGCCACAACTCGCTCACCTTAGAGTGGACACAACCATAGTCCCGGGTGTCATATGATTATATGAGCCATATCCAGTTTCTCTGTTTAAATTTCTATCTTTGGGCATAATAGGAAGTTGTCTTAAGCCAGTATCACTTGGGATGGTTGTTATACAGCAATAGTAACGGGGAGGGAGTGTGTAGCATTTATCTGATTATTCTTTATCAATAAAAGCTTGGAAGTCAGATATCAGGTAAGAATCTGAATTATTCTCTCCCCCTTCTTCCTGGATCCAAAAGGGCCAAGAATTTTTCTAAGCTCCACCCTACTACTTCCTGTGTCTCTTTATGTCTCTTCAATCCTCCATAGAGATTTCTTTGTGGCTGATTTGGGGAAGCTAGTAGCTAGCTTTGCCTTCTGATTCAAAGCAGACTTTACTGGCAGTCTCAGGAGTGTCAGAGCTCAACCAAGTATCCCAAAACAAGAGTGGGTGACATGAGCAAGGGTGAGCACACTTTAGCTGAAGGTTCCAGTTTTCCAGTCTGCACCTCTGCGTGTTGTGTGTCTGTCTGTCTGTCTGTCTGTCTGTCTGTCTGTCTGTCTGTCTGTCTCTCTCTCTCTCTCTCTCTCTCTCTCTCTCTCTCCGTCTCCCTCTCCCTCTCCCCCTCCCCCCTCCCCCTCCCCCTCCCCTCCCCCCCCCCCTCTCTCCTCCCTCCCATCACCACTACCAAATAAACTCTCCACTGAGTGCTGTCTGCTGGCATCTCTGTCTCTTACCGGCCATGGGACATCTGCCAAGGCCACTGCACGCTGTTTTTAAAGTACAAGAGTCAGTGTTCCCCTTTATATTGATTGATGGTTGGCAGGTGACTCATTTATTCAATGCTATGTAGAAAAATATAGAAGAACAGGCATGGTACTCACCTCCATGGAGCATACATATATCATGTAAGCTAGGCTGTCCTTGAACTCTCTTTGTGTAAAGAAAGTGACTTTGAGCCCTTTACATCACTGACTGGGTTATGAGTATACATTACCACACCTGGAAAGCAAACCTAAAGACTTCATGCATGCTTGGCACCCATTCTGCTGACTAAGCTGCATCCCTCAACCCATGGAGCCTACATCCTACATGGATGCTTAGTCTAATGCTAGATCCACACAGTAGAATACTGTATTGAACAGGCAGGAGCAGATGGGAGAGGGCAAAAAAGTCCCTTACAAGTAGGAGTTAACATTAGGGATACATGAAGCCATGGAGACAGTAACGCAAATGGATTGGAATCAGATGGTTTTCCAGCCAGCTGTGAATTTGAAAATCCCATATGTGGTACAACATTAAGCTGCTATTTCAGAAATTCTTTCATCTCTCTGGGAAGCATCTCAGGAGCCTTCCTTCCTCTAGGAAAGCAGCCAGTTTTCCGAAGAAAGCACTTCATCAGCAGGAACCTAGGGATCTCATAGGCAACTGAATAATTCTGAAAACAAAGTTGAGCACGCTGATTACGACACTACCACCACCATCTCCTTTTAGAAAGTGAATCCCAACATATGCATATGACTGATTTCCTCAAAAGAGTCAGAATTCTACTGTTTAATTACTGAGGTTTTTTATTAGCACCCATCTCCACGCCACCAGCAAGCAAGCAGTCATACTATTCTTGAGGCTGTTCAGTTCAGCTTATAATTATTTATTGAGGATTTGTGCCAGGCACTGTTGGAGAGAAAACAATGAACAATACAATGATGTTCCTCCTTCACTTAGCACACACTCCAGCTATAAGTTACACAAATGTAGACATTTGACAAGAGTTGTTTAAGAGTGATAAGCATAAAAGGTGGGGGGTGATGTTCGTACTAAGCAGGCAAGTGGGGAGGGAGAAAGATGAGGGGGAAGGAAGTGACCACATCCATCATTAGGGAGAACTGGGTGTCTGAGGAACTGGAGGAAAACCAGGGGGGATTGCCAAGTGGGAGAGGGGGAAGGCCATGAGATAAGGAGGGGCAGCCAGGCTAGATCTGTGCAGTCGTCAAAACACGGGGGGATCTGGGGTGTTCTCTGAAGGGTAGTGGGGCACCACAGAGGCATCTTAAGAAGAGACACCACGTAGTCACATTATTATTTGTAAAGAAAATTCTGGGTGGAATGTCATACTGGAGACACTAGAGTACAAGCAACTGTCGTGCTGGTGTGGTCTGGTCCATTGGCAGAGGTAACAGTGTGGGTAGGAAAGGGAGTAAGCAGGGAATGAAGAACCCTTGACTTTTGTTTAGCAAACGTTCTGATAAGACTTCACAGCCACAGGAAGTCCCAAGGCAAGGTACAGAATCAGACAAGTTACTGGAAAGGAACTAGATCCCTGGCCTATGACGAGACATTGGAGTTCCCATGGACCATCCCAGAAGAGAGAGGAAAGTACAAGTACGTGTGTCGTTGCTGCAAGGATAAAGGAAAGGGCCCAGTGAGCTAGGGAGGGGCCCAGCAGACTAGGGGTGGTATCTAGCAAGATGTGGTGGGTCTAGAATTCCTGGGAAAGCAAAGACTTTCAGATGCTAAACAGAAGGAACAGAGGGAAGCTGTGTTAAGGATGTGCCTCTGTGCTGCATGCTGGACAGTTTAATGAGTTCTCTTTTCCCATGCCCTCACCCCCATCCCACAACCATCACCCTCCACCTATGCCCACACCACACCACACCCCTGGGGCACATGTATTTGCATGTCCAGAGATCTGTGTGCAAGTGCAGTATAAGGAAATGAAGTAGGACATCGTCCATCCCAGGTGCAAAGGAGAAAAGCAATCTGCTTTGAGAAACGGGGGTTGATACTTTTAAAAGGTAGGATCTAGCATAAGAGGTGAGAATGCCAGGGAAATGCTCAGGTCACCAGGGCTTTCCACAGGATACGGACTCTATGAATAGATACAAGTCAAGATGGCATATGAAAGCAAACAGACATGGATGACCATGTGACTGATACTCAAAGCACATAGTCTGTCATGTTGTACTATATGTTCCTTTAAGGAAATGATTACCTGTGTGTCAACACTCAGGGGAAATATGCCTATCAAGCATCATGTATTATGCTACAGAGGCCAAGGGGAACAGGATACTACCCCTAGAGGACTTGGGACAGAGCTGAGCAAGCAGATCCATGTTATTTACGTCATAGACTGTCTGTGTGTCCTCTCTATCTCTGAGTGGAAACATCCAATGTTGTAAAGGAAGATGAGGAACAGAAATGAAAAGATGGGTCTCAGGTACCGAAAGTAATGGGAAGAAAACCCCCAGAAATGCAAAAGAGCAAGCATAAAAGCGCTGCAATGAAGCAAAAAGAAATTGATGTATTTTTGAGATGTAGCAGAGTATGACTAAATTACCCATCACATAGAAAAGCTAGATTTGCAGGAAGCAGTTAGTCTTGAGGAAGAAGAAGAAGGTCTTAAAGTTGGAGAATAATATAGTAGGGTGGGGATAAACCATGGTTATCTGTCTCCTCTGGGTGGAAAGATGCAGTCAGTATAAGTAATTTTCCTCCCCAACTATGCATCATAAAACTAAATATATATACTGAGAGAGCACACAGTAATCCAGGAAAACCTGGCCCAGAAAACTAGAATTGAGTTCAACCTGATAAATTCACTGGATCTTAAGAAATAGCAAAGATTCTTGGGGAAGCTATCTAGAAGGAAATATCAAGTCACTTACACACACAAAAGAAATACTAAACTAGATTCAAACAAGGTAATTTAAATGTCCAGTGACAATATAGTTCACACACTTAAAACCCAGATTAAAAAACAGGACAAATACAGGCCCATACTGCTGCCAAGGGCCATATCTAGGACTGTGGTCCTGCTGCTGTTGGGACCTGTATTGATGTCTGTGGCCTGTGTTGCTTTAAGGGGCCATGGGAACCATGTGTGTTAGAATCTGATGCTGAGCTGGTCCTGCCTTTTAAAGGCCCTGGGACAGCTGGCTCTGATCATCACTGATGCTGCAGCAACAGAGCTGGCCTCAACCTACCTCTACCCATGGGTAAGGAAAAGCTGACCCTGATGGCATGGGCATGTAAGGCCCCCTCCCTTTTGCTTGTTTTAGCAAATTTCTCTTACCCAAGAAGTAGTGCTAGCAACAGCATGTTGCAAGGACAGTAAAGACACCAGCATCTCTGCAAAACTTAATAATAAAAGCTTTCACAGTGTCAGCAGGGCAGAGGGGGAAGAAAGATAAGAGTTACATGGCTATGTGAGCTGGCCCCAGTCAAGGACCCGGGGAAGTTCCAGAGAAAGATAGAAGACAGAGTTCCCAGAAAGATAAACAGCAAGCCAGGTGGTGGCCTGGCCCTCACCCCCTCAACAGAATAGCTTCATTCAAACCAGCCAATAGAAACCTTGTAACTATGCTTCTGCTTCTGTATGCACGCTTTTGCCTCCCCTAACCCTATAAAAAGGCCCTGAACAAAGGGCTAGGCGCATAAGTCTTCTCGAGAGACTTGTTTGCCCACAGATATCTGTGTTATTCAATAAACCTCGTGCTGTTTGCATCTGATCTGTGACTTGGTCCTTCTTGGGTCCCAGGGGGTCTCTTCCTGAGGAAAGGTCCGTTTCGGGGGTCCCTCACCCCCGGGAGGTCTTTCAGGCACAGGGGAGCTGGTTCAGTCCTTCACCTAAGGTGGGCAGCCCTGGTGGCCTAGACTGACCAGCTCAACTCCCACGTGGCCCACAGCTGGGCCTGGGGTTGGCCCACCCTAACATTCACCCTATCTAGGACTTCCTGGAGCTCGTGAAGAAGGGACTGGTCCTGTAGAACAATAACTGCAGGATCCCCATGACTTGGGGAGGTCATGGGCTATCTGAAGAGTTCTGGTGAGGGTCCACCAGAGACCACAGGCCTTGAACCAGACCAATGACTCATTTCAATAAACATTTTCAAGTAAAGATGATTAGACAACAGGGTATACACTGTGTAACACACTGGCCCCAATACCATCAAGACAAATGAAGAGTTGTTAGAGAGGCAAGAAAGATGGAGGAGCAAAGATGGTTTGTTGTTTTGTTTTTTGTTTTGTTTGGGGAGGGGTTGTTGTTATTTTGAGAATTTTGTTTTTCCTTTTGTTTTTGTTTTCTTGGTTTGCTTTTTTCTTTTTTAATTTTCATAGGGGGGCCTTGCAGGGGAGAGGGAGGATATATAGAAGTTAGAAGGTGAGCAGAATTTGGGTGCAAGATGTAAAATTCCCAGAGATTAAATAAAGAAATTATGTTGATTTACAAAAGGAGGGCAAATAATATTGGCTAAGATTGTCCAGGAGAAGAAAGTAGACAGCTTATAAAAGGGAAAAAATTCATTGGTTTTACTCTTACCCATGTAAGGAAATGTTTTAAATGATATTCTATAAACACATGGAGGTCTGTTACAGGTTTCTTCTCAAAGAGTTTAGTCAAATGGCATGAACGGCTTATGCAGAAGTTTACTGAACCAAGCTCAGCAAAGCAAACACTCCAAAGAGAAATCGGAGTGAGCTACCCCAATCGCCCTGCTAGATCCTGCACCATAGATGTTGAAGTTTTCATGGGATAAAGTGACCTTTTTTCCCTCTTTCAAATTTCCAAATTATGGTGGGTTATATCTCCCTTTAAAAATATTTCTTCCCATGATCCCCACAAAGGGGAAGGTGATGTCAAACCACAATGCAATATTAATATAACAATGCCAGGTTGTCTATGAGATGCAGACCCTTCCTTAGTGCACACATATGGGAAAATGTCCTGTTAAGAGTTTCTGATACAGCAGGAACAGCCCAATGGTACTTCAAAGATGCTTAGCTTAGAAAGGGCAGCCTGGAAAACTGGAGACAGAGATGCAGTTTTCTTTTGATTTTACCCACTCAGCATCAGATCAAGCACACTAAACTCAGTTACAATAATAAAAGTAAATAGTATGTAAAATGTAAATAATTAAAAATGTAAAGAAACACACAAAATTCCAATTTAACTAATAGTGATTGATCTAGAAACAATCTTCCATGTCTGAATGTTTTTGAGAAACTTTAGAAATGGTAGAATCAAGTTGGCAATGTCTGAACCCATTGATTTATCACCGAAAATAAAACAAGCAGATGATATGTGCCTCTGGAGACAACTCAGCATTACTTTGAAACATTTTAAAAAGTATGAAGATTTTGGAACTAGTGGACCATTTTCCAGAAAATGCGGAAAACAGAGGAAAAGTCAACCCTATGGAGAACAATCATAAAAATCAAGGAGGCAGGAAAATGTCTAGGATAAATGATTCATGGAGGAGTTCAGAGATTAATCAAGTAAACATAGATTAGAAGCAAAGTACGTAAAACATAAAATAAACACTTTGTGAACTTTGGATTCTGATTTGAAAACCAGCTGTAAAGAGCGATTGAATTTCCTGGTGGTGATGGTCACTTGGCAAGAGTATGTGTGTCAAAGGATTCATCCGTTCTCTGCAGGAGACAAGGATGTGAACAGTGCAGCAAAGATCCAGTTCCTACCTCTCTGGTGGGAATGACAGGATGCTGTGGATTCACTGAAATCTTCCAGCCATGTGCAAATCACATCTCTGTGGTGGTATCACCCTCCTCTGCCAGCCTGCAGAAGGAAAAGAGAGGCATACAGAAGGATGCCCAGTACCAAAGCATCCTGAATCACAAACAAAATAGTCAAAAAGGTGAAATTTGAATGTAAATAGGATATAGTGGCATTTAGAAGTTATTATTTACATGTAATAATAGCACTGCCTTAAGGTGGGTTTTTAATTCTCATTTTAATGTCTAAGTTCCTTATATCTAATACAGGTATAAACATTTATATCTAATACAGGTATAAACATTTATAGGTGCAAAAACATATTGTCTAGGATTTGACTTTAAAATGCTTAAAACACACATACATACACATACACACACACAAACATGAACATAAACAGTACACACCCTAGACCCAATAGCTTTCCAGGAGTGTTCTGCCAATCCATTCATTTAATAGAACAAATATTACAATTACTAAATGCTCCAGAGCATTCACAGCAAACTTCCAAGGCGAGCAGTCACATTGATCCCTGAGTCACAGAGACACGAAGACTCTTTCCCAAGATCACACAATGGAAATGCTGGGGACAAATTGAAATGTAAAAGATGCCATATATAATCCTTTCAACTAACATCTTGGGTGCTTTACACACAGTGCAGTCTTGGGAATGTTCACAAGAGCCAACTAAACCATTATGTGGAATTTCCATAAATAATCTGTGACCAATGAATAGTGAGTTTTTACTAGTTTCACCCTTAGTAGATGGCCTTCCTGAATCCCACCTGTTTCCAGCAGGCTGGAGGCAGAGCCGTGCTTGCCAAGACCTCACTGGGTGCATTGCAGCAATGGATGCTGACCCTGCTTTACTGCTTGGAAACAGCTTATCTATCAAATCTGCCTGAGAGGGAATGAAGTGACATTGGCCTGGCTCCTTCTGAACACTCTGGTTTTATCCAATCTAAAGGAACAGCTGACAGTGGAAAGCCCAGCCTGAGATCAAGGGGACAAGCCACCCACACAGAGGGATGGGTAAGTCAGAAGACTGCCTACCCAGAGTCACAGGGAGCAGTTGATGGAGAAGAGAATTAGAAAGCATCTACCAAACACCTACATTCACCAGAAGAACAAGATGCCTGTGGACATGCGTGTAGGGCTTTGGTTTTTGCAACCATAGACTTCTGACTCATTCCAAGAATAATAAATATTTACCACAATTAAAACAGAAATCTAAGTCTCAAGGGAACTCACTGAGAATGTTACCCAAATCTCTCCCCTAATGCTATAAAAAAGAGACACAACAGAAAGGACTCTGGGAAAATTAATACCAGCAGCAGGATGAGGACTATGTAGCTAAAGATGATATTGAATTTCTGACCCTCTTGCCCCTGCCTCCCAAGACTTGAGATTATGTGCTACCACATCCAACTATGATAAAGAATTTAGAAAATATGCCAGGTGTGGTGGTGCACATCTCTAATCTTAGCACTTGGAAGGCAGAAGCTGGTGGATCTCTGAGGTTGAGGACAGCCTGGTCTACAGAATGAGTTCTAGAATAGCCAGGGCTACACACAGAAACCCTACCTCAAAACACAAACAAACAGAGAGAAAGAGAAGAAGAAATGAATAAATAAATGTATTAAATGTATTGATAAAAGTTCTAGGAAGTAAATCTAAGTTAAAGGGAAATACTGAATAGGAAGCTAATAAAAAAAATGTTAGCAGTTAAGTATGAACTAAAGATAGATTCCGAGAAACCTGTTCTCAAGCCTCCCCCTCTCATCTACCCTCCCCCATCCTGCCTCTTCCTTTAGGCAGAACTACACTGTATGAAAAGAGAAGACCAGCATGGGCTGCTTCAGGATAAAACCCAGAGGGAAGAGAGACCTAGAAATCTATAAAATGCCTGTTGAGCCTCTGCTGCGTAAGTCTTCAGCAGGAACGATGGCGCAGCGAGATTAACCTTCCACAAAGCTATTCTGGGCCTGAGAAATAGAAACATAAAAGGTTTCTACTTTGCTTTACTAAGAACATTTTGTATTTCTACTTTGCGTGTTCATGATCACTACAATTTTTTTCATGGACAAAACTTAGTCTGCTCCTAAAATTCCTAAAAATAACTAAGTGAAAAAATCTGTGGCCATTTCATATATATGTATGCATATTTTTAAAAGCTTTAGTGCACACAATCCTTGGCATACCTTCACTTTAAGCCATAGGTGGGGGGTGTAGGCGGAATGTGGGTGTGTGGGTGTAAATATAAACATTATAAATATTTTAGGATCATTTTTACTGCTATTTCCCCTTTTGAAAAACAGATCTTTCAAGGTTATTATCTTAGCCACATCCAGATACAATTCTACAATTTTTAAATTAATGCAGATGGTTATTTTAAAACTTTTTAAACAATTGAAGAACAGATAAAGTCATTTCAGATTATCCTAATGTGGTCCACTATATTATTCATATAATTTCTATTTCATAGTATATTGGGGACTGAAGCACTTATCTAAATTGCACCATTACTGATAAAAACTTGAGAGTTGGATATTGAGTTAGAACCCTGATAATCAAGCAAGCAGTGAAGGAACAGCCAGCTGACCCTTCCTCCACACATCTCTACTTGAGAAAAGCTCCCCCTTGCCCCGACAAATCTTTCTAAGCCCCTCCCTACTCCTTCCTGTGCCTCTCTATCCAGGGTTCTCCAAAATCTCTATGACTATTTCCAGTCAGTTAACCACTGGTTCTGCCCACTGATTCAAAGTTAACTTTGTTAATATTCTTAGAGTGTCAAAATGTGATCAAATATCCCGCAACAAGGGACAGTAACTCATATCCGAGTCCTCTCGTCTAAAGAAGGTTAAGATCACTTTTATTAACAAGATACTTGTTAAATGATTGAAGTCCTTACTACAAAAGTAAATGGGTGACTCAAAAGTAAAGAAAGTGGATGACAGGACTTAAACCTACTTTTAGTACCCTTGAAAGCCCAATGAAAATATCTCTTTGGCCAAGCAGGGCTGGCACACCTTTAACCCCAGCGCAGAGGCAGGAGCCAGAGGCAGGTTAATTTCACTAGCCTGGTCTTCAGAGTTTCAGGAGAGCCAGAGCTATACAGAGAAACTCAGTCTCAAAAAGGAAGAGAGGAAGGAAAGGAGGGAGGGAGGGAGGGAGGGAGGGAGGGAGGGAGGGAGGGAGGGAGGGAGGAAGGAAGGAAGGAAGGAAGGAAGGAAGGAAGGAAGGAAGGAAGGAAGGAAGGAAGGAAGGAAGGAAAGGAGAATACTCTTTTTATCATGCTCAGTGTCTCAGTGTTTGCTATAATGAGACTTGCATAGCTTACTAATAGCTAATTTGAATTTGTTGGTAAAAGAGAAAAAATGTTTTCCAAAGTAGTAGCATGTTTTACTTGCATTTGTAAGTGCTAGATGTTTAGATGCACTGTGCCTAATTTTGGTATTTCAGATACAGTTTTCTGGGTTCCTGTATGAACATGGTTAGTTTATGAAGAAAAAAAAAAACTTTAAAAACTTTATAAAGAAATTTAAAACAAAAAAATCAAGTAAGAAAAGATATAAAGAGTATAGATTTAAAATACACTTTTGATAAAGAAGGCAAAAGATAAACAGAAATTGTTTTTGATGACAAAGTATTTCATACAAAGGTTTTATCCTAAAGTAAAGGCTTATTCTCAAAATGGAAATAGGCCAATGAGGTCAAAACTTGAAGGTTAAATACGTTGTAAAAAGGATGTGAAAAGGATAACATGGGTATACCTAAACTGGCTGAAATTACAGGTGGTTAAAATTCCTAAGGCCAAAATCCAATGCCCTTGGATACAATGACCCTTTGCTTAAAACAAAGTTTTCTTAAATATTGACCAGTCCTTGGTAATGTTTACAGAAGACTGGCTTAGAAAACAAAGATTTTGTTTTATTCTTTTACTAAGTGAGCAATTTTAAATCTGTGATTAGATTGCATCCAAATTCTGCATCTGTACTTTTTCTCATTTGGATGAAACATTCACTTGCTGGATAATCACACTTTAGCAGCAGAAAAAAATAAAAAAACAACTAAAAATCTATTGCAAGAAAGTATTCTTATTTGCCACCTTCCTGCTAATTTACAAAACAATTGTACAAACTGTTTTTAATGAGTTGATATTTAAATATGTTTGTAAAATTTGGCTTATGATACAAATATTTAGTTGGGTCTATGATCTTCAACCTCTGGATTGATGGTTGAACAGGTAACACTAATTCTTCTCAAAGCTGACTAAAGCTTTTGGCTTCCTTCACCTGAGATTCTCTCCACGGTTCCTCTGGGTCTCCAAGGAAAAACGTCTATTATCACCTTCTAAAATAAGTAGTGAGCAGCCCATAAAAACTATGTAAAAACATAGATAAGCCACTTCTATTAAGAAGAGATGCATACTACCACAAGAAACTTAATTTTAATCACAACGAAAACTCAGAATTCTTTGCAATTTTTCCACAGCAAGATCCTGGAAGGAAACCAAAGGAATGTTCGTTGGGTGAACACTCCTTATCCAAATTACACAAAAGCAGTCACTCCCTGGTTAAAACAATGTGTGTGGTGTTTTGTAACTTAAGATGTATGTTTCCTCATTAAATAAGTACTTAAGGTATCCTACAGTGCAGTTAGCTGTATTTTTTTCAATATTCATATTTTGCCAATAAAAAGTAAAGTAAATTACAATACTTCAAAATGAGTTCTCTTTCTGATTACAAAAGAAAAATGGTAAGATTTGGTTATGGCTGAGAGAAAAAGCTCGAGCCTTTAATCCCAGAACCTGGAAGGCAAAGGCAGTCAGGACTCTGTAAGTTCAAAGTCAGCCTGGTCTGCACAGGGAATTCTAGGACAACCAGGAAGGGCTACATAATTGTCTCAAAAAAATTAAAATATTTGGTTATGGGACAAAATCTCTAAGTCTTAATTTTTTATCAGGTCTGACCTCTTATCTCTACCTATTACTTAGTAATAATGGAATGTTATTTGATTTCATTCTTTTTGTTTTGTTTTTCAAGACAATGTTTCTCTGTGTAACAGCCCTGGCTGTCCTGTCTCAAACTCACAGAGATTCATCTGTCTCTGCCTCCCAACTTCTGGGATTAATAGTATATGCCACCATGCCCAGGTTTAATTTCATTCTTAATGTAATTTTTCATTTTTTTTCCTAAACTCAAATAATACCAAGGTAATAGAATAGATCACATTATTACCCACAAATGAGAGGAGTTGTAGTATGTTGTGATATATTGTGTAGGCTTTAAAAAAAAAAAAAAACAACTTTGCCTGAATCTTTCCAGGATCTCCTAAAGATGCCATTGCTCCCAGAGAGCAGAAAGTAAATTTAAAAACACAATGTCCACATTCCCAAGAGGTGGGTGGCTTCTTGGTTGTTCAATGGGTTATGGATAATTGTCATTGTTTAGGGTTGCTGATTACAAGTTGTATTGGTAATGGTCAGGAAAAAAAAAACCTGAACAAAAGAGATTAGATTCAAGGATCTTGTTTGAATGAAGAAGGAGGAAGAGGAAGATGAAGAAGAAGAAAAAGGGGAATATAAATGTGATAAGATAAAAAGATTATTGAATCTACTTTTAAAAGGCAACTACTAGCTTTAAATATTTTATATTAAATTGGATTTTTGTATACTGTATACAAATTGTGTATATTGATATAAAGTTGAGATTAATTTTGTTATTGTACATATATTTCTACTCATCTAACAATGTAATGCAAATTATTAGTCCATTACCAACTAATTAGGATATAAAGAAATGCAAGTTAGAGTTGGTCATTGCAATCAAACTTTTAGGCATATTAGATGTGTTTTCAATGTCAAACAGAGATACTTATTTGTCTATTTTAGTTAGCAGGTTGTCTTCAAACACTTCAGAGATCTACAGAATATGGTATTTAAGGTGTTCTAATAACAGGTTTTTATTTTTATGACAATGAAACATGCCTGCTCCTGGCAGCACCAGTCTACTTCAGAGAAGATCATTGGTTCTGAATTTGCTCTTTGTGACAAAAGTTAGCCACTGGGCAACTAAGTGCTCTTGCCTCGACTGCTGACAGTGTACTGCCCAATATGGACAAGAAGGACAGAAGAAAAAAAGGACTATCAAACTTTGCCGAGGCAATGTAGGAAGGCCGTTCAGAATATCCTGCTTCACAGAGAAGTCTGTCAGATTTGCTAGGCCTGCAAGCCGAAGATGGATGCCCCAATGTTGCAGAGGCATGCTGGGTGACTGTCCAGGCAGCTAGCTGTTTCTGTCATTTCTCACATTTTTTGGAAGTTTCTTGTTTGCACTTCCTACTTACTCAGTTAATATTTTCTTCTCAGGTCTCTGAAGGAATTGGATATTAGATAGTTATAACTATGAGCTTCTTAGTTACAGATTCAGAAAAGAAACTCACTAAAGAGGTGTAAAGTGAATAATTTTGAGAGACATAGTTTTCAGTTGGTAATACAAATTAGATATAAAGTGAATTAGGTGCAACACTTTGGACTCACCAAAATAAAATAAATAATGGAGTATTTTCTCTGAATTTGTCAATTATTAATGTACTAGACACTATTTATGTAATTACCACCTGCATATATTGTAGGTAGTTATTGTATATAATTTTTCTTATATTAGCTATAACCTTTTTATTTTTGATACAAAAGAGGAAATGTGGTAATATATTGTGCAGACACTAAACAAACAAAGCTTGCCTGAAGATCAGAGGGCAGAGCCAGCCACAGAGTTATCCATAAAGGCCAGGCAGTGGTGACACATGCATTCAGTCCTAGCACTTGATGGGCAGAGGCAGAGATCTGTCTGGATCTCTGTGAGTTCAAGGCCAAACAGAGCCAGGCAGTGGTGGCACACACTTTTAATCCCAGCATTTAGGATCCCAGGCCTCTGCTCCCAGTACTTAGGAAACACACAAGCCTTTTATCCCTACCACTAGAAAGTTTGAACCAGAAAGTACTATGGCTGGGCAGAAAAAGGTATTTAAGGTGGGAGGAGACGGAGTTTGCCCCTTTCTTTTGGCTTTGTGCCCCCATCCAATCTGCCTGTGTGTGTCTTTCCTTCAGTCTGAGGCTTTGTGGAGACAGGATCTTCCCCTTTGGGCCTGACTAGTTGGCTAGGTGAGAAGTGGCTGTGGCTTGTTCCTCTGTCTCTCTGATATTTCAGCTTCTCCCCAATATCTGGCTCTGTGTTTTTATTATAACACCAACTAGGATCGTGCAATAGTAGTAATTTAGATATTAAAGACTAATATTTTCCAAAATTAGAGTAGCCACTCCATATGAAGTTGTGGTTATAAATTAATCTAGCCAAAATAAAATCTAGAGTCAAGAACTAATCTCTTTTAAATACTTGTTCTTTTTCTGTTTTGGGGGGACAGGATTTCTCTGTATAACAGCACGGCTGTCTTGGAACTGGTCTCAGAACTTGTAGAGATCCGTCTGCCTCTATGCTGAGATTAAGGGTGTGCTCCACCAACGTCCAGCCTTTTAAATGCTCTTAATATCAATAAAACATTTCATAAAGTACAAATACCTATAGATACAGGGAGGAATTTTTTAAAACAAAAGTTGAATTTTAACATTATTATAAACTAAGGAATTTTTAATTATGTATGTTGTGTGTGTGGATGCATGGGTATGTGTATATGTGAGTCTACACATGCATAAGCGTGTGTGTATCTGTGTGCATGTGTGTGTATGTATATGTGTGTTGTTTGTATGTGTGTGTATGTGTATGTGTGTATATGTGTGTATGTATACATGTGCATATGTATATGTGTGTGTATGTGTGTGTATGTGAACATGTGTATACGTGTGTGTGTGTGTGTGTGTGTGTGTGTGTGTGTGTGTGTGTGATCTTCAGTCTTATCCCTTACTAACCTTTTCATGACATCCTTATGCCTTTTAGCTTTGTTCTCTTCTTTTACATTTTGGAAAAATTCTTTAGAAAAAAATATTAACCATAAAAATACTTCTTTAATATCATGAAACAAAGTAATATAATAAACAAATTTACCAACTCATTAAAAGAGAACTGAATCTAAATTATATTTATATGAAGCAGATAATCTGCCTACATCTTGCTAATCCGTAAGGTTTTCATCTTTTGCAGTCCTAGGCAATACTTCATTACCACTTAGATTTAAACTTGTGGTTCATAAAACAAAACCAAAGTTTATAAACTTGGGAAAGGGACTGAGGAATGAGGTGGGGGTTATGGGGGTGGAATGGGGTTGAGGGAGGCAGATGGGGGGTGAGAGAAGGAGAGAGGGAGAATGTAATCAGAACACATTATACACACGTATGAAATTGTCAAATGACAAAATTAATCTATTAAAAGGGGCTCTTTTACATACTTTTTGGTCTTGATCTAATAAGAGTCTGAGATTTAGAGAACATGACATCCAGGAAGTGCTTCCAATGACCTTGAGCAGCTCACTATTGTGTGTAAGCAAGAAGACAGGAACAAGAGAGCCAAAACTCTTGATGTTAGCCCTGTAATTTAGTGTTGAGTATGAAGTGCATTGCTCCTCTGAAGAACTGGAGGGGCTGTCAGCTCCTTTCTGGAGGACCAAAGGAAGAGCTGGTGAAGTCTCTGGCTGCCAAGTCTGGCCATGTGAGCGATTGCAGGACCCCATGGAGGAAAGAGAGCACAGACACCTACCCTGTGCTGTCTTCTCACCTCCACATGTGCGCTATCACAGACACACATACACACATGCACATGTATAAATAAATAAATGTAATAAAAATAAGATAAAAATGAAGAAATAGAATGAAAACCCAGTGGTTCAGGTTAGATAGAACCAATGACAACAGGCTTTACCCACAGCGTTTTTACATTCACTATTAATAAAAAATATAGCCTGTCTGAAAAAGACAACAAATTCCAAATGACATTTTACCAGCTAATAATACAGTTTGTTTATACAGCTAATAATATTACATATATCATAAGAGTATTTTCCATTACAAGCATGAATACTGAACACAGAGACTCTACATCCAGCCTTGACTTTTGTGGACAACTCTGGGTTTGCCTTGATAACTTCAGGACATGCTTCTGTTCTAAATTAGATCTTGAAATTTCTGATCTCATGACATTATTTATAATGATGCATCATCTACTAATAATGAACTAAGGCTGAAACCTTGCAACTTTATTTTGCCACAGCATGAATAGCGACCTTAATATTAACAAAAATGCATGTTTATTTTGTACAGGCAAAGCCCAGAAACCATGCAGAAGTGTCTCTACATATAGGCAAGTCTTTTATGCTTTTTTAATTGAAATTTTAAAATCTGTGTGTGTCTGTATGTGCCATGGTGCACATACTGAGGTCATGGGGCAATCTGTGGGAGTTGGTCCCTCCCCTTTCACAATGTGGGTTCTTCGGATCAAACTCAGGTCATCCAGCTTGATGGCAATACCCTTAACCGGCTGAGGTAAGTTACCAATCCTTTCTTCAAGGTGGGTTTTTTTTTAATTATAATTCATTTTTAAAAGTCTTTTAAAGGCAAGTTTTAATTCTTCTCATGAATAATAAATTTAGACATTTTATGAGAATGAAATTGTATCTTATCTTAACAAGTTACTCACCTTTTAACTGTAAAATTTTAGTTACATGTCTTATAAACCTGGAGTGGAGAGTTTGATTTGGTTTTACTTTTTGCTTTAGTTTTCAGAACTAACATTTGAAAACACCGAATATAAACCATTGTTATATGTGAAAAATGACCCACAGCAGGAATGCTTACTCACTTGAGTGAGATTATTAAATATAAGCAAGAAGAAGTAGAACAATACAAACAGCTGATAGAAGGGGCACCAGACAGCAACGTAATCAACTGTGTACAACATCCATGAAGACTCAACCGGATCAGCAAGAAGAGTGGCATCATTACAACACCCAACTGGGGAAGCTCAGCTAAAAGCAGTCTCTCTGGGGCTCTTGACTGAAGATGTCCACGCAAAGCAGAGCTTCATGGGTGAGCTTCTGCCCTCCAACCAGTACTGCAGGCACCTTTACTCCATACCTTTACTCAACAACCTCCACTGGAAAGGGCTAAGGTCTAGCCTTGCTCAGGGATGCTCTTTGCTGTTCTCCTTTCTTCCCATCACAGAGGCAGGAGGCAAGTCTTCCTCAGGAAACACAAGAAGCTGAGACAAAAATGCTTGAGTCTGAGACAAAAAAGCTTATCTGTTCTTCACAGAGGCAGCTTTCAAAAGCATGGACAACTTGCCAATACAACTCATATTATATCAGAAAACTGAAAATTAACATTTTAGGGCTGATGATACAGCTCAGAGTTAAGGGCCCCGCCTCTTTTAGTTACTATTATCTTATGTGTAAAGGTGTTTGGTGCAAGTATATATGTGTGCCCATGTATACATATCTGGTGCCCATGGAGACCAGAGAGCATCAGATACCCTGGAACTGGAGTTAAAGATGGTTGTGAGCCACCATGTGGGTACTGGGAAGCAAACCCAGGTCATGTGCCAGAGCAGCAAGCGCCCTTACAGAATCTTCCCTTCTTGCTGTTCTTCCAGAGGACCCAAATTAGGTTCTCAGCATGCACATCAGGCAGTTTACAACTCCAGGATATCAAATGCCCTCTCCTGATCTCCACTGGCACCTGCTGTGTAATAATTCTCTTGTACACTGTAAAGATTTTCACTTGAATTGTTTAATAGAATGCTCACTGGCCAGTAGCTAGGCAGGAAGTATATAGGTGGGGCAACCAAACTAAAAATGAAGAGAAGAAGGATGGAGTCAGGAGTTGCCAGCAAACACAGAGAGATCAGGAGATGTGGCCATTCTAATACAGGTATGGCCACATGACAGAGCATAAATAAGGAATATGGATTAACTTAAAATGTAAGAGCTATTGGCCAAGCATTTACAAGTAATATAAGACTCAGAATGGTTATTGGGGACAGACAATAGGGACAAAAACTTCCATTTACAAGCACCCACACAAATGTGAAGGTACACACACACACACACACACACACACACACACACACACACACACACATCAAATCTTTACAGTTTTAATGTTAATATCTGTGTTTTTAATCAGGCCTGGGACCAATTCCATACATAATGAGTTTTTCTGAAGTCTCAAATTTTACAACTAAGTCTTAAGTTTGCTTTATCTGGACTTGGCTAAGGATGTAGAATATCTGGCTTTTCAAAAGAGGCATGTCAGGGAAGGGGATGAGCATGGGGAGGACACGGGCAAACAGACACTAGCTCACCTTCACTGTCCATTTGACACAGAAATGCACAGCTTGGAATGTCTTTCAGAAATGCTTAACTGAGGAGAGACAATGTACCTTGGAGAGGAGTGGCACTATCCCTGGGCTGGGGTGTGAGCTGAGCACCAGCATTCACTCCAACAGCATCCCTGCAACCCAGGAATGAGGTGTGTTTTCTGGGACGTTCTCATGATGTTGCCTGTGGGATTCTCCCTGGTGTCTCCACCCTGCAGAACGGAGCAGCAAGTTTGCAATAAACAGGAGAATTGACAGGAAGGCACAGAATTAAAACATTTAAGAAGTGGTGGGCAGGAGAAAGGGACAGTAGCAAATACATGAACATTCAGAAATGAGCAAAAATAACCAAAGTTGGAAAAAAAAAACAGGTGACCCAAACAGCCAGTCAATGGACCATCAGCCAAGCCAAAGGTGACCTGAACTGATGTGGGAATGCCTTTCTGTATGCTGTGAATCTCAATCTTTAAATAAAGGAGCTGTTTTGGGCTATGACAGGCACCATAGAAGAAGTAGGAGGAGGAATCAGAATAGGTAGGAAAGGAAGGGCGGAGTCAGAGGCAGATCGAGCCAGCTGCCCAAGAAGAAACATATAAGAAACACAGGCGAGCCACGGGCCACGTGGCAGACAGATTAATAAAAATGGGTTGAGTTAATATGTAAGAGCTAGCTAGCAATGTGCCTGAGCCATAGGCCAAAGAGCATGAAGTTAATATAAGCGTCTGAGTCATTTCTAGGGGCCTGAGCGGTGAGCGGTTAAGCAGTCTCGGGTGGCAGTCTGTGGGTCTGGATCTCTGGCTGCCCGGGACCTAGAAACCCCACTACTACACTGAACCCCACAGAGAACTCTCTGCCATTCATTCAAGGTGGAAAGAGACAGCTGGCCACCGAGGGCCTGGGATCATATCTGACACTGATCCTAGCTAGCATGATCCTAGTGACTGCTCCAAATGAATCCTTGGGGCCCCACATATAGGTGCCAAAATTGTCAACACAAAAATGCAGTTATTATCTTAAGGGAATAAGAAAAAAGAGTTAAATATGAGTGACTGTGGTCTGGAGACACAGGTTCAGGTTGCTCTGAAAGACATGTTCTTCTGTGGAAGTGGATGCATGAGACTCTACCAATTACAGGACAAAGTCATAGACTGAGACATTTGCCAAACATTAATGTGGGTGGTCCACAAGCAGGTAAGCTACAGCACAGGGGAAAGCTCTACCCTGGGCTTCAGGTGCTTTTTGAGAGCGTTCTCCAGTTTAGGATTGATGCAAGGAAGCAGTCTGCTCAGAATACACTTTAAAGGTTTTGATAGTCATAAGGCTATTACATCAGACACAAAGGTGGACAATGAATGGCTTTAAAAGGTACGAAAAATAGAGATAATTTGGCTGGGTCTGCAACATTCTAATGCTCCACAGACACAAGGTCCTACTCAATCATTCAGCCTTGTAGATTCTTCAAGAGAGGTGAAGTCTACTTCCGAGAGTTTCCAATCACACAAATCACCAATACTCCCTATTATTAACCCCTTATCCAAGCCCCTACAAATAAACCCAATAAACTCTTTGGTTCTCCAAACTGGATTTGAATGGAATCATTCCTTTGGTCTGTAGGTACCCTGTCAGAAGTGAATAGATGATTCTCAACATCTCCCTGAAAAAAGACAACACATATAACCTTTATGTACACTAACACAGACATGTATATCCACACACATATATACTTCACCCCATCCCACACATCATTTTATTCCCAAGGCTATTCATTCTGGCACTGGGCCCATCTATGGACCCAGCCTGCCAAACATTAGTTTAAGTCTATGTGGTTTCCCCCCTTACAACCAGCTTCCAGACCTCCCTGGCTTGCTTCCGCTTGGCCCAGGCTGTAATGCTGTGTGGGCTACTGTTGGAAACTCCTCAGGCCCCCATTTGGATTTCCAGGGATGTAAACTATAGTCTGGGAATGTGGACCAAGTCCAGAGTTTGCCTGGAAAATGGTCTGATAGCTGCAAGGGATATCCTGGAGCAACAGTACACCCCAGAACCGTGGGGCAGAAACCTGGGCTTCAGACTCTGACATTAGCTGTGTGTAAAGTCTCAGGCAAACTTAGCTTTCCTGGGCTTTGTTTCCTCTTCTGTAAAGTGAAGGTGTGAACATAGATCTTTCTAGAGCAATTTCAGCACAAGCACAGGGTTCCATTAGTATCTTCTCCTTTGTACCACATCCTCCTCTGAGACTCTGCTCCCTGAGAGCAGAGGCTGAGCCAAAACAAGTGAGATAAAAGGGAGGCTACCCTAGAGGCCAGGCGTAGACTAGAGTTTCTTCTGTCTAGAGCTGGCTTCCTCCTTTTAAGACAAATTGCTATCAACTGTGCTTTGGAACCAACATATACAGTAATTACATTACCCCAAGTGCTTTTTCTTTTTAATTAAAAACAAAAGCAATTATTTCAGCTAATACTGAGGGCTTTCAGCCCTGGTGAATGAGAATTTGTCTGCTCAACTCTTATTGTGAGCAGCACCCACTGTTTCTTCATTATTCTATGCTAGGATGCGAATAATGCCTCTTTACTAAGTATACTGGTTAAGTGTTTTGATATCTTTCTAATTCACTGGTGAGTTTGTTTGTTTTTAATTCTAAATCTTGGGGCTAGAGAGATGGCTCAGTGATTAAAAGCACTAGCTGTTCTTCCACAGGACCAAATTGTGGCTTACAATCATCTGTAACTCCAGTTCCACGGGATCTGATACCCTCTTCTGGCCTCCACAGGCACTGCATACTGAAGGTGCAAATACTTATATGGAGGCAAACACTCAAACACTGCCTTTAGCCACTGTTCTGTTGCTGTGAAGAGACACCATGACTAAGGCAGTTCTTATAAAAGAATGCATTTAATTAGTGGCTTGCTTACAGTTTCAGGGGCTTAGTCCATTCTCATCATGGCAGGATGCAGTAGTAAGTTTCTGGCCTGTCAGGCCTGTGGTACAGACCGGAAGACCCACAGTCCACAAAAACACACAGACACTTAAATTAATTTTATGCTGATTGACCTGGGGCCTAGGCATATAACTTGCTAACTCTTACTCTTAAACTAACCCATGATTTTTATCTTGTTCAGCCATGTGGTTTGGTACCTTTTCGCAGAGCTGCATAGCTGTCCTCTGCATCTGCTGGTTTCTCTGGCATTTTTCTGGCATCTCTGCTCTACTTTTCCTCTTCCCAGAGTTGTCTTAGTCTGGTAGCCCCGCCCATACTTCCTGTCTGCCTTTAGTCAATCAGCATTTTTATTAAGCCAGTAGGCAGGACAATTATTTATAATTTAACAACATAATCCCACTACAGTGGGAAGCATGGCAACACAGGCAGGCATGGTGCTGGAGCACTAGCTGAGCGCTACACCTTTGATCTGTAATCAGCAGACAGTGACTGGGCCTGACACAGGGTTTTGAAACCTCAAAGCATAGTAACACACTTCCTCCAACAAGGCCACACCTCTTAATCCTTCTAATCCTATCAAAGAGATCCAGTCCCTGATGACTATGTGTTCAAATATATGAGCCTTTGGAGGCTATTCTTATTTAAACCACCACATGCACATAAAAATAAAATTAATAAATTCCAGAAGCTGGGTATAGTAATGCATTCCTGTAACTCCAGCTGCCTGGAAGTTGAAACAGGCAGATCTTAAGTTCCAGGCTATATACAGACTGTCCAAAAAAATTTTAAAAAAGTAAGTGATTAAATTCAGTAAATAATTTTTCAAAACTCTATTCTACCTTCCTCTGCATAAGTAGTCACTATGAACAATTTGACAACATCCTCTTAAATTAGCATTTATGCAAATATTTCTTAGCCTTTCATTATGAACACTTTGATCAGGATATGCTAGCCAAACATCTTGAAACACTGCTAAGTATTCCAGAGGACAAATCACACACACACAAAGGGGGGGGGGGGGAGAGAACACATAAAAGAGAGGAGAAAGTGGTAAGAGACAGGAACCAAGAACTATATGCAATTGACTGTAAATTAAAATTCATATAAATTCATGCCCATTTGTTCCTAGTCTTCTATGAGCTTTGTCTGTTCATTCATTTTTCTAAATTTCAGTCATCAAGAGTTTATTGAGTAGCTATAGACTAGTAACTGTGCCATCAATGTGAAGCAAACAAATAAAACTCCCACAACATTCACCTCAAAGGGAATAAGAATTGATTCTAGAGTCAAATGTGAGTGATCACGGTCCTGGAACACGGGTTCAGGCCACTGTAAAAACCCATTCCCTGTAGAAGAGCTTACTCAAGGGTCTTTCAGTTACCTAAAACAGAAAGTCACAGATCAAGTCATTTACTAAATATGTTAAACCACAGATTGATGGGTAACAGAAAAGCAGAGAAAATTCCATTATAGGTTGGTCTCAGGTCTCTGATGGCTTCTTAGCTTTCAGATTGGTGGGACCTAGTGATGTGCTAAATATACATTTAAGCTTTAGTAGTTACAAGGGTGTTGGGTCAGACATGGGGTAAGTGATGAATTGTTTTCAAAGGAACTAAAAATAGCCCAAGAGAAATTGGCTCTGGTCTGGTTTAACTCTCCATAAGCATGAAATTCAGTCACTTGGCCTTGTAGAATTTTTAACACGAGTAACTTCAATTTTTTCTGGGAACTTCAGTTTACAGCTATGCTGACTAGTCTTATGCCAGCTTGACTCATCTAGAGTCGTCTGGGAAGAGGGAACCAGAGAGAAAATGGCCCTCACCAGATGGGCCTGTGGTGAAGCCCTTGGGGCATTTTCTCAGTTGATGATTGATGTGGGAAGACCCAGATCACTGTGGGCACTGCCACCTCTGGGAAGGTGGTCCTGGATGGTGTAAGAAAACAGACTGGGCATGCCTTGTGGGGCAAGCCGTAAGCAGCATCCTTCACAGCTTCTAATTTAGGTCTTGTCTTCGGGTCCACTCCAGTACTTTCTAGATGATAAATGGCTGCTACGGGCTGAAATAAACCCTTCCCTCACTGGGTTATTTTTGTTATGATTTTTCATCACAGTAAATCAGAGAGAGGGGAGGGGGAAGGAATAAGTGGGAACAAGCCACCCCTCGATTTTTTCTGGGCCCCTTATACTTCCAACTGCCATATTGCCCTGAGGAGCAGAAAAGGTGCTGGAAAGAGAGAGGGAAGGAGGCAGATGTCACTTGGTGTCTTCAGTTTTCCTTGGAGTGAACCACTGGAGTACAGAGCATCCCTGGGCCCCACATTCTCTCAAACCCTCCATGACAGCAGCACCAGGGCCAAGTCCAGAAAGAAGCGTGTAAGCGCCTTGTGAGTGTTCATATCCTAGATGTATTTACCCCAGGCCTGCCCCGCTGCTCTCAGCCCTTGCTGGTCTTCAAGTATATTCTGTGGCCAGCCTCAAACCAGGTTCCTGGCACAGCCCCCTACTGACCTACTCAAAGATTATAACCAAGCAAACAAAAGCACGTTAATTTTTAATTTCACTTAGATTGATCAGACTTCCTCTCTGTCCTATAACAACAATGCGCGCGTGGACACACACACACACACACACACACACACACACACACACACACACACGGTCCTTGCCCTACACTGAAAGTCCACTGATCCGGCCATCCTGGCTCTGGATGGCCTTTTTAGTATAGCACCCATTTTGGTTCAGCTGCAGTCATCTTAGAGAATGGAGCGAGATGGAGCGTACCTCCTAACAAAGAGTAAGCATTTCCTTCTGCCACCCCCAGGTTAGAATAGTCAATGCTAACCACAGACACCCTCACACTGTGGAGCCAAGTCTCTCCTTGGGAGTGGTTTTACCATCCTGAAACATGACGGCAAAAACCTGCTGAGGTGTATCACATAAGAACTCCACTGTCTGCTAAGTCTTTAGGCTCACGTAGCTGTCACACCATCCTGGGAGGTAATTATCAGCTTCCTCACTTTAGTGGAGATGTGTCACTTTTTTTTTTCTTTTTGAGGCTGAGGTGGTTTGGGTGTGAAAGTCACGATAAATTTAGCATAAGTCAAGACAAGCAACAGGAGCATCCCAAACCACCCAATCTGGAGTGGGTATACGCTTCTGTTGTGTGCCATTCGTATGTCTGGTTGCTAACTGCAGAGAAAGAAGAAAGTTTTAAAACTGCCCTTTGTAGTCTCCAGCAATTTCTCTATTGGAAATGTTTTTTTGTTTGTTTTAACTGACATAAAACATAGTCAGAGCCTAAGTGAGACTTAAATGCTCGAGATCCGGTGAGCAGAGATTCATTTAGACAGTTACTAGAGGGGAGTGTGTGTGTATCTGTGTGTGGTGTGTGTCTGTGTCTGTGGTGTGTCTGTGTGTGTGTGTCTGTGTGTGTCTGTGTGTATGTGGTGTATCTCTGTGAGTGGTGTGTTTGTGTGTGTGTCTGGTGTGTGTGTGTGTGTGTGTGTGTACTTTATTCAAAGACTGAATAAGTGATTGAAAAAAAGGTGGGTATTTAATGCCTAGAGGCAAATCCACCAAACTACACAAGGGTCATAGAACTTCAAGATTGAAAAGAAACTAAGAAATTGGTAAATTGTGGCTTTTTTTCAGGAGAGCTTTTTCTGAATCTCCTTAAGTTTTATGGTCATGAAGACATAACTCACTCTTAGTAAAGTAGGAGAGGAGCACATGAAGTTATCTATCAGTTCCTAGGTCTCCTGGTCCACCATTGCTAGGGTAACACTTCTGTGGAAAAGCAGCCCCATAGTGACCCCTTTCCAGTGACTCCAAGGCATACACGTCAGGGAAACATCATAAGTCCCATCCTCCTGGATAATAGCAAGGTGAGTCTGCACAGTAAATTCTGAATGGCTAACCTGACATTTAAAAACTGCTGCTCGTGAACATTGTGTCTTACTGGATACAGGGGCAACCCTGATGCAGTAAAGACTGTGATTGATACTCAAGGCACAGCACATCAGAGGGAGAAGCAGCTGTGAAATAGAAGAGGTCTCCATTATTGTTAGAGGCTTATATTTGCTTATGATGGCCCAAAGTGACCAGCTGAGTCCACCTTCTCAAAGGCAAGCTATAACGTTTTCAGGTTTTCAAAACACACTACACAGCTGTCTTGTGTGCATCCTTCAAAGAGAAAAAGCCAATTTCTCTCTGAAATTCCTATGGGGCTTCTACATATATTGTCCTAATTTTAATTGATTCTGTTAGATCTTTAAGTTAACCTGTAAGCCCCACCTGCCCAATGATCAAGCAACTTCCTGGAATTTTGGCAATTGTAGTTCTTGAAAGATAACACCTGCCCAAGGACTAGGTAACATCCCTGGATTCTAGGAGTTGCAGTTCTTGAAAAATATCAAAGCCTCATGGAAAAGCATGGTTGCCCACAAGTTTTGTCTATATAAGCCCCTCCAACAAGTCTTGAGGCCACTTATCTAGAAAGTTTCCAGGTAATGGCCCTGACCAAACTCCATCTTGATCAATATTTAAAATTTTAATAAAAGCTTACATAAATTTGGCCAAAATTGTGGAACTGGTTTTTCTGGTGTATTTCAGGAATATCAGACTCATTGATTGAGCAACTATTTACTGAATACCACCTATCTGTCAGGACTAGGTTCAGGGATGCAAAGTTAAGTGAGTCATAGCTTCTGCCCCAAATAGCCTTTTAACCAGAGCATGCTATATTGGTCTATTTTGTCAGTGTCCTGGGCCCACAATTATGCCATAAGGGCCAGTTGGTACCAGGCATTGTCAAATCCCATTCATCCTATCATAGTCAATCTGGCAGGTGGTAGAGCTTTCGTCAAATCAGAGCTTATTCTACATTTGCTGATGATGATGACCGACAAAAATAGTCTCCTACCTTTCTACAGTACTTGAAAATCTGAATGTGTCTTCTGTGAGATATGTGTGTGTGTGCGTGTGTGTGTGTGTGTGTGTGTGTGTGTGTGTGTGTGTGTGTGTGTGTATAACACACTGGGCTGCATCTCTGAGAAATAAATAGTCCAGTGAGTTCAACAAAACATTATTTGGTCCCACAGACAATTATAGATCAACTGCTCTGTAGCCAGATAAGTACTCAGGACCAATTAATATTGTGGATTTTCCCTATTTTTATAAAGACTGGACCATGATTGTTTTTAAACATAAATTTATTTTTGACGAAGGGAAAGTCAAAGAATGCCCAAGGGAAAGGTATGTCTTTTAAGTCAAAAAAAAAAAAAAAGAGAGAGAGAGAGAGAGAAAGCCAAGACACCACTAAAATTTGTCCCTGGCTCCAAGATTCCAGCTGAAGGAAGTATTACAGGTTTCCAGGTATGGATCCAGGAGAAGAAATCAGTGTACTTAGTGGGTACAGAGGAGTTGCCTCAGTTTCTTCCTGATGCTAGTACAAGGCAAACTTACTGGCCAGGGTGGGAAATGAATGGAATGTGTGTAGCCTGGCAAACCTGGGCTCTGAGATCTGGAATATGCCTGCAAATTGCCCTTCCGAATATCACATACACCCTGAAATTCCTCACAGGGTAGCAAAGTTTAGCTGAGGCATGGGGAGTGGGAGATGTCATATGCTCTAGATGACTCATCACCAAGGTCAAAAAAGAAAGAACAAGGAATACATCTTAGACTTAGGTCGCAGGCTAAACAAGAGAAATGCCCAAGTTCCTTTGGAGGTTAGCAATAGGACTTCTGGTCAATTTAGCATCATCATGACAAATACCAGAGATAATCAGATTATGGAGGGAAAAAATTATCTGAACTGGAGATTTTGGAGGTTTTAATCCACAACCATTGCTTTGGGATGTGTGATGAAGTAGTCCGCCATGGCAAGAGCATGTAATGAAACAAAATCACTCTCCCTGTGGCTAGGGAAGAAGGAAAAAAGAGAGGTCCCTTTCAAGGGCACACCCCAATGACAGAAAGACCTTCCACTAAGCCCCACATCTTAAACGTTCTACCAGCTCTGAATAATGTCACATATAGACCAAACCTTTAACATGGGGGATGTCTGAGAACATTTCTGATCCAAACAATATCACTGACCAATGTGGAAAAACTGGAGAGCCCCCTCCCCATCAGAGAGGACCCTGGGCAATGCTATACTGACGAACTAACCAAGAATTAAAATAATCATTCATTGACTTGGGGGATCCCAAAATCTCTTGGCAGGGACAGAGACTGCCTGCTTCAATAGGAAAAGCTGTAGGCTAGCTCCTCTTTGATTGATGGGGTCTACTGATTTCCCTGTGATCCTAAGGTGGCTGGTGGACTAGCTTGGCTTCAGTTGATATGATTGAACAGTCTGACCAGGTTGTCCAAGAGACTTCCCAAAGCATCACAAGCTATTGATGTTGCCTTTGAGTGGCCCCCTAAAGGAAAAATGTAAATACCTATTGCTGAAGACATCATGCACTTCAGACACAGGGTCCAGAGGCCCCTGACCTGCCTCATCTCTGAGGATTAGCTTTAATGGTACCAAAAGGCTCCATATAAGCTTCCAAAGAAGTGAAGAAACCAACGATCCTACCCAGCTACGATGTCTAATAATCAACAAGGCATCATAAGCAGCACACATATCTCCAGTAACCAACATTTCTCTAATTGGACTTAAGATCTGCTCAACAAGAGAGCAATCACGCCCAGTATGGAAAACCTGGCGAACTAGCCAGGGCTACTGAAGTCAGCGCTCTTGGAGGAGAACCGACAACCAGCACAACCCCTAACTATATTGTAAATATTTGTCCTTGTAACCACATGTAAGTGCAGTCCTCCATAGTCTTCAAGGAAACTTCTCTTTGCAACAGATGGAGACTGTTAGTCCCTAAGAGCCACGCCCTCTGAACTCCGATGTCAAGCCACGCCCCCCCTTTAAAGCAAGGTTCTCATGTGCATCTCTCTCTCTGCCTTTCTCTTATCTCAGGAGCTCTCGTTTCTTTTTTTCCTTCTTTTCCTTTTTCTTCTTGCTTTCTCTGCCATTATAATTATAATCTCTCTGTTAATCATAACCGTATTCATTGACAATTAAAGCTCCTTTCTACATAGAAACAGCTGTTGAGAGTCTCCTGCTATCTGCCACTGCCTTCTGCTGCCTTCCAGTGTTCCCACCTGCATCCATAGAAACCTGCTGCCCATATACCCCCAACCGGGTATATGTGAGTCATGCCAATATATGCACAAAATCCTAACAGAGACCATTACAGAAAACCACAACCGATCAAAATGCACAGTTGTGGAGCCCAGTCCCAAAGGATAGATCTATGATACAGCACTTGTACCTAATGCTCAGGATTATTTGGAAAGGGGGGCAGAAAGAGTCTAAGAGGCAGAAGGACATGGAGTTTGCTATGAGATCATGTCTCTTGGGAATGTGAGAAGCTACATCCATAAAGTCTCACAACATGGCTGCCTAAACAAGAGCTGAACAAGAACAACAGACGAGCTAAAGCCGACAGAGAAAGCACGAGAGGCCTCAGCCCGATGAAGGGAACTATGGGAACTAAGGGTGCAGAGAGTAGGAGAAGCAATCTCCCCAGGGAAAACATATACACAAGTAGCATTATACAGGCTGAGGCGGTGGGGCTGGTGTGTTTAGGAGTGTGTGTGTGTGTGTGTGTGTGTGTGTGTGTGTGTGTGTGTGTGTGTGTGTGTGTGCGTGTGTAATAACAATGGGGGCCATGAATTTGAATGAGAGCAAGAAAGCCTATATAGAAGGGCTTTGAGGGAGGAACAGGGGAAATGGTGTAATTATTATAATCTCAAAAGTAAAAGAAATAATTTTTAAGGATTAGAAGCAAAGAAAAAAAAAAACACTCTGACCAAAAGCAACTTGAGGAGAAATGGTTTGTCTTACCTTCCAGGTCACGTTCCATAACTGAGGGAAGTCAGAGCAAGAGCTAAACTCAAGCAGAAACTGTACTAATAAGTTTCAAAACTGCCTGGCCTATGGTCCAGACCCACAGTACAGAAACACACCGATTATATTAATTATATTATTATTATATTAATTTCAGGCTGATTGACCTATGGCTCAGATGTATTGCTAGCTAGCTCTTTCATCTTAACTCAATCTATTTCCATTAATCTGTTTAGTCATGTGTCTTGGTACCTTTTCTCAGATCAGCATGGCTGTCTTCTTTCCTCTGCATCTGCTGGCAACTCTATTGGTGTCTCCTCCTCTGCTCTTCCTGTTTCCAGAGTTTTCTTAGTCTGGAAGCCTGCCCACACTTCCTGTCTGCCTTTTGGCCAATCAGCTTTATATTAAACCAGTAGGAGGGACAACTATTTACAATGTCACAGATCATAGTTCCATTACAAGAAACCATGAAGGAATGCTGCTTACTGGCCTACTTTCAGCTCTCTTACACAGCCCAGGACCTGCGTAGAGTCGGTGCCTCCCACAGTGGGCTGGGCCATCCCATATCAATGATCAGTCAAGACAGTCTCTTAAAGATATGCCCATGGGCTAATGTGAGTGAGGCAATTCTTCAGATGAGGCTCTTTCTCCCCATGTGACTCTAGATGGTGTCAATTTGACAGTAAAACTATGGGGGGGGAGGGACACACAAACACACACAGACACACACAATCTAAAATGACAGCTGGTACCTTTGAGCTGAGACCTTGCCTGCATGACAACATATAGCTCTGAAGTCATGGCTCATTGACAAGGTTATCCCTTGCAAAGGACATTTACAATGGCAACAGGTCAAGGGCATATTAATTGTAAGTTTCCATGGGACCTAGACATAGTTAGAGGACATTTTGTCTGCGAACAACATCTAAGGAATTTGAGAAATAGAAATAAAATTTTCTGAAAAGTTACTCCCTCTCTACCAGCTACTCATCCTCCTTATAACCCAGCTATTTTCAATAGCCTCCCTCTCTCTCTCTCCCTCTCTCTCTGTCTTCCTCATGCTTTCTCTCTCTCTCTCTATGCCCCCCCCAAGTTCACCCCCCTCCTGCTCCTTTTGTGGCCAGGTCCAGTCTGTTTCCTTCTCTTTTCTGATCACTTCCAGATATCTCTTGCTGTTCTTTCTCTCATACCTACAATGAAAACTTTCCCTTTAAACATATCGTACTGTGAGCAGTCATGTTGTCAGTGTATATAGTTTAAGGGCAGGAAACCAGAGTATTATAAATACTGTGTGTATGTGTTATTAATATGTCTGCTCTATTAGTTTCATATATATACATATGTATTTTTCTGCTATGCTGTTTTATATGCATTACTCCTATAATCTGGCAACATTCTTGGAAGGGAAGCTCCTCTCTGCAGTTCATAAATGTGGAAACAGACTCAAAAACAAATGCCAGCTCCCTCCATGTACCAAGTGGCAGAGGTAACTGAAAAGCTAAGGTTTGCCCAATTAAACTGAAATTCTAACTCCAAAGCAACGAAAGAGTAAATGTCTACTAACAAAGCCAGACAGCAGCATATTAAATATAACATTAGAAAACAGGAGAGGAGCAGTGGTTGGTCTAAGGAAGAAAAGGCTGACACGCAATCCCCCTCCAGAAAGGGGTGGTGATTAGACAACAAGGCCACTGGCCATTATCAGGACTCGAAGTAGGAGGAAGAGCCCTAGACAGAAAGTTCTAGAACATACATGAGAACCCAACTCCGTAAGGACTTTAAAAGGGAGTGGTTATTACCAACCTTTAATTCTAACACTCCAGAGCAGAGGCAAGTCAGTCTCTGTGAGTTCAAGGCCCATGTGATCTACAGAGTTGTCAAAGAAAGAGAACATAGGCAGAGGAGACTGCAGAGAAAATCCCTGGGAGCAAGCCCCTCAGGAATCCCCAAAACAAAGGAAATGTCAGATCTTTAGAACTTAAGGGCTGTGCTAACAGGAAGTTTCCCATCACTGGGTTATGTTATAACATAGCACACGTGTCAACGAGCACGGAAGAGCTGCTAAGTCACAGTAAGCGTGTGCTAACTCTTCCAGAAAGAACTGCATGGGGCATGGCTTGATCTCTCAGGTTGCAAGGTCTGGTCTCTTGAGAATGATTGGGGTCTTAAAGAGGCAGGCCTGTGTTCTACCAAGCCCCTGGGCACATACAAAACTGAACAAGCTTATGCAATCCTGGCCTCACAAGCTAATTGGAAGAGCGAGGCGTGTGTTTATACTGGCCGAAACAAACTGCATTTGTAATAGGCAACATTTATAGCTACTCAGATTCATCTTTCAGCCTTTAACGGTTGCTAGTCCTGCCTGGACTGTCATCCATGATGCTTTGTACAATATTTCATTCCTGCTTCAGAGTCTGCATTTGCTTTTCCTCTGTCTCCTATGACTTCCCTCAGCTCCGAGTGACCTTCTCAGAGCCCTTCATCCTCCTTTGCTCCTGGGCTGAGAGCCCTGGCTTCCTTTGCACCCTCCTGGCTTTGTGCCCATCACCACCACACACACACACACACACACACACACACACACACTGTCAGTGAGGTCCTTTCTGAACCACTTCCTAGCTGCTTGATTTGGTGTAAAATTCTGATTGCTTCATTTCCTATTTGAAAGCAGATAATGACTATGTATAGCTTAGAGGAGTTTTATGAAAGATCTAGCAGTCCATTAAAACTCTTAGAAGAGTGATGGGCAGACCCATTAGTGCGTGGTGGTTTTCAGATTTATTTGTTGTTTATTGTGTTTCTTGGAAACACAATAAAATAGGAAGATAATAACTTGGATGTTTGGTATGCGATCTTCAGGGTCTGACACACAATCAGTATGTATAGAATGAATAGCTGACTTTTCATATGCCAGGGAAGAGTTAGCCTGTGTAAAAACTTCACAATAAACAGAAGACAAAGACATTCTCATTCTACTGAGGAGCATCAGAAAGGTTGAGACTAAGCCCACAAAGCCCAGAACTGATGAGTCAGGTTCAGAAGCAGACCAAAGACAGTGCCCTCAGCCACTAAGCTTGTCAGGCAGCTGACAAGCCAGGACAGCCAGCCGGCCAAATGCAATGCAGAGCAGAGACAAAGGACAGCACATGACCTTCCATTTAAGAATGTCGGAACAGGGTGGAAGAGAGGCTGAGTCGCCTCTGAGGGGTAAGAGAACTTAGGAGAGCCAGGAGAATGCCTTCTGAAAGAGAAGGTAGAAGCAAGTGGAGAGAGGTCAGCAAACAGGAAGTTCTGAGATGAGGGAATGACAGAAAGACAGGAGTGCCCCAGGATCTGACCCAGTGAGTCACTGCTGGCTGGTAAAGCCTGCTTGGACTTGTTTTGTAAGAGAGTGGCTAATGAAGTGCAGTTGTACCATGCCAGCCTCTATGGTGCCTAGACAGTCGGAGATAGCAAGTGCTGAGGTTTGGATCTGAAAAGACCCCAGCGTTGGTGCATGAGCAATCACTCTCAGAGGGGAGACTTTAGAAAGTAATTTGATTGTGAGGACTCTAATCGAATTAATGGATTAATCCCACTGAAGGATCCAGAGATTTCAGAGCAATTGAGAGGTGCTCGAAACTGTCAGAGGTGAGGCCAGTGTTAGTTTTGCGTATGAGAAATAGACGTACACATTGCCAGATGTCACACAAGAGAGAAAGGGGGAGGGGAGCGAAAAAGGAGGGGGAGGAGAGAGAAAGAGCTTCACGTGGTGGGCAGCTTCTTTTAAAAGAGCGATGGGCACAGACTTATGTAGCCATGCCTAGGGGCGTGCCCTCTATATGCAGTGTTCTGCCAGCGCCATGTTGGGTTTACCACGTGGCCGCTATGTGCCATGAATCATAACAGCCAACTGTAGGAATAAGCTACTGATGCATGTCCGTGAAGGCTACACAGGGTCCCTATCTGTTCTCTTCTTCCAAAGCTGTGGCGAGTTCAGCTTTGCCCTGCCACCCCCTCCCTGCCGTGATGCTCTTCCTCAAAACAATAGAGCCACATGACCGTAGACTGAAACCTCTAAAGTAGGAACCAAAAATAAGTCTTCCTTCCTCTAGCTCATTTCCTCAAGTATTTCATCCTAGTGATAGAAAGTTAACACAGCAAATCACCTCGAACTTCTGCAATTAGAAAAAAATCAGTTGAGTGGCTCCTCCAGGAAATTGGACCAATGGGGAGTTTCTCTCTAGGTCTTGCCAAAGCTGCTTTTATCCCTACCCCCTTTATACACGGTGTCCTAGGAAAACAAAGCCCAAAGAAGAAAAAGGAACAACTAGCAAAGGCATCCTTCTTGGACGGAAGGGACCACAAACCCACCGCTCTTCCCAGGGTAGGAGTAAATAGTCTCAACAATGGTCCAGCTCGTAAGAAAATACTTCTGTGGTCTCAGAAGGGTCTTGTACATGAGAAAGGGAGATATGAGGTCATAGCCTGAGTAATAAATCTTTTTTTAAAGAAATAAAGATTTAAGATGTAGCTATATTTATATCCCATCCTAATAATGAACTTACAACTTCTCAAAAATGAAGAATGTCATCTCCCAACATTGTGGGGCATTAGCCAGAGAAAAGGGCCATGTGTCCAGGCAGGGCTCAGGATGAGGAGTAGTGGATGGAACACAGGAGCTGGTGATAGGGTCGTGGGGGACATACAGTGTCTTCACTCGAGGCTGGCCTTAACATCAGCAACTCCCTTGTTCTATACTATAGATTTTGAAGATTTCCAGCACACACTGAAACTGCCCCCACCAGGAATTCTGGTATTACATAAGGCATATTGTCTAAACACAGATTACTTAGGAAGGCTGTGGGATCACATTTAATGAAGTTAATAATGGCACTAGATGACATCAGTCATTAGGAACATTGTTGTGGTTTGAATGTGAAATGTCCCCCATGGGTACATGTGTTTCTGCACTTGGTCCCCAGCTGTTAGTGCTTCTGTGAAAGGCTGTGGACCCTTTAGTAAATGGAACTTTGCTGGAGGAAGTGAGTCACCGGCATCAGGCTTTAAGATTGTATTGCCCTCTCTACTTCCCATTAACCCTCTGCCTTCCAACTAAGGATGCAGGGGGACAATTGACTCCAGCCTCTTCTCCATGCCTCCCTGCAATGATTGGGTGAAGCTTCTTGAACTGTAATCTGTAATAAACCTTCTCTCCCTTTAATTTCTCTTCAGATGTTTTGTTATAGCAATAAGAAATGTAACTATATAGAATTTTAGGGTCAGCCAAGAGACATCAAACATTTCTACATAGAAATCACTGTTAGAATAGCCTGAGAGCTCAGCAGATGGAGGCTCTTGCCATCAATATTGATGACCTGAGTTCAACCCCCAGGACCCATGTGGTGGAAGAAGAGAACAGACTCTCCCAAGTTATCCTCTAGCCTACACACATGGATCATGCATATGTGAATATGTTCATATACATATACTTACATACTCACACTAATACACTAATTGCATTGCATTGACTACATTAATGCACTTAATTACAAATGTAATTTAAAAGTTTAGAATATCTGTCTACAGAATCTCCATGTTTTAATATTGGAGTACATCAGCAAATGCATGAATGTCTCAACTTTCCTTTTGTCCTCATCTACCCGAGACATCCTTAGTTCTTGTAACATAGTTTAGACTTATGTGCTCAAACATAAGTGATCTAAGGCCCCTCTTTCTCAGACTTGAACCTAACACAGGTATCTGAGCCATAGGAGGGAGACTCATATACTTAGCCAAATTACTGTTCCAACTAGAGTAGCAGATCACAAACCTCTCATGTGCACTCAGGCCATACTCCCATGCCCTTATGAGCATTCCTATGAGAGCAAACTGATGGTCCTTAGCTCTACCACTTCTTAGAACTTGTGCCCAGCCTGCATGGCACTCTTCAGCAACGGGCAAACTAGAGAGGAATCATTCTCACATTCCCACACCTCCCGTGGCCAAGCTTGTCTAGCACTACCCCCAAGCCATCTTCATATTGGAAGCCTCTACACAGCTAACTATGCCAAGTGCCATAGATGCCACCCCAAGGCAGCTAAAAGAGAGCCAGACTCCATTTGTGGAATCCTGAGAGATGAAAGAGGCAGACACCAGGAACATCTAGGGACCAGAATCTCAGCTTTGTCCTTGTCCTCCTTGTTCATAGACTTTCGAGGACAGCCCTTCGGCTTTTATCATCTAACCCAACATCACATATTGCATGTTCTTGTCATGATGACCCAAACACCAAGAAAAAAAAAAAAAAAAAAAAACCGGTTCCTAATCTATGCCTTCAAATGCATTGGATAAAATTTTACCTAATTTTAAAGTTATTCAGTAAAGTTTCCTATTTGAGCATCTACTATTCATTTCCACTCATAAATACTAGCAGTCAATAAAATAAAAAAATAAGAAATGAAATCAAAACCTCCCAGAATATCTCTTGGAATTCTCCAATATGTAATTTGCTTCTGTAAGGCTGTCAGCCCCTCCCACCAGCCACAAGCAACTCCTGCTAAAGATAGCACAGGGTCCTCTTAGCTAGAAAAGTCGGGCTCTGGATCATGTGATCTTCCCCCAACTGCAGTGGATTCTGTGAAAAACAAAGACTTAGAGCCAGGCCAGCAAAGGGCTTAGAGGGAAAATGTACTCAACACAAAGCCTGACACCCTGAGTTTGATCCCTAGGACCCACATGATGAGTGAGACAATGACGAGAGAGCCAATGCCTGCAAATTGTCTTCTGACCTCCAGAGAGGTGGAGCAATAAAAGAGAGAGAGAGAGAGAGAGAGAGAGAGAGAGAGAGAGAGAGAGAGAGAGAGAGAGAGAGATTTCAAAGACTTAGAAGCTGAGTCAATCATTGGAACCATTTTGTTTTGTGAAATTGGAACTGAAATTGGTTGTGACTTTCTTGCAGTTCCCATGGAAGTGTGGCATTAGCAGGGTCAGAGTTTGGATTTTATGCTTACAAAACAACCTGAAAGGAAAATTAAACATTACTTTTACAAAATTATTTCTATCTTAGGACTCCTAATTATTTTAATTTCCTGGTACGGGGAGGGGGAGGGGTAAGGCTAAGGGAGATGAGTATCAACCACATTTCGCTGTTAAGTCAGAAAGACAGTCTAAAAGTACTGGATTCGGGTTAAAAAGAAGTCCCTCAGCCTGCTAAGAAAAATAATGCTGAGTAAGTGATGATGATTAGGGATGTCCAGACCTCACTAATCACGGATGTAGCCTTCACCAAGTATCACTTATTTTTGCAGTCATTTATTACACTATCTTTGTGATTTGTTTTAATAAAATATGATTGAAATTTTAAACAAACATCAATAATTAGTCTTAAATCTTTCCAATATGAATCCTTTAATCTCATGGTTATTTGATAATATACCATCACATTGGAGATAAACCATGAAGCATACAGAAAAGCTATGGTAAAATCATCAATGTCCAATATAACCTCTTACTGTTTTATTAAGATAGGCTACGTACCTGATACAATAATAAAGTACTAGACTATTACTGTCTTTAAAATTATGGCCTTGATGTGGATTGACTGAAGGTATAGTGTCTTTAAAAAGAAAAAGAAAGAAGAAAAAGGAGGAATTATTTTTCTTCACAGTAAAACTGTAAACTGAATCTTTGATGTTGCAACAGCTCAGACCCAGGACAGGGCAAACATAAGCCCCATCTTGATGGAGACCACCACAAATATGAGAATAAGGAAGAAAATGGGGAGACTCCCAAACTGATTCTGAAAGCATCCCCCCCCCCAATCCTTTGCACTTTATCTTATGAAAGAAACCTATCAGAAAGTATGTGACTGGTCCTATTAATTAGCGTGTGATTATACTAATGTTTATAACAAACACAGCCAGGGTTTGTGGTGATGAAGTTGCTCTGAGTTTGTGTAATGGACAGACATTAACCAGTACTCCATTTCTCAAGTGAACTAACACAAGTTTATCTGAAAACTTGCTTACCCAAAGCAGGAATTCCAGTTAGATGAGCAACAGTAAAGGTTGACGGGGGGCCACACAGATCACACCACACAGATCACACCGCACAGATCACACCGCACAGATCACCTTGTCTGATTTGGGATAGGCTTGTCCCCTTCCCAGATCATGGTCCAAATGGCACTGACTTGGATTTGGGTGAGATTTGAACTGGGGAGATGGAACAAAATAAATAGGATTCTCTATAGAAAAAGATGACAGTGTTGAGGACATTTAAAGTCCTGATTAATCTAAAATACTGTGGTACATCCACACCCTCAGAGCAAATACCTCCCTGATATGTCGCAAACTGGCTATAAATCTCTGAAAAATTATATTCCTCCCTGGGCTGTCAAATAAAGATTTTTTTAAATATAAGACTTGTTATAAAACTACGTCATAGTCAGAATCCAAAGATGTAAAAGCAGATACCAAGTTACAATAAACGTGGGATGAAGGACCACATCCCTTGACACCTGAAACTAGCAGCAGACTTTGAAATGCCTTCCCATAGGCTCTTCAGGGAGCTTAGGTTCAAAACATCAGTTTTTTCAGCCTCTCCATCTTTTCCTATGACTCATGCTCCAGCTTTAATGCTGACATTTCCTGGTTCTAAATCTGAAGAAATAATAAGCGGGCTCAACCCTCCAACCCTGGCCACAGGGTTGGTTCTGCTTGGCCTGCTGTGTTCACCCCTCCATGGTATCAAGCAACCTACTCCCCCGACTTGAAAACTATTAATGGGAACTACCATTAATTCTGTGCCCAGTCCCTGAATAATGCTGACGTCTTTTGCCTGTACTTGGGAGTGAGCAAGCCATGCCCATAATGCAGAAACTTCATAGGCCAAGGCCTTCTGCTCCTGTGCCCAGACTCCATTTCAATTCTCTTCTCAGTAAGGGCTACCTTTTGTCATCCAAGAGTCAAAGGGGCTGACGTTACAGTGGTGTGAGGTTCTCTTCCCATCTTAGACTCCTTGGTCTATCTCCAGGTGATTAATTAGGATCCTGGGGGACACTGGCAGTGCCTTTGGAATATTAAAGCTTTTATTCTGGCTGCCTTACTGCAGCTTCTTTCATATAATAAAGGGGCCAATTGTGCTGTTGAGAGGTGTGTCTGAAGAGCCTACGTCTGGCCAGTTGAGTGATCCCATGCCCGGCTGTTGCTAGCAGAAACAGGATATGACCTTTAAGACTCATAACGATTGGGAACACCCTTTCAATCATCAGCATTTCAAATGTTGTTCTATGTGCCAGGGCGTCTGCCTTTATCTAGGTCATTTGCTCTGCTGTTTATTGAACTATTCTCTGGCTACTCACTGATCCAAGAGTAGTCCCGGCCTCAGGAACCATCTGGGGACTTGTAAGAAATGCAGGAAACTTAGGAACCAACCCCAGACTGTCAGATGGGGACCTGCATTTTAACCAGATCCCCAGCCCACTGCTCTTATAGAGATGACTATAGAAATTTAAGTGGCTTGGCCAAGGACAAGAGCCCGGCTGTCTGGGAAAAACACATCCTTGGTCACAGGCAGCACTGGTTTCTATTTCTGACTGGGCCACTGACACTAAGTCGCCCTGCCTAAGTCACTGAACTTCTGGAGAATGTTGGACAAGCTGGGCATCTGAGTCCTCAGAGGCTTGCTCTCGGTACAGAAAGCAGAAAGGGAAGTACTCTCCAGTATGCTGAGACCCTGCTTTTATCGCCAATTACTTAAGAGACCATTGTCTTCAGTAGCTAATTACTATCAAATGAACATACAATTACCCTATCAGTCAAAAACAAAATCCAGCTGGGAAAAAGAGGAAGGGCCTCAAAGCAGCTCCCAGGGTCATTTTGCTTTGTTAGTTTTCCTCTCTCAGCAATGACTCACCTTATCACATGAGCTCTCTCTACGGGACCTCATTTCATTTGGCTACCTGGGGTACCTCTGTGGACTCTTCCCAAATATGAATAGGCATACCTGCCTGCACATCATGCAGAGCTGCACCCAGAGACTCCCAGGCAGCACCTTCACATGACAGAGCCTCTCTGTGAAGGCCAGCTAGCAATGTGGATTCTTTCAAGCTTCTGAATGAGTACAGGCTTTCTAGCAAATTCTTTGTCAAGCATAGGCCCTGGGGAGAAGCCATCAAGAAAACATGCAGGGCTGTGTGTGAGTCACAACACTGTTAGTTAACTGTGGGAAACAGTAAACAACTCTAATGTTCATCAATAGCAAATTGGTTCAATGAACTAGTTAATGAAGATGCCACCACCATAGAATTTTAAAAACCATTAAAAATCATGCCTGGTCAGGCAGTGGTGGCACATGCCTTTATCCCAGCAGATTAAGGGAGGCAGAGGCAAGTAGGTCTCCAAGTTGTTCTACATAGTGAGTTCCAGGACAGCCAGGGCCACACAGAGAAACCCTGTCTTGAAAAATAAACAAACAAAAAAAGCCTCAGAGAAGAATTAGAAGATCTAGAGGGCTGTTGAGCACATCTAATTAATTCATGAAAAATGCACCAAAGACTGCATTATAGAATATAATTGCATTCCTATTTAAAAATAGAATCCATAAAAAAGGCATAAGGAAAAAAAATGTATCGGCACTGTGAGCTCTGACTGGGGAGGGCTTATTTTCCTTATTTAATTTATTAGTCTCTGTAATGAAAGTCATTGCAATCTTTAAAAACTAGAAAAGTCTCTTTTAGCAATAAAAAGATGTAACACCATCCCTTGTGATTACAAGAGCTGTTTTTAGGATCCCTGTGCTCATCAATGAGACAGGCGCTCTGGTTGGGGAAACAGAGACCCAACGGACAGAATTCTAACTGCAATACAGCTGTATCCACTACCTGAGCTGACTTGAAATGTCATCAGCAGCCTCTGTGGTGGAGGGGGGATGACACTCTTTTCATCCAGAGACTCAGAGAAAAGGATCAAATAGAGAGAGACTTTAATTTCTGGCTAGCATGCTGAAACCACACAGCCCTGCAAACCGAACAGCAGCCCAGATACACATCATGCCCCCTGCAAAGGCTTGAAATCCAAAACACAGTTGCAGAACCAGATGCAGATAACATTTCCCCTATCTCCCCTAGGCCTAAACAGCCAGATCAATCTTCTTGCCAGATGTCCCTTCCAAGACCCAAAGGAAGGTAATCTATTTCCAAGAGAAAAGAGGAAATGTAATCCTGTGATTCCTCCTTCCTGTTTACTGAAAGGAAAGTTTGTTCTCCATTTAAAACATTTGTATCAATAGCAGAGAAACAGCCATGAGAGCCATGGGTGGAGAAACAGCAATGGTGATGGCGGGTCCTGAAAAAGTAGCTGTGTTAGCAGATATGTCTAGTGTTTCCCCATGTGATTTTTATTTAAATCTTCATAACAACTCAGTAAAGCAAGTAGCACTGTAAAACAAGAGGCAGAAGTTCAGAAACTAGAATCGTGCTAAGGTACAAATCCGGACTTACAATATCAAAGCAGATCTAGCCTCCAGATTCTCCCAGCATCTCTAAGTCCCTACCTATTAAAAGTATGACTGGTATACCCCACCCTCCACCCTGAACTCGCCCAGGAACTGGACTGTCCTTTCCCTCAGAGGTTCTTTCCTGTACAATCTAGACAGTTTGGTTACCCGCCCCTTTTTGCACCTTTGGTCTCCTGCCTGCTGCATCTGGTTCCCTTCTTTGCTCTCTCCCTTCCCCTCCCCCACATGACTCAGCTTGGTCTGACCATGTCCACTCTGGACTTGCCTCCATGTGTCCCGACCTCTATCTATGCTCTCCCATTTACCTACAATACACCTCCTCCTCTGCTGCACCTAGGAGCAGTCAGTACTTCCATTTTTATTTCTTCTTCCCATTCGAATCCAACTCCAGGAAAACTTTCTGCTTAAAAACATTACAAAATTAAGACACAGACGAGCAGGGGTGGTGCACACCTTTAATCTCAGCACTTGGGAGGCACATGCAGGTGGATTTCTGTAAGTCCGAGGACCACCTGGTGTACAGAAGGAGTTCCAGGACAGTCAAGGCTACACAGAGAAAACCGGTCGCGAAAAACCAAAACAAACAAATTATGATGCTCCCAGCCCCAGTGACATTTATCAAAATCCAGATAATTGCAGGCTGACTCCGACTCTGGTTTTCTTCCATACATGGTCAGAGTTGACTCTAGAGATAGCTACAGTGTTCCAGTACGTACATAAACTGGGTCTACTCCCCCCATCTCCTACGCCCCCACAAAAAAACCCTCAAGATCTTTTTACATCCATATGAGATTCTTAACATATTTTGTCTCCACTTCACTGAAGGAGCACCTCACTATCTAAGGAGCTACTTTTCCTCTGCCTGGATAACGTACCCGTATTTGGCTCTCATCACATGGGTGCTTTTCCCTGTCATCTTCTGCAGGAATACTGTTTAAGAGAGTGTACCCTGAACCTACACGGGAGTATCTAGTTAGAAAAGGATGAAGATACATTTCACATTTGAGCTTTTATAGAGTAGTTTGCTATGTTTTGTTTCCCAGTGATGAAGCCGGGACCACAAGAGAAAGAGAGACACAGAGAAAAGAATGCTACACCATAAAGGCATTTCTGTCTAGAGATGATAAACTTGTCCATGTGTCCAGGGAATCCTCTTAGCTGAGCCAGAAATGTCAGGTCATCCGGGCATCCAAAGACAGGACTCTCCAGAAGCCTGATGCTCTAGGTTGCTAAGGAAGAGCCCACAGCTCAGGTCTTCGTTGGCCAGATGCCTCCTGAATTCCAAGCACAGACTCTGGCACGAGGGTTTCACTGGTGTTAGATCACAGTCCCTCCAGCTGCCCTGAAGAGGCTCACAGACCCAAAAACAACCTTCTGCTGCCTATCCCCTTTCACAATTCTCATAAGAGCCAATCTCACCCCTCTTTCCTGGGATCAGGCATTTCCAGATAACAAACCCCAAACTGAAAGCCATGGAAAAAACTCTCTGGTGACATACTAACTCATTCCTCCAGGCTCTACTTATCCAGGAAAGTCCTTGTTTTAAACACCTACTTCAGTCAGAAATACAGGAAAACATATATCTCTAAGCCTAACTGGGCCATTTCCTTGGCCACAATACCTTCCTATTTTCTACTCTCTCACAAGGTAAAAGAATTTGCTCGGCTCTCAGGTGGCCTTAATGCCATCCTTCAGACCCCACCACTTTGCCTGAAGGTTGATTGATCAAACCTGTTTCTCTCAGAGACATCTGACAGATGGGAGTCACATCAGACAGGGTCCCCGGACCCGCCGAGTTTAGAGAAATTAGAAGGGCAATCTGTGCCTTTAAAACAGCAGAGTTAGATTTCTTACTAAAACTCAAGGCCTGTGTGTAGGTCCTCAGTGATCCATTATAGGTCTCCCGCAGCCCCTCCTTCCTCAGTGATCCATTATAGGTCTCCCGCAGCCCCTCCTTCCGCTTCAAACTTTTAGCATGATGGCTTTCCAACCTCGTTTTAGCATATGTCTTAAGATGTCTGCTCTAGCTCTCAGCATTATATCTATATTTAGGGCACCAATGGCAGAGGGCAAAAAAGGCAATGTCTGGTCATTGTATTCAGAAGGCAAAGGCTTTTCCAGAGAGTTCCATTGCACACTTCTGTTTAGACTATGTGTGCTGTGTACATTGGATCTTAGGTGTCCAAGAAAGTAGGTGGCCACCGTTACCTCCCCAGAATAAAAGCAGTAAAGCTTTTAAACAGCAAGGCCTAGCAGGAAGTCTTAAAAGCTCCTGAAGGCCTCTTGAGATGCTGATCACTTTTCCTCCCTCTCACCCACCAGGTGAACAGTTCTACTCCTCAGGCAGCCTTGCCACGATATACTGCCTTCCTTAAACCCACAGGGCCAACAAATTGTCAGCCAAAGTAAACCTTCCATTCATACAAGCTGACTATCTCAGTCAGTGTGGTATAGTAACAGACCAACACTGCACTCTCCAACATTTAGAAGGAAGGTTGGAGATGCAAATGTCTGTTGAATGGAATTTCAGTCTTCGATGTTAATCCTAACTCAGCCTAAGAGACCAGACAGCATCACCATGGACAATGTGTTGCATATGGAAAAGAGAAGAATGGCAGGTAGCTTCCCAAATACATTAGTAATGAGTTAAGATTCAAACTAGTGTGGACCTTATTAAGGTCCGGATGTCTGATGCTGAAAACACTCTGCCCTCCAGCTCCCTATCAGGCTAAAATCATTCCTTGGAGTCTCAAAAACATCTCACTTGGGATACAGGGGTGGCGGCAGCTGCTGTGGAAACAGTGTTGCCTGTCTGACCACTTGGAAACCATCTCATGGCTACGTAGAACTTTTGACTGTGGATCTGTAAGAAGTGCTCTTTAACCCCACTTAGCCATTGCTCTCTAATAAGTAAGCTAACAGAGGTGATTAAGAAATGGTAACATGCCTTCACATTGACGTGCCACACATTGAGACAGCGTTCTGTATGTGCGGACATGGAGAGATTGCCAAGGAGTTCTAGTAAATGAAAAAAGCAAATTGTAGTAAGACAGTGCACGGAGCATAATTACCACAGGTGCCTGAGACAGCCTCGGTGGTGGTCATAAAATATGCTTCTGCCTGGCAGCCAATTCTCTTCACTCCCTCTCCCTTGAATGTGAGCTGGATTTAGAAATTCCTTTTTAAGGAGCAGAATGAAGTGCTGGTATAAGATCTGAGAGATGGTCGTAAAGTATGACATGGTTTCCACCCCACTCTATCTTTCCTGTATCATTTGAGGGGGAAGCTGGTTGTCGTGTCTTAGGAACACTTAAGTAATCAACAAGAATGTCCTCGTGACAAGATCTAAGTGGGCCATCCTGGGAGGAGATTCCACACATTGCTAGTCAGACCTTCAGAGGACTACAGTGCCTGACAACATCTAGGAGCCCGGGAGTTAGACACACCCACTACTCCTATATTTCTGATGCACAGACACTGTGAGATGATATTTGTTCATTTTAATTACATTTTTTAAGCTTTAATTTTTTTCTGTGATTTATTTGCAGTAATGAATAACTAGGATGGCCATAAGTTATATGTTCTTATTTAAATGTGTAATAATAAGACCATACTCTGTTGGTCACTGTCTAACATTCCATCCAACCTTTTCAATTACCCTATCAGATAAATATTAATGTTTTTATTTTGCTGAGATAGAATCCAAAGCCTATAGAAACAAAGTATCCCAGGATGTATAGCTGATTGCACATTTGATAATTACTTATTGCATTTTATACCATATTACACTACTATTTGTGTATCTGAGAAAGATGTCGTAGTGTGGTGTCTGATATATGCACACACAAAAATATGAAGAGAGCATTAAACTCTTGAAGTTACTTCTGAAGAGAGAACACAGAAGGGATAGAGGGGAAGGAGAAACTTTTCTTTTTCTACTTCTGTATTGTTCCAAGATTTTACAAGATGAAACGTGTTAATGCAATGTTTCTGTAATTAAAATTTCAGCTGAACTAACAGGTGTGTGCTATTCATGAAATTAAGTACTAGGGGAAGGAGAATGAACATGTCCAAAGGTAAGTCACTGGCCATGGATTCATTCTGCAGCAAATCAGATTGGTATCTTCTGTGATTTGCAAAAGCAGATGGATGTTCTAAGTCCCTTCCCCCCAGCCCCACCAACCCTGGCTTATTGCTTTCCTCAGAGCCCATGACACAGCTGGAAGGGAGGAAATCCTCCCTTATCCAAGCACTTCTCTCTCATGACATGCCCCGGGCCCTGCCCCTCCTCCACAGCTGCCTGCACACTTGTCAGAGTGTGGTATGGTGTGTCCCACATAAAGACCCCAATCAGAACAGTTGACCAGGATACAGCAATTCTATTCTCAGACTGCGTGACTAGTTCAGGAATAGATTCTGAGGAAAGAGGGCTCAGAGTCTCTCCCCTCGTGACTGGGAAAGATCATGTGGTTGCTGTGCTCCCTGACCCTGTCTTTGTCACCATAAGAAGGTATATTTAGTGTCTGACCTGTGAGGGAACTGTCACTGGAGCCTAAATGTGGGGTTGCCTCAGTCACTCCAGGGCACTTGTCACAATCCAATCCTGTCTATTTTTATAGATTCGGCTTATGGAGTGGTGATAAGAGTTATCTTTCTGATGCAAGACAGGATCAGATGGGGCTGCCTGGGTAATGGATGGCTGGGAGCACCTGTTATGTGAGGAATCACATTCTCACCCCTCGCCTTCCAGATGGCTTCGATGCAGCTAAAAGTTCACCTCACTTGTAAGAACAGACTGTCTTAAGTGAATTCCAGATACCTTGTGGGTTACAGCTATGGAGTACTCTCCCCCCCAAGAAGGGAAAGCCAACAGAACTCGAATCAATCTAATCTAAAAACTCATCATTTATTCAGCAATAATCACAACAGACCACATTAATCAATCCCAGTACCCTTCCCCCATCCCTAGTTGTTCCCTGTGATGAAAACTGTGAACCACAGTTGGAGAAAGGACAACCGACAAAGACATTAAGTAGAGACTTGGCTAGGAAAAGGGGCAAGGTGGCTGCCCTTCCGGGAAGGGTTGGGAGAGTCAGAGCTAGACGTATCGCTGTCTGCTGTTGGGTTTGTTTGTTTTTGTCTCTTTACTCTTTGTGGGGCCTGCCATCTGTAGTAAGAAGTTTCTAGATTGTCCTAGCCCCAAGGCCCTGCAGCCACTTAGTCCCAAACAATCACACAAAGGCTTATATTAATTACAAACTGTTTGGCCTATGGCTCAGGCTCATTACTAACTAGCTCTTACAACTTAACTCAACCATTCTCATTAACCTATGTATTGCCCCATGGTTTTACCTGTGTTCCATTTTCTTGTTTTCTGATTTCCTTGACTCCGCCCTCCTTCATCTTTTACCTCTGCTTAGATCTCCCGCCTGTCTCTGAGCTGCTTTGCCATAGGCCAAAACAGCCTCTTTATTAACAAATGGCAATAAAGCACATTCACAGTGTACAGAAAGACATCCCTCATCAGCCACCCATCACCCAGATAAATCACACATAGAGACTTATTCTTAATTTAAAATGCCTGGCCTTAGCTTATTTCTAGCCAGCTTTTCTTCATTTTAAATTATCCCGTCTACCTTTTGCCCCTGAGCTTTCACCTTTCTCTATTTCTGTACGTCTTTTCTTCTTATTCTGTGTCTGGTTGGATGGCTGGATGACTGGATGGCTGGGTGGCTGGGTGGCTAGGTGGCTGGATGGCTGGGTGGCTGGATGGCTGTGCGGCTGGATGGCTGGGTGGCTGTGTGGAAGGATGGATGGATGGATGGATGGATGGATGGATGGATGGATGGATGGATGGATGGATGGATGGATGGATGGGTGGGTGGGTGGGTGGGTGGGTGGCTGTGTGGCTGGATGGCTGTGCGTCTGGGTGGCTGTGCGGCTGGATGGCTGTGCGTCTGGGTGGCTGTGTGGCTGGATGGCTGTGTGGCTGGATGTCTGTGTGGCTGGATGGCTGTGTGGCTGGGTGGCTGGATGGTTGGATGGCTGTGTGGAAGGATGGATGGATGGATGGATGGATGGATGGATGGATGGATGAATGGATGGATGGATGGATGGGTGGGTGGGTGGGTGGGTGGCTGTGTGGCTGGATGGCTGTGCGTCTGGGTGGCTGTGCGGCTGGATGGCTGTGCGTCTGGGTGGCTGTGTGGCTGGATGGCTGTGTGGCTGGATGTCTGTGTGGCTGGATGGCTGTGTGGCTGGGTGGCTGGATGGTTGGATGGCTGTGTGGAAGGATGGATGGATGGATGGATGGATGGATGGATGGATGGATGGATGGATGGATGGATGGATGGATGGATGGGTGGGTGGGTGGGTGGGTGGGTGGATGGCTGTGTGGAAGGATGGATGGATGGATGGATGGATGGATGGATGGATGGATGGATGGATGGATGGGTGGGTGGGTAGGTGGATGGATGGGTGGGTGGGTGGGTGGCTGGCCCCTGGCTTTCTCCTCTCCTTGTTCTCCTGCTCTTTCTTCCTTTTCCTCCCAGAGTTCTCTTATTTGTTCTCTCTCCCTGCCAGCCCCACCTATTCTTTCTCCTGCCTCATTATTGTCCGTTCAGCTCTTTATTAGACCATCAGGAATTTTAGACAGACACAGTAACACAGTTGCATAGAATCAAACAAGTGCAACATGAAAGAATACAACACACCTTTGCATCATTAAATAAATGTAACACACCTTAAATAGTATTTCACAGGGTAGAGCCAGCAAAGGGTGAATGCTGGCTGCTCTTTGAACATGCGAAAGTCAATATAAGACAGAAGGGTTGCTTCTTTTATTGTGTGTGCCTAGAGAAGTTCCTTCTCTATTCTGGTCCTCAAATGCCCTACCCATAAAATGGATGGGTGGCTATAACTCATGTTACTTACTACAGCGTGGATGTCAAGACAACATGCCACAGGGCCCCATAGTGTTCAGGATCAAGTGAAAGATATTTTTAAGGAATATCCATATTCCCAATATCCATCCTTCCTTCTTCATTAGCCAAAGAGGTCTAGTTCCTGGCTGAACAATTGCCATTCAGGGTCAATAAAGTCCCCAGGCTGCTAACAACGGGACTGTGCTCTACCCAGTGAGGTCCAAGACAGGACATAGAAAGGTTATTAAGGACCTGGCTAGGTGATATAATAAATAAGTCAACCTCTGCCTCTAAGCAGCATAGACTCCAGCTCAAGAGAACCAAAGTAACACCGGGGTAACTGACAGTTTCGGCGGAAGTCTTTATCTTTCATCTATTATTCCAGATGCTGTTTTTCGTCCTCTGGGAGGAACAAAGTACTTACCAAAACTAATTTATCCATTCAACAGCCAATACCCATTGTATTCCATATTCTGCTTAATTAATCAAAAATAATATTAATGTGAAACACAGAGGACAGAATCACCCACAGCCAAGCCATGAAGTCAGGCAGTGGTGACCCATGCCTTTAATCCCATCTGTCTGGATGTCTGTGAGTTCAAGGCTTAAAAGCCAGGCAGAGATAGTGCATGCCATTAGTCCCAGCACTTGGGAGGCAGAGGCAGGAGAAGCTCTGCGAGTTTGAGGACAGCCTGGTCTGTAAAGCAAGTTCCAGGTCAGTTGGGACTGTTACACAGAGAACTCCATCTCAGAACAAAGCAGAACAACAAAGACAGACAAACAAAGGCTGGAGAGATGGCCCTGTCCTCTGATACTCCAGACTATTTTCACTAAATATACAATATATTACCACACAGGCCTAACATGTTTACATTCCAGAAGCTGAAGCAGGGGGACAATAGGAAGCTCCAGGCCTGATGGGGTGGCATAGTATGACACCACACACACACACACACACACACACATACACACACACACACACCCCACACACACACACATACATCACACACACACACACACCACACACACACACACAAACACACACACACACAAACACACACACACACAAACACACACATACACACACACATACACACACACATACACACATACATACACACATACACACACAAACACATACACATACACACACATACACACACAAACACACATATACACACATACACACACTAAATATAAATAAATAAGTAATTGTAAATAGAAAACATATCTTATATTCCCATTTGGCACGGTGATAATGCCTTTCAAAGAGGTTCTATTCCCTGGTTTAAGACAGTTACCATGACTTCTTATTGTTCATATACCAAACTACCTTACCCATCTAATTGCCTCTTACCTGGTACCTGGTTCTGTAATGTCTTACATAAGAAGTGTAAGCCTGTCATAGAAGCTAGAATACCAAAAGAGTCTTGAGTTCCCTTCATTATTGAGTAGTTATAAATTAGAAAAAATAGATGTGAAATACAGTGGGTTCCAATATCTACTTTGAAGCCCTGACTGATATCTGGGGATGAGAGGGAAGGGGAAGGGAATAAATAAGGGATGAGGAGGATCAGTTCAAAGGACAATGAAATCCCAGCTCATCTTTGTGGGACGTGCATGGATGCTGGAGCTCCAGTAGCCATCTTAGACTTGGAAGAGGAAATATACACAGGAAATATGGATTCGGCTTGTAGAAAGAGTCAGTGTCCTAATTGAACAGCCACAATCCATGCTATGTGATGAAATAAAATCTTGGAAGAGTGGGAATCATTATTTTGCCTTTTTGTATCTCATGAAACAACTGTAATCCCTATTGGCTGCAAAGTTCAAGGTTAAATCTCAGGCTTCTCTGTGAGATCTTCCTGAGACCAAAAAATTTCTAAACAATAATACCAAGTCCTCAATTACTTTTCCTGACACCTGGAGGCAATCACAGGGATGCCACACAGCTGTCTCAGCACTGGGACATTATGATCCCACTTGGAGTCTTCAGTGATTAGTAGCCTAAAACCCAAGTTGATTATTTGAAACAGGAAGAAAATTTTGTTAACATTTTCATTCACAAATAGAAATGAAAATAATTCCTTCTGTATAGGATTGAAGGGCTACTTTCTAAGTCTGTTAAAGTGGGGGGGGGGGGAGACAAGGGTTCCAACCTTAGAAAATTGAAGTAATACATCTAAGCCTTTCATACATTGTCTGCAACAGTCGGTGAAGCACTGGCTGATAGAGTAATAATTATTATTCATATCTTACTACCCTGAATAAGCTACCAGAACTAGCACACCAGTTCACCTGCAACTTGGTATGATTCATTGCCGATCATCTTCTGTGGAACAAATACAAGAAAAGCGTCAGTGAGACACAGAAGCAAATTTAGTCTTCAGCCAGAGTAATCCAGTTTCGGGGCTGCTAACAGAACTAACCTTTATTGAGCAGGTACTAGAGAAAGCCATGAAACTTTTCATCAATTCTCAAGAGCCTCCTCACTCTCCCTTCAGAGTCTAGAGAGAAAAAGTCTCCCCTGATACCAAAAGGGATGATCCACTTGTGTTCTCTGGTTAGCTGACGTCATTTCATATGCTAATGTCTCGCCACGTGTTGGCTCACTCTACCGTGTTCAGTGTGCTTGTATGTGCATTGGTGTCTTTCCACTCTCAGCCTGAGTAAGTGGTCCCTTAGCTTCTTAGGGTTCATGTCAGTTATTTTTAGTGCTGTTGCTCTCCAGAGACAAAGCCATGATTCTGTGTTGGTTCCAGAAACCCACTGAAGTTGAGTAATAAGCTTCTGGGGGAAAGGCTTTGGCTCAAGCAAATTTACAGTGAACTTCTAAAAGACTTGAGCCTCCATTTCCTCTTCTGTGAGTAGAAGACATTGAATCCCATTATCTTTTTTATCCATAAATAAACAACTCTTTTTATTCAAAAGATTTTTTTAACATACCCACCACTGTTCCCCTTCCCTCCCCTCTTTGCAGTCCTCCCCCAGCATCCTCTCCACCTCATCATCCCCCCCATCCATTCCTTAGAGGGGGTAAGGACTCCCAGAGTGAGTCAATGCAATCCGGCATAACCAACTGAGGTAGAACCAAGTCGTGTCTCCCCCCCCCCCCATCAAGGCTGAATAGGCTCCAAGAAGCCAGTTCCTGCCCTAGGAATAAATTCTAGTCCCACTGCCCCATAAACTGCCCATGCCATTTAACTATCATCTACATTCAGAGACCCCTAGTTCAGTTCCATGTAGATTCCACAGCTGTCAGTTTAGAGTCAGTAAGCTTTCAATAGCTCAGATCAGCTGTCTCTGTCTCAGTTTATATAATTATAAATTATTATAATAGTCTCCTCATTATAATATTGACCCCTTTGCTCATATAATCCCTCCTCCCTCTCTTCACCTGGACGGGGAGCTTGACCCAGTGCTTAGCTGTGGATCTCTGCATCTGCTTCCATCAGTTGCTAGATGAAGGTTCTATAATGACAGTTGTGATGGTCGTCAATCTGATTATAGAGGAAGGTCAGTTCAGACACCCTCTCCACTATTTCTTGGAGTCTTAGCTGGAGTCATCTTTGTGGGTTCTTGGGTGTTTCCCTAGCACCAGGTTTCTCTCTAACCCCACAATGGCTCCCCCTGTCAAGTATCTATTTTATTTCTCTCTCTCTCTGTCCCTCTTACAACCCAACCATCCCATTCCCTCATGTTCTCCTCCTACCTCTCCTTATCCCCTCCCTGCTAGGGTCCCAATTTACTCAGGAGATCTTCTCCGCTTCCCCTTACCAGGGAGATCTTAGGTTTCCTCCTTGTTACCCAGCTGCTCAGGGGTCGGTCAGGGGTTGTGGATTGTAGCCTGGTTATTCTTTGTTTTGCATCTAAAAGCCACTTTTGAATAAGTACACACCATGTCTGTCTTTCTGGGTCTGTGTTACCTCACTCAGGATGATTTTTTCCTAGTTCCATCCATTTGCCTTCAAATTTCAGGATGTCCTCCCCCTCCCCCTCCTGAGTAGTACTCCATTGTGTAAATATACCACATATTTTAAATCCATTCTTCAGTTGAGGGGCATCTAGGTTGTTTCTAGGTTCAGGCTATTATGAATAATGCTGCTATGAACATAGTTGAGCAATGTCCTTTGGGGTATGAACGTGCATCCTTTGGACATATGCCCAATAGTGGTATTTCTGGATCATTGGGGAGATTGATTCTCAGTCTTCTGAGGAACCGCCATACCGATTTCCAAAGTGGCTGTACAAGTTTACACTCCCACCCACAATGGAGGAGGGTTCCCCTTGCTCCACATCTCCTCCAGCATAGGCTGTTATCAGTTAAACAAACAACACTTAAACACCTGCTCTTTATGTGCTAGTCACTGGGATCCACAGTGACAGAGATGTGAAAGGTGCCATCTTCATGGGATATATGCTATAGTCATGAAGACAACAGGGGCCTTCGATGGGGGAAGAGGAATCACTTTTGGTGGGAAAGTCAGGGAAAGTCCTTTGGGACCTAACATCAGTTTGAGAATTGGGTGAAGGAAAAGAGCCATCATGCTAGAGGAAGATGACAGAAAAGACTTGATATAAAATTGTAGAATTTTCACTGGTGAAAAGTCAGTACTGTAACATAGGTGCCATTGAGCTGGCTGACAAGAGGACATGCTGTCTTTGTACTGTGATGTCATAGACCCTCCCAGCCTTGTTATGGGACACAACTTGACTCTGTCTATAAACATTAGTGAGCACCTACTGCATGCATATGAGGCCTAGCACTTCTAATCAGTGCTCAGAGCCAAGTGTTTGGAGGCAAAGAGGAATGTCCACTGACCTTTCAGAGCAGCAATGACAATGATAAATGAAGTGGGATTTGGACGCTCGCCCTTGACTATAAGAGGAAACAGATGACTGAGAATGAGGGTTCATATTCTAAAGCTTAGGTTTCACCAACTGTGCAGTTTGTAGAGCCCATTTGCTCACACTGAGCAGGGCAGGATTTGCATTTAAAGATTGCCCTACTGGACTAACAGGCAACTCCTCTGTCAGTCGTCCCAGATCTCTAAGACCAGCACACATGGGCAGCCTCACCTGGCAGCATCTGCATAGGGTGGGCTAGCCTGACGGGCACAGAGTGATGGAGACAGCTAAAGGGTTCTGATGGCCATCAAAATACTTGGCTCACAGTCCCAGCATTGCCTACGGAAGTCAGGACTCCGATAACTCCATGGCCACATCCTGCTGAGGCCTAAGGATGATGGAGACTGTCCACCCAAAGCATCCCTGGGACCCTCAGGGAAAGTATCCCCATCAAGCTACTATCTTAGGCCTAAAAGTTTTCCAACTCGGGATTCTGTCTCTAGGCAACTGATGGTTTCAAGCTGTTGTTCATTTCCCTAAGCAGCTCAGCTGGAGTTGTGCAGCTAGATGGGAATCTTGGTCAAATGTGTCCTTTCCTTTTGGTGTTCTTAGGTTGGAGTGGGATAAAGATGATTTCTCACCTCATCAAATGAGAAGAGAAAGTGCTTGGTAAACATTAAGGACTCAAGGGGGAGGTGGGGTGGAGGATACTCCAGATGCAGCTCCTAGCACATCCTCTGTCTGCATCCTCTCTTGCTCTGAACCCCCCTATACATCTATTTTGCACTCTCCCACTCTTGTGAAGAATCTTTACCTGCTGCATGACCGAAGCCACCCACAAAGACCATATTAGCCCTGAACAGCAGCAGTTCTGTTCTTAGCCTCGATGAGAAATCTTAGCTCTAGGCCAGCAGGCTAGGGAGAGTGCATGGAAAATGTGAGATGTTTTTCTTTCTTGGGAAAAAAGCCAAAATGTAGTTCTCTGGAATTCTATAAATTATGTGCCCAGAGAAGATTTAGTTTACAAAGGAAAAGGGAAGAAACTCCCCCACTATTTTCTTAGCGAGCTGGGTCAGCCCAGCCAGTGCCAAAACCCACGTACTTGGCCCATGTTGCTATGTTTGCAAAACAGGCCTGTGTTCCAAGAGAGGCTGAAGGCCTCCAAATAGCCAGGATCTCTCTTCAGGCTGCTCTCTGGCCTACTTCGAAGTCCCTTGGATCTCCAAGGTCTGGAGCTTTGTTTCTTGGGTCTGGAAAACAGCTCAGAAAAGTAGAGTGGAGGAAGTCTCTCTGCACACCGGCTTCCAAAATTCCTGTCCTCCCAAATGCCCCATCCCACCATCACCACCTCCATGCTATAAAGTCCAAGAGTCAGGATGGCTAGCTGGAGAACATCACCTCCAAGAAACCTTCCTTAGCTCTGAGGTAAGCTCAGGGCTCTTTCCCAGGGGCCCCACAGCACTTGTCTGTGCTACATTGCATTATTAAGCTGGCCATACGTCTTCTACAGTCTCCTCAAAGGCAGAGACCCTTGCTGTGACATCCTCAAGTAATGATCTCAGTAAGAGTCAGTAAACACTCCTTCTGACCTCTGTGGATTACCCTGGGCTTTTTGCCCAATTCAGATTGAGAATTTCTCCCAGAAAGAGAAAGGTATACGACAGTGTCATGTGTCGTGTCTAGCCATGCCTGCCACTCATGTCAACCTTTGTCTAACCGCCTCGTGGAAAGCAAACTGAAAGCCTTTCTCTGCAGCCCTGCCTGCTGCTCTGCTCAGTCTGTTTCCTTAGACACCCCATCCCTCACCATTCCTAGTCAGCCTTGGAAGAATCAGTCAAACTTCTTTCCCCCAGAAATTGCCCCTAACCCTCCCATCCATTTCTCCTCTCACATCGGTTAGAGGCCTCTTGAAACCCAGAGCCATGCTTATCACTGGGCTCCGCACACCCTAAAGATTGCTTTATATCTTCCTTAACCCCAGACTTTAGCTACAGGAATGGGGTACCTGTCATTATCCCCACCCCTAGTCCCTAGCACAGTACAGCGCTGCAGCTGTCAGGAAGTGCTTGCTGAGTTAATTCATTCACTAACACGCAAAAGATAATAATAGCATTAGATGTCATGGGGCAGAGTGTGAAGATTCCAGCAAACTCTAGGAACAAAGGAGGAGACTATTGCTAGAGGCTAGAAGAACTTGAGATGGGGAGCAGAGGGTGTGGATGGAGATGCTGTCAAGATAATGCACAAGATGCAGGAAGGCTAGGGCAGCAGAAGTGAAAAAGCAATCTGGGAGACGGGTTGGAATCAGTTTTTAGAAGTGGGGGCTTGGTAGGTTGCTTATGCCTCAGTAAACAGCCCTACACCCCTGTGCATTATGCAAACAACACTAAGTAGTCCAGAGGTGGGGAAGGAGAGATAAATGAAGGGTAGGAGAGGACCCTGGAGGACTCGGGGGAGGGGCAGGGGGCGGGCACAAGAAGTTTGAATTTGGCCAAAATAAAGTATATTCATATATAAAGGAAAAATAATAGCAAAATTAAAGCTTTGTAAAACCTAAGCTTTTCCATCAAAAAAACATCTAGGTCTACTCTGGCTTAAAATACCAGTGGCTTCTCTCCATATTGTTTATGAAAATATCACAACATTTAGCCTATGAGGCCCCACGATGCAACCCAGGCCTCAGGCTTTGGAAAAGGGTTAACCTGAGTCCCAGAATAACTTCTATAGGAAGGTTATTTTTTAATTAGCAAATTCTATGCAGTATTTTTACTACAAACTTACTTGTCTTTGGTTTGGAATTCCTAGTACTGCTTTTTAGAGCTGCTTTCTCATGTGGATGGAGCCCCAAGAGCCTCCTTTACAGAATACAGCTAAGGTTTTGTTTTGGTTTGGTTTTTTTCCACAGTGACCTATTTTTTAAATTGCCTTATTTTTGTGCTGCAGGAGCCTATTCTGAGATTGTTTATCTCCTAAATTGCTATGGGACCCTAATGTTATGGTCTTCAAATGGGATCTGCTGAGAACCAGGAAAAGAAGGGAGACTTAGTCTCTCTTCTCTGGCTGCTGAGGCCCGGCTTTGGATCTATCCCTAGGCAAACGGTCACCCGGAAGCATTTCTGCCCACACAGAATATATGGTCTGAGAGAAGACAGAGAAGGTGTACTCCACAGCAGGTAATCATTTTGAGTCAGGCATTGTACTGACGACTGAAACTTACTCTCTCTCAAATCATAAGCAGTAAATATTGTTACATTCACTTTATAATCAAGAAAACTGTGGTAGAGAGACCAGGGGCTCACCCAGGTCTAGCACCATGTCAGAGCAGGTACCATGGCCTCCGCTGTGTTTGGTCTAAGGCAAAATGGGATGAGCCATACAAAGCAGGGAAGTTACTTTTAACTGCCAAGTAAGAAAAGCAAGCTCAGTTTCCCCAACACTTCCTTGTTTACATTAGGCATGGCAGTTGTAAACAATGTGTCCTGGGCATTTTTGTATAACTCTGTTCTTTATAACAATCCTTGGGAAAGTAATAAAGTCTACCTTGCAGTAAGGGAGTTTTATAAATGCCCAGAGACACTAATGAATCTGTGCTGGGCCCCATGGAGGCAGGACTAATAGTTCAGCATTTTCTGTTTTTGTGTGGCGCCTTCCCCCACTCTCATTTGCTCCCAGCTTAGAAGGAGCAAGTGGCATGAATCTATTTGGTTTATCACTTACAGTTCTGGGAAGATCATGAAGAAGGGACCTCACAAATGGTACTCAGCAGAGAAGGGCTGGTCCCCAGGCAACACACTTGAAATATGTGCAAAATTTCAGTCTCCAAAAAAGCTGAGGACAATAGACCTAGCACAAAGGGAGAGACAGGTCTCAGACCGGCCTCACAGTGTATTACATTACAGGAGAGCAAGGGACCCTTCCAGCTGTCACCACCAACCCATAGACAGCAAGGCTCAGTCTCACAGGGTTGCCTGGGCCAAGGTCAAATTACCCAAAGTCATGACTAATATCAAATACAGTTAATTATAAGTGAAAAGGCTACATCATCCAGTTTAGAAACAAAAAGAATTTTAAAACCAAACAAAAATACCACTAAGAGCCAATAATGGCAGTTCAGTACAGAAGCCTGAAGAATGCCATCAGAATGACCAGAGAGACAGACAGGAGCCCGGTTCAGTCCTCCAAACTCTAGCACAGGCCGGTGTTTATAACACATACAAGAGTCTTGCATGTCTCAAGCAAACTGTGTCCATTCGAGAGAGTAGAGTTGGAGTCAGAGAGGGCCAAGAAGAAAGAAAAAAATTAAAACAGGGCCTTCAACTCCTTGGGTGTATGGTGCTCCATAACACACGCCCCTGAGCGGATACAAAAACTCAGCTGTCACTAAAACCGGTCCACTAGTATCCCTCTTGGAGAGCATCAGGCATCATGGAAGGTGATCATTGTGCTTACAGATAAGTATTTTCCATCCACTGTAATCTCAAAAAGAAGAGGGAAGGCAAGAGACTGCTGTATGATGCTCTCTGGGATGGAGGTCTGCAAGCATAGACTCCCCTGATGGGGAAATTGGACTGCGTGTGGTTTTCATTTCTCTGCTAACTTTGGATTTGTCTCTAGGACCTTGATGCTCTGGGGCATCTGCTGACAGCTCAGGGTCCAGAACTGGTGTGTGGTGACATGAGTTTCAGGAAAAGTGGTTTCATTTTTAAAATAAAAACAGCTAAATTCCTCTCGGGTGGCAATTACAGTGTGGCAGACTGATCCAAATACAGGGTTTGTGGATAATTTTCAGGAAAGGAAGTGAGAAGAGGAAGGGGAGGGAAGGGGAGGGAAGGGGAGGGAGGAGGGAGAGATGAGGGAGAGAAGAGTAGAAGGGAGAGGAAACGGGAAGGGAGGGAGGAAGCAGGCAAGAAACAGGGAGGGCATTTTCTTTTTCCAGCTTCTTCCTCCTTAATCACATTTCAAGAAATCCAAGGCTCTCTTGCACCAAGGAAGAGTTAGGACCCTTTGTATTTCAAAGCCAAAAACACTAAGAATGTTTGTGAGCTACAGTGTAAAGTTAGACACATGTAGGGTAAACATTTCTATCTCCTCACACGTGTATCTTTTTAATGCTCATTTTCTAGCTTTTAAAATGCACAGTACAGGGGCTGGAAAGATGACTCAGTGGCTAAGAGCACTGACTGCTCTTCCAAAGGACTCAGGTTCAATTCCCAGCATCCAGGTGGCAGCTCACAACCGTCTGTAACTCCAGTTCCAGAGGACCTGACACCCTCACGACATACAAGCAGTCAAAACATCAACGTATATATTATATATATATAATAAAATAAAAATAAACATACATAAATTATAATTAAAAATACACAGTGCATCATTGTCTATTCGCCCTACTGTGTACATCTTACTTAGATCTGTTACTTACCCCTATGTGTCCTGCCCCTTTCTCCTGCCTACTCTCCTAGCCCCAACCACTTTCTGTTCTCAAGCTCCATGAAATCACTTTTCCGTATCCCACAAGTAAGGTCATGTACGCCCTGTTTTTCTGAGCTTGACAGAGTATTTTGTTGGTGGTGGTTTTGGTTTTGTTTGGGTCTGTTTTTTCTTTTATCATTATGCTTTCCAGATCCATCTACGTTGTCGGAAACGACAGAATGGTGTCATCCTAAGCAGCTTTCCATTGTTCCTCTATGCCACACTCTCTCTACCCCTTCATTTCTTGGCCATTGTGAATACCGCTGCCACGAACATGAGTGTGCAGTGCATCATTAGCAGCCTGGCTTTGTTTCCCAATGCTGTACACTATACACCCAACAGTGGGGTTGCCAGCTCAAATAATAGCACAATTCATGTTTTGAATAATCTCTAGATTGTTTCCCATAATGGTCAAAGTGTTTTTATGAGCAAGATAGACTCTTCAAAGAAAGGAGAGCAGGTCCTGGAAAGAATAAATGGTGGGCAAACAGGTAATGTACTGACTAAATATGAAATGCCACATGACCTCCTGTACTGAAGGCTTGGTCCCCAGCTGGCATCACTATTTTGGGAGGTGACAGAAACCCTAGCTGAGCCCAGTCGGAGGAAGTAGGTCACTGAGGAGGTGTATCCTTGGGGGATCTCTCTCTCTCTTTCTCTCTCTCTCTCTCTCTCTCTCTCTCTCTCTCTCTCTCTCTCTCTCTCTCTCTCCCCCTCCCTTGCTCTCGCCCTCACCCTTGCCCTCACTCTCTCTTGCTCTGTGTGTGTGTCTTCCTCTATGCCCCATATAGCCTTCTGACGGCTTCTATGAGAGAGGCAGCTCTACTCAACATCACTTTCCCATCCCAATACTCTACCTTGCTGTAGGATGAAAACAGTAGAGCCGCTGGTCATGGATTGAAACCTGTAAGACTATCAGCCAAGATAATTTTCTTCCTTTAAGTTGTTTTTCATGAGTATTTGTCCTAGGATGAAAAGTCTCACACAGGAGGGGAGTGTGAAGATGTGGCAACCTATACCCTATTCCCGAGCAGCTTCCCACAGAACACTGGCCTATATGGGAAGGGACTTCTGGATGCCACTGGGTGCTGGCCATCATACATATTGAGTCCCCTGAGCCATGGAAACTCCCCGAAGGCTGTGGTCAATCAAAGGTTTAAGGGTTGCAAAGAAGAGCAAGATGGCAGTCCCTACCAAAAAACAGTCATGGAGACAGAGGGCATGAAACCAGACACCACCAGGAAAACAAAAAGAACAGCATAATGGGGCTATCGTGAGCTATGACCCAGGCACTTCATCCTGCACCAGAAACCAGGAATATGGTACATTCCCATGGAAGGGAGGAGGCACCACTTGTGGATTCTCCTCTATCTGGAGAATGGGTGTGTTCACGCTATTTTAATTTTACTTATGAAAATGAATGAAAGTATAATTTTTAAGCCTGAGCTCTGCCCCAAAAGTCAGTCTCTCTCTCTATCACTCTCCCCTTCCTTCTTCATCTTCCTCTCTCCTCTTCCTTTACTCTTCTCCCTCCCCCTGCCACCCCCTCCCCCTCCCTCTCTTTGGCATTATTGTTAGGCAAACACTAGCAGAAGACTTATCCACTCACATGTCCATGTACAAGAGCTACTGAGTTCCAGGTGTCACTGTTTCTTGGGCCAAAGGATATGAAGGATGCCCGGTCTTTGGCATCATCCTCACAGGTTTTACTTTCACAGCATCCTTTAGTGATGTTTGCCATGAACTGCTTCAACGTTGCAGTGAGCTATTAACGATATTGGGACATTCTCTCCCTCTTTGTGAACGATTGCCATAGTGTGTCATAGTGGAGTTATGTTCTGGTACGTTGTAAATATTTGTCCCTCCTACTGGTTTAATAATATGCTGATTGGCCAGAAGACAGACAGGAAGTGTGGGAGGGGCTACCAGACTAAGAAAACTCTAGGAAGTGGAAGAGTCAGAGGAGAGTTGCCAGCAGTCACAGAGGAAAGAAGTAGAAATGCTGCTCTGAAAAAAGGTACCAAGCCACTTATCTAGACAGATTAGTGGAAATGGGCTGAGTTAAGATGCGAGAACTAGCTAGCAGATACCTGAGCTATAGTCTAATCAACATGAAATTAACATAAGCTTCTGTGTGATTATTTGGGACTAAGCATCAGCAGGGCTGTGGGTGGGTCCAAACCTTGAGGCTAGGCCAGAAAGTCTGGCCCAGAAACTTCTTATTACAGTATGTGGCCTGTTCAGTGTGTCCTGTATGATATTGTCATCAGAAACTTTGAGAAGTCTACCCAGGACATCACATGTTGCCAGGTCAACTTGAGGCCCCTTCTCAGAGTTCTGAAGTGCAATAATAAAAGAATTTAAGTATGGGCTAAAAGTAAGCTCAAAGACAAGTTTATTAGAATTTAAAAGAAAAATCCCAGAGCAGGAAACTTAAATTTGAGCGGCTGCCAAGTTGAAGGAGTTGTAAAAAAGACAAGAGAGAGATCATGAGTTAGGCATGAAGCAGTCACATGACAAAAGGTAGCCACAGAGAAAGTGAAAAAAATCCAAAGTACCAGAGAATACTGAGGCTCTGACAGCACCTGACAGAAAGAGACAGAAAGTGAGAGAAAGGAGTTGTAGGCAGGCAAAAAAAATCCACTTTACCTTATATGGTGAGTCGGCACACTGAAACAAACTGAAGAGATATTAACACCCTGAGTAGCTAAGGGACACAAGTTACCAGCCAGTCACTGCTAATGATGAAGCCACTGAAGTCAGCTTACCCTGGGATCTGTTCTCCTGTGCTGTGTGTGCACAGCTCTGTTTGACAGAATGCATACCTCTACCTTTCTCAACACCTCAGCTCCCCACTATCCATGGCCAGCCCCTAATCCTGAAGCACATAGTTGGGAGGAGAGTGTGCACCCTTGTCACACTGGCTTCCTTGAATTTAAGTTTCCCCAGAAACTGGAGCCTCTTTTCTCCCACTGCTGAAAAGCATTCTAGAAGCACTATTTTTACTTAGCCATCCTCTTACGGATAGATTTTTTTTCCAGTTCAAGGCACTAAGAAAGCTGCCATTAACATTTGTGTGGACATAAGATTTCACTCATTTGAGTGAATGTCTAGAAATGTGACTGTTATACTCTACAGTGAAGATTATGTTTAATTCTGTAAATACTTTTTTCTTAAGTCCTTTCTATCCAACATTATACTATTGAGTAGGGAAAGGGGGGTTAAGCTTTAAGTTGACTTCCCACAGTGTAGAACCAGAAGCAGACCCTGCTTTTATTTATACTATGTACACCAATGAAGCTTCTAAAAGTGTCACTAAGTCCTCACATATTTTCACTAAGAGACTAATATGTGGTTTGTTTTGTTTTGTTTTGCATTTGAGACAGGATTTCTCCATGTAGTCTTGGCTGTCCTAGTACTTCTCAGTAGACCAGGCTAGCCTTGAACTCAGAGATCCACATTCCTTTGTCTCCCCCGTGTTGAGATAAAAGGCATGCGCCACTACCTCCCGGCTCATCCTGATGTCTTTTAAATTTGACTGCCAAGGCAAACTGGCCTGAGAAGTTTCCTACCCACAGGACTTCAGTATTCCAGTGGGAAAGTGAGGTGAAAATGTCTGAGTAACTCAGGAAGTCGTATAGACATACTACTTAGGGAGAGATCACATCCAGGCAGGCAAGGAGGCCAATGTTAACTTATACCATAAGTCAGCAAATTGAACTAAACAGGAATTGGGGGAGAGGATGAGGGTGGGCTGATACTGGGACACTTGGCTCCAAGAATATATTATTGGAAGTTTTCTCAAAATGTTTAAAATGTGACCCTATAATAGGATGAGACAAGAATCTTAGGAAGAAAAATTTGTGGTTAGGGCAAAGAAGAAGTTTCAAAAGCAGAAACAAGATATTTATACCATCTACTTCATGCCTGTAACTAAAGTGGAAGAGGCGTGCTTGCTATTTTGCACTTTGGAATAGCTCTACAGAGTTCACTGCTCTGGAAAAGAAAGCTTCCACTGAACATATGTGGAAAAAATTCACTCTTGTCCTCAAAGTTCAGCTACATAAAAGTCAAACAAAGGCAGAAATATCATCCTCTCAGATATTAAGATTATTTTTTATACGACATTGGACCAATCCTAGAATATATGTTCTCAGAGGTTGTGGTCATTAACTATTCTCCACCACTCTGGAAAATGTGAGTTTGGATTGGCTCCAAGAATCTTAGCAACAAGACAACAGTTCCCAAGCAGAGCCCCAGGCCTCTGATGGGGCCAGAATCCTGGAGACAAGGAGCTATTTATTGACACGGGCTGTCTGTCTTCTAAGGCTAGAATCCCAAAGATGGAGCTAACGAGATGCCCTGGTGCCAGGATGTCACATCGGGTTATGAGGGCCAATCCATTAACGGTCTGTATGTCTGTGCTCACCCCGAACCAGAGGAGATGCAGAGAGCATCCATATACAGTGGCTTCTGAAAGACCTTGGCACTTGACACTTGAGCGCCTAGACAATTGCTGTGTTTAGCTGGGAGTGTGGGAAAGGGCTCAGGCCGAGAGCGCTTCCTGCACAGATGGGCAGTGCTGGATGGGGCAGCCACGACTGCCAGCTGCCGCTCCATAGCAGGAGTGCTCACAAAGCGCTGGAGAGGGGACTTCCGGTGTGATGAGCCTTAAGGTGAAGGGCAGTCTCTGCAGTCTTGTACCGCTTCTAGGAAAGAACTCAGCCCAGGCTCAAGCACTGGCTTAGATCAGAAACGAAGCCACTGCATGGGAGTAGGTATCCCATAATTACAGGAGGAAGATCTGCTTCTCAGAAAACCCAAAGAGGAAGTATCATCTCAGGACACCATCCACAATCACCTTTAGATGCTCAGGGAACACCCCAGAAAGATTTTACAAACCCACTCAAGTGCATGTCCATCATAGCCAAAGCTCTGCTCACCGGCATTGACTGAGCTTAAGAACAGTGTGCTAAGCCCTTGTGAGGTTTGTTCACTAAACCCCACAACTACACAAATGGGAAACATCACAAAGCCCATTGTACAGGTGGACAAACAGAGGCTGAAGAGACTAAGGTGTACTGCATGAATTCTATTTAGTATTATAATAAAACTCAGAGCCAGATATTGGGGGAAAGCTAGAATATCAGAGAGACAGGGAACAAAGCACAGTTTTCACCAAGTCAACTCCTCAGGCGGAACAGGACAGGTCCTATCTCCACGAGTACTCAGACTGACTGGACACACAGGCAAAAAGATGAACTTCTGCCTTTTTATGCCTTATATTTCTTTTCCCACCCAGCTATTTTACTTCCTGGTTCAACTTTCCTGGAGCTAGGATTATAAAGGTGTGAGCTACCACTGCCTGGCTCTTAGGCCTTGAACTCACAAAGATCCAGAGGGGTCTCTGCCTCTTGAGTGATGGGATTAAAGGCATGAATCGCTCACTATTCTCAGACCTTCATGGCTTGGCTGTGGGTGACTCTGTCCTCTGATATTCCAGACTATTTTTATTAAATAGATATCATCACAAAGGTGGGCAGTTTCCAGGATGCTGTCCATGGACTGGTGACATCTCCATCACCTGGAAATTTATTATGAAATGTCTCCAGTCACTTGGCAGACCCTACTGCAACAGAAGTTCTCAAACATCATGATCCATCCTCAAACAAGTCCGGCAGATAATTCTGATGTACAAGCAAGGGTGAGGCCTGTAAAGGGGGTAACCGGCCAGTAACCACACGGCAAGCAGGGCTGAGGGTCCGGAATCCTGCTCCCTGCCTCCTAACTATTGGTACCTAAATTTACTTGAGACAGAGATGTAAGTGCTCCACTTCTGCCTATATGGACAAATTCCAGATTTAGGGACTCTTCAACCATTAACAGACACTTGCCACAAAAGTGCCTAGTCAGGTTCACACGGTAGCCTTAACGAGAGTTACCTACCACTTTCTCCGTTAAGGCTCTAGCTTCTTGCTGAATTCATAGAGCATGCCACATTCCTCGGAGGAGTAGAGGTTAGTTAAACACCCCACCCCTGAGACAACACCCAGGCCTCTGGAATCTTCACTTCACACCCAAGAGGCAGTAACTTAAAAGACTAAAATAGTTAACTGGGCGTGGTGATTCGTGGTTATAGTCCCAACACTCAGGAATTTGAAGTAGAATTGCCATGAGTCTGGGGTGAAGAATAGGCTATAGTGTGAGATCCCATCTCAACAAAATGAGACACAATTACAGACTTCAGAGCCTCTGTGTCAGCTTTCTAGAGATGTCATTACAATGCCCTACAAACTAGTCTAGTGCCTTAAGACAGTGGAAAGTTGATATCACACCATTCTGGAGCCCTGAAGTCTGGGATCGAGGCATGGGCAGTGCCATGCTGCCCCTAAACCTACATCAAAGGGAATGTTTTCTTACATCTCCTGGCTTCTCTTGGTCCTGAGTGTTTCAAGGCTTGCGGCACCATCACTCACCTGATAACCTCTCTCTCTTCCCATACTGTCCCTTGTGAATTTCCTGTCTCTGCCTGTCTCCATGTGTATTTCTCTCCTTTTGTAAAGACATTTTATATTATATTAACACCGCCCCCATTCCAAATGAGTTGCCTTGGCTAAGTATGTCTACAAGGCTCTATTTCCAAGTCGGGTCATTTACTGAGGGATTATGGGCCAGGACTCAATACCTGTTTCAGGTCAAAAACTACAATTCAACAATTACAAGAGGCCAAGATCCCCTTTATTTGTCTTTATGATCAGCTCCATATTGCCAGCTGCTTCAGTTCCCACTCAGCACCAGAGGCTCAGATAAAGTGACTTCCAAACCAGATCATTTTCTTCAAAAGAATTTTTTAGATTTATTTTGTGTATGAATATTAGTTTGCCTGCATGAATGAATGTATATCATGTGTGTGACTGGTGTCTTTGGAGGTCGAAAGGCATTAGATCTCTTTAAAAGGGATTTAAGGATGGTTGTGAGCCACTATGTGGGCACCAGGAACTGAACTCAGGTCCTCTGCAAGAGCAACAAACATTTTTAACTACTGTGCCATCTCTCCAACCCAACACCAGGTCATCTCAATGGGAAGTACCAAGTTGGACCAGATGTCCCTAGGGTTCATCCACAGTTCCACAGTAGCTTCTGTGAAGACACAGAGTTCACTGAGAATCGGTGCCCACATTAAAAGGAAGACACTGAAGACACTTTCATGACCAGATCAGCCAGAAGGGTGGGAAGCTCCATGGGAGTCCACAGAAGACAATGTCATACTGTTTGCTCTATCTTCTTCCCCAATCCATTGCAGACTCTGAATTAGTGGCCCAAGGCCAGAGAAAGTAGTCATTTGGCTATACTTATCAGACAAGGCGACAAGGCATGATTCTTGGCTTTCAGAAGCCCCATTTTTCATTGGTTTCATTCTTGTAACTAATCTTCTCGTTGCAAGGATGAATACCAACTCAGTCTAGCTTTAGAAAATGAGGGCTGGTTCAGCAAGAGGTTGCAGGCTCCATGGAATTTGATGGCAGGAAAAGTCACATGGCCTCATGGGAACCAGGGAAGTTAAAAACAAGCCCCATCTTTCAAGGGTCACATGACCCATTTCTCTTAACCTCTGTCTCTGTTTGTATCTCTACTGTTCTCCACCAAAGGGCTTCCCTGTCACCATCTCCATACAGTAAAGATGCCTCAGTTCCCCAGGACATAAAACCATTCAGCTCAACTCCCCATTGTTCAAGGTCAGTCGCCTGTCACGTCCCAACTCTCAATTACCAGGAAAGAAACCCCAGGCAATCAGAATCAGAGGTAACATTCCTCTACCCAGTTAGCTATGGCAAGGGGTATCTAGTTTGGTGACTCCTCAGGAGTTCTGGGTGGCTACAGTCTATGGGGACCGTTCTCATTCAGATCTCTACAGTGACTAGGTGACTAACACCATTACTTGGCTTCAAGTAAAGCAGATTATCCATTCCGATGTAGGTGAGTTCATCAATCAATGGAAGAACTTAACAGCAAGTGCCCAGGTTTCTAAGAAGGGATTTCTGCCTTAAGAAGTTTAGTCTGACCTTCCAGTCCAGTGGAATATCAGGATAAGTTCAGGTCAGAGCCTTCAATATCAGTTCTTGTTAGCATTGCCAGTATGTCAGGATGCCTACTATCCCTCAAAATACACTCCATCATTCTCTCTAGAGAACCATGACCGATAGAATCCCCCAAGGACTGAACCACCCTTGGTGCACTGACCACAGTTCCTTCGCACAAACTTCACAGTGCTGGGGACACTGAACCAGGTAAGAAGGGGCTGGACCATGAAATTCCGTACTTAGAGTGGAGCTTGGAGCAGGTTCTCTGCTTCTTCCTAGGGCTACTGGCTTTCCTGACAGAGCCTAGGTAGCCCACAAAAGTTCAATGACATTGTGTGGACCCCATTACTCAGCACAGAGCACCTGCATGGACATTACTCTGGAGCCTCATGGAAACACAAAGGCTTGAGCCCCACCTCCCACCAGCTGAACTAAAACTGCATCTCTACAGGATTCCTAGACTTGTAAATAGACACAGCCTTTCAGTAGCATTGGCACTGAAGGTAGCCCTGTTTTACAGGGTGGACGCCTAATTAAGTGATTTGGTTTGGCTTCATGGTGGGTCTCTAGCCAACTCTGAGGTAAAACACATGGGTAAAACCAATAAGGTGAGAGACTAGCCCATAGGTTACATTAATAAGGCTGCACATGGCAAAACAGTAGTAGGATTTGCTGTGTACCAGGCACTAAGGAGGGCACACAGCATGTTAACTTATCCAACCCTCTTATGAAACCTATGTGAGGAAGGTACATCTCATGTCCCCATTCTACAGCTGGCAAAGCTGAAGTTCAGAGACATCAAGTGACTTCGCCAAGGTCACACAGCAAATAAATAAATGAGTGGAGATTTAAACTCATATTCTACCTCTCTGAGTCACAGTTTTCATAGTGTAATTCTGGTTGCACAAAACAAATTCTTACAGAACAGAGGGAAGTTCTGGCTGAAAGAAAATTTCAGAGGGAGGCAACTTTTGAAATGGTCTATGGAGGACAGTGGGAATTTGGTAGGCTTATGAAACTGAAGTGCTTTCCAAAGGTGAGAAAACTGCTCTTATAATTAGCATGGAACATCCCACCCAACCATGACCCTCTCTCTCCTCAGAATTTCTCACTATATCCACTTTTTACTTGTTTTACCTAGTTCCTCCTGGTGCACATCATCTTTCAGTTCTCAACCTGATGAGCCCCCTAAACTAGGGTAGGTTTCCCTCCGGGACTCTCCTGCACCAATAGGTTTTCCCCATGATGCCTGTACTAGCTTATACTCGTATAATAAATTATATATTCATTGTATTATATAAATATAAATTATAAAGTTGTCATGAGAGAGCTCTCACTAAGGCAAGATCTGTGCCTAGCTCTATGTGCTTGGATACCTCTGGGGTCTAGCCCAGTGTCTGGCACAAAGTCAGCATTCAAAGCCAACATTCATACTAAGAGACTGGTAAGAATTCGCTCCAGAGACCACCTACAGGTCTCAGGCATGAGCACCTACCAGCCACTCATACCAGAATCAGAAGTAGATCTGAAGCAGAAAAACACCCTCTGATTAATTAATTAATGACATTAATTAATTAATGACAAATAAAATGCTGTAGAGCCTGCAGATTCTGCATTTATCAATTTCAACTCACTCCTAACTGGAAGCCACAATGAGCACAAACAGACAGCTGTTTGTAATCCTAACGGTGCTGACAACTCCTACAAGGTCGCACTGTTCTCCCCAAAGCATAAATCATTAGTATAAGGTGGATGGTGAATACAAATGAAAAATGTGGAAACATTTCAATAATCCTGTGGCTTCTCCAAGAATCTAGATCAATCTAGCTATGGTCATGGCTGAGCATGGTGAACTGGAACACCAAGAATGTTTGCCCAGTGAGGGAAATTCTCCTGAATTATGTAAAAGATGCAACCAGGTTCTTCAAGCAAACCCTCTTTTCAATATGAAAACCCTCTTTCAGAGGCTGGGTGCTGTTTTGATAAAAAGATTAGTTTAGCGGTCAGAGAAAGGATCCATTCCAGTTCACAGCCCTGTTTGTGGTTTGCTCAGGGACCCACTACAGACCCTTTAGCCCAGCCTGCTTAACTTCCACAGTGTTTAAACAAAGCATTTCCTTTCCAAATCACACTATAACTCATCAACACAGCAATTCTTCTCCCTAGCATCCAGTTTCATGTCCATCCACTTATTTACCAAGCCTCAGTTGGTCTTTTTAGCCCCTAATACAAATACTTCTACAAGTGTGGAGGATCTCTAAATACAAGTGAGACTTCAGAACGTGGCTCTCTCTTACAGAAAGATGTTATCAGACCCAGCACACACAGACTGGCTCCTGTGGAAACAAACACACTCCTGAAAGCCAACAGGAAGCAGAGCTTTGGGAGAATCACAAATGTAGCCATGTACCTTCTTAGGGGAGTTTGCGTCAGTTCCCAAACACAGCAAAGGTGTTATTGAGAACAGCTCAGTTCTCCTGCAATCCCAGACTGCCTCCAGACAAGAGAAGCTGAAGGATTCCAGTGCGGACTATGGGTTGACGCAAAGTCAAGAGGACTTGACTTCAGAGAGCAGGATGTCTAAACAAAGGACAGGCATAGTTACAGCTGCTGTTTGGGACATCTGAGTTCTGCTTGCTCATTTACCAAAATTTTAGGAAAACAGAGCTCTCTTTCCATCACTGATTTACAACATCCCAAGGCCACTAAAAGAGAAATAACTTGGCTAGGTGGTGGCACATGCCTTTAATCCCAGCACTCAGGAGGCAGAAGCAGGCAAATCTCCATAAATTTGCGACCAACCTGATCTATAGAGAAAGTTCCCGGACAGTCAGGGCAACGCAGAGAAATCCTGTATCAAAAACGTTTATTTTTAAGAGAGAGAGAGAAAAATCACTTGTTGTTACCTCGACTCCAGTAACTACTTCCTGGTCTTGTGAATTAAAAAGAGACAGATTGGCATCTCCTCTGAATGTGTATGGTCCAGGTTATCTGCCTGTGGGAAATGATTTCAGCATCATTCTGGATTTCTAGCCCCGAAACACAAATTTAACAATTTAGGTAAGGACGAAAGCCTACTGGTGGGATTCACCCAACACTTGCATGCACAGTGACACTGGAGGGCTTTTAAAAAATTAAATCTCAGCTGGGTGTGGTGGTGTACACCTTTAATCCCAGCACTCAAATGGCAGAGGCAGGTGGATCTCTGTGAGTTCCAGGCCAGCCTCCATGCAAGTTCCTAAACAGCCAAGACTATTACACAGAGAAACTCTGTCTCAAAAACAAACAAACAAAACCAAACAAACCCTGTCTTTAGATTTGCCGTGCTGCCTATTACACTCCTCTGTCCACTTCACAAACTGACAAAGCTGCTGGTTCATGAAGCCCTTTGTGCTTAACTGGCCCAGTGGGAGCTATTCTGAAAGTCTGTGTCCTTCCTTCCTGCTCTCCTTCTTAAAAATCTAAAAGATAACTTAAGCTTCTCATCAAAATTTAAGGCTGTGACTCAGAATCTAAATGATTCTGTCAAGCGGGAATGCCCCCTCAGGTTATTCAGATAGTTGGCAGCACCAAATGACTAGGCTTCTTGAGGTTTTGTTTTGTTCTATATTATTTTCTTGTGGGTGGGATGCTCATGCATGTGGAAACCAAATCCAAAGATCATTCACTCTGAATGTTGTCCATCTGATTTTTGAGCCTGGCCTCATTAACCTGAGTGTATCCATTAGGCCCCCTGTAAGCCTCTGGCTTCCTTGACCTGAGCTTATCCGTTAGGCCAGCCAATAAGCTTCAGGGAGCTGCCTGTTAGTGTCTCCACAATGCTGGGATCACAATTGCATACCACCATGTCCAGTTGTTTTCCATGATTTCTGGGGACTGAACTCAGGCCCTCATGTTTGCAAGGCAAACACTTTACTGACTGAATTATGTCTCCAGTTTCTTGAGGGTTTTTGTTTCCGTTTTATCTTTGTGTGTGTCAAAGGGAATGGGTATGTGAGTGTATAACAGGTGTGTGTGTGTGTGTGTGTGTGTGTGTGTGTGTGTGTGCATGCATTTGTGCATGCTTGCTTTCTTGTATGTAAATCCAGATGTGCCGGTGCCCCAGCTTACATATGAAGGTCAAAGAAGAGCTCTAACCCTAGCCCTAACCCTTCCACCTTGCTTAAGACAGGGTTCCTGTATTGTCTTTCTGTATATATGACATCCTAGCTGGCCATACAAGCATCAGAGGATTTTCCTGACTCTGTCTCCCATCTTGTCATAAGAGCGCTGATATTCTACATTCTAGTATCTTTGAGTATTCTGCACACTACCAAAAGAGAAATGTAAACACCAAGCCAGACACAAACTCTTTGATCTACATTCTATCTTGCCTGCAAGATGTGTTAGTGCAATAGTGACACAAAACGTGTGTGAGTAACCAATATCTGAACTGACTTCATGCCCAATCCATGAGATAGAACCTATACTCAGTACTGGTTAGGTGATCAAGAACCAGAGACTGTATAACACAGGGACCTAGGGTAAAAAATAAACATTACTAGTCTAAAAGTAAAAATAAAAATCGGAATGGTAAAAATGATCCCTATTGATATTCTGCTATACTCATAGATCAGTGCCTTATTCAGCCATCATCAGAGAAACTTCTTCCTGACGTAGATGGGAACAAATACAGAGATCCACAGCCAGACTTTACGGAGAGTGAAATCTTACAACACTCAGCCCTAAAAGGGGCGTCTCCATCAAATCCCTCCCCTCAGAGCTCGGGGAACACCATGAAAGAGGAAGCGGAAAGAGTGTAAGAGCCAGAGGGGACAGAGAACAGCCACAAAATAAGCGTCTAAATCAACACGGTCATAGCGCATATGAACTCACAGTGACTGGGGCAGCATGCACAAGGCCCACGTGGCTCAGTACCAGGTCCTCTGCATATATATCATGGCCTCTAGTTTAGCGTTTTTATGGGAATTCTGAAGATATGAACAAGGGGATCTTTGATTCTGTGCCTTCTCTTGGGTTTTGTTTTTCCTTTTGTTGACTTGCCCTGTCCAACCTTAATGTGATAGTTTTGCCTCATCTTATTATAATTTATTGTTATCTCTTAGAAGTCTGTTCTTTCCTCATGAGAGGCAGAAAGCGAGTGGATCCAGATGGGAGGGGAGGAGGAGAAAGAAATGCACACATAGTGACTCTTTAGACACACAGCCACCCTTTCTCATTCTCTGCTGTGCTATATAACCTAGGACACCAGGTGGTGATTTGTGGAGAATTATGGGTAAAGCTATCACTTAAGTAGTAAGTAGGATCTGAACATAGGGAAGACATCTGTCTATATAGAGGAACTAAATGCAACTTCTTCATTCATCATTTCCACTCTTTAGAAGTTCTCACTGTTCAGTCACAGAGCTATAAAGGGGGCAAGTAAAGACCTGAGTACTGTCTAATGAAAGAGTTGGCGGTTGGAATTCTGGTACTAGGGTTTCCCATGAAGACTCAAACCCAGCTCAAAATCAAAAGCTAAATCAAAAGCGTTGCCCACTGACCTTCAATTCTTGGCCATCACCGCCAACTATAAAGTAAACAATTGAAAAGCAAACAGCCATAGACACCTTGCTCATGTAGGCTAAGAGGCACAGGGCCCCTTTGCACCCGGCTCTGTCCTACCGGTCATTAACACATGCTGCAAGCCATTTTTCATTAACTAGATAACTTTAGCCAAGACAGTCCTGTTGGAAGCCCCCAACCAGCTCAGCCAGGGGCTGATGCTGCCTTGTTCGCCGAACTGATCTCTACCCTCATTACTTCGCTTATAGGAAAAGACAAACTGTCTCCCTGTTATCTAGAGAACAAGTACATTCTCCAAGCTCTGCCTTCCTGCCCAGTCCTAGCTCAGACTGCCCCCCGCCCCGCCCCCTTTCATAGCCAAAAGCCTCAATCTCTACTACAGTCTCTGCTTTCCTGATCGCAACTACTTCCTGTGTTCCCATGCTCTTGTGAACATGGTTCATATGCACCATCTCTTTCCTCTCTATCGTCCTACCCCCCTGCCACCCTTTAAAGCTACTCAGGAAGCTATCCCCACCAGTCCACTTCTTGGAGATTGCCCCTTTGTAGTACCTTCGGGTTTTCCTTTTCTGTTTTTATTCACCGCTGTCCTGGATATAAACAGAGGGCAGAGCAGGAGTCTTGCTTCAGACTGCTTTAGCAGCCCCAGCCCATCCTTGTAAACTACAAATGAGTTCATAAAGACCCTGAGAGTGGTTCATACTCATAGGGCCAGGTTGATGCATCGCCCTTCAAGGTTCATAGAAAACGTCCAGGTGGGCCAAGTTCTGAAGTATGTAGCAGAAAGGGTAAGTCACCTCTCCTCTCCAACACCCTCCCATGCTTGCCAAAAGTATTTAAAACGCATTGAAGCATGCGCTTCTTTTCACTGGCGAGGAAGCAAGTCTCAACGCTCTGTTTCCAGTTTTAAGGATGGAGGTCATCCAGGGAAGGTCCAAAGAGACCTTTTGATAGAGGCGAGCTGGGCTGGGGTTGGGCGGGTGTGACACACCCCCACCCTTTCTCCTTAGCCTGCTTTGCCCTCTGAAGAGAACAAGCTTTCACTGTGGATTACTTCAGTGAGGCCTCTACCAGGACTTGGCTCTGCTTGGAGACCATACTCAGAAGAAGCAGAGTGATGGCTCAAGGTCACAGATCCAGACAGAAGTGGCAGGAGGAGGTGGCACCGAGACAGCTGGGAGATAAGGGAATGAAGAAAGAGACAGGGAAGGCGGAAGGAAGTGCGTGCTAAATGGAAGGCTGAGCCTGCCTCCCTCATGCCTCACACACCTTCACAGAAGCCCATTCTTCGGTTTCCTCTGCTCTCCATTCCTCGAGGCATTACTAAAAATAAACAATAAGTCTGCCCATAGCCCGATATCCACTCTTTCCAGGTCGCAGCTGTGGGTCTATGAACGCTCACCCTCCTTTCCGTGGTTTATGGCTGACACAGTCCTTTCCCATATGTACTCTCCACCTCATTCCTGCCTCCCACACTTTCAGGGTTCTGTGAACCCCTACCAATCAATCTCACACTCAGAGTGGGGCACTGGGAACTCTACATCCACACTTCAAACGTTCTTAGCTTTACAAATAGAAAGTCCAAGTACTACTCAAAAAAAAAAAAAAAATCAACTGGAGCACTCAGGAGATACAAACAGGTGGACCTCAGTGAGTTCAGGGCCAGCCAGGGCTACATAGTTTAAATAGCAGCAACAACCAAAAAAAACCACTTTTGTTTCAAGATAGACATTTCTCTTTTAAATTCTTAAACTTGTAATCAACACACAATAAGAATGTATAATACAGAGTAGATGTATACACTGTAATATAACCATTGCCTCACCATTGCCTTCACTGTATTGACTCCTCAGGACTCCTGTGGAACTAGAGTGAGATTACACATGAGAAGAAGTTATACACTGACAGTACAATTAGGACAGGGACAAGGAAGTGGAGATCTGATGCTACAGTGTTTACCAGAGATCTGAACTGCCAGGACCAGCAGTGTTTGCTCTACAACTAAAGGACTATACTGTACTTCAGACCTTCCCTAAGCTCTTAGTAAGAGCCTCTTAGTATCTAGCATTCCAAAGCATCTCCTGGGATGTGGGGTGTCCTAGTCAGACACCCAGAATGCCAGAATCCATAACCAGTAAAACCTCCCCTTGCCTAAAATCTTTTACTTTGTTTTTTTAAGAAATTTTTTTTTTCAGACCTTGTGTGGAATCTTGAGGATGGAGAAATCAATAAAGGAGCCAGGTCTTTCCCTCACAGTCTATGGATTAGTGAGAGAGTGTAGGCAGACTTCTCTGTACCACTAGCCAATTCCCAAATAAACACACAAAGAATATTTATTATAAATGCTCGGCCAATAGCTTATGCTTTTTACTAACTAGCTCTTACAACTTAAATTAACCCGTATTTCTTATCTGCCCTCTGCCATGTGACAGTACCTTCTTTCAACACAACGTGTTTATCTCTTGCTCCCTCTGCATCTCTCTTGAAATCCCCCCACCCCCAGACTCTTCCCTTTTCCTCCCAGCATCCTTCTAGTCTGGCTTGCCTGCTCAATCTCTTCCTGCCCAGGTATGGGACAGCCACCTCTTTATTACTCAATGAGAGTAATTCATATTTACAGTGTACAAAGATTGTTCCACAGCAGGAGAGAGACTCCAAAGTTCAACACTTGTGAAAATACATGGACTAGTTCACAGAGAAGTTTCAGACACAGGTGTAATATAGTTTTCCTTTTTATCCACTGTCCTCAACTATGCTATGTCAAATTATTTTCCTCCTCTCTCCATGTCTTTAAAATGTTTCCCAGAAAGTCCACTTTCAGCTACTCAGATTTAGTTCAGACCAGTGCAGACTCCTCCTCTGATATCTTATTTTACCTAAAGCCCTAAAACTGTCACAGTAGCTGAGCCTTGCCATGAGAGGGGATGAAGTGGGTGGATTAGAATGTGAGACTTAAGCAGTACTTTCTCAACACCAAATCTTGCCTCCTGTTCTTCACCTCACAGGTCCTTTGTGGGATAGCCTTGGCCAGAGAGTGATAGCTTGGTGGGAGCTGTTAAGTCAACACAGTCCCAGTACTTTCTTCCATGTCCTTTGGCCAATAGAAAATTCAGCCATCCTGCCTGCCAAGCCATTGAAGGTACCTTGTCTGTCACCAGCCTTCTGGACCAGCCTTCTCTATTCACTGCTGCTTTTCTCCTAGGACAAGCCAACAGCAGAACCATTGCCCACACAGATGTTCCACCAGGAAATATGACAATAGTATTTCTTCATTCTGGTACTATTCATTCTGCCTTGGCCTGAAGGATGGAAAAGGAGCCCTTACCTTTGCCCTCAAACCTGGGAATTCTGTTTATAGACCTGAGATACAAGTTGGTCAATTGTGTTCACACTGGTTCAATTCATGCCACATCAGTCATTGAAGACTGTCTGGGAGTTCTCAGAAACATGGCGTACTTAGTGCCTTTCCTGGAACCTGTGGGCCTAGGAAATGCAGAATCATAACTCTTGGTCAAATCTAGATCTCGTCCTTATAACCTTGGCCAGGCAGTTTAGCTGTTCTGTGCCTCAGCACTCTTACTCACAAAACAGTGAGGGTAATGTACATACTTCATAGAGTTAAAAATAAGAAAAGGTAAGTTAAACTCAACATAGTCTGGTATATTAACAAGTCATCATTGCTAATACCATGAGACCATTTCTCAAGACATAAGTGTAGTGCTCATATATCTCAGAGAAGTTTTAATTTGCAATTCCCTCATGGTTAAGAATGTTAATAACCTTTTTAAATATCTATTGGCCATTTGTATTATTTTCTTTGAGGACCATCTATTCAACTCACTAGCATATTTATTGATTAAGTTTGGGGTGAATGTATTATAGATATTGATCTCCTGAAATATGCATCATTGACAAGGATTTTTTTTCATTATATTTCAATCTAATTATTTCCTTTGCTTTCTAAGCAAATTATTTCCATTCCATACAATTCCATTTGTTACTCTTGGGATTATTTTCAGTGTACTAGAATTATTTTCAGAAAGCCCATGCTTATTCCCACATCTTGCAGTATTTTGCTCACATTTTCCTCTGGCAATTTTAATTTCAGGTCTGTTTGAGTTAGGTTTTTGACACCTTGACAAGGACTAAAATCATTTTGTAAAAAAACCTCAATTGAGAAACACCCTGACTACGTTGCCCTGTGGACCCTTTTCCTGATTAATAAATGATGTGGGAGGGACCAGTCCATTGTGGGATGTGCCTCCCCTGGGCAGACAGTCCTACTTTGTATAAACAAGCTAATAGGAGCAAGCCAGTGAGCAGTGTTTCTCTATTGGTGCAGCCCCAGTTCCTGCTTTCAGGTGCCTGCCTTGAGTTCCTGCCCTGACTTGCCCCAGTGATGGAGTATGACCTGAGAGTTGTAATATAAACAAACCCTTTCCACCTCAAATTGCTTTCAGTCATTTTTTTATTATTGTTATTGACAGAAATAGAAACCCTAAAACAAGGTCTTACATCCTGAAGTGATTTTTTGGTTTTTTTGATGCATGATGACAGATTTGTATCTAGGTTCCTAAATCCACACAGCAATGTTCAGGTTTGTTTGTTTAGGTGGTGGGGGTGGATTTTTTTGTTTTTGTTTGTTTGTTTGTTTTTGTTTGTCAAGACAGGGTTACTCTCTGTAGCTTTGGCTGTCCTAGAACTCACTCTGTAGAGTAGGCGGGCCTTGAACTGCTGGCCTCACCTCCAGCCCAGCTGGATATTCAGTTTTGCCAGTATCACCTGGCATTTTTTCCAAAGTATATTTTCAACATCTTTGCAAAAATATATGTGACTGTATCTCTGTAGGATTATTTCTGGACCTACTGTTGTATTTCATTTCTACGTGTCTGTTTCTGTGCCGGTATCATGATGTCTTGTTACTGTGATTTTGTAGTATAGGTAGAGATCAAGTACTGTAATGCCCTCAGCATTGCTTTTTCACGAAGGATCGTTTTGACTGTTTGATGTGCTTGTGCTTCTATATGAGTTTTAGGTGAGAATCTGCTTTGTATTTGTTTGTCTTTTATCTAATTCTATGAAGAATATCGTTGAAATTTCGATGGGAATTGCAAAGGCCTATAAATCACTCGTGGTAGATAATTTTCACAATATTAATTGTGCCAATCTATGAAGGGAGGTTTTTTCAATCTTTGGCGTCTTCTTCAATTTCTTTTCTTCAGAGTTTTAAAATTGCCTTTGTAGAAGTTTTTTGCCTCTTTTGATGTTTATTCCTAGATATTTTTAAAGCTCTTATGAATGGGTTTGGGTTTTTCTCATTTCTTTTTGGCAAGTTCATCATTGGGATGTAGAAATGATGTGGCTCTTGTTAGTTAAATTTATATCTTGCTGCTTTGCTGACAGTGCCTAGCAGAGGATTTTAGTGGAGTCTTGAGTCATTTCATTTAAGTGTAGTTTGTAAAACATTGTATCATTTGAAAATAGTAATATATTGTCTTTTTCCTTTCTTGTTTATATCCCTTTTATTTCTTTCTCTTGTACTTTATTGTGTTTTGTTTTCAAAACAGTGTTTCCCTGTTTAGCTCTGGCTGTGCTGGAACTCATTTTCTAGACCAGCCTGACCTCAACTCACAGAGAACCACCTGCCTCTGCCTCCCAACTGCTGAAATGAAAGGCGTGCATCAGCTGCCTGGCCTATTCTTTTGTCTGTTGTTCTAGCTGAATGGTTCTCAACATCCCTAACACTGCAACCTCCCAAGGCAGTTCCTCATGCTGTGGTGACCCCCAACCATTGTTGCTACTTCATAACTGTAATTTGCTACTCTTATGAATCATAATGTAACTATCTGATAGACAGGATATCTGATATGCAACCCCTGTGGGGTTGTGACTCACAAGTTAAGAACTGCTAGACTCTAGTTCAAAAATTGAGCACATATTGGGTAAGAAAGATGATGGCTCGACAAGAGATTCTTGATTGGAGATGAATGCCCTTTAGTTTTTCTCCACTTAGTACAGAGTTGTCTATCTTTCAACATGAGAAGATAGATTCCTTCTATTTCTTGGTTCTTCAGGATTTTGTCAAGAAATAGTGTTAGATTTTATCCGCAGCATTTTCTATACTTATTCAGATAACTGTGTGGTTTTTGTTCTTAAGTCTATTTACATTTCCCATTTTATGCCTGTTAGTTTATGTGTGTTGAAGCATCTCCTCATCTCTGAGACAAAACTAACTTGAATGTGCAATATGATCTTGCTAATCTGTTCTTGAATTCAATTTGTAGAACATTTGTTGCCTGTGTACATCAGTCTATAGCTTTCTTTTTATGTTGTATCCCACCAAGTTTTAGTATTATGATGATTTAGTCTTCAGGACATGAATTCTGTATTCTACTTCATGCAACAATTTAAAGAATATTTATTGGTGTTAACTCTTCTAAATAATTTGGTAGAGGGGCTAGGAAATGGGTTCAGGGGGTAAGAATGATTACCATGCAACCATGAGGACCTGAGTTTTAATCCCCAGCAACCATGTAAAATGGGGATGGGGATGCATGTGCTTGTAACCCCAGCTTTGGGAGGCAGAGACAGGTAGATCCTAGGAGCTTGTGGGCTGGACAGCCTAGCAGAATTGCAAGCTTCAGGTTCTGTGAGAAGCACTATCTTAAGAGCATAATATGGGGAGAGATAAAGTGAGGCATCCAGTTTCTTCCTCTGGCCTCCACACATACATAAGTACACACACTGCACAAGCAAACACATACACACACAATACTACTACCATACGCCCATACATCCCAGATACACATCACATACGCACACACACACACGAAGATTTTGTAGAATTCATTTGACTATGCACTTTTCTTTGTTGAAAGACTATATTACTGCCTCAACATCATTGATTGTTATGGATCTGTTTCATTGCTATCCTGTAATGTGGAAAGTCAAATGTGTCTAAGAATTTATTCATCTCTTCTAGATTTTTCTTTCTTTTTGAAATATAAGTTTTCAAAATGTTCTCTAATAACCCTCTGGGCTTCACTGGCAGCTGCAACTTTTCTTTTCCATCAGTAATTTGTTTGTGTATACGGATGTTTTGCTTGTGTGTGTGTCTGGTGCACCACATACGTGCATTACCTGATGAGGCCAGATGAGGGTGTCAGATCCCCTGAAACTGGAGTTATGGATGATTGTGAGCCGTCATGTGGGTGCTGGCGAGTAAACCTAAGTCATCTGGAAGAGCGACTAATGATCTTAACCACTGAGCCATCTCTCCAGCCTCATCACTTAACTGGAAATTTCCTTTACTCTCTGTTTTTGGTTTTGTTTTGCCTTTCCAGTTAGATGGTTGTTGCTGTGGAATGGTCTTTCTGTATGCTGTGAATATGTGTTGCTACCATTGTTTAATAAAGGAAGCTGCTTTGGACTATGGCAAAAGGAATATAGCCGTAAAGAAATCCATGAGAGATACAGGATGCTGCAGGCCACCAGAAGAGCAAGATGTAATGAAGCACAGGTAAAGCCACGCGATGTGTCAACACATAGATTAGTAGAAACAGATTAAAGATGAAAGAGCTGGTTAGTAATAGTCTGATCCACAGACCAAACAGTTTGTAATTAATATTAAGCCTCTGACTGGTTATTCAGGTACTGGCTGGTGGTTAGATTGGCTCGGAGGTTGTCAATTTTGTTGACATTTTCAAAGAACCTGATCTTTGATTGCATATTTTTTTTAATTTTTTACTCATTTATTTTATGTGTATGAATGTTTTGCCTACATGTTTCTCTGTGCACCACATGAAAGCCTTCACTCCAGGAGGCTAGATCTCCTAAAACTAGAGTTATAGGTGATTGTGAGTTTCTATGTGGGTGCTGGGAACTGACCCAGATCCTCTGAGGAAGAGCAACCGAGCCATCTCTCCAACCCCTGTATTTGTTGTGGGTTTTGTTTTGTATTGTTTCTGGGTTTGCTTAAATTTCCTAATTTCTGATTTTGAGTTTAGCTTGTTATTATTTTCCTAAGACCTAGAACTTCAATATCAGCTTGTGTGTGCGTGTATGTGTGTATGTGTGTATATGTGTGTATGTGTGTATATGTGTGTATGTGTGTGTATGTGTGTATATGTGTGTATGTGTGTGTATGTGTGTATGTGTGTGTATGTGTGTGTATGTGTGTGTATGTGTGTATGTGTGTGTATGTGTGTGTATGTGTGTGTATGTATGTGTATGTGTGTATGTGTGTGTATGTGTGTGTATGTGTATACGTGTGTATGTGTGTATGTGTGTGTATATGTGTGTCTGTGTGTGTATGTGGGTGTATGTGTGTGTATGTGTGTGTATGTGTGCATGTGTGTATGTGTCTGTGTATGTATGTGTGTGTATGTGGGTGTATGTGTGTATTTGTATATATGTGTGTATGTGTGTATGTGTGTGTGTGTGTGTGTATACATCTATGTTTATTATTAGCATAGGCATTCACCTTTACTAGCTTTCCTCTTAAAACTGCCTTGGCTGTACCCCAATGGATAAATCTATTTTCACTTGACTGCAGGAGTTTGCTTGTTAATTTAATTTCCTGAGTCATTTCAAAAGCGTATTATTCAGTCTCCAAGTATTTGTATAGCTTTTGTAATTTCTCTTGCTGATTTATTTCAGTATCATTTGTTAAGATACAAGCAATTAATTTTATTCTTCTGTATGTGTTAAGACTTTCTTGGCCGGACTGGAGACAGCCATTCATTACTCTAGTTTCAAGGGATCAAATGCCCTCTTTGGATCCATAAGCACCAGGCAGGCATATGGCACACATATGTGCATTCAAGCAAAACATTCATACACGTAAAAAATAAAATAAATAAATCTCTAAAGAATTGCTTAGTCATCTAAAACATGGCCATTCTTAGAAAGGGTTCTATTGTCTCCTAATAAGAATATGTGTTCTGTATCTGTTGGATGGAATATTATGCATACATTTCTTAAGTCCATTTGGCTTATGATATAGCTTAATGCTGCCATTTCTTTGTTAATTTTTAGTTTGGAGGAATCTAGCTAAAGATGAGAATGGAGTACTGAAGCTACCCAATACTACCTTAACAGGACTTATCTGAATATAAACATGGTGTTTGTCTTATGAAGTTGAGAGAAAATATATAGCTTCTTGGTGAATTGTTCCCTTTATTTCTATGTGGTGGCTTTCTTTATCTCTTCTAATTTTTGGTTGGAGATATTGGAATACCTGTGCCAGCTTCTTTGGGGCTTCTGTTTGCTTTATAAATTGATTCCTATCCCTCACCTCTCAGTCTGTGGGTGTCTTTTTACTGGCAGGGCTGTTTCTCGGAGACCATAGATAGCTGGATCTTGTATTTAAATTTTCACTTTGTACATTCACTGTACATGGTGCTATTATATCAGGATGTTTTCATACACATATACATCATACATTGAGCAGATTCCCCTCACATATCCTACGTTCCTGCCTCTCATGCTTCCCCCTCCCATCACTCTCCTTTGTCCCCCTCACAACTCTGCTTTTACTTCTATGATGTATGCAGACATTATATATAAACATATATATATATATGAAATTAGGAACCATATCAGAATAAGCATAATATTTGTCATTCTGAGACTGGATTAATTCACTTAATATAATTATTCCCACTTATATTCATTTTCCTATAAATGATATAACGTGTTCTTCTTTGTGGCTGGAAAAAATTTCCACCATGTATATAACCCCATTTCCTTTATCCATGCCTCTGTTTTTAACAGCCAGATTGATTCCACAACTTGCCTGAGAAAGTGGCTTCTCTGAATAGTGCTGTGGTGAGCATTAATCATCTTTGTAATGCATTGGCCTGAAGTCCTTTAAGCAATGCTCAGAAGTGATACACCTATGCTATATGGAGGATCAGTTTTTAGGGTCTTGGGGTGGGGGTGAATCGCCACACAGCTTTCATACTGACTGCACTAGTATGTGTAAGCATTCCCTTTGTGTGCACCCTCCCCAGGGTTTGCAATTATTTACTTTCTTGGTGGCTGCAATTCTGACTAGGGTAAGATTGACACTCAGTGCGGTGAGGATAGATACACTTCTGTGCTTCTTAATCATTTGTGTCTCATCTTTTGAGAACTTCTCATTGACTTCATTCTCCCATTTTTTTAAATTGGGTTGTTGGGTTTGCTTAGATTTTTGAGTGCTTCCTATAAATTAGACCTCTTATCAGATGTACAGATAAATGTCTGCTCATTCTATTGGCTGTCTCTATAACCACTGTTCCCTTTGTTATGTGGATGTGTTTGCCAATGGTTGGTTGGCATCACTTCCTGAATAACTGGGGTTCTCTTCAGAATGTCTGCCTGTGCCTGCATCTTGATGTGTTTCTCTACTTTTTCTTCTAATGGTTCTAGAGCCTCAGCACTTACATTATTTATCTTGTCCTTTAATTCAATCAGCTAGTCTGAACCTTTTTACTAGTGAGTGGAAGATTTTTACATGTTAGATCTTCATGTACTTATTTTATGTGCATGTACCCATGTGTGTATGCACACGTGTACTGTTTGTTCTAGATGATCATAACATTAACCTTCATGGCAGTTAAATGGCTCCACAGGTTGAGTTCTCCACTGACCTCAGGCTCAGGACTGTCTACAACTGTCTCGATAGTCCAGTCCAGAGACTCTCTCATCCTGGGGCTCTGGAAGGTTGAACCCAAGTTCCCTGACTTGTGGTTGTCCCCTGCTGTCATACCCCAGGGGTAGTCCAGTTTTAGTCAACAGGTTTCCTTTCAAGATGGTCCCCAGTCACAGCCCTCTGAACTGGGAGAATTCTTTATACTGTTGATCCCTGTCACCAGAGAAGTCACTTTCTCAGCAAAACCCACAACTAGATTTGAGGTTCGTGAGAGCTGTGAGCTGGTAAGGTAGGACTTCCAGTCTCTTTCATCAGGACCACTGGTTTACCTTTTGGATGAAGCTTCTTCTTCCCTTCATGATTCTAGGGAGCCAAGGGATAGGATCAGTACTTATGGCTTCTCTTCTTTCTGTACAGTGCCTTCTGTTTCTCTGTGCTCAACCTCCCTGTCACTCCTGCGAATTTTCAAACTCGTTCTCTCCATCTTTGGAGCATTCTGCTTTTATTTATCCTAAAATTTCTTCACTGGGTCATAGAGAAGCAATGTATAGGTCACCATCTTACCCAGAAGTCCATATTGACTACTTTTATCCCTTCAAACTGCTTGTAAGGTAAATTATAGTGATCAAAGTTGTGATGGCAAACTAATTCATATAATGCTTGCGTAGCTGGTTTGCCAGAAATGAAGACATTCCAGAGACACTGTGTCTCTTAGCCTGACCAGCTAACTATCGAAACACCTCAGAGGAATGGGGATTTCCCTAGGACTCTCCTGCTATGATAAGAAAATGACCCAAGCCAGAGGGTGAATGTGTTTCCCAAAAAGAGATCTCACACAGTTCCAACAACCTTCCAGGCCACCTTACTGAAGCCTAGATAATGGTGGGTCACTCACGTGTGGGGACACCTTAACCAGGACGGCTTGAATCTGCACATCCTCCGCCTCTATTTAGGTCTTCTTCTCACCTCAGGACCTCGATGGTTGACTTGAGGGCCTTGCTGGGTCTCTTTGTTCCTCTTCCCAGTGTGACCACATTGTTTCTGCTTTCCACTTTTAATTTGGCTTATCAAAGAGGAGTGGACAAGCCTGACTTGGAGCATAGGTTGTGACCCCCAAGTTTGACAACACTTAGAATTCATTCAGCTTCATCATAATGCATTGTTTTTTAGTATAGTATTAGATTAATTTTAATAATTTGTTGTATGTGAATTTTTGCATCTACTTCTCTATGAAATGGGCTTATAATTTTCCCTGATGCCTTCATTAGTGCAATTATGTCAGCTCATACATGGGATTGGAGAATGTTCTTTGATTTTTATATATTATGAGATTTTGTGGGAGGAAAATGGCTGATCTTTGAATTTTGGGGAAAAACTTCAAGAAAACATCTGAGCCAGCCAGATTTTTCATTTTTGATTGGAATTTTAACTCTAAGCTTTAAAATACTAAGCTGGACAGTCTAGAGCAGTGGTTCTCAATCTTTCTAATGCTGTAACTCTTCAATATAGGTTCTCATGTTGTGGTGACCCCAACCACAAAATTATTTTGTTGCTACTTCATAACTGTAATTTTGCTATGATTATAAATCATAATATAAATATCTGATATGGAAGATATCTGATATGTGACCCCTGTGAAAAGGTTATTCCATTTTAAAGGGGCCACAATTCACAGATTGGGTCACAATTCACAGATTGAGAGCAACTGTTCTGTAGGTTTTGTCAGATCTCCCTGTTTCTTCCTGAGATGATTTTGATGCAGCACACTTTCTTGGAAATTTGTCTTCTTTAAGTTTTTATGTACATTACAATATTTTTTTTCTGTGTTGACTATAGTTACTAAGCTTTTATTGCATTCAGACTTTTGTTCTCTCGTTTGACTCTTTATACATCCTGACAAAGAATTTACCCTTTGGTTGCCTTGTGTATAAACTCCTATTTGGTGGAGATTTCTTGAGGCACAAGTTAAATGCTCATGTGTGGTGAGAACGTATGTGTGAGTCTCTATGAAACACATGTGGTCAGTACAACCAGAAAGTATTTTTTAATAAGTTCTTGAGTTGGTGTGGATAAAAATACCATCATGAAACCCATTACTTTGAATCCTAACTTAGAAAGAAAGAGAGGAAGAGTGAGAAAGAAGAAGGAAGGCAGGAATAGAGATAAGGAGAGAGGGAGGCAGGGGAGACAGACAGGGAAGGAGAGAGGGGCAGGGGCTTCAAGGTAACCTGGAGTGTAGGTGGCTTTTCTGTCTCTCAACAGCTGCTCCCAAATAATCACAAAGAAGTTTAAGATTATAAATGCTTGGCCAATAGCTCAGGCTTGTTACTAGCCTACTCTTACATTCTAAACTAACCCATATTTCTTATCTACCCTCTGCCATGTGGTGGTACCTTCTTTCAACACAGCATGTTCATCTTTCTTGTCTCTGCACCTCTCGTAACTCCTGAGACTCTGCCCTTCTTCCTTCCAGCATCCTCTATGTCATACTGTTCCACCTATACCTCCTGCCTAGTTACTGGTCAGTCAGCTCTTATATTGAATTAATCAGAAGGTGGCTTGGCAAAAAAACACATTTTTACAGTGTACAAAAAGATAATTGCATACTACTGGAGTTCTAGATTTGAAATGTCTCATCCATCAAATTCTAATGTCAAATCTTCAACCATCAAAGTTGTAGAAATGATTCTAGTTCTTGTCAGGAATAACAGTAAAATCACATTTATCACACAGAGATTTGAAGAATTTATTATTTCTATTTCCTGTAATTTAGTATATTATATTTATGTGCGTCATGGACTGAATTAATCATGTTACCCAGAATTTCAGGAAATGGAGTGTTCTGCATATAAACATTTTTCAGGCACCTACATACAAAGAGAAAATTTTCAGTTGCCCCCAGCTTGCTGTATAGAATGCATTCATTGTAACTTGAGCTTGATTCTTTATTACACTTGCTGTTCTTTGCTATGATATATTATTTCCTCTATACAGAAAAACTTAAAAGAATTACTTATACATGTACTGGGATGGTGCAATTATCCTGAAAAAGGTGATGAAACAGATTTTTCTTTTAATTCTTGGCTTGAGGGCTTCAGTATATAAGGAATATATATCCAGGCATCTTGGTGCACAACCCTAGCACTTGGAAGGTAGAGAGAAAACAATTAAGAATTCAGGGTAATCATTGGTTACACAGCAAGTCAGAGGCCAGCGGTGGCCACAGGAGATCCTGCCTCAAACGAACAAAGAGGAATGTGAATTTAGATCACAAATTCATGAGATGGTCCAGTTATGGTAATAAACTTTAAGAGGGTTTTGTGCTTTGTTTTTCTATATTTGGAGGACTAATGTTGAGACAAGCATCTTTCCTACTGTGGGTTTCATGTAAAAAGGGTGATGACCTTTTTCTTAGCATTTTAATGGCCTCCAATCCTTTGTCTTCTGACTCTAGAGTAAACACAACTGTCTCAAAGTATGTTGGTGAGCCAGTGAGATGGCTCAATGGATAAAGGCACTTTCCTTCAAGCCAAGTTCTATACATACTGTATATATAAATAATCTATATGATATATATGACAAACAAATAAGTGTATTTTAAAGAATGTTGATTATTTAGAGATGAACATGTGAATTAAAGACAAGTGGCATCTTCAACGCACATTTACTTCCCTAGAAACCTGTGTGTCATCTTTAACCAGTAGAGCAGAGAAGGCCTATTTTGAAACCATTCTCAGCTTAGCTTAGCATTTCCTTTAAATATATATATATATAATATATATACACATAATATATAATATAATATATAATATATATCATGTTACATAATATAATTTATTATATACAATGTATAAATAATCTATATAGTTTATATCCAAACAAATACATGTATTTTTTTTTTAAAGCTTGTTGATTATCTGTGGGTGAGCATGTTAATTCAAGACATGTTAATTATATAAAATGCAATATAATTTATATTCTATTCTATATATGTGTGTGTGTTTTCTCCTGGGCAGAATTTGCAGAGGATAACAGAATTTCTACTTGATTTTGTACTTTCAAGCACTAAACCATCACATTATCATCATCATAACATTACTTTGGCCATGCCATGAAACACACTGTAGATAATAGAATAATCTGCACTGTTTGCAGAGAAAAAAGGTGAGATAACTTTCCTGGCTAAGATTCCAGTCATCCTTCAACTTTTACCACAGTCAGTCATACTTATGACTCTTTCCCTAGATTTCTAGAGGAAATTCACTTGGGAAGGTGTCTGTTTTCTGTTGCTGTGGTAAAACACCAAGACCCAACGTAACGTGAGGAGGAAAGGGTTGATGTACATATCCCAGATCATAGTCCATTGAGGAAAGCCAAGGAACTGAAGTGAAGACCATGTTTACTGGCTTGCTCAGTGGACTGTCTTTATATAGACCAGGCATGGCACCCACAGTGAGCTGAGCCCTCCCACATCAATCATCAGTCAAGAAAATGCCCACAGGCTTGCCTGAAGACCGATGTAACAGAAGCTTTTCTTAGTTGAAATTCCTTCTTCCAAGTGGACTCTATCTTATGTCAAGTTGACCAAAGAAATTAAGCAGTACAATGGAGACATGAACTAAATAAACACGTTATGTTAGTAAAGGTGCGTCATGTAAGATTATTACAGAGTTAGTCACAGTGAACCAATGTCCTTAGTGAGACGACCTAGAACAGCCTAGAAAACAGTGTGCTAACTCTTCTTTTGTTACTTTGACAAATACTATGTGGGAGGGGGCTGGGAGGGCTGCTCCTTCCCACCAATTCCTCTGTCCCTTTTAGAATTCAGCCATTTTGGCTACAGGCCTCCCTTGGCTAGACTGTTGGCCCAGATTGCCCCTCTTGGCTGGTGGTTTCCTTCTTGCTCTCTCTCCCTCTCTCCTCACATGCCCCAGCTCAGTCTGCCCATGTTCCTTCTGGACTCTCCCAGATGTCTCTGGTATGTTCTCCCTCACGTCTATAATGAACCCTCTCCTCCACCTTGCCTAAGTACAGTCATGTCTTTCTTTTATTTCTTTTTGTCATTCAACTTCCACTTCTTAATCTGAGAGAGCAGCTTGAGACAGATCAGTGCTAACACAGAGCATTAAGACAGTGACATAAATGTATCTGAAGGCATCGAAGCTCGACCTACCAGGATTTTGTGGCTAAGTTGCGCTGACTCACAGCTGGTTTCACATGGGTATGTTTGCTCCTTTGGGGTAAAGGTAAGAAACTGAAAATCTGGGGTCTAACTGGGAGAGGACAGTGGTACAGACAGAGATGTGGTTTGCTTCACAGAGCTGAAAAGAGAAGAATTTGAAGATGTCAATATCCTGATGAAGGGTACACACATGGCTATCCCTAACACTTGGGAAACACTGTTTTCTACTGAAGGTACTTAATAATCTAGAAGCTTCCAAGGAAAGGAGGGCCTGAGCTTGCTCTCCAGGAGGATGCTGAAATAGAGGAGTTCAGTTCCCCTGTGCCAAGGAAACACGGGTCAGCATTCAGAACCCTCCAGGAGGAAGAGTGGATACCAAATGCTCAACTAAAGAGGGTCAGAACTTAGGGGTGAAGCCAACCAAAGACTTAGATCTTCAGCATGCCTGGACTAGGACTAAGTCTGTTTGCCAGAAGAGAGGGTGACAGCTGGACATACCCCTGTAACCCCAGAACTCAGGAAGGAGAGGCCAGAGATAGTAAGTTCCAAGCCAGCCTGGGATAACTAGAAAGACAAGGGGGACATACTCTCTGAAGACTATATATTAACAAAATTCTGCCTTTCCTTTCTTTTTCTTGAAAAGGAAAAGGTATGTAACAGAAGTAAATTCACAAGAGATTTAGGGGTAGAATTAATTGATAAGTTTTAGTACTGACTTATATATGTCACCTATTACTGGCCAAATAAATCTTCGCACTCTATGGAGTAGCAGTTAAGTTGTTAACATTCCCAATTTAAAGATGGGAACACTGAGGCTTGGAAATACCCAGTCATTGATTAATGTTTTACCACCCAAGTGGTGGAACAAATTTAAACCTAGTCTGCTTACTCCCCAGGTCTAACCCCACCCCCAGATCTCATTCTCTCTGCATGCCACCTCTTCTCTCTCTTTCCCTCCCTTCCTCTCCTTTTTACAGGCTGGCATCAAACCTGTGACCCTCCTGCCTCAGCTTTCTACATACTAGAGTTATAGTCTGTGGTATTACACCAACCTCCAGAATAACCTCTTTCTAACTTTCATTCATTTATCTGTTCATACACAGGAAGTTGGGAGGCATCTTGTGGGAGCCTCTCCCTTTATCCTGTGGACCCTGGAGATAGAAGTCAGGTGATCAGACTTGGCAATGTAAGCCTTTACCTGATGATCTATCCTGCCTGTCTCAAAATAAATGAACATGTGAGGGTTTTCAGACCTTCTGGATAGCCCAATGCTCTTTCAATATAGACAAGTAAGTTGGCCCCTATTTCTTTGGCCCTGTGAAAAAACTGTTTTTAGAAGTCACTGAAACGTGGACCTCAACCATTTAAGAAAACCTCAGTCTAGGAGAGACATGTAATGAGCCTCAGGTTCCTTCCATCCATCATTCACCTTTATGTTCAGAAAGCCAGACCTACAACTACCCTGACCCCTGATTGGTTGGTTCAGAGTTGAGGTGGGAATCCTGACCAATCACAGAGTCTTATTTTCCTGTCCAGAAAAGGGGAGCGGGAGCTTCTGATAAAGGTTTATTCACTTAAAACATAGCAACATGGGGAAGAGACAGACTCCTTTCTCCGATGGATATGTGTCTCTTTATGCCTGAAAACAGTGGCAGACGTCTCCTAACTAGGAAGGACACTAACACAAGAGGACCCAAGGATGGTGTGATGAAAATGGAAGTGTGTGCTGCAAAGGGGATCAGGAAGTCAGGCACTATCACTGCTGTCATTGCAAGCAAGTCAACCTCTGAGACTCCAATTTTTCATCTTTTATTTATTTCATTGTTTGATGTTTTAGAGGTGTTGGTGATAGAGGAGAAGAAGGTGATGGTGGTGGATAGTAGGGGAGTCCTTGGAACCATTGTACCAGTCTGTTCCTTGAAACTGTAATAGTTAAAAACTTTTTACCCAATGTTCAACCCTGATACATAATAAAAAATACATGGGAGTCATCAAAAATATGCAACTCTTAGGTATGAACATTGGGGGTGCAGGGAGAGGCATTAATACTTCAAAACTCACAGGGTGGTTTTGATATGCAGCTAAAGTTGAGGACCATCGGTGGCAGAAATGATGCCTACCCCACAGTGGGCAACTCTCACTGGCAGGAGGGGGTGTGGTCAGAAGGCCAGGTGACATCAGACTCTTCTGAATTTGGGATAGAGCCTGCTAATGACAGAATTTGTTCAGGTCACAGCTCCCAAAAGTTTCTGGAAAACCCTAAGAAGAACTTGGAAACTGTTGTTGAGGAACAGTCTCCTTTTGTAGCTGAAGGACTGAATTTTCATAGAACTTTGGAACTCTGAGGAAGACATAAGTTCTGTTCCCATTTTACAGGGTTTTTGCTTAGGGATGAAGACATAAATTTAAAAGACAAATATGACCAGTGTCTTGCTCAACTATCATCAAAGAAGCTTCCTCCTGCATTGTGTGGGAACAAACAGAGAACCATAGCTACACTGTGTATAGCGAGGCTTTGGAACACTCAAGCCTAAATGGGATACATCCAAATCACTCCCCTAGGAGCCCAGACAATCGTGTGAAAGAGGGAACAGAAAGATTGTAAGAGCCAGTGGGGATGTGAGATAAAAAGAAAACTGATCTCCTGCTGCGGGATGATCTTTCTGTACACTATCAATATGTGTTGCTACCATTGGTTAAAATAAGCTGCTATGGCCTATGGCGAGGCAGGGCATAGCCAAGAAGGAAATCCAAGAAGAGAAACTGGAAAAGAGCAGAGTCTGAGAGAAAAAATCTAGCTACCCAAGAAGCAAAATGTAAACGTGCTAGTAAGCCACTGGCCACATAGCGATGCATAGATTAAGAGAAATGGGTTAAGATGTAAGAGCTAGTAACATCCTGAACCAGAGACCAGAGTTTGTAATTAATATCAAGCCTCTGAGTCAATTATTTTAGAAGTGACTGTGGAACTAGGGTGGGATGGAGATAAGCTTCCAACTACAAGTGGCACTTCAACATGGGGCCAAAATTTCCACATAAAGCCTGAAATTCTAGACCCACAAAAGTCGGAGTCAAACATGCAATTTCTCAGTAGCCACATCTTTTTCAGATAAGCTCTGATTGCTGGCAGCAAGAAATGGCTTTATGGTTCATGCTGACGGCACAGGGTGCTCTTTTGAAAGGTCATACTACTGAGCATTTGAATGGGGTTTGTGGACAATGTGCTACAGGCTGCTTGATGGAACTTCTGCTTCTCAGAGTTGGTGATGAATGTACCTCAGCCATGTTGAAAGGTGGAACGGGGTGAAGCCAGCAGCCAAAATCACAGCTTCAGTCCTAGCCATGCAGCTTTACAGTTTAAAAACTCTCCTAGTCAGAAAAGGATGAAAGATACACAATATGACAGATTCAGATGGGGGAAACTTCTGAAAGGGTTACAATGTATGTAAAAATGTACACAGGCTTAAAAGAAGAAAGGAGTATAGGCAGTTATATAAAGAAATCGTTTTTTAAAAAAATAAAGTCTTTAAAGAGACAGTAAAGGTAATATTTAAAAAGCCATATAAAGATGGAAAATGCAGAGCGGCTGGATACTGTATATTACTGTGTTGTATTTGAGATTTTTTTAACTGCAAAAAGACATTTGATTGTGGGAACTGCTAAGTTAAACCAACATACATATTTTAAAGGCATCATAACTTCAAAATTTGTGTCTAAGGACATGCTTCTTTGGAAAAGAGGTTCTGCTTTTGTTTCCACAGACAATGAGAACCTGTGGATTGCTTCCAGGCTAATATAATTTGATCAACTAAGACCCCCTAGAAGATCCCCAATGACTCGGTCCAGATAATCCAACATCCAGAACAGTTTCAAGGCAAGTGACTGAGATGATTCAGTTTCATAGACTACTATAACCAAAATTTAATCATTATTCTGAAATTTCTCAGGATCTCCATAAGATTACCAGCACCCTCAATCAGCAGGAAGTAGAATAGAAAACTACACTCAAATTTCCAAAATATTGTTTATGTATGTTTGTTTTCATTTAAAGGGGGCTATTACAAATCATTATTGGTCATATTCAATCTCTTCTTAAAGAAAAACAGATAGATTATTAAAAACTACTTTAATCCAAAAAACAATTGTTAATCACAAAATACATTGGTATGGATTTTGGTTTATTGATAAAAATTTAAGGTCATTTTTGTTATATTGCATGTGTATTTCTGCTCTTGTTTAAGGTATTATGTTTATGCAACTCACTAAAAATTATAATATATAATTAAGAAATACAGGTTAATAGTCATCTATGATAAAATCTATAGTCATGTTAGTTTTGTAGGTATACAAAGATATATTTAAGTTAGGTAGGTAATCTTTAAATACTTCAAAGACCTACAGAATATGGCGTTTAAAATGTTTTAAGATCTTAGACTATATCCTGAAGTTTCTGACCCTCCGGCCCAGCCTAGCCTAGATGTCTGGACCACAGTCCCACAGTGGCTTAGTCCCAAATAATCACTCAGCAGCTTAATTACAAACTGTTTAGCCTAAGGCTCAATCTCATTACCACCTAGCTCTTATAACTTAACCCATTTTCATTAATCTGTGTATTGCCATGTGGCTCTGCAGCTTTACCTGTGTCCCAATTTATCTGGCTTCCTTGGACAGCAGCTTGCAGCATCTCATTGACTCTGTGCTCCTTTATCTCTGCTTGGATTTTCCCACCTGCCTTTAAGCTACCTTGCCGTGGGCCAAGACAACCTCTTTATTAACAAATGGTAACAAAGTATCTTCACAGTTAACATAAAGACATCTCACATCAACTTAGACTTTTCTGGACAATGAAACACGTCTGTTCCTGGCAACACAACTACTTTAAAGAGGATTATGGACATCAAGGAGACTTGTTATAGAGTTTTCTTACAATATGAAAGGCTAATCATTTGGACAAAAAAAAAATGCTCTTATTCAGCTGCTGACAGAGTGCACGTTGTGCATTCCAGATGAGCAGGACAAAAGGAAAAATGACCACTGAACCTTGCCAAGACAGGGTAAGATGTACTTTCAAAATATCTTGCTTCTGCATATGGTCTGTCAGGTATTCTAAGCCTATAAATGCAGATGGATGGCCCAATATTGTAGAGGAACTTTGGGTGACTGTCCAGGCAGCCAGATGTCTCTGTCATTTCTAGAATTTTGGAAGTTGCTTACAATGTACTTCCTATTTACTCAAATAATATATCCTTCTGGGGTCTTTGACAGAATCGAAGACTAGATAGTTATAGTTTTCCTTGGTTATGATAAAAAGTAAACTAGATATGAAACTTGGATTCAAAAAAATGAGATAGATGATATTTTCTTTAATTTTGTCAAATACAAATAAACTAGCTATTGTAACTGTAATTCTTGCTTGATAACTGTTTTTGTTATACGTAATTTTACTGTGTTAAAATAAAAACCTTCCTTCCTGATTAGACAGAAAAGAGAAAGTGCTACAGGACATTTTTCTGTACGCTGTGAAGATGTGCTGCTGCCATTGGTAAATAAAGAAGTGCCAGACAGGACCTCCAAACAGAGAGACAGGAGAAGGGCAGAGTCTGGGAGATGCTATCTAGCTGCCTAAGAAGCAAGATGTAGAAGTGCCAGTAAGCACTGGCCACATGGTTATGCATACATTAAGAGAAATGGGTTAGTTTAAAATGTAAGAGCTCGTAACAGCCTGAGCCATAGGCAAAATAGTTTGTAATTAATATTATGCCTCTGAGTCACTCAGTCACCTTGTTCCTAAAGTTGAGAGAGTTAAATATCATTCACCAAACTTAAAAGAAGCAATTCCTCCATGTTAAATCTTGTGTGCGTATGTGTGTGTTTGTGTGTGCTTGTGTCCGTATGTCTGTGTGTATATATGTATGTATGTACATGTGGAAACCAGAAGTCAGCATTAGTGTATCTTCTTATGTTGCCCTCCACCTTGTTTATTGAGACAGGATTTCTAACAGAGCCTGGAGTTCATTGATTTGGCTGAGGTGGTTAGAGGATCCTTTGACTCTCTGCCTCCCCAGCACTGGAATTACAGACACTGTATTACAATGCCTTTCTTTTGTTTTCATAGATATTGGGAAACTGAACTCAGGCCCTCATTCTAGCCCAGCAAGCTATCTTCAACTGAGCTATCTGTGTGTGTGTGTGTGTGTGTGTGTGTGTGTGTGTGTGTGTGTGTGTGTGTCTGTGTGTGTCTGTGTCTGTGTCTGTGTGTGTGTCTGTGTCTGTGTGTGTGTCTGTGTGTGTCTGTGTGTGTCTGTGTGTGCCTGTGTGTGTGCCTGTGTGTGCCTGTGTGTGTGCCTGTGTGTGTATGAATGCATGTCACAGAAGCCAGAAAAAAAAGTGTCAGATCTCCTGGTTCTAAAGTTATAGGTAGTTGAGAGTCAACCATCATGGGTGCTGGGAATTGAACTCAAGTCTTCTACAAGAATAGCTCTTAACTGCTGAGCTATCTAATCCACCTTGTGTTAATCTTAAAGACAGCATTGTTTCTCCTAACAGGCTGAATTCCTAACAGAATGTGAAATGGGAACAATCATATTCCTCAGGAGCACCTTCCTCTTTGACTAGACCTTTCTCAGGCATCCCCCAAATGTGCCAACACCAAGTGACGCCAACCCAGGCAGTTAAGACAAGCTGCCAGGATAATGGCTGCCTAGAAACAGCTCCTTCATTCAGCTCTTCAGCTATTAAGCAGTGGGGCCTGATGGGAGACTTCAAGAAATGTCAAGGGCAGGAAGGAACATGGGGCCAAAAGCCACTGACCAGCCTGGCACAGGTTGAGCTAGCTACTCCCCCTCTCTAGATCTATTTTCTTCTTTTATAATGTTTGCATTTGAGTCTCATGGTTTTCAAACCTCAATTTGAATTTTGTGCATCTCTTGGAAGCAAGTGTTCTCACACAATCATTACATGAATAGATCCAGAAGCACTGACCACAGCCTCCAGAGACCAGCCAACAGTGTACCGGAATACAGCCATGGGTAGAGGCTTTTGGCAAACACCCCAAAGCTTGCCCTATTTAGGGCAGTGTGCCCTATCTAAAGGGGGTGGCTGCTATTCAGCTCCACACAGCTGTTACCAGGACAAACTTGCAGTTTTTAAAGGGGGAAAAGAAGAATTTGTGTGTTTGATTAAGTCTGCTCATTGTTATGCTTTGACAATATGTTTTTCTTAAAATATTCTACATCAGGTGTGCTGACAAACACTTGTAATCCCAGCACTCAGGAGGCAGCAACAAGCAAAGTGCTTCACGTCTGAGTCTAACTTGGTCTATGTAGAGAAGTTCAGACCATCCACCTTCCAGGGCTAGAAAGTCAGTCCCTATAAAAATAAAAACAACAGCAACAATAAAAATCCTGTGTACCAAATAAAATACATCTGTGGTTAGACTTATAGTTTATAGCCCCTGATACAGAGACGCCATGTTATAAAAGTTGATTCTTTACAGTTCAGCATCTCAAGTAGACTGGTCATTGATTACTTCTTCTATTTATTGCCTAAATGGAGACCCACAACTCGACAATGTACAAAGAGTGGGAGACATTGGAGTACTCCATCCTAAATGAGATGTCTTTATCACAGCCCTTCCCTCAGGGCTCAGAGAACTCTGCAGAAGAGGAGGCAGGAAGACTGTAAAAGCCAAAGGGGATGGTGGATACCAAGGAAATAGATCTTCCAGACACAACATGGCTGATGCATATATAAATTAACCATGGTGGTGACACAGGTTCAAGACAGAGGGGTCCCAGAACTGAGAGAGGGGAGTAGGCATGGGCTCCCAATCCTAACCAAGAGGCTATCTGCCGTTGATACCCGTTGGCAAAGAAAAATTCAGTTTTCTCCAATCAAGTGTCACTGGGTATATTAACCACTCTTCAGGGCAGGCCCCACGCCCAGGCCAGTACAAAACAAACTCAATTTGTAGACTTTTTGCCTCATTTTGCTTTGTTTGGGCACTTTTGTGTGCAGGTCCTTTGTTTATTTTGATTACCATTTTGTGTGGGAGGGGTGTTTCTACTGTTTGTTTTAAAAGCAGAAAGAAAAAACATAAAGTTGAATATGTAGGGAGGTGAGGGGGACCTGGGAGGAACTAGGGGAGGGGGAAACTATTATCAAAATATATTGTATGAAATTTCTTTAATAAAGAAAAATTTTTTAAAAAATACTGTGTGGAGACTTTTATAAAAATTTTAGGCACAACTGGAAAAGCAGAATAGGCTCATGGACCTGTTGATTTACCCTAAAGAGCTTTGCTTTCCCTTCAGCCCAAGACCAGCACCCATAGGCCCTTCCTGGAGTTCTCTAAAGTTCCAAATTCTGCCCCTCATGAAGGTACTAGAGATCCAGAAGTAGAAACTGTATCAATACTTCTGGTCTCATCCCCTCCTCATTGTAAAAGTGACAGGTAGCACCCAAGATAAGCCTGACCCAGCAGAGAGCGTGTGAGAGAAACACAGGTAGGGACAGTTACAGCAGCTCAGCTACTGCCTCTGGACCCAAGCCCCAGCTGTCAGGACCTGTGGTCACTCATGAGATCGAAGCATGTGACTATCTGTAGGTGAATCCATTTCCTAGTCCAAACCAGTTCTGCTTGGTCATTGCTAGGCAAAATAGGAGGACTTCAGTGTCTCAGCTCTGGTTTGACTGGTTATGGTTTTGGGGAAGAAAACATTCTCAGGTCTTCTACCAAGCACATTTATTCTTCAAGTGAGAGGCTCATAGGAACAATGTAGATTTACAGCAGAGAAGTTATGGATGCTAGCCAAACCTCAAATACTGTTAGAATAGCGTTATTCCAATCATGTTTTTCCAGCATGGAAAATTCCACATATGTTAAAATTCACTGCACTCTCTTAGCATCCCTCAAAGGACATGCACAAAAATAACAGCAAACATCCCACCTGCCCTCAAGATCTCACAAAATGGATTTATGTACAGACAATATAGTTCACATTCAAAATAATTCATATCTACTTTTTAAAAAGCACTTTGACTTGAAATTAAATCACCAAGACCAAAAGTAGGCATGAGATAGACCACTACTTTGATGTGCGAGGTACTGGATTCTTGCTTGCATTGAGGCCCTAACGTCAGTTTCTATTTCAAACATCACATCAAAAAAGTGTGGCAGAAAAATGAGTCACCTTCAATATGAAGGATGTGAGTTGTGTACGCTGGCAGCACTCCTGAAAATACAATAGTATTTTAGGAGAATACCAGCAAATGGACCTTCAAATAAGGCCAAAATATCCATGAGTTATTAGATGGCCATTCAGTTTACTGCTTTAAACAGCTACAGTGTTCTGGTTTAATCAAGGCACTGAAAGAGCTGTCTTTGACGTGATGTGGAGTCTCTACATACTGCTAGCCATTGGTGACAGTGAGACTAATGTCAGGCAGCATCTGTACCAAGAACCCAAGAACGATGCCTTCATCACAAAGTCATTTATCAGGTTAAGACGGCAAAGCTGAATTTGCTTAAACATTCCCCAAAACATGGTTTCTGAAAGACTATGTTTAAACAGGAAGGAGTCACTTGAGATCTTTGTTTCCTTTGAGACGGGGTCTTGTATAGCCCAGGCTTGCCCCCAACTTTCTATGTGCCAAGGATGACCTTGAATTTCTGATCCTCCTACCTCTACCTATCATGTTGCCATCCTCAGTTTTACGGTGCTGGGCCTGGAACCCAGGGCTTCATGCGTGCTAGGCAACTTCCAACTAAGCAACATCTCTAGCTCTCGAGATTCTGATTCTTCAGAGTGACAGCTCACCTTCCCCCGCTATCATCCACCCTTTACTTTTCTATGCAAGAGTACACAGAATGAATCTCTTTCCCCTCTCACTTAATCTCCTCAGGATAAACCTGTAAAACCCACTTGGAAACACAAGGTAACTTCATGTTTTTCCACCAACCGTTAAGTATCAGTCCCCTGCTCGTCCTCTCATTTGAGCGTCAGAGCCCTTAGCATATACATTTCACATTCCTCAGACCCTTACCACAGCGTTCCATCACCACCAACTGCCTTGAACCTTTCCCTGTCCAAAGTGAAAGCTAGTGAGCCAAGAGGGAAGTGGAAAAAATGCACCCCCCAAAAAGGTATTATTTGTATAAAGCTAGTTCCCAGGCTGTTACTTGAACCTCCAAAACATGGCTGGGTGGCATCACCCTCATAGACCCCAATATTAAGTTCTCAAGTGGCTATATTATCTATAGCCAGGCCCCAAGAGCTCATACCTAAACCTACTGGTGGAAAGTAACTAGGACTTCCTAATATTGAGCAATACAGACCTAGAATCGCATGAGGATTGTGATCAGACAAAGCCAGTCCATAGGCTAACTCATCTATAAGAGGCCAAGTTATCCATTCTCCCCCAACTCTGCCACTCTGGGAAGAGCCCACTAGCTAGCCTTGGACTGCCAAAGACTGTGGGTTCTAACTCAGTCTTAGGCGGCACCTGTTGGAATGCACAGTCTTGGGGTGCCATCTGTGTTGGCACCCCATCGGGTTTCCACTGGACATGGACAATTCTATAATTCTGACCCTCATTGTTGTCCCAGAAGACCCTCCCATTAGCATGATAAGAAATGCAAAACTCAATTTTCTCCTCGGTTGGAATGACACAGGGTAAGTCAATGACAAAGGAGAAGGTATCACTGTCTGAGCTGCTATAAACATTCTTCATGTATATACAGTCTACATCTGTGTAGGTTTTCCAGGTGTCAAAGGTGATCCGGACCTGAACCTTCTTCTCAAAGCTCACATTTTTCACCTTGACTGTCCCAGTCACTGTCCGCTCTTGCAAAGAGCAGTTCTCCAGGCAGACAAAGTTCTTCTGAAAGCGATCCCGGAAACTTAGGTAATCAGAAGAAGGCTGAGGGAAATCGAAAACCAAATTTTTCTCCTCGTGAAGTTTTAAGCTGGAGGAGATATCATTTAGGTCCAAGAGATCAAACTGCAGGTCCCACGCAGGTTCTTCTGGGAGGTCAGAAAAGACATGGATAGCGGTGAGCGACAGCCCCTTGGAGTCAGCAAAGACAACCCTCTTCTTGGCTTGGTCATGCGGTGTCTTCCACTCATTCTGTGATTTGGCTTCCTGCTTGACATTGAGACATGGTTTCAAAGGCTTCAATTTATTCACAAAATTTCTTCGTTGAAAGTCGTTGTAGGGACCCAGGAAACTCTTCAGGGGTGGTGAGTGAGCTAAGCAAATCCTCATGGCCATATCCATTGGCATGACTGAACTTGTCAATGGACGTGGGTCCAGCACATGGATCATTCTGGAATGGAAAAGGAAGAGGGGTGACCACCAAGCTGGAGCAGTCTTGCCCTGGCCCCACATACATATGCTCCAGTTACAGCTTGTGCAGTAATCGGGAGGTGCTACTAGCACATGAAGACAAGAACACTCGGGTGACTGGATCTGTAATCTAACTCTGCTTGGCAGGCTATTGGACCATGTGTAAACCACCTGAAACACTGAGTAGTTCTCTTTCCCCACCTGAAAAACAAGAGGGTTGGATCTGATAGTATCTGACACAGCTCTGGGGATTATTTGCTCTGTTCTGGGTCAGTGGTTCTTAAACATGTCCGATCAACACAGAGTTTCTTTCTTTTAGGAAAAAAAAAAATCAAATTCCTGAAACTCAGAACCACTAAAGTGGAGCTTCATGGCATGACACCAAGGTAAATATGTACTTATAGCTTCCTCAGAGAGTCTATTGACAGGACAGGTTCTCTATGATCATAGTTCCAGACAGACCCTCTAGCCCTTCTGATGCTATTATTAAATTGGTTTTTACTTCTCTGGAGAAGTAATCCACTTGAAAAAAAGAAAATTGAAGCAATAGTTTAAATGTTATGTAGTTCTTAAATGAAGTCAGAATGACTTGCATTTTTACCAAGTTCTTATGAATTTCCCTCAAGCGACCAACTGCAACACCAGCCAACATCTCATGTACTACAGGACAAAAAAAAAAAAAACTTTAATAACCTACATCTCTTATAGAAAGATACCCATGACAAGTCCATGTGTAAATGGGAAAGCTGGCTTCCAAGGTAACAGACATATTCATTCTATCCAATAATAACCACTTCATTGTATCTTTGTCTTGTAACCTGCTATATATAATATATATGCAAAATAAAATGTATTCTTAAAAACTGATAACCTGAGAATTGAGTGATTTTGAAATACATAGTAAATATATTAGTTTATAAATACTGAAAAACTTTACAGGGAAAAACACTAAAGTATTCATTATCTTTGCATGAAAGATTTATATAATTTACTGGTTTTGGGCTTTAATGTTTTCTATTGTTTGAGCAAGTGGTATTTACAAGTAGAAAGACAATAGAAAAAGTTAATATAAAACCAAGAATCCTCTAACAAGACTTTTATGTGGCCTTTCCCTTGCCTCTCACTATGTTGGCCACCCTCATGAAATTAGGATTTTCCTATTTCAGCCTGTAGATAAGAGATACATGAAATATTGTAGGTGCCATTTTTCAATCTATCTTTATTTTAATTATTTATTCTTTAACAGCTTATACATGTTTATAATATATTTTTATCATATACATATGTATGTATATATATGCATATATGTGTGTGTATATATATATGTATATACATAGTCTGCTTGAAGCATTCTCTTCACATCTGCGCTAAGCACAGCATGCTGGCAAATGGTCATCACTGCAAAGTGGATGGTAAAGAATGTATACAGATCTCTTAATAGCTCTGGGGTTTTTCTGACAGGATTACTTCCAGCAGACAAAAGCTCAAACTGTGTATGTCTAACAACCATTAACAGGCAGGATTGGGGAGGGAGATTTCTTTGACTATGTCAGGACTGGAGACACAACTAAGCTTCCCGGGACGCTCTTGGTTGCTTGGTGGATTGAGCCATTGTTTTTGTTTGGTGAAGCTGTTATTTATCTTTTCACTTCTGCATTTATAGAAAATCTTAGTGCTGGTCTATTAGGATTCTAAGTCCTGGTCGAGAGCTAAAAATGGTAGTTTGTGCAAACTCTTGAGGAGTTTTCTATGACAAATTAGGATAAGGCAAGTCGGAGGAACGAATGAATGCAAAACTGTCCTTTAACTTGCCACAGCCTAAATTGTCTCACCAGCTATGGGTGCAAACTAAGCTGCCCCCCAAGGACGTGGGTCTTTGAGCTCAAAGGCAACAGAGTCACTTCAGCAAGGGAATGCCAGCTATAGCTGACTCACACTAAGGCAGTTTCTGCTTTGGGATGCTGACTCCCAAAACAGGCCCTAAGAAACAACTCAAGTCCCCCGCTTCCAGGCCTCCGGGGGCGGGGGGATTCTACTCAGCCATCAACCTGGCAGTCTCCATCTGCAAAGAGATAAAACCACAGAAACCCACGACGTCCCCGCAGCTGCGGGCTCCCCTCGGTTAGGGCTCACAGTTGCACTGAACCTACCTGGTGCAGCTCATTGGACCGAGAGGCAGCGGCGACCGCGACAACCGCACCCAGCGCAACTTCACACCCAGCACCTAGTGGATGCAGCGCCGTGGTCCAGCCCGCCGACTGACCGCCGGGGGCCCGGGAGGCAGTTTATGGGAGCCGGACCACGTGAGCTGATCCCTCGGACCAATCAGAAGTCTGCTGGCGGCGCCAACCAGCGCGCAGCTGGGGCGCTAGCCCTTGTCACCCGAACGTGATCACCGCGGGACTGGATGTGCCCGGAGCGTGCTGGAAGGCGGGCCTGGTGCGTTCCTGGAACCCGCAAGCCGCACGTAGCACACGGCGGCAGACACACAGCTGGCCTCTCCCTGCCTGTGCGAGCCTGGAGGGGTCTTATGTCTTATGTGTGGGTCTGTGCAGAGTTGAATCTGAGCTCAGAAAGTTGTGTCTCCACCCGGTGTCTGTGTTATTTCAAATACTTGTGCTCCTTGCTGTGTGTGTCCAAGCTCCTTGGACCACGAAAAAAGAAGTCGGCTGGGGTTTCTTTCCCCGCAAATAATGCCATACAGCCATTCAAAATTTCTCTTAACGAATGTTAAGAAAAACTCGTGAACCCATGAAAGGAGATAACCCTGTGATCTCTTTCTTCTGAAGACAGGCAGGTGGCCAGCCTGGACAGCCTGCACTCTGCCTCTGAGTAAGCAAGCAGACACTTTGTATGTTTATCTCTTCCGTTTTCTCCCAGGAAGAGAAAAACTATAGGCCAACACGAAGTTACTGTTCTTGCTCATTGCCATCAGATGCAGCAGGCAGCCCAAATCCCTGGCTGGGGTTCTGACATCCTTAGACAAAAGTGAAAAAAAATCACAGTAGGTGTCACCAACTCTTCCCAAGACATCTGCTTTCACTGAGGTTTCCTTATTTTATTTTGGAGCTTGCTGGACCAAATCAGTTGTAGAATTGAAAATTATCAAATTAAATTTGTTGGTTAAGTACAAATTGTTTTTCTTCTTTTGTTTTTCTCAGATTTTAATATAATTACATTATTTCCTCCTTCCCTTTTCTCCAAACACTCCTAGATATCCTTCCTTATTCTCTTTCAAATTCATGGCCTCCTTTTTGCTAATTGTTGTTATATGCATATATGTACAAATTACTTTTTAAAAGCCCCATGACCTAGCTCTGCTTGGCTATCCAGCAGCCAAGTGGAACTTGCAAAATTTTCTGTCATTTAATTGTCGAATACTAGAACTGTTACAACGAAGCTAGAGAGTGTAGAACAAGAAACTGGGTTGCTGGGCTGGATTCAGCTCAGTCAGCTGAATGCTTTGCTGCTCTTTCAGGGGGCCAAAAGTCAATTTCCAGCACCCAGGTCAGGCAGCTCACACCCCCCACAGTCATTCCAGCTCCAAGGGATCTTTGCCCTCTTCCGGCTTCTGCTGGACCTACACACGTGCACATACAAACACAGAGAGACACAAAAGTAAGTAAAACTAAATCTTTTTATTATTTTTAAAGAAATGTATATTGAACATCACAGAGGAAAATACTCCATGACTGGACTTTTTAAAAGATTTTCTCTTATTTTATACATATGCTTGGGTTTGCCTATATGCATGTGTGTATGTATGTATAATACATGCACACAGTGCCTTCAGAAGTCGGAAATGGGCATTGGATTCCCTAGCACTGGAGTTACAGATGGTTTTAAGCCACCATGTGGGTGCGTAACCAAATCCTGGTCTTCTGCAAGAGCAGCAAGTGGTCTTAAGCACTGGACCATCTCTCTAGCCCTTGGGCTTTATTTCTGAAATCCAGTATCTAACTAACGACAGGTCTTGTCCTCTCACGTCAACCCAAACCATCTGAAAGACAATGTTTGAGGTCTGATCCTCACCTGAATCCAGGCAAGTTCTAACCTCCGTTTCCTGGTGTGCAACATAGAGTCAATAAATAGATGAAATAGGGCATCTTGGCACTGTACCCAGCTTATATGCTCAACCCATATTAGACCTCAGGCGAGTTCTTGATTCTTCCATGCTTGTTTCTATCCCCTTTTCCCACCCCCAGCAAAGTTAGCATCTGAGGAAAACATGACTGTTGCCTTGTTATTCGTATAATTAATACTTATAGCCTCCTAGGTCTGTCACAAATACTATCTGTGAGAAAGATCAATAAGCCTGCCCAGGACTTTCCAAGTAAAGCTGAACCTGCATGATGCAAGATTGATAGTTACACACCTTCCCCCTTCTGTCTTTCTTTGGTCACTGGTCAGTTAGGACAGAGGTAGGAGGGGCCTTATGTATTGTTGGCATGAAACTCTTTATATTTCACAGTTGAGAAATCTAAATCACGAGAAGCCAAACTGCTTGCTAAGGGCTGTTAGGTTGTGGTCAAAACTAGAATCTTGGACAGGCTTTTTCACTACACAAACCATATGTGGAGGTAAAGAGTGAATATTACCAGCTAAAGCTATGGAACAGTATACATAAGAAAAATGTAGTATGACTTTACTTAGGAAGAAACAATACATATAAATAAAAACTAGAATATATGCTCTGATCCTCTGTAGCTTTTGAATCTTTTTTTACAATGAATGCAGAAGACTTCTGTAATTAATAAATAAATTTGAAAAGATTTTCAAACTTTCAGATTAAAGAAAGGTGAGTCCCCATGCTGCGTGCCAAGGGCAAGCCATGTTGGAAGGTTTTTGTACTTAGCTGGTTTCTTCCCACAGATCTTCTGAAGCTTCTATTAACTCTGCCTTCTCTCCTGCCCCCTGGTGTTGATTAACGCTGCTAAAGCAACTTTCCATTTCAACTTTGAGAGAAATTTTTAGGGAAAACAGTATTCTTTCCTAAGAGAAGTCAGAGTGACCTGTTGACTTGATCTGAGCCTCTCCTTCAGCTCCTAGCTGGTTCTTACTGCCTTTCATCACAGAATTAGAAAGACTGGAAAGGGGTCAGTGTTTTCAGTTGGGTATTGCGTCAATGAAGATGGAATGAACCAGAAGCTATGAAGAATTTTATTATTCGTGGGCTTTCTCCAAGTGTGGTTTGGCAACATTCAAACATTGCTTTGTCTTGCTCATCTTCACATAATAAATCTATCGACTGAGGCTCTTTAATTGGTGTGGTGTGTCCAGTACCACATTAGGGGTTACCAGGAGTCATAAGCCATAGTTCTTTGGTCTTGAACATTATCCTAGACATTATTCCATTTTAAACTCAAAAAGTAGCTCAGGAATGAGAGTTTCTGACTGTGAACTACACAAGTGGTGGAGATTGTGTGAGCATTTGCTCACTACTTTGTCAGAAAGTTGAACTGCCTTGTGGAAAACTTTGGGTCCCCCACTTACCAACTCATTTTCTTTTTTTTTTTCTCCTTGTGTGTGTATGTGTGTGTGTGTGTGTGTGTGTTGTGCAATGTGCGATGTGAGTGTACATGTTCATGTGTGTGCATATGTGTGTAAAAATGTATATGTGTATGTAAATGTTGAAAGCCTTCCTGAGTCCCCACCATCTTATTTTTTGAGATGGAGTCTCTCCCTAAACCTGAGGCTCCTTGATGGACAACAAGCCCCAAAGACATAGCTCATTATAACCCCAGGCTCCTGTGCCTTTTAATCATCTGTCTTAGTTTCACAAATAGCTAAGACAATAGGCACATACCACCAACAAAATAACATGACTTTTTTTTAGTCTCCTGAACAAAGTTAGACATCTGAGTGCTACAAAATGAGATAAGAAATGGATAAAATACACTCTGAATCTGGAAAGGAGACAGTCACTCGTCTTGATGGTGAAATCTCCAAATGGCTGTGGTGTCTCTATCTTAATGAAGATTGAAGGTAAATAAAAGAGTTGAGCCACAAAGCATCTAAGAAGTAACAACTGAATCATGCTGAAGGACACTTTTAAAGACTTTAAACGTCATCACTTATTTATGTGTGTGTTGTTGGTAGTTTTTACTTGAGGGGTGTCATCAACCAGCTCCCAAATAAATCACGCACAGTGTGATTATTCCTATTTATAAATGCCTGACCTTAGCTTGGCTTGTTCCTTCCTAATTTTTCTTAACTTTAAATCATCCCATCTACCTTTTGCCTCTGGGCTTTTTCCTTTCCTTAATCTGTATATCTTACCTTCATTCTTACCCCATGGTTGGCTGTGGTTGGCTCCTCTCCTTCTCTTGTTCTTCTCCCAGATATCTCCTTCTGTTTATTTCTCCTTATCCCACTGCCTGCTAGCCCTGACTGTTCTTTCTCCTGCTCAGTTTTGACCATTCAGCTCTTTATTAGACCATCAGGTGTTTTAGGTGGGCACAGCCACACAGCTTCACAGCGTTGAACAAATGCAACACATCTTTGCATCATTAAAAACGTTCCAGACATAATACATCTTAAAATAATATTCTACAACGTGTGTGTGTGTGTGTGTGTGTGTGTGTGTGTGTGTGTGTGTGTGTGTGTGTGTGTGTGTGTGGACACTGTAGCACCTGAGCAGAGGATGCCCTGTATAAGCTGGTTTTCTCCTTCTGTGTGGGACCCAGGGATCAAATTCAGGTCATCAGGCCTAGAAGCAAAGCTTTACCCACCGAGTCATCTTGCCAGTCCTTTTAAAGGCTTCAGTGTGACTGGCTACCTGGAAGATGAAAGAGAAGGGCCAAGCAAGAAAAGAAACGGAAATTAACCAAAATGTAACCAAATTCACAGGAAACAAAAAAAAAAGCAAAATGAGAACAAATAATAGAAATAATATCCCAAAAAAGAATACGAAGTAGTTTTATCTCTATCTGCTTAAATTGTACTATACTTTTACAAAATGAATGTTGGTACATGAATACATAATTAGCAGTGAAATGAAAGACTCCCTATAGACATACTGTATGTTACTCTCTGCTTCGGGAGGACATTTCTAATAAGGAGAGAGGGGAATGGATTGTACAATAAATGGGCAGCTGACCAGCCTTAGAGTGAGGATTAGAAACATGTGTGCAATAAATTACTTTCATTCTCTGTAGAAAGGAGCCTAAAGCAGGTTTATGGTATAACAACATGTGTAAATAAGACATGTCAGTAGGAAAGTCCCAGTCTGTTCTCTGTTGCTATGACAAATTGCCAGGTGATGGGTAATATGTAAAGAAAAAGATTTACTTGGCTCTTAATTCTAGTAGCCAGCAAACTCAAAAAGCATGGCAAGGGAGTCTGACAAAGGCCAAATGGCTGCATTACAACACAGCAGAGAGTGTCCTGTGGAGGAGTAGGGTTGAGCTCAGAAAGCAGGAGCATTCAGAGGCCACAGGTCACACAGCAAAGGGAGGACAAAAGACAGCAGGAGTAACTAGCTCCTCTCTTATAACCAGCTCTGGCAAGAACTAATCCACTCTTGAGAAATCTACTCTACTTCTAGAGATCAGCCTTTCAAGAAAGCAGTCACGACTCAATCACCTCCCATCAGGTTTAACCTCTTGAAGACCCTGATGCCTTTTCAATACCTTGATATGGGAACAAACTTCAATGTGAGTATGACACTGTTGGCCTGGCTCTACCCACCCTGGACACTGCAGTGTTGGTGATTTGGATAATTTCTACTTTAATTCACAACTTTGGGACAGAGGGGAAGGAAGTATTGAATGAGAGTGGGTTTGTTTTCTTCAGTGATGTAACAGCCATTAAGTTATTTGTGGTCTAGTAAATAAACCTCCAACTGTGCTCGTTCAAGCAACCCTAATTCAATTCAGGTTGTCACATATACAAACCATATCATACATACACACACATGCACATAAACACACACACAAGCTGGTGTGGGGACTGTAATTATATTTTAATTATAGATTTTTATTTAAATTTGTAACCAAAAATTTTAATTTCCCTCTTTTACAAAAAAAAAGTTTCAGCCGGATTTGGTAGCACACACCTTTAATCCCAGCACTTCGAGGCAGAGGCAGGCAGATCTCTATGAGTTTGAGGTCAGTGTAATCTACATAGCGATCAGAACAGCCAAAGCTACATACTGAGACCCTGTCTCAAGAAGCTAAAAAAGAAAAAAGTTCCTAGGTGAACTCAGTCTCCATCAAGAAGTAGATGGGAATTGGCACAGCAGAACCACCGTGAACAATGTGCAGATAAAGAGACATTTTGGAACACTCGGTCCTAAATGATATGTCTTCACCAAACTTCTCCCATCATGGGGTGATATATATATTTAATAAAAATTAATCCAGAATATAAAAGAACAGAGCCATCTCTCCAGCCTTTTTTTTTTTCTTCCCCAGGACAGGGTTCAGGGTTTTCTGTGCAACAGTCCTGGCTGTCCTGGAACTTGCTTTGTAGACCAGGCTGGTCTCAAACTCACAGAGATCCTCCTGCCTCTGCCAACGGACACAAGACTTCAGACTGTGCACTTCCATCTCTGCCCTCAGAGTTGAGGGATTCGTGTGGAAGAGGAGACAGAGAAATGGTAATAACCAAAGGAGATGGATGGCACCAAGGAAACCATGTCTTCCAGATACAAAAGGATTGACATACATGTGAACTCACAGAGACTGGTAGCATGCACAGGGCCTGTACACCATAACCAAGAAGCTATTTGCAACTGATACTCACTGGCAAAAGAAAACCAGTTTTCTCCAATGGAGTGTCACTGGGTATATCAACCACACTCCAAGGCAGACCACATGCCCAGGAGTAATTGGTCAACAAAAAAGGAGCTCCACAATTTTTCATAGGCTTTTTGTTGCTTTAGGCATTTTTTTCTCTTATTGGGTTTTTTGTTTGTTTGTTTGTTTTAATTTTCAGTTTTGTATGGTTTTTCTGGTCTTTCCTTCTTGAAAGAGAGAGAGAGAAAGCATAAAACTGGGTAGATAGAGAGATGGGAAGGACCTGGAAGAAATCAAAATATATTGACTAAAAAAATGATTAATTAATTAATTAAAAATAAGTTGTATCTGAAGATAGGAAGAAAGGAAAGAGTGTGGGAGTTAATATAGCCAAAGTACATGATGAAACTTATCTACAAAACCTATAGACATATTTTTTTAAAGATTAAAAAAAGTATTAAAGCAAAAACTGAATCTGCTTGGTTCAAGAACAACAGTGTACCACCAGTCCCTCCTCTCTGAGTCAGACAAGCAAGAGGACAACATGCATCTCCCTTCCCTCTAAGTCTGACAAGCACCTTCATAGTTGCTTGGCTATCTCTGTGCTATGTGGGCCTCTGCTGTCTACATCGCCCTTGCTGTGGCTGGACAGCTACTCACACCTCTGGTTTGGTCACACATTTCATTGTCTTTATGCTCTAGGACATTGAATTCTGCTGCTTTGCTTTAGATATAAATACCCCCATGAGCCACAGCAGCAGTCTGTATAACCAGGCTACTTTATCTACCAGGCTTATATCTCCCACTGTACAGGCTTTCTGTTCTATAACCTGATATCTGGACTCGGCTCTGAACTTTGGCTATAGGAAAAGTTTCAAAGCACCTTCAACAGAAGCAAGCCCACTCATTTCTAAGGTACCACAACACTTCCTTTAATTATGACAAAACTAATTTCCTCCCCCAATGGACTGCCCCATCATGCCCACAGATGACTCACATCGCCCTGCTCCCAAGGCCAAATAGAACTGCTGATGATTACTGACTCCAAGCCCTGTTCAGAGCTCAGTATTTCTTTCCTTGTAACTAGAATTTGGCCTTGTCTCCATAAGCCTCAGGGAGAAAATGCAGATCTAGTGTAGGCCAGAGTCCTGTGTCAGCGAGAGAGCTGTTTCTGCTTGGCTGCTGCATGCCAAGGATGTGATGGAAAGTTCCAGCTTGGGAGCCTGGAGAAGGCAAATCTCCAGATTCCACAAAGCCAGCTATTGCCTAGAGCTTCAAGATGTTGTTTAAAGTGCAGCAAATCTTCTAGAATGTCACCCAAAAACTTTAAAAACACCCCTCAAAGCCAACCTTCTTCAAGTGGTGTTTGCACTCCATTAGCTAAGAATTGGCTTTTTTAATGAGCAATTGTTAAACATTTTGTTTTGTTTTGCTTTGGTTTGGTTTGGTTTTCTGAGACAGGGACTCTATATAGCTTTTGATGTCCCTGAAATACACTGTGTAGGATCAGGCTGACTTTGAACTTATATGAGCCCCCCAGCCACTGTCTCTCAAGTACTTGGATTAAAGGAGTGCTCCACTATGCCCTGCTACAACTGTTTAACTTTTAAATCGCTTAGTAAAGTTAGGAGTGATTTGAGAGCCACCAAGAGAAAGTGCTTCCAAATGCCCTTTCTCACCCAATCAAAACAGGTTACCCCTGTAGTCAAAAGCAGCACTGTTGAGTCAAATAGCATTTGGTCTGGCTTTCCTGCGTGTATTGCTAAGTTTTTAGAGCTCAAACAATTGGTTGAAAAGATTTTCATTCTGAAAAAGAACAATAGGAAGACAATTCACAATACTAAGAAGAAATTATGTATCCTATGCTAGGTTCTTTTACACATCTAATGACATCAGTGTTGTATAGGTGGACTTTTCTCTGTTTCCTGGCAGCCACACAGAGACTTAACATAAATTATGAATGCTTGGCTGATAGCTTAGGCTTGTCTCCAGCCAGCTCTTACAATTTAAATTAACCCATTTCTATTAATCTATGTGCTGCCCCAAGGCTCATTTACCTCATTTATTAACTTCCCATGTCTAGCTCACAACTACAGAGGCTCCACCCTCCTTTTTCCCAGTGACCTCTCAGTTTGGCTCTTCCACCTAACCACTACCTGTGCAGCTATTGGCCAGTCAGCTTTTTTACTAACCAATGAAAAGTGATAGATATTTACAGTGTTCAAAGTTTGTTCCACAGCACTGGTAGCTTTAATATAGTATGATTATAATATAATGTTCATTTTTACTTTGTTTTGCCTTATTAACTTATTTAGCGCTGCAACGGGGTCTCAAGAGCCCAGGTTAGCCTAGAATTTGTCATACAGCTGAGGATGACTTTGAATCCTGATCCTCCTGAGCCTGTTAAACATTTTTTGTTTTGTTTTGTTTTTGTTTGTTTTTCTGAGACAAGATCTCTCTATATAGCTTTGACTGCCCTGAAACACACTGTAAACTAGGCTTCTGTCCCCAAGTGCTGGGCTTACAGGTATGTACCACCCTGCCATGTTCACTTCAAACCAAATGTTATTATTCTTGGGTATTTACCTAAAAAACTCTAAGTCAACATGTCACAAAGACATCGGCACATTCATGTTTGTTGTTGCACTATTCACAATTCCCAGGAAATGAAGCCAGCTCGATGTCCGTAAACAGATGAATGGATGAAGAAAATCCAGTATATCCACACAGTAGAGTTTTATGTGGCCACAAAGGAAAATGAAACATGACATCTGCAGGAAAATGTTGGAACCAGAGATCATTATGTTAAGTGAAATAAGCTAGACTCACAAAGACAAACAGTGCCTATTTCTCCTCAAATGTGGAAGCTGAATTTTAAATTATGCATGTGCATCTATACACACGTATTTATGTATGCTCATTTATGGGGCACAATAATACAAAAGGGATTCTGAGAATTCAGACGCAGACCTTAAGGGAAGTAGGAATTAGAGAGGGCCATGGAATCCATAAGAGAAAAGCAGAGGGGCGTACTTGCAAGAAGAAAGGAAAACAGCTGAAAATGGGTGGTGTGTGCGAAGAGGGAAGAGAGTATAGGTGAAATGTAATGACACTTATGTACGAAGATGTGGTGATCATGAGAAACAATGTCCCATTGAAGCAGTTCATCTTATGACCTTGCAAAGTAGGGGGGTCAGCCCATCATGGCCGGCACAGCTAACTGGATCCGGGGAATAGGTTTTAAGCCCTAAGCAAGCAAGTCCTTTCCTCCTTTTTCATTGCTATGTAATCAGGAAAGTACAAGCTTACACATCATCTCCATACGATCTTTCCCTCTTACATGTGTGGGTTCATCTCTGTCGGACACACATGACCTTTTAGGCAAGCTTGGCCATTAGTAACATTAGTCACCTTCTACTCTCAACTTCATGTTCGTGGGTAGGATTTTGGATTGGGGCAACAGCTACACTAGCAGAAATTAGCAAGACTCTAGTATTTCCTATTCATTTGTAACCCAACCTAAGCTGTCTCATAGTACCTTTGAAAATAGACTAACATATTTTATTTCTAACAATGATAAGCCCATTATTTTGCATGATAACTAAAAGATAATTTAAAAAGAAATAAAAATTTAAAAAAACCAGGAGACAGTTGCTTATCTCAGAACAAAAGTTAATTAACTATTACTTTATTTTGTCTTGCTTTCACCCCACCTCACCCCCAAATTCAAAGTTTGGGCACTATTTACTGAACAAGTCTTCTCCATAGTTTATATTGGAAGAACTTATTATTTTGCAAAATCCAAATAGAAATTCAAGGTTTGATTAATAGTAACCAGAGTCAGCACTTGAGCAATAACATTTTGTGTGTGGTTAGACCTTTCACTATCCTAATGTAGAAGTTTTTGGCTTGGCCTAGTCTCATGGTCTGGACCTGTCCACCACTGCTTAGCCCCTTAAAGATGACTCGGATGTTTATATTAACTATATGCTGTTTGGCCTATGGCTCTGGTATATTGCTATCTAGCTTTTGCATTTTAACTTAACCTATTTTTATTAATATGTCTTGCCACATGGCCTGTGGCTTATTTATTTCTTTATACCTTGTTTTTTGGGGTGGCTGGATTGCATCCTTGTCTGACTCTGCCCTCTTTCTCTTTTATCTATCACCTCACATCACTGCCCTTACAATCTTTATTCTATTTACTCTTCATTAAAATCCTTTCTATTGCTATGAAGAAGCACAATGACCATGGCAACTCTTATAAAGGAAAACTTTTAGCTGTGGTAGCATCCATGGTGCTAGAGAAGGAGCTGAGTTCTTACATCTTAACTCACAGATAACAGGAAGTGGTCTGAGACACTGTGCAGTATCTTGAGCATATATGAGATCTCAAAGCCTGCCTCCATAGTGACTCACTTCCTCCTAATAGTGCCACTCCTTTTGGGGGCCATTTTCTTCCAAACCACCACACCACTCATGATTCCATCCTGTCAGTGGGTAAATGAGACTTAGTAAAACTGAATTACTGTGAAAAGAATCACAGGAAGTAAGTAGACAAAAATCAACCTTTGAAGTCAAGACCCAACTTCACCTGTATATTATCTGAGTTATTCACAAATATTGTTCTGGATGGAGTGTGAGCAGTCTGTTGGTCACATGTCTCTCCATATTCATTCTGTGCTCAAATACTGTCCCTCACCTGGATAATTCTCTCTCCATTCACTATTCAGAGGTTCATCTCAAAAGTCATTTCTGCAGGAAGCCTTTCATGCCCCTCCCACCAGTAATCTTCTCTGTGTTTTCTGTAAGATCCTAGAGAATTTATCATTTCATGCAACATCAACTTTAATAAAAATCTACCTTGTGTTTATCTCCCCTGCTAGACTATGTTCCTTCCTTATTCATCTGCATATGACCAACACCTAAAACCATATATATCTAGCACACATGCTCACCAGGTGAGCTGGATGCATTAATTATTAATATAGATACTGGCTTCCCAACTTACAGACAACTGAGAAGATGACATTGTACTGAGATCATTTCTGTGATTCATCGGCAGGTAGGAAGAATACAGATTGTCAAAAGATACTTTGAGGAAACAGTCTACAGAGGAATGTTGACATACCCCCCCCAAAAAAAAGAAACCCTAAATAAAGATAGTGAACCACAAGATTGGCAGGCAGTGGAAGGGTCATTTCAAAAGTACCACAGAGCAGTTGCCAATCGAACCTCCCAATGAACCACACTTAGGAGCCCCAGCAAAAGTACAAGCTGTCCTAGGACATGGTAGATTTGTTTTCAGGCCATAAGCCAGTTCCCAGGATCAGGACCAGTGGGGACTTGGGTTTCTTTAAAGCAATAAGTCATTAAGAATTCTCTCGGTGTATCTAAAAGCCTTTTCTTGTCCTCTGATGGTCCTTGGCTACTTCGGTCTATTATCCAACCTCCCCTGTTCTTCATAAGTTTCCAACTCTCTTTCCTCCTCTGTCTTCCGATGTCTCCATTTTCTCCCTCATCTTGCATCTTGTGTAAGATCACCATTGACTTTCAAGCCTGCTGGACATTTCTGCTTCATAGCATACCTCTAATTGCAGAAAGTACACAGGTCAAATGAGTACTCGCTTTGGGTGCTACGGTCTCGTTTGTCTCTGTTGTCCCCTCTCCTGGGAAGACCTTCACCTTATCCATTCCTCAAGGTCCAGCTCATATGTCCTCTGCTAAATGTCCCCAATCCATGGTAACAGAGACAGAATGCCCTGTTCTCTTCCCTGAATTTGTTGAGATGAGTTTGTTTAGACACAACTAAAATAGCTTTTATGGCACTCAGTGATTTTGTTCTGTTTACTTAACTGTCTCCTCTATTAAACTATGAACCCTTAAGGACAGATACCAAACATCACCTCTTTCCATATCCCTTACATTTCACAATGCCTCAACATCACAGACACTCAGAAGAAATTTGCTTGTGTAAGAATATAGAAATAAGTGAATTTAAGTTATAAGAGCTATATTCTAAGCCAAACACTGTGGCCCGTGCTTGCAATCCCAGCACTTGGAAGAGTGAAGCAGGAGAATTTCTGTGAGTCTGAAGCCATAGTGAGTTCTAGGCCAACCTGGAATGCAGAGTGAGACCCTGTCTCAGAAGGAGGAGAAGGCAGTGAGGGAGAAGAGAGAAGAACTAAGAAATACCTTAGCTGGTAAAGTGCTTGGTTTGTAAGTATGAAGACCTGAATTCAGGCACCAGATAGGTCAGCCTTGGTAGCGTGCATGGAGAATGCCAGAACTCAGGAAACAAAGTCAGGTATGGCCCTGGAGCTAATTAGCCAACCAGCCTAGCCTCCTTATATCCAAAGTTTCCCTCTGACTTCCACGTGAACATATACAAATGGGTAGATACACACATATACCCACTATTCTTATTATTTATTGTGGTCTCTGAAAGAGACTATTGAACAAATAGTTATTTATATAGTTAGTTAAATGAAATTTTAATACATGAGTCAAAAGACAACTACAGGGAGTCCTGAGGACCGTGACCTAAATGAAGAATATAGAGTCTCTGTCCTGCCTGCCAGCTCCAAATGATCACAAAAGACTTGTTGTTCATTATGGAAGCTCGTGCAATAGCTTAGGCTTGTTTCTAACTAGCCCTTATAACTTAAATTAACTCATTTCTATTCACTTACCGTCTGCCTCATGGCTTTATTACCTTATCTCCATACGCCCATCTCCTGCTTGTTCAATGTCTGGCTGGCTACTCCTCCTTCTTCTCCACATTTTCCCTGCCCCAAGCATCCTGCCTAGCTATTGGCCATTTAGCTTTTTATTAAACCAATCAGAGTGACACATATTCAGTGTACAAAAAGATTATTCCACAGCAGAGAAAGATCATGAAAGGCTCCTTGCTTGAGTACTTGATACTCAAGCTTTTTAAATAGATGACAGCTAGGTAAAAGGGCAGGGCATGCACGACCCAAGGAAATACTGCACATAACGCATAAGTTGGCTTGGAAAACCCATGCAAGGCCCTGTTATAGACTTCCAAGTAGCCCTCCAAATGCATTTGGCACATTTGTGTGTATACTTCATGCCTAGGGAGCCTCACGTACACAGATTTTGTCAGCAGGTGTTTCTAACTTTTGGTTTCTGGTTGGGGTTGGTCAATGGCAGGAGAGAAGGGGGTAGGAAGAAGGATAAGCTTGAAAAATTTATTCCCCAGCTGCTATCTTGACAGGTGGCTGGGGTTGACCTCTCTCTTCTCCTCAAGGCCATGGCTTTCATCAAGGAAACTTCTCTATAGAGCAGTTACTAGTCACTGCAATGGCTCCTCCACTTGTCCCCCAGTACTAAAGGTGACAACAACTCCCGAGTTAACCCACAGAGGACTGCTCTTGTTAGATCTCCCCAATCCTGTCCGCAGTCTTGTCATCGCACACACTTTGATGGTGGTCTTTTTCTGCCAGAATTCTCACTGGCTCCCAGCGTAAAGGAGAAGCTAAATCAAGCAGAATGTTTTAGATTGTGAGGACTCCATTTCTGCCCTACGAGCCTCAGGGAGCCTTTGAAGAGGTAAGTAGGTGACGAAGGTTTTTGAGTTTAATTTGAAGCAATCAGTTAACATCTGCTCTAGGAGGTGCAAGATGGGGGTAGAGGGCAGAGAGTCCAGGGACAAAGCAGCTGAAGGCATAAAAACGGCACAGAACTAGCAGGGACGGAACAACAATAAAAAGCCAGTATGATCTCAAACACATCCCAACATTGCTGCACTGGCCAGGGAAACTAGACTCCAGACTCTTCACCCTGTCACCCAGGATCACCCAGTCCTTGTCACTGAATTTCTCCTGCAGTTTAGATGGCCCACTAAAGTGACGTCTTTATTGACCACAGTATACTTTGCGCCTGGAATTCTCTATCTAGTATGTGTTCTGCCTCTTATCCAAATCCTACTCATCCCTCAAGGCCCAGCTCAAAAGATAATTATTTCTATCAGACAAACAAAAAAATGTGATATAAACTGTTTCCCAGATATATAATTGTGTGATACCCACATCAGCTCATATAATCTACCTATTTAAGTAGCGCTGTGGTCTACTACATTCTAGTTTGTGATCTGAAACTCAAAGAGATGAAGTGATCATAATTACACCAGACTGGATTTGAACCCAGGCCTGAATGACTTCAGAATGGTATAACTGATGCTGACCTAATGCTGCTTCTCCAATAATAAATAACTTCAGTGATGACTCACTGAATGACAGACATTGTACTAAACTCCCTTGAGTTGCTCTATTTGATTTTCATAAAACTCTTATATGAGAAAGACCTACTGAAATAACATCTTCAGAAAAAAGCAAAAGCATGGAATTTCGTTGTGTGCTATTTTGTGAAGCTCCCTTGGAATCAGAGGGCAGAGCTAACCCTCTAACCATAGAGGCTTGGAGGACAGTAGAGAGAGGGACAGGAAGTGGTAAAGGGGGGACTGAGATGGGATCTTGGCTCTTTTGGTAGGAGGAATCAGAGAAGCATGGGAGCTTCCTACCTTTCCAGCTCCTCCGACCCAAAGGGCCAAGACCCTCTTGTCAACCTCACCTTACCGCTTCCTGTCTCCTCTATGTACAGCCCTCTAAGGTAAACTAGTGGCTAGCTCCACGTTCTAACTGCAAGTGAGATTTGTCAGAACACAAACAAAACATCACACAACAGAATCTGTTCGAATGCAGCCTCCTCCATAAAGCTTCACTAGGCTTCCTATGTGTTATAAAGAATTCCTCTCTCCTCTTACAGGGCTTTGCAAGGCGTTTCCCAGTCACGTTACTGCCCTCTGCTTCACATCAGTGCTAGTCAGCCTGTATCATCTTTTTCTAACAGACAAGGAAGCCAGCCTGTTCTAACTTACCATTCATTCAAGGAAATCACCTGCCTGTCTTTTCCTCCCAGCCATTCCCTAACAGGTACCTGCAGCAAGTAATCACTTGCAATGGCTTGTTAAATGGGCACTGAGAGCCTACAAAGTGCCATCAAGGTAGTCACTTAGCAATGAGGAATGACAGGGTGTCACTTGGCATTTTTTCAGACCACATTGCTGGGCCTACTAGCCAGAACAGAGTGATCTCTCAGTCACTGGACTTTCTGCATCACATTCAACTCAAACCCAGGGACTCTATTAAAGGACTGGATTTATTACAATTATTTTGTTAAATAATAAGTACAGTTTTGAATGGAGAGTTGTGAACTTTAGAAAAATCACCATGCACACGTTTATTCTTCTGTAAAACCTTGAGTCCATCAATGTCTTAATTAGCTACGGATTTCTGATCTGCCTGCACTGAATTATTTATAGCCTTAAGTGAGATGATATTTGCATCTATAGTAATGTGCCTGGGAGTAAACATAACTTGTAACTATGGTGAGCATGGTAAATCTGCTCCTACATTTTAGGAAGATCATTAACAAACAGGAAATCCAAAATGAGGCCAGAAGGATTGTTACACATACTATCAAAGGTGCTGAAGGAACTTAGCCTATGAATTTCCCGAGGTATATGTTTATGAATATGTAGAGTTATGGTACACATTAGAGTACAAACTTCTTGCCTCCAAAGCTGAAATAGGACCAATGAGAAGGAGGAAGATAAAGACAATTTTCACATTTATTTATGTGTTTGTTTGCTAATGTGAGTGTGCATGTGTGTACACACGTACCACGGTATCTTGTGTGTAGAGGTGAGAGGTTAACTGTGGGAATCAGTTCTCTCTTCCCACCATGTGGGCTCCGGGTATCAAACTCAGGTCATGAGACTTGATGGCAAGTGCCTTCTCTCACCAAGACACCCATAAATTTTAAGGTCCAAAAATGTTTTGATTCCATATAAGAGAAACATTCCTAACAACTGGGCTATTCAACAATGTGCTAGGAAGAATTTGCTCATCAGACTTACAGTCTAAAACTGAAACACCCTCAGAGGTTTAAAGGCTTGTGCCCTGGCGGGTGGCATTGTCTGTGGAGGCTTCAGGAGATGTGTCCTAGCTGAAAGAGTGGGTCACTAGGGGTGGAAGGTTATACTTGGCCCTAAGGCCCAGTTCTTCTCTGCTTTCTGAACTGCCACACTGTGAACAGCCTTCACCCTCACACTCCTGCTGGGATAGACAGGGACCTTCTGCTGAACTGTCCCCATTTTAATAGACTGAAACTCTGAAATGGTAAAAATCAAAATAAAACTTTTCTCTTACCTAAGTCAGGTAATTTAGTCAGAGTTACTGATACAGACTTGCTTGGGCAAAGCCTGGGAGCAGTGGCAGAGATAAAAAGGCTTCATGAGGAGCCAGCCTCAGAAATGAGGAAGCCTCATTCAGCACAAAGACGCTACACTCTATTGTCCAGAATCCCAAACACACATTGGAAAATTGTATAACAAAGGATCCAAGGATTCTGAACACTGGGTCATTAGTTCTAAAGTGCAAACTAATCAATCAGCCACAGTGACTCAGTTCTACCTACAGCCAGGTAGACACCCAGCCCTGAAACTCTACAGACAGGATTCTGGGCTCTCATCTTGACATCTCTCCAGTTAATGAGCTCACAGTTTTCTAAAGCTAAGTGAGACCCATGAGGTGTTCTAATCAAATACCTTTAATTAGGAGAGCAATTTTACACTCTTTAGTCAATATTCAAATATTCAATATTCTATACAGTGTAGATAATAAGTACAGGACAGCGACTCCCACAAGCCCCTAAATTCACCAAATAGAAACTCTTAAGTTTTAATCCATTTGTTTATAAAATATTCTGAGTAAAACAAAATGCCAGGGTGGCCAAATGTTCAAAGTGAAATAGCTTCAGGCTTGTACTTTAGAACACACAAAAATACAATACACATGTAAATTGCTAAAAACAAGAGTAAAAAGTAAGGTTTCTGTAAGGTCCAGATAGAGTGATCTGAACATCCAAAGGGGAACTATTTTCCATGGCCCAGACAATAGGAAAGCCCTCCAAAATGTGAGTACCAAGCCATGGAGGGGTGGGGGATGCCTGGGTAGAAGGGAACCTGGGATTCAGTGAGGTTAGAGCACAGACCGAGTCAAGACAGGAAAAGGAGAGCTGCAGAGCACTTGCACTGACTCATTCAATTAAGGTAAAGTGAGGAGAGTGGGCAGCAGCCAGATCACCAAGGATCTTTGAAAGTCATACTATGAAATTTGCAGTTTCTGCTTTGGACATCAGCAGCCTTTGAAGGCCATGAACTAGGAACACTAAACAAGTGTGCCTTAGCTCACCCTGTGGGCAGGCATTACCATAATCCTGTTCTACAAACAGCACACATGCTCCCAATCTCCCTGTCAAGAAAATCTTAGATGATGTCGTAACATAGTGATGAGATACATCAAATAAATAAGCCAAATTCCAAATTAAACATCAGAACTGTTTTACAGAGAATAATTTCTTGACCATTTCTTTGATGTCTAGGAAGGCGAAAAGCACACTATTTCACTCAATAAGCAATAAGGTTGGCATTTGTGAATAGGGGGCTACAGTCTCTGAGTGGCTAGCTTTGGGATGCCATTTCATTCCCATAACATCGTCATTCAAGGCTGGCCATGTCAAAGCATCAGATGCCCAGTTTTGTCCTCAAATGGCTTCTGTCACCTTACCCACGGGATCAAAAGGCAGCTTGGAATCAGAACTGGTCATAACTAGTTTTCACAATCACACCTTCTTTTAAGAAATGCAAGCTAGTGGGTGGCATTTTACACTCCGATTTTCATTTTCAGGGTTTCTGGTCAAATGAAGCAGTAAGAAACATATTAACTAATTAATTGTTCACATTTCTTGTTCTGTGGTTTATCTCCATATATCTAAACAGAACCCTTTTTCCCTGGTTCCTGAAAATAAATGTGTAGACTTTATCATGCATAACACATAGTGTGTGATCAGTCAGCTCAATGACTAAAACAGGAGGTTCTATAAAGCTAAGTGAAGACAGGGTATGTGGATGTTTCTTCACACTCTCTTCTTCAATGGAAGTCAGCAGGGCTTTCCAAAAAAAAAAAAAAATGGCATCCAACCACGGGAACGAGAAGAATCCCAGTAAATACTGGTGTACACAGAGTGTGAGAGCCACAATAACCAGTAAGAAACTGTGAGCAAAATCTGCCATAAGTGAAGAAAGGGGAGAGAAAGTTTCACCGGCAGCATAGAAGCTGTTATATGAAACCATTTCTACTCGGCACTCTATCCTAGACGGAGCGTGTAACACTGAAGGAGCTGTGACACCAATCCAAGAGTCCCTTCCATAGAGCCTAAGTCCAGAGAAGTCATTTCCCAGTCCAATCGCCTTTGAGTGAAACGGTGGGCATGTGCCCTGAGCCAGATGGCAGGAGAGGTAGAGTGAAAAAGCGGAGTACCAAGAAGGTAGCTATAAAAGGAAGCAGGAAGCAGACAAGAGAGACAAGAGACCTAGGAGAGAATGGGTCGTGCCAGAGGCAGGAAAGATCAAGGGCAAACCACAGTGGAAGGTAGGGTTTATAAACCTCATCACAGTGTGAGCCAAGATATCCCTATAGATGCCATAAGATACCCTGTGGCTCCCTGCTTTCCCTGTCTGTTTCTAGAACACAGTATCTTGACTGGGAGGAAGTGTACTTCCCCCACAGTTCCAGAAGACCAAGGTCAATGCGACACAAGACTATCTTTTTCCACAGTAGCATACCCTGGTCGCATCTCCCTAAGTTGAGGAGCGATGTATCCCCATTGACAGAGAAGGCAAACAAAAGGTGAAGCCTCTTTTACAAACGGCCTGACTCCATTCCTGGGCTTCCCTTCATAGTACAGTCATCTTTTAAAGGGCTCACTGCTCCTGGGTAAGAGGAGGACCCTAAGAGAGACAACCATGGCTCCCTCTGTGAAGGGGAAATAGAGAAGATCTCCTGAGTGAATTGGGATCATTGGGAAGTGGAGGTAAGAGAAGGTATGGAGGGAACGTGAAGGAAGGAGATGGCTGAGTTGGGGGAGGGACAGAGATGGAGACCAAGGAAAGAGATGTCTTGATAGGGGAGCCATTGTGGGGTTAGAGAGAAACCTAGTGCTAGAGAAATACCCAAGAACCCACAAAGATGACCCCAGAAAAAATTCTAAACAATAGTGAAGAGGGTGCCTAAACTGGCCTTTTCCTAAATGAATGACCACCCTAATTATCATTATAGAACCTTCATCCAGCAACTGATGGAAGCAGATGCAAGCATTCATAGCTAAGCACTGGATCCAGCTCCCGGTCCAGTTGAAGAGAGAGAGGAGAAATTATATGAGCAAAGGGGTCAAGGTCATAATGAAGAAGCCCACAGACAGCTGACCTGAGCTACTGGGAGCTCTGTGACTCTGAACTGACAGCTGGGGAACCTTCATGGGATTGAACTAGGCTCTTTGGATGTAGTTGAATGGCGAGGGCAGTTCATAGAGCCTCTGGAAATGGGACCAGGACTTATTCCTAGTGCAAGAACTGAATTCTTAGAGCTCATTCCCTACAGAGGAACAACACCATACTCAGCCTTGATACTGGGGGGGAGGGCCTTGGCTCTACCTTAACTGGATATACCAGACTGCATTAACTCCTGGAAGTCCTTATCCTCTCTGAGAAATGGATGTGGGAATGACTGGGAAGAGGGGAAAAAGAGGGAACAGTCGTGGGTAAGTTAAGCAAACAAAAAAAACCTTTTAATTAAAAATATAAAAGTAAAAATAAAAATAAATTTAAAAAAAACTTCTAAAAAAAACCAAAAAGTCTCACTGCTAACCCATTGCATTGACTACTAAGGGTAAACACACAGAAGCCGTAACAGCAGGCCCTCAAGCTTTTAGAAAGAGGAAAGTCAAAAGCAGGGGTCCTTATGTATATAGAAACAAAAGCAGATAGGTATGGTCATTCCCACACACCATGCGAACAACATTTACTGTGCTTTGTAGACACTATGTCCTTTTTCAGAAGTCTGCTTTGTCTGATACTAATAAAGCCACCAGAGAGTTTTTACTTTATCTTATTTTATTTTTGCCTGTTGATTCTGATGCTGAGGATTGAAACTGGGTCTCCACGATAACTAAGCACATCCCCCACTACTGAGCCACCTCCAGCCCATTCTAGCTCTTCGGAACTGTTTTCCCACACTGTATTTCCCTGCCTTTTTAATGTAGCGAGTGTGTGTTTGTTTCTTTCGGTTTTGTGTCCCTTCTGACAGCCTCCTCATCTAATTAGAGATCATTTTCATTAGCAGCTACCAAACTGCTTGGATCTAAGTCTGTCCTCTTGCTGCATGTTTTTATTTATCTGGGATTTTGTTTGTTGTTTTTCTTGTTTGCCTTTTATTTCGATCAGTTGGCTGCTGTGAGGCGTTTCATCAAAGACTTGCTGTCCATATTTTAGAAGTTACCCTGGAGTTTTTAGTGTGCCTCTTTCCCTGATGAGAACATATTTTCAAATAACATTAACCATCTGACATGTAAGAATGCTTCAGTAAGATGCTCCTGCCTCTTTTCCCCATTCTCCATGCGATAGTTGTCTGGTACATATATTATTCTCATGTTGGCCTACATTATAAACTCCACATGCCTTTAATCCAAGCACTCAGGAGGCAACGATAGTCATCTCTGAGTTCAGTGCCAGCCTGGTCTACAGAGCAAGTTCCAGGATTGATACTCAGCAAGGAAGAAAAGAAGGGAGGGAGAGAGCAAGGGAGGGAGCGAGGGAGGGAGGGAGGGAAGGAATCCCATGATGCATTACCATTTCTTTCTTCTTTGGTGTTTAACTGGTGAACTCCAGTTAGTGACTTTTTCATTTCAGGTACACTTTTTTATCCCTAGAAGTGGCATTTGGTATGGAGGTTGTTGGGTATTTTTTTTCCTCTCCTACCATTTTGTTTTTCTTGAAATATATATATATATATATATTTAATATTTTATATATATATATTTAAAAAGAAGAAGCAGTGAAAGTTCTGCTTTGCTGGATGTAAATTGCCAGGTAGTAAGTTGCCATTGAGTTACTCTTACTGGCAGCAAAGAACTTGTGAATACTTTTCTTAATAGGAAAAGAACATCAGCTGAACCTCTACTTTTTGCTAAGAAAACCTGTCCTGCCTCTTGTCTATGAGGCATGCTGTCATACCTTTTAGTTGCCAGCTAGCAGTGGTTGCCTGGCAGATAGCAGTTGAGACCGTCTGTCTCTCAGGTAGAGAGGAGTTGTATCTAAACCACCCCTTCTCCATCTTCAGTGGACATGTCCAAAACCACCCCACTCACCCAGAGTCACGGGATTCTTGGCTTGAATGATATTAAGATGCAGTTTGTCATGATCCCTTTATTCAGCAAATATTTAAAGGCTATCCATAATATAAAATTTGGCTGCATTTCTGGGTATTAAAGGCAGATCAGGGAATCAAAGGCACAGAGTCTTTGTCCTCGAGGATGACAGTGGGCAGAGGTCAAGGTGAATGTGATTGCTCTGTCATAACTTTTGGGTGAAGGTGAAGAATGCTAGAGCACAAAGGAGACAAAGGAGCTGGAAGGACTTGGGAGGTTAGCTTCTCCTGGCCAGTTTTATGAGGAGCAGGATATGATGTTTAGAAAGTGCTGACATAAGTAAAGAGCAGTCATGAAAATGTATGGACTTAGGCAACCTGAATGCCATAGAGTGGTTGCTTTGCTGCCTTCCTTGGGGAGCTGTAACAAGGGGAAGGTCTGGGCATATTTTGTATAGATGAAAGTTAGGCATTTTTGTGACGTTGGTTCTATCTATGCTCAAAAAGCTATCTGTATTAATAAAATACCCTATGCCCTTACCAGTGCTTCCAAATGTTAACACACATATGTGTTACCTGAGAATCTCATCAAACGCAGATTCTGCTTCAGGCTGCCTGAGGCTTGTGTTTCTAACAAGCTCCCAGGTACAGCTGATACTGATTCAAAGTCCTCCAGTCCTAGAGGGCTAATTGAAAAACAATCTAATAACTGGTATTCATTTTCAGAAGAGTTGTGATATAGAAATGTGGAATTGCAGGAGGAAAGGAATGGCTAGCCCTTAAAGGATGAACTTTGAGTCTCAGCTTGCCCTATCTAAGTCAGCATCTCATTCAGTGAAATTTAATCAGTGTTGTTATACAGAAAGCCAAACCTCCCATAAAGAATTGTACATAGAGAATGCAGGGCCAGAATTATAGCTGCATGTATTTGCCTAGAATACTCAAGGACCAGGGCTCAGTCGCACACACACACACCCCAAAATAATTTAACTAGATGATTAAATAAGCCTAGGCCTACTAGTCAGAGTTCTTGCAGTGGCCTCCTATTCAAAAGTGCACCCAAAACACCCGTTAGAAAGAAACGAACCCCAAATAACAATGTTGCACTATAATTTAAAAAAAAAAAAACTAAAAGAATTTAATGCTTTAACCCATCTTTCCCCTGATGCAGCAGTCCCCAGCCTCAACATTCTTCACCTTCACCCAAAAGTTATGACAGAGCAGTCACATTCACCTTGACCTCTGCCCACTGTCATCCTCGAGGACAAAGACTCTGTGCCCTTTATTCCCTGATCTGCCTTTAATACCCAGAAATGCAGCCAAATTTTATATTATGGATAGCCTTTAAATATTTGCTGAATAAAGGGATCATGAAAAACAGCATCTCCAGAGCCCTTGCTCCCATCCCTAGAGTGTGACAGAGTCCACACACCTAACAAGAGAAACCCACGTGTCTATATTTCTCAGTGGAACACACCCCCACCCCCCACCCCCCACCCCCACCCCCCCACCCACCCCCACCCCTGCCTAACTTGGTTCATATATTTTCTTACAATGGGAAGGAGCTGTGCATGGGAAACAGGGGCTCCACCAGAAAGCCCAGTGGCAGACAACTATGACACCCATGTAACCTTGATCAAGTTATTCATCCTAACCAAACTGTGTTTTCTCATTTATAATCCAAGAAAAATAAGCCTCTACAAAAGCAATGGAACTTCTATTTGTAACGTCAATATGAAAATGATTTCCATAAACGCATTAAGTCAACTCTTCATGGAACAAAGCCACTGAGTTGTCGTTTGGACTGTATTGATATAATATTATATCCACTTAGCAAAGGAGACTTGGTAAAGCTAAGGTCAAGTTAACATGACCCCAGGCAAGCCCTGATTTGCCTTTCATTAGTACAGCCTGTGGGAAGATGGCCATCTTCCAGATCTATTATTTTACCAGTAAAACGGTGGTAATGAGAACTCCCTGCTCCCCTCTCCAACTGGTTAAGGTGCTTTGTAATGATGAAATCCAAAGGTGTTTTAGAAACTATATATGATGCCAAATATATCGATGCCAGGCTGTACACATCGATGCCAGGCCACACAGGAGCTGGATGGGGCAGGAGTCAATTTTCAAATCCATTAATACATCACCCACACACCACCCATGACACCTAATCCCTGCTCCAAAAGATAAAAGGCTGACAGGAAAGAAGGATGGGAGCCATGACTTTCCACCAGCGGTTAGGAAACTTGAGGAGAATGGTGTAACACTGGGTCAAGGGGCAGAACACATTCAGGAAGGAGTCCTCTCAGCAAATTTAAGGATATGAGGTAATACATACTTGAACAAGGTCAGTTTAGCCATCGCATAGTATATAAATATTTTGAAACTTCATGTTGTACAGGATATATATGTAACTATGCAATTTTTATTTCTCAACTAAAACCAATAGTTAAAATAAATAATAAGAATACCAGAATGCCAGTCTTCCCCCATAAGTGTGTACAGAGAAGAGGCTGTGTGGGACTCAGCAATATATATCAGTAATTCTGGAAGAAAGACCTTTCCAGAAACAAACACCCAGTGGCAAATGAACATTGAAACTTCCAGAATCCAGAATTGCAAGAAAATATATTCCTATTTTTATTTTTATCCAGAAAATAAAAAGACCGTCAAAAATACTCAGAGTTCTGCAGTCCCCTAAGTGGAGTTAAGGAACGCTGGCTAACAAGCGAGGAAGCTGGCCCGCTGTTGGCATGTCTGATATTTCTCAAAGGTTCCAAGCCTCTATCTAATGATGGACAAAGTCAAAAATTTCTCTACAGCTGCTAATTGACTGTGTTATCATGCATGCGTTTCAGGAGTGGAACTGTGGAGTTTGTGCTGGGGGAGAAGAATTGAGTTTGGATATAAATAATGTGGAGTACACATTTAAGAGATTAGGGCTGTGGAAAGGAAGTGTCTACTTAGAATCAAACTAAGGAGGCGATAACAGCTCTCTGGGTCAGTAAAGCACACAACTCAGATGCAAAGGCACAGGATAGGAAGTGGAAGCTGACAACAGCAAGCAGAGGCCAGAGTCAGCAAGTGCAGACCGGCTGATCCCAGGAAAGCTGCTTCCAAGAGGATTTCAGAAAACCAAAAGATGGAGCTAAGCAGCCAGTGAGCCAGGAAAACTAGATCAGGATCATAGGGTGCTCACCAAGCATGCATGAAGCCCTGGGTTTGAGCCCCAGCACTGTATAAACCACACACACAACTGTAATCCTGGTATTGTGGAGATGGAGGAAGGAGGATCTGATGTTCAAGGTCATCCTTTGCTACATGGTGAATTCCAGGTCTACTGTAGAATATTTAACTATGTAAAGATGTGTTACATCTGTTTATGCTGTGGAATATTACCTTAACTGTGTAAAGGTGTGGTACATTTGTTTCTGCTGCATTTGTTTAATTATAAAAAGATGTGTTGCTGTCTCACCTTGCCTCCCTAAGGCACCCGATTGGTCTAATAAAAAGCTAAATGGCAAATAAATAGGCAGAGAAAGGCTAGGTGGTACTAGTGGGCACAAAGAATAAATAAGAGGAGAAATCTAGGCTCGGAAGAACAAGAGAATAAGAGAATGAGGGAGAGAGGACAGAAAGCCAGAGAACTGCCAGCCAGCCAGGAGAAGGTGACTAGGAAAGACAAGTAAAAAGCCCTGAGGCAAAATATAGATAAGGAGGAAAGGTTGATTAAAAAGAGCTAACCAGAAATGAGCCTAAGCTAGGCCAAGCATTCATTACTAATAATATCCCTATGTCATAATTTGGGAGCTGGTTGGTGGCCCAAAAGAAAAAGCCTGGTATTCAGGCCAGTCTCAGATACATGAGATCCTGTCAATGATGATGATGATGATGATAAAAATAATATTCTGGAGAACAAACTCTAACCCCTTATACTTTAATATTTTTTCAAACTCCCCTTTTCTTACTAGATGTTACTTATAATCCAGCAAAAGACTGGAGAGATGGTACAGAGGACCTCAGTTCAGCACCCACCTTGGACTCACAACCTCCTGGAGTTCCAGGTTAAGGGGATCTGACACCTCCTCTGGCCTCCATGGGCACCTGCGAGTACTCACGTGGTGCACGGACATACACATGCATCTTTAAAAAGAAAAAAAAACTAGTAAGAAATGCGTCATCACACTCAGCTACAACCTAGAGGTAACAGTGTTTGCGTGGTTTCCTTCTATGGTATATAGCATTAAACAAGATGATCCTTCTTTAATTAAAAAGAAAGAAAATTACTGAAAACATCTCATGAGAGTGAAGATATATTTGGCCAAGAAATTATAAACTTTCACAAACTTTCACTTACAGCAGAATGGTCTAGAAGCTGTTAAAACACCTAGCATACTCCCATGTGCCTAGATCTGAAGAGTATGTATTGTGCAATCCCCAGCTGGTAACAGGTTTATAGGCCATATTCCGAGGACCATTGCTCTAGACAGGGATCCTGGGGTGTATTAAGAACTAAGATAATGTGGGAATGTCTTTCTGTATGCTGTGAATATCAATCTTTAAATAAAAAAGCTGTTTTGGCCCATGACAAACAACATAAAATTTAAAAAAAAAAATCACAACATAAATTTTAAAAAAAGGCAAAGTCAGACAGACCAAGCCAACCGCCAAAAAAAAAAAAAAACCATAAAAAACACAAATAAGCCACAAGCCACATGACAGACAAATTAATAAAAATAAGTTAATTTAAAATATAAAAACAGACTAACAATGTGCCTGAGCCATAGAACAAACAACATAAACTTAATATAAATATCTAAGTCATTTTTAAAAGTTCTAAAAAGCTGTGGGCGGCTAAAAGATCTAACGCAACAAGTCTAGAGTCTAGACCTCTGGCCGCCCGGGGCCAAAAAACCTTACTATAACACTAAGAATGCACAGACTCCTAGGAACAAATGAATATCCTTATAAATGCTGTAGAGTTGGATATTCAAGCATGTCACTCCTCTAAAGCTTCATGGTCTATGTCTCACCATTTGGAAATACTCATAGATGCCCTGAGGACAACCTTAAAATGGCCTAGTAGAATAGGTAGTTTGTAGCACAAATCCTAATTGCTTTTAATAAGAAAAACCACGAACCAGATATCAAGCTAAATGCTGAAAGATCAGAGAGGTAAAGGAGCTGCCACTAGAGAGACTTCTTACCTCTAATAAGTTATCATATTATTAAAACCAATTAGCGTTCATGATACAGTAGTTCACTAACCAAAAGCCATGTCATGACGTGAGGTGATGTCACTCTAGATTTACCCACTGATGTCTAGTATAACATTTCCTATGGAAGGAAGGAGGTTTTTTGTTTAAAAACTATTGTTTGAAAATCATGTTTTCAGACTTTTTGTAATTATATGTGGATTGGAAGTACTAGATAAAAAATAATTTAGGGGGCTGGAGAGATAACTCCATGGTTAAGAGCACTGGCTGCTCTTCTAGAGGACCCAGATTCAATTTCCTGCACCCCATGGTAGCTCACAACCATCTATAATTCCAGTTCTAAGGCATCTGACACCCTCTTCTGGTCTCCATTGGCATCAGGAATGTGAGTAGTACATAGATACACAAACAGGTAAAATATCCACACCAAACCAGTATTTACCAAACCAGTAAAATACTCATAAAAAGTTGCAATCTAAAGACAGCAAGAAGGCTCATCTGGTAAGGAAAGGCACCTGCCACCATCCTGAGTTAGATCCCCAGGACCCACCAGGTCAAAGAAGAGAACTGAGTCCTACAAGTGATCTGCTGGTCTTCAATAGTTCCGCTGTGCTCACTCATACTTGCAAACACCCACACACAAAAAATAATAAATGTGATAACAATTTAATCAGGTCTTTCCTAATAATCACGATAAAAATGTTAAATGTTAAATATTGTCTCTTGCTGATAAAATTTTGAGAATGTCAAAGCCAATCACCTATGTCCACCAGCCTGGGAGCCCAGAGTTGAGTATATTCATTCCTTTTTTCATCCTTTCTTTCCCATCCAGAGGAAAGTTGGGTTCATTGTTTAGTGTAGCTGAACACAAGAAGGCCAGGTATGGTGAGACATACCAGTAATTCTAGCACACTGAAGTCACCACAAGTTTGAGGCTAACCTGGTCTACACAGGAATTTGAAGCCAAGCAGGGCTCCATTGTAAAACCTTATTTTTAAAAAGTCTAAAACTAAAACAAAGCAAGACACTTAGTCAAGAGGTAACTCAGCCAGCAAAGTGTTTGCCATACAAGCAGAGGACCTTATTGTGATCCTCAGAAACCAAGTGAAAAATTGGGGCATAGTGGTATACCCTTGTAATCCCAGCACTTAGGAAGTGGAAACAGCTGGATCCCAGGGTACACTGGTCAGCCAAGCTCCATGCTTAGGAGAGACCCTGTATCAAAAAAGAAAGAAAGAAAGAAGGAAGGAAGGAAGGAAGGAAGGAAGGAAGGAAGGAAGGAAGGAAGGAAGGAAGGAAGGAAGGAAGAGAAAAAAACCCTAAATAGAGATGGTAATGGTGGCTCATGTCTCTAGTGCCAGCTCTCAGGAGACAGAGGCAGGCAGATCTCCAAGTTCAAGGTCAGCCTAATCTACATAAGGAGTTCCAAGCCAGCCAGAACCACAAAGTGAGATGCTGTTTCTAAAAGGGGGGGGGGGACAACAACCACAAGGTGAATCACAAGGTGAATGGCTTCTGAGGAACAACATCCAAGGTTGTCTTTTGGATATCACATCCACACATACATATGCATGCACCTCCCACCCTCACACCCCCACACACTCATATGCGTGTAAGATACATACACACACACAAATTAGATACATAGAGTGCTTAAAGAAGCCACTGGCATGGGTAATGTCTTCCTGCAAGAAAAGAAAGTAGGAAAACAATTGCCCTAGAAATAATTCAATCGATGGGCACCCTGTGCCTGACCCCACCAAGTATTGTGTGCTTCCTAGCTCTCGGTGATGCACACTGGTGACCCAGAAAGCCTTGGTAAAGATCTCCTCATGGCCGTCATAATGATCTGAACTGTTTTGCTGAAAATAAGCCTCTTCCTTTGTACATATCATGCCTCTGAGCCATTGAAGGTGCTGCCTCTGCTACTAGGTGAAGAGAGGCAGAGATTTTACAATCATGCTACACCCAGCAGCACAAGCCCACAGCACAGAATGACCATCCCCATGCCTGCATGTCATGTCTGCCACACACCACTACTAGACAAGAGAAAAGTGGTGGTCCTAGAATGTGGCCAAGATGGGCAGGATACAGGATGAGTCTCTCATATCAAGACATTGGCACCATTATCTAAATTCTGACCAAGTGTAGTGCCAAAGTAACCACAAAGCTCACTGTGACCTAAGAACAGGATACCCTGCCTGCCTGCACCCTGGCTGTCATCTGCCCAGCTCCCATGGCACTTTTATGCCACTCTTCCTAAATACCAAGCTCTTGCTAGGGCAGCAGCAGGAAGATATTAGATGACACGTGAAGTTGGTAAGGTATGCAGGTGGCAAGTGCACACCACCCACAGGTTGGGGGGTGACAGTCACAACTATATTTAGGGATCAAGATTAGCACAATCCTCCATGGGTACAGCAAGTACTGGCACATGGGCTCATTGCATTGTGCCAGGGAGAGGGAGACTATTAGCAATGTGGAACGTGTGCCATGCCAACTGGAAACACAGTCACAGGGGAGAATCTGAGATTTAAAGGGATAGAAAGAGCTAACCCTTGTGGTCAGCCAAAGGACTCAATGATTACCCACCTTGTGTGTCTGAAGCTCAGTCACTCACTCCACTATCAACATAGAAGCTCAGGCACAGACTCAGTACTAGGAAGGACCTCTCTCCAGTGCACAGGAGGTTTTCTGCAGAGGCATTCTGTCTCACAAAGACTGCCAGGCACCATCTGGCCTGGGCATGAGTAGACGGGTCCTTTAACTTGGGATTTTTTAAATTATCTGCAGAAGAAACCTTGTATATAGCTCCCAAGATACCCTGACATGAATAAGGCAAATGACAGGCAAGATAAAAAACTTATATGACCTCCACATTATTACCAGAGGGCAACACGTGAAGCCATTAAAAAGATAACAGTGGCGAGGGTGCGATGACTCCTAAATGGTGCATGATACTTTCCTGAGGTATACGTAATCTTCACAGAACCTGATGAGGCAGTACCATGGTGCCCATTTTATTGATTAGAAAGTGAAGCATAGGAGAACATGTAGCCCATCCAAGATCACACAACTGACTAAGCCTGGACCTAGATTTGAACTGGAGTGTCTGGGCCCAGACTCAGCTACATGCTATGAATTAATTGTTTTTGTAAACTAAACTAGTAATAACCCAATCCCATTACAACTTTACAAACAAAAGCCGGATCAATACCTTTTGTTACGATTCTTAGAGTCTCTAAAAGGCCTTGACAAGAGTTAGCACCTGCCTTTCGTCTTCCAAAGCCCGCTCTTCCAGGGAAGATGGCATCTCTGGATGAGGATTTTAGAACACTGTAAATCTACTCTGGACTATGAAAATGCTCTTTGTTGACCATGTTCGGCCCTCATTTCACATTTCTCAAGTCAAGGAGCCAGTGAGCTTCCTAACGACTGATTATATCAAGGCCTGCCAATGCAGAGGTGGCACAGGGCAGTACTGGACAGCCGCCAAAGCACCGGGAGATGTTACCCAATGTCAGCACTGATTGACTTACAAAATGAAAAGGTGGCTCTTAAGAGCTGGAAATTGAATTGGAAAATCTATTAGAAATAGGATCCCAAGTATGCCAGAGGGGAACACTGTGTATAGCTAGTGTTAGATATATGTACAGAAGTTTTTCTCAAAAACATACCTACTATGAGAATGTAAATTATTCTAGCCACTATGAAAACCAATGTGAATGTTCTTCAAAAGACCATAACTGTAATGACTATACGATCCAGCTATATCACTCCTGGCATTAAAGGCAACATGACAGAAGTAACTATACACCCACGTGTGCTACAGCTATGTTCTCATTGGTCAACCATGGAGTCACCTTACGTGTGCCCATCAACAGATAGATAAAGAACACATAGCATGTACAGACTGTGGAGAATTATTCAGCTATAAAGAGAAATAAAATTGTGTGATTTACAGAAAATGGATAGAAGTGGAGATCACCATGTTAAGCAAAACAAGCTGGCCCAGGAAGACAGAACTGCATGTATTCTTCCATATGGAGACTTTAGTTAAGTTTTGCTTTGTTTGGGGGGGGGGGAGTAGTTGTTTTGTTTTGTTTTTTAAATCTACTTAATGAAAGTATTTTTGTCTCCAACTTTGACTCCCTCCATGATCTGACTTCTTAAATTACATTTGTTGGGTTAGAATCCTTTTATGAACAATTAACAAAAAAAACAAACCCATCTCCTGGAGGGGTTAAGGACCATACCTGTTCTCATTAGAGTGGCTATGCTCCAACACCATAAATCCTGTCCCATTCCATGACAGGATATTTTCAGGCTCAATCAACAACAAAGATCTTAAAACTGCTCAAATATTTATTTATTATTCTTTTTAAAGGGGGGAGGGGCTGGAGAGATGGTTCAACAGTTAAGAACACTTGTTGCTCTTGCAGGGACCCAAGTTCAGTTCCCAGAACCCACATGGTGGCTCACAGCCATCTTTAACTCCAGTTTTAAGGGATCTGATTTCCTCTTCTGGTCTCTGCAAGTACCACACACACACACACACACATACATACACACACACACACACACACACACACACACACACACACACACACACTCATAGCGTTAAAACATACACACAGGCAAAACGCTCATCAAACATATTTTTAATCTAAGGAGAATGAGTCTAGGAAGTATTTGGAAACTTATTCTGGTGAAAACAGGTTAGATGTGAGTCTCCACTCAGCTAAATATCATCTTTCCCAGATCTCTCTCTCCTCTTTCAATGTCTGCTCACATCATTGCCAATGAAGAATAAAGGAACAATGGAGTAAAGAAGGAATGAATAAATGCCCAGTCCGCCAACACTCTGGCCACCTTCGCATGACTGTTCTGTTGCCAGTAAACCCTCCTTTCTCAGTGCCACCAAAGCAAGTCTCCTCTCTTCAGACACTTTCCCCAGTGTGAATCTCCTCAGTTTGTGCTCTTGACAGCCTAAAGGGACTGTCCCAAGTAGTGACTCCCACGGGTTAGCAGATATCAGCATCTCCTGGAATGCCTCATGAAGCACAGATCACTGTGCCCACCTGAGAGTTTCAGGCTTAGTATGGCTGGGCCAAGAACTTGTATTTCTGTTTCCAAATCCCAGAAGCATGCTTAATAAACATTTCTGAAGTATGGTTTTGACCGCATCCGTCACTGCTTAAAAATCCAAGTTACACTTATAAAGTTCACAAACTAAAATTACAGCTGAAGTCCACACTCCTCAGCCTGGACTCCTAAGGGGCATTCAACACTTCCTCCCAAAGAGGCTGCAGTCATATTTTTTGGGCTTATTTACTGCTATTCCCACCCTTCCCTAGCCTCACTGATGTCATTAACACTGCACAACCCTGACCTGCAACTGTTCCTTTGCCCCAGAACGCCCTTCTCACCTTCTTTGCTGATGAAATGCTACACATCCTCAAAGACCTGATGCAAATGTCTTCTATCTGTGTCACTTTCTATAACTCCCTCTGAGTTTGTTGTGTGGCCCATGCACATTCTCTGTAGATATCTATTATGTTAATAGACTATCTTTGCATATCCAGCTATGATCTTAGATTCTTCTTGAAGCTCAAAGGTAAATGGTGATTATATTGATTCAGGTGTTGTTATTGGAATCTCAGTCTGGCCTCCCCTCTGCTCCTGGTCATCTCCATCAAATGAATTCAGACTTGACACACAGTGTACCAGATAGGTAAGTTTCATTTCAGAGAAATAGAAAACACTCTCAGGGTGTGAGGAAAGACGACAGCCAGAATGTTGTGCTGGCCTCCGTGTTTGTGTAGGCTTAAAATTATTTTCTAAGATCTCCGGAAGAGCCCTTCCCATCCAGATGATTCACCGGCCTATTTGCAAATGGAGAAGAGACAAGGTATGCATTTGTTTCCAGAAATGCTCCTGCTACATCATGATGTGTAACTTTCTAGCTGTCCAGTCACGTCTCACCCAGGGCCAGAGATATGACCCAGGTGCCATTCTTTTGACTAAAAACCTAGAAACCACAGATTAAGAAGAATAAAAGAGTTGGGCATAGTAGCACTTGCCTTTAATTCCAGTACATAGAGGCAGGAGGATCTCTGTGTGTTATGCTTATTCTGTATAGTAAGTTCCAGGCCAGCTGAGGTTGCAAAATAATGGGGGAAACAATGAGAAAAAATAAATAATAATCTTTAAAAACAGCCATATTTGCTTCTCAGGAGAAAATGGCTGTCCCTTAATGGGCCTCAACAAAGTTCTGTTACCCCCAATTTCCTCCATGTCATACAGTAAGCATTTGAATCTTAAGGAGGTACAATTATGACACCTTCTCTCTCATTTCACATAGTATTTCAAACCTGAGAAGGGACAACAGTGCCATTTTCTCCTTCCTTAAAGTAGTGTGTTAACAGAAACACCGAGGTGGATCTGAAGCAGGTCATCAGGAAGGGGTTTACCCTCAATGCCCTGCAAGTATACTAATTTGTAATTAGCTACCCAGCCCTATGAACTGAAGCTCCCACAATGGCTAATCTTTGGTGTCAACTGGATTGGGTTTGGAATCACTTAGGAAAGCTGCCTCTCAGTGTGTCTAGTGAGGGCATTTCAAGAGAGGCCCACCCTGAATGTGGTTGTCACCGTTCCATGGGATAAAGCCCAGACTAAATAAAAAGAAGGAAGTGACCTGGACTTCTCTCTACTTCTGACTAAGGACATGATGACACTCATGTTTCTGCCAACATGCTTTCCCCACCACTAAGAACAAAATCAACTGTCTCATCCTCTAGTTGCTTCTATCCGGTATTTTGTCATAGTGATGATAAAGTAACTAATATATCTATGTCAAAGATTCTCCAGATAGGACTGGGAATGACTTAGTGGTCAGAAGCAGAGGACCCAGGGTCAAGTCCCAGAACTTCCACAGCAGTTCACAACCATCTGTAACTCTAATTCTGTGGGATCCAACACCCTCTTCTAGCCTTGGCAAGTGGTGCCCAGATACATATTCAAGCAAAACATCTATACACATAAAATTAAAATAATAATAAAATGTTAAGATTTTATGGATACTCAGACTGGCTGACTAACTAGAACTTCCTAACTTGTTGGGATGCTAAGTTGGAATGAGTCCAGAGATAATACTGGTTCTTCTGTCTCTATAATATCAGCTAACATGAGCAAAGATGAGTCATATGGCCAAAGCCAGCACCGAATCAGGAATACACCATCTCTTACAGTGTTGGCAAAGACACATGACAGAGCATGGGGAGGTATAACATAAAAGGGAACCAATTGAGACATGGAGAGAAAAATCAGGAATAACCCAGCTGACCAAACGTAGTGCTTCACATCTTGGGTATACCACTCAACCTTGTTTATTCTGCTCAGACGACATGCTGGAGTCCAAGACAAGGGTAAGTCTAATTTCTACTAATTTCAGACCCTGGCTCCATTTCCATAAAATGGAAAGATCATTTTTTTTCTAGAAAGGGCCAAGCATATCTAGAGAACAGAAGCTCTATTTTATCTGACCTCTTGCTCAAAAGCAAATTTCTGTTTCCTTCCTTAGAAAAAATAATTGCTACTTGTTATCCCGAAAGATATTTTAAAATTGGATATATGTTCATCTGTATTGTGTTTAGGAAGTAATTAATAAGTTTAGAATCTCAAACTTCAGCCATGCCTACAGTTGTTCAAACACTTAAAAAGTCACCTAAATAATAGATTGCCTAACAAAATGAGCTGTGTTTAGTTTAAAGGTAATTCTAGTTCATCTGGTGGTTTATCAGCTGTATCAAGACCTGGCAGTAAGTGTCCACAAGAGAAAGGGCAGAAAAGCAAGATCTTACCTATATCTCCACAGCCAGACAAGAAAATTTTCTTCAGTAGTATTTAATATAATGCTGCATCTTTTAAAAATAAGATAGGTTTTTATGGAATACTGGGGATACAGTTTAAAGCAAATAGCATTGTGGCTACTTCCTAATGGGTATGTCAGCACAGACCTACAAACCTTGTACTTTGATCTATCATATACTTGAGGCTGGACACTTGACTCAGCCACTGTTTTTAAAACCACCTTTTACAAAATCTCTGTGTGCATTTGTAGAAGCTCCAACAGATAGAGAACACAACTGACTTCCCTTTCAAAACTGTACAGGGCTGTGGTATTTCTCAGTAGTCCAATCCTTTCATTCATAATAATACTTCTCTTGAACCTCATTTACCTTTGCCTAATCCAAAGGCTGACGAGAAGCCCAACCTAAACCAAGAAATCAGAGGGCTCTCACAGAGCTGCCATGGAGGAAACAGAAAACTCATCAGCCCCATCTCCCTTTCTACAGACTCACACACATGGTCTATTGTTAGAGATGACATCACACCGCAGGCCTTCTCCAGGGTGTGGCTATTGTATTCCTTCTCTGAGGGTTTTTCTGAGACCCTAGCACACCTCCAGCCAGTAAACTTCTCCTCCCACCTGCTCTTGGAAACCCACCAAGAATCATGCTATTTCCTTACAGACTGCCAAAGAACAGAAAGCAGAGTCTATATGAAAGCATACAACATGTGGTATAGCCATAGGTTGCCAGTTCTTCCGCAGTGGACTTCCTTACCTCCATTCCTTTTCTGATTTCTCCTGGAAGGAATTTACCCGTGCTTCAGATGGAGCAACATCACTGTGACTTATACATTGATTTATCTTCTTACCTACCTTTAATGGAGGCTATGCACTCCGCAGCTTTTTTCAGCCACGTGAAGCTGCATTTCATACCTAGCATCTGGATTAATGTCAGCACACAACAATCATGCGTGCAATTAATAGATAAGTGAATACATTCATCGGACAATCTACTGTTACATTTTATGATTTTTTTAATCTAGTCACAGCAAAAAAAAAAAAAAAGCAAGTGACAAGAATACAACGTTAATTCCCTTTTATAGTTCCCAAGAAGAAATAGGGTAATAAGTGACAAAGTATAAATGCCCTACTCATCAGTCACACCTTGGAACTTTGTGTTTGACAATATAAGGATGATTATCTCATGTATCTGTGCTTTAAGATGACCTGAGTAATTACATAATCACAGAAACGTCAAAGTCTTCCATTTCTTCCTGGACATTTTTGTGTTTCAGCATTTCTCACCTGACCTATCAATCACTGGACTCCAGCAGTAGGTGAACAGCCTAGCCTACTCACCAAGTCTAATTAGTCTCTCCACTCCATTATGTTCATCCTAAGAATTTTTTCACTATTTTTATTCCCTCTTACTACCAATTACAGAGAATTTAAGATTAAATTGACAACATAAAGCTTAAAAATATGTCATGTAACTCTCAAGAATGGATTGATTACATAAACTATATGTGCAAAGCCACCATAACAAACTGCCAGTAACCACTGTTTTCAATATATTTAATTTGGAAGGCCATGATTTATGAATGGCTCTGGTCTCTGTCCTCATGCACACAAGAGCTATCCCAATCTAAAGGACCAATCGCAGACTACTAAGGTTATCGTTTTCTATTAGCATTCTTTACATTCCTTTTCCTGGTTTAGAGAAAGATTTTTACCTGGGCTTTGGTTTTTGTTTGCAAGTAGCTAAAATGATGTGTCTGATATTTGCCATTCACAGTGGTTCCGGAACATAAAAGCAGAAATCTGGTTCTGCTTGAAACAGCTCAAGCACAATACAGACATGACCCCTGTTCTGATCTAAGAACTTTTGGACAGAGCAAATACATCTATGGAATGTCAAGTGTTTAAAGCAAAAGATAAAGCAAAGTCTGATACTTTTACTCAGAGCTTTGCCCCTCTTCCCAGGCTTATTTCCACCATCCTTCACTCTTCTCAGCTCACGCCCAAGTGCTTTGTTCCTGCTGCTACCCTGGATCCTCATTCGTGAAGTCTTATGCATCTGTTGCCTCTTCTATGAAGCTGCTTCATCACTCTACTTGGGAGTAATCTGAACTCACTGGTTTCTTACTACTTACTACTACTGTCTGCAAATTCAGTCTCTGGATATCTGATAACCTCTTCTGGACTCTGTGTGCACCAGGCATACATGTGGTACCCAGACATACATGCAAATAAAATACCAATTAAAATAAATTACCAATTAAAATAAATAAATTGCTTTAATTATTTTTAACATTAAGATAGAAGTAGTTATAGAAGGTCTTGCCTTACTGTCCATGCAAATATATTATAAAGTTGACATAATCATAGCAGCATGGTCCAACCACAAGAATTATCACAGCTCAACTAAACAGACAAAACAGTAATATGTTTGAACTACTAGCCCAGCAGTTACTATAATAGTAAGCCTCTGAATAATTAATTCATAAGCAGCTATATATGTTATATACACCAGTATCTGATTTATCATATACGAAAGAAATCATCACAAACAAGTAGGAAGAAAATTTTATTTAAATATATGAAAGGAGGCTGTAGTGGAATTATGTTGTTACATTGTAAATAATTATCCCGCCTACTGGTTTAATAAAAATGTTGTTTGGCCAAAGACAGACAGGAAGTATGGGTAGGGCTACCAGACTAAGAAAACTCTGGGAACAGGAAGAACAGAGCAGAGATGCCACAGAGACACCATAGAAGCCAGAAGATGCAGAGGACAACTATGCTGCTCTTAGAAAAGGTACCGAGACGCATGGCTGAACAGATTAAGAATCATGGGTTAGTTTAAGGGTAAAGAGTAAGTTTTATGCCTGGGCCCTAGGTCGATCAGCATAAAATTAATGTAAGCACTGTGTGTCTCTGTGGGACTGCAGGTCCGTGGGTCTGCAGATCAGAACCTTGAGGATAGGCCAGAAAGTACAGGACAGAAACATAATATAATAAATAACAGCTCAATGTGGGTGATACACACCCACATAAAGCTGGAAAGAAGATTAGAAACAGCTTCCAAGTTATGTCTCTCACATGAGCCAAGGTACAGAGGCACCCTGGTGAGCCATGTGGACTTGAGCTAAAATATGGCAGACTTTTGGAGTACAGCTTAACACGGCTGGTTTCTGAAGTATTACTAGAGCCTGGATGTAAGCAACAAGCTGTAAATGATGTATTTAAACTTTCTGTTTATATAGACAAAAAAGAAACTGAGTCAAAGACTGCTTCTTATAGCAGCAACATTTTTTTTGGAAAGCCCTCTTTGCTAAGGGCCCGACAGAAGAGCGGCTTTTTAAAGAGAGGCTTCCTGATTCAGCTTTAAAGACAAAACAGTTATGAGTCTTTTAAGGGCCCTTCTGCCAAATACTTAAGTGGAGTTAATGAGCAGCAGATGGCAGTGCTTCACTTGGTGGTTATATGGACCCTAAATTCCCCAGAGTGGTTATTGTGGGTCCTACCAGTACATGTGCTAAAAAGCTAAAGTCTATGAAGTTAGACTAGGAGCTGGGTAGAGCCAGTCAGTCACCCTAGTGAAGCCTTTAATCCTTAGCCACACCTAGGCAAATTAAAGGTGTGGTGAGAAACAGAAAGAAATAGAAGGAATTGGGTGGAGTCAGTCAACCTAGCCAAGCAAAGGTGTGACCAGAAGCAAAAAAGATAAGAAATAAGAAATGTACAGTAAAAACAGATTCCAAAAATAAACTCTAAATGATTTAGAGTGTGTTAAAATATATATATACATATGTATATATATATGTATACATATATATGTATACATATATATATGTAGAGAGAGACTTGAGAGAGAAAAGAAAAAGGAAAAAGGATAAAGTCTTTAAAAAAAAGAAATAAGAGCAAAAAGAAATAGTAATAATCCACATAAAGATGGAAAATACAAAGAGTATCTGGATACTGTATGTTATTGTCTTGTCTTTAAGTTTTGACTACAAATGAAGAAGTAAAAGCTGCTAAAAGACGTTTGATTATAAATGCTATTGGATTAATTCAACCTACATATTCTGTAAATGAGTTGACTTTAAAATTGAAATCAAAAGATATGCTACTTTGTAGAAGAGGTTTTCTTTTTATTTCCACAGAAAATGAGAGGCTGTAGATTTATTCCTGGTTAAAGAAAATAAAGTTTGATCAAGGAGGACTGTAGGGGATTGTGTTGCTTCATTGTAAATAATTGTCCCACCCACTGGTTTAATAAAAAGCGCTGATTGGCCAAAAGCAGGCAGGAAGTGTAGGTGGGGCTACCAGACTAAGAAAACTCTTGAGAGCAGAATGCCAGAGAGAAGCCAGAGGAAGCCGAGGACAACCATGCTGCTCTAAAGAAAGGTACCCAGCCTCATGGCTGAACTAGAGACATGGGTTAGATGAAGGGTAGAGAGCTAGCAAGTGATATGCCTGGGCCTTAGACCGATCAGCCTAAAATTATAGTAAGCCTCTGTGTGTCTTTGTGGGTCTGCGGGTCTGCAGGTCTAGACCTTGAGATTAGGCCTGAAAGTCAGGGCCAGAAACCTTGTACTACAGAGGACCCCCTGAAAAGTCTCCACTGGAAACGGATGGCCCAGGTGATTCAGCATTTGCTGTTGTCCCAAAGGACCTGAGTTTGGTTCCCAGTACCCACAGTGGGTGGTGCCTAAACACATGTAATTCCAGTATGGGTGGTCTGATATCCAATTCTGGATTCCATAGGTACCTGCACTCACAAGTGCACACACCCACACCTGAGACACACACATACACATAATTTAAATTAAAAATAAAAATAAGTCTAAAAATAATGAATACATGAGAGTTAAAAACCTATTTGGGTAAAAATTGACTTAGAACCTTAGTTCATGCATAGATAAACTGTATGTGTTCATGAATGAAATTGATAACAACTTAAAATAGATAAATGTTGTACTACTGCTAATATAACAGATCCTCAGAGATGGAACTTATTGAAGCCTCCAGACATGAAGTCTCCTAGTGCCCCATAAATGAATCCAGGTGAGCAACCTAGGACCCAAACCATGTCTATGGGCTTCTTAGGAGCAGCAAACTCAGCATTTGAATGACAGCCAGTGAGGAAATATACAGCTACCAACCTTGTCTCCACCAGAAACCACAGGACCTATGCTAGCTTAGTTCAAGAGTGTCTGTCAAGTGCTCCCAGAAATAAAAGGGGGATAATTTTGCTCAAGCCAAGTCTTATGCCAGATAAATTTTATACTGCTGCTAGCTGAAAGCTGATAAATATAACAAAGAAGATGTATCATTTACATTTTATACTTCAAAATGACATAATTAAAAGAGCTAACTAACAAACTGGAAAAATATTTGCAACAGTATTCCTAATAAATAAAAACCTATAAGTCAATAAGAAAAGTGCAAATAATGTAATATCAAAGTTTTTGGAAGAGGCAAGTTATGAACAAGTGTAAGAAATGCTTAACTCCACTAATAATGAAATTATTATGAGAATCAAAATCATATTTGCTAACATTAAAACCATAACATTGTTGTAAATGGCATGAGGTCCTTGTGCCCACAGAAAAGCATGAAGGGGGGGTTGTCTCATCAACGGAAGAGATGAATAACTGTTTCAACCAAGAAAACTGGGAGTGGATATAGTTTACAGCATGGTGATCTGTGCAGTCTAAAGGGCCAGGCTATATCCAAATCAAAGACTCTCCCTCCCTAGACCTTTATCTTGAGCATTGTTTCAGCAAAACCCATCCTTAGGGGAGATGTCACATGTCCAAGTCTTCTCCTATGCCCTAAAATTATAGAACCTATTCTTTTGTTATTGTTTAGTTTTTTGTTTTATTTTGCTTTTATTTTCAATACAGGGTTTCTGTGTGACCCTGGTTGTCCTGAAACTCACTCTGTAGATCAGGATGACCTTGAACTCAGGGAGACCCTCCTGCCTCTGCAAAAGAGTTTTGATGTAGTCATGCCTTAAGTTTTATTGGAATAAATGTCACTAGGAAACTTTTTTCCAAAGTTGTACAGTACTTAACTATGTCTTCAAATAAACTTCCTGGGGTCAGACTCCAGAAGTTTGAACCAACACTGGCTACTGAGTCCTGTTGAACCAGATTTCCTTCTCATCTCATGTGAATCATTATTCTGCTGCCCCTGGTATCTGTAGAGATCTCTGCACACTTTGTCCTAGTAAAGTACTTAATAAAAGAAGTACTCTCTTCACTGCCAAGAAGATAGAGCTGTTTTTGATAGAAAACCAAGTGAGACATCACAAGACCATTAAAAATGTTTACACCTGGGGCCAGGGATGCATTTCAGTTAGTAGACTACTTCCCTAACATGCAAGAGGCCCTGGTATTGACCCCCATCACCACATGAGACAGGTCTCAAACCCTGGCATTCTGGAAGTGAAGATGAACTTGAGTCTAGACTAATGTTCACATCATATCTCAGATGTCATGGGCATGACAGTCTTAAGCTAGTCCAGCCTTAAAGCAGGGAGGTCTAGGGTTCTTTACAACTACAGTCCGGCTCACAACCTGACAGTCCATCATAGCACCCTCTGCAGTACCCAGAGAAAAAGCTATCCACCAGGAGCTCAGCCCAGTCCTGCTCAAATGCAGACTTTTCAGAGTTCCTCTGAAAGTGACTATGTACAAGAGAGCCCAAGACAATTGACCCAATAGAGGAGTAAATACAAGAGTTGGGGAAGCATAGTCAGAGTGCAACTCTACCAGTACATGTGAAGATCATGAGATACCTATTCCCCTACATAGTTTCTCTGTGCCTCAGTTTTCTTTCCTTTAAAATGGAGCATACTGCTGCCTAGCTTAGAGTGTTAAGGATAAGAAGGCCTGCTGCATAACAGAAAGAAATTTTTGGTAAATGTTCACTTTTGTATCACTGCTCTCTTTCTAGTTCTGGAGGTGAGAAGATTATTAAACAAGCATCACCATGTAGGCACACACAGAGGCCAAACACACTGCGGGACTGCTGGGGGCATTCTCTGCAAGGGTCTCCTCCCATTAAGATCCTCAGAGATGGAACTTATTGAAGCCTCCAGACATGAAGTCTCCTAGTGCCCCATAAATAAATCCAGGTGAGCAACCTGGGACCCAAACCATGTCCATGGGCTTCTTAGGGGCAGAAAACTCAGCATTTGAGTGACAGCCAGTGAGGGAATATACAACTACCAACCTTGTCTCCACCAGAAACCACAGAACCCACACCAGCTCAGTTCAGGAGTGTCTATCAAATGCTCCCAGAACTAAAAGGGGGATAATTTTGCTCAAACCAAGTCTTATGCCTTGAGCTAGACTCAAATACCTGGGTGCAATTTGGTTAGGCTAGACCAACCCTAGCTGCATTCAATGTGAAAGACACATCTTGGCTTCCACCTATATAGGGTCCCTGTAGTACAGGAATGAGTGTCCAACCTTCTGGTCCTAAAGATGAGTGTAGTCAGAAGTTTCTGGTCCATCCAGCCCAAGATCTGGACCTGCAATCCCACAGTCACTTAGCCCCAAGTAATCACACAAAGGCTTTACATTAATTACAAACTATTTGGCCTATGGCTCAGGCTCTTTACCAACTAGCTCTTACTCAACCTATTCTTATTAATCTATTGTATTGTCGTTACCTGTGTGCCATTACATCTTGTTTTCTCAGCAACAGCTTACAGCATCTCTCTGGCTCCACCCTCCTTGAATTTCTCACCTGCTTCTAAGATGCCTTGCCAATAAATACCATTTATTAACCAATGGTATTCACAGCACAAAGACATCCCACATCAGATGGGATGCTAAAATGTTTATCCTCGGGATAATGGTAGACTAACGGTCTGCAGTGATTTCTACCTCCTAGAAGAGCTCTTGTAGTAGCCAGGCTCAAGGACAGCTTGACCCAATACAAAAGTCAATTTTAGAAGCTTCTGCTGCCTCAAGTAAGTCATATGTTCTCAAGGCAGCTTTTTTCTTCAGGCAAAGAAATCAAACCGATTTGAGATCTGTTCATTCTCTTTTTCTAGATGCTCAGATATCCCTGGGATCATAATTACTATAGATAATGCCAAGGTAGTCCCAACCCATTTGCTTCCCAGGTTCAGAAAGAAAACAAGATCTCCAAATCTGGGCTTGGTGCTTAATTTATAGGGCTTCCTTCCCAAAAGAGATATTTGACTAGGCATGGGACATTCAATAACTAAAAAAGAATTCCAAGGAGGCAGGCCACCAACTTCATGGACTGTGTTTCTATGGCTTGAACCCCAAATTTATGTTGAAGCTTTAATCCCAATGTAATTTTTGGAGATGAGGCCTTTGGGGGGTCATTATGGTTAGAGGATATTATGAAGATGGATGCCCCATGATAAAATCAGTGCTCTCATGAGTTAGAATACCAGAATACTCATATTTTTCCCTCTATGTGAGAACCACTGGTCAAGAAGACCCCTCCCCCCCATTAACTGTTCTTAGGCAAACAGCATTCAACTTTCAATTAACACTGGCCCAGTGTCTCCCAGAAACTATGCCAGATGCTGGGGTCAGCTATGAATAAAACCAACTAATCTCTGCCCTCACACAACAGGGATTATAAGCAGCAGGAAAGACCGCAGATACACTGAATGGACATTACATAAGAGCCCTGTCTATAAAGAAAAGGGAGATTTGTCTCAACTGTTGTCCTTGCACATGGGAGCACCCTGTCTTTGGTGTCTCCTTTCCCAGAACCTGCTATTTCCCTTAAACACTTCATCCCCTGGACTGCTTCCAGCTTTGGTAGATCATTTTGAGGATATCTTCGCTTGAATCTGCCCACATCCTCCCTATGTCTAAAAGTAACCCTTTCCTGCCTGCTACTACAAGCCCAAGAAGGCCACATTCACAGCACTTGCCCCTGCAGGATGGACTGTTGTGTGTGGTGTTTTGTTTGTGTTCTGACAAATAAAGCTTCTTGGAGTCAGAGGATGGAGCTAGCCGTGTACAGGGAGCAGACAGGAAGTGATAAGGCAGAGCAGAGAAAGGATCTAGGCCCTTTTGGTCAAAGGAACAGAGAAGGGGAAAGCGACTGTTTTTACCCTGATATCTGTCTCTTGCTTTTTATGGATAATAGATTTATTGTTTATTAATTAGATTTATGCTTCAGTGGACCTTCCTCATCAATGCTTTCCTGTCCTTACACTTCATACTTTTTCAAAGCTCTTCCACAGATGTTTTCTCACTTAAAACACTCTTGAGAGGTAGGCAGGCAGACTCTGGCATCCCTTTGTTACAGGAAACAGAGATCCGGTTTAACCAATGCAATAAATCAATTGTGGTGCCATAAACTGCTCACAACACATGAAGGAACTGAACCCTGGCTCCTGAGTTAGACTAGTCCCATCAACCCCTACCCAAAGCTAGTACTTCATCTCCTACTAGCTGCAAAAGCCACATCTTTCTCTTGAATTCAGAGTGAAAACCACATCCTCCACAGTCTAAGTGACTCACACCCGAGATGCTGACCTTCTTCCCCGAGTTCCTCCATTCCCCCTGTGGTCAATCATTTCTGCCCCGCTGCTACTGCATAGACTAGTAACTTCTCAGCCTAACTCCAAGTTTCTGCCAAGCACTCAGCCATGCCCATGATAACGTTCCATGTCTGACAAATTATTAAGGAGGAAAAACAGCTTGCTGTCCTCAGTTTGGTGGTTTTCTGACTCACTGTCTTACATTGTTCTGTGATTCGTGTACTCTATACCCTTTGTTATTGCTGTTCCTGATGCTGTTAATACAACAGTGGGTTTCCGGGCTGGCTTCAAACTCCTGGACTCAAGCAATCCTCCATTTTAGCTTCCTTGAGAAGCTAGGACTACATTTGCATGTCACTAAACCTCACTATGGTAACCTTTAGGACCCAATGTTAGGGCCAGTGAGATGGGTTAGCATACAAAGTTGCTTGCCTTCAAGCCTGATGTCCTGAGTTCAATCCCTGGGACCAACTCTCTTAAGTTGTTTTCTGATCTCCACACATATAATGTGGCATATGTACACCCACACATGCACACAAGATAGACAGATAGATAGATAGGCAGAGTAGTTCATGCCTTTAATCACACACTCTGTGATTTTGAGGCAAGTCTGGTCTACATAGCAAGTCCTAAACCAACCAGGGAAACACAATGAAATCATGCCTTTCAATTCATAGGTGCCTGCTTCTTATTGTTATTTTCAAAGGCTACTTTGTGTGTACACAAAATACAGTTTCCCATTGTCCAAGAGTGCAATCTCATCTATTATGACAGAGCTAAACAAACCCAGACATGTTTAGCCCAAAAGAGACTGAGTGTGTGAGAAAAGATGGGGTAGGAAATCCTTCTAAGAGAAAAGTGGCTGGTCTAGTCTTTAAAACTGAGCAGGATGAGCTGGAGAGATGGCTCAGCAATTATGGGTACTGGCTACTTTTCCAGAGGACCCCGTTCAATTTCCAGTACCCTCGTGGTGGTTCACAACTGTCTGTAACTCCAGTTCTAGGGGGTCCTATGAACTCTCTTGGCCACCAAAGATATCAGGCAAATACATTGTACACAGACGTACAAGCAGCCAAAACACTCATACATATAAAATAAAATAAAATAAAATAAAATAAAATAAAATAAAATAAAATAAAATAAAATAAAATAAAATAAAATAAATTGAGAAGGACCAAGTTAAATGGGGGGAAAGAGAAAGACACTTTATACACAAAATGTGGTACATGAACACACAGTGTGAGAATTTTTCAGGCTATGAGGAGTTCAGCATGGCAGGAAGGAGGGCTGGGATGGGGCAGCCCAAGGAGTAAGCTTACAGAAGAGCCTGTGCTAGACAGGAAAGGACCGGAGTGGTATGCAGAGGTGATGACTGTGTACTCCAGGAGACAGCCATCCTTGAAGACTTCTCAGGATCAGATTTGTGGGAAAATTTGTGGTGGTATATTTTATATTTAATAAAACCAGCCTGGAATATCAGAGAACAGAATCACCTACAGTCAAGTCATGAAGGTCAGGGAGTGGTGACCCAAGCCTTTAATCCCATCACTCAGGAGACAGAGATCTTTCTGTGTTTCTGTGAGTTCAAGGCCTAAATACCAAATAGTAGTAGCTCACACCTTTAATCCAAACTCTAGGATTATGATGCAAAGTTGAACCCGGAAATGAAACAACTGGTCAAAGAAGATATTTAAGGCAGGTGCGAGCAGACATTCAGGCATTCTGTAGGAGCAACCAGCCAGGCAGAGGACTTTATAAAATAGCTTTTACCCGTTCATCTTGAGAAGTTGACTGGGTGAGACTTGACTGTGGTCTGTTTTCTCTCTCTGATATTCCAGCTTTTCCCTACTATCCGGCTCTGAGTTTTCAGTAAATACCAACTGGAATTTGCACATTAAACATTCTAGATACGTAAGGTAAGGAGATCTTAACGACACTGGAAGGAAGTAAAACCAAGTGTTAGGATTAAGAAATACTGTAATATGGATTCTGAAATCTAGCACTGTATTCATTCACTAGTTAGAACCAATGGGCTTATTTCCTTAATAGAAAAAATTCTTCTGTATCAAAGCATGTATCAACCAGTGTGCACTAGAGAAAATGTAGCCTCTGTCCAGTGGCCAAATGTCTATGAGTTTGTGTAGGGAACAAGTCTTAAAGTGTTGGAAAAGTTGGGAGACCAAACTCTAGATACTAAGATAATCTGAAGAGTCAACACAGAGACAAGTTGCTAACTACAACCACCTTAATAAAAGCCTGAAATCAGGGCATCAGATGAGTTTTGGAGACTCAAGGTACCACCTAGCAGAGAAATAAGAGAGAAGATATCAACCTCCCTTCCAGACACCCTGGGGTGGAATGTGACCAGAAGTCAGGTGGTGCCAAAGAAGCTTGGGAAACAGGTCTATGGCGGTCCTCTTGATATCTGAAGTGGAGGAACTAGGTAGAGGGTCTCACACTACACAAGAAAATGTGTGGCCCAGTATCCCAGCAATAAGCTAGAATGGTACCTGAGAAAGAGACGTTCTTTCTCTACCCATGGGAAAGAACCTGGTACCTCAGTCCCACCAAATGTTCAAGTTTATTGTCCTTAAGCGCTAGTCTTCCCAAGAGCTGTTCCACCACATCAGGCTGGGCCCACACACACTAACTTCTTAATCTGTGTTTACACTTCGGTCAGTGGAACCAGCATTTCATCATCTCTGCCCCACGGAGGGTGATCTAGATAGATCAGCTTTAAACTCTGCACCTCTCAAAAGCCTCTGGACTTTGTGCCATATTCAGACTTCCGACCTTTGCCCAACACCGTGATCTGTCTGCACATCCCGGTTCCACCAACTCTTTCTTCACAAAACTGATAGAAGAACCAGAAGCAAAAGTCTCACTGTGGTAAATAAATATACACTGCTAGCTGATGCTGTGACTAAAATGCACGTGTAACATACACCGGAAGGAATAAGCTGAGGAGGCACAATGGTGTAAGCTAAATCCTCACCTGACACAGGAGATTGACAGGTTCCATGGGAAGTAGACCAATCAAGACAGAGCTGCATGAGCCTATTATACTGTAATTGGCCAGACAGAAAGGAAGTACTGTGAATAAGAAAAGCAGAGCATGGAAGTATTAACAGTGTGAAGTGGTCTGGATGGAGACGAAACAAAAAAAAAAAAAAAAAGATTGGATTGGATTGGATTGGATTGGGAAGTTGCTGTTTTAAATAAGGTGCTCAGGTGTTCTTTAAGCCACCAGATTTCTGTACCCAGATCTTGTCTTTGGCATTCTCTACCTGGAATATGCTTTGCTCAGACACTCACTGACTCATTCCCTCATCTTCCCTTCAGGTCGTTCCCAAATGTCACCTCTATACAGACTTCCCTGAACATCTTACTTAAAACAGCAACTTCCCAATCCAATCTTTTGTTTTGTTTTGTTTTGTTTCGTTTTTTGGCTTCATCTCCATCCAAACCACTTCATACTGTTAATACTTCCATGCTTCGTTTTTCTTATTCACAGTACTTCCTTTCTGTCTGGCCAATTACAGTATAATCTCTGTGAAAGCTGGAGCTTTGTTTTATTCACTAGCCAAGTTCTAAAATCTGGACCATGATGGGCACAGTTGATGGGCTCCATAAACAAATCACGTGTGTTACCAGGTGAAGAATGCTTTAATGACTGACCAACGTTCTTGAAAATTTCACTTCTTTTTCTGGTTTATTATTTTGTTATTTCATGCTGAGTTAGTTCTTGCGGTATTAACTATCCCTGAAGTTTTTCAAATGTATTACTTTGTGTACTCCTTCAGAAGGTCCCTCAAATTCCTCTTGGAAAAGCGTGAGACTCACCAAGTTCAAGGAACTGATGCTGTTAGACAGAAAGAATGAAGTCTCCCCAGGAGGGTACTTCTAATCCCTGAAGATAAGGTTTCTCATGGTGATACACCCCCCCCCCCCAAGAAGAATCTTCCAAAGTCAAACTCCCTTGGGGAACGATATCACAAGTATTGAGATTTGCCTAGAAATTCCAAGTGTTGAGTCTAAAACACTGAAGGATTGTGGGTTAGAAAGTATTGCTACTAGATAAAGATGGCCTTTTTAAAGAGCTTAAATTGTAGTCAGTGTGCCCTCCTTCAATCGTTTTTACAAAGACAAGTGATTCCTTGTGGAAAAGTCTGGAGACATGAACAGCACCGAAAACAGCGTCTCCTTTGCCTTCAGCTCTGCCTGAGTGAATCCCCACTCTGATTTAATAAGTGACTCAAGCTAGGTTGATAAAGCCAGAGTGCAGAGGAAGGCACACCCACCTGGGCTCCAGGCTGTGAAGGTTGCTTTTATGTTTGGCTGAGTGACCACAGGGTTCCCCTTTTATCTACTTTATCATGGTAAACATTCTTTAGACTCTTTCATCTTGCTGATCTCAAATTTGTGGATTAATGATTCCTCATCTAGTCTGCTAACTCTCCCTCAAGAAGTGCTGCCAACCCCTCCCCTTACTGGTTTGTACTTTTTACTCTGAGCATAGATGCCAGGGTAACTATGGGAACATTATATGCCCTATGTCACAGAAGAGCTACTACAGAGAGTTTGGCATTATCTGAATGATTGCTTCCATGTTATCTCTTTGTATGAACACTTGGGAATTACATGGATAAATATAATGCCGAACTCCACTCACAAGTATATAGTGGATTGATTGATGGTGATTGGATGTATAATGAAGATTTACATAGTATGAACTTTAGTCTTTATATTTTCTGTTTGAACTACTTGGTTTGCTATTATATTTCAAAAGTAGCAAAAACAGATTAATTTTATGGGAAAACTTGGAGGAACATGGGCTATTCATAGACAGTTATACAACTGGGGAAGTCTTCTGGGAAACTTCTGGGTAGCTACACCACCAAGAAGTCCAAATTCCAGTTAACCTTCTACCTCCTATACATTCTAGCATCCTGAAAACCATGCAAACAGCCTCATTACTATTATTACCACAGACTTGGCTAGTGGTGTATTATTCTGCTTATTTCATTGCCATGACTATGGCTTACGGTCTTCTGCAGGTCACCACAGCTTCTCGGCCCAAAGGAACAGATATTGTAGAGTGAAAAGGATCAAGGAAAAACACCCTCACCCTGACTTGACACCAGGACTTGAAATCCCACCAATTCCTGAGCTTTCCCCCAGGGTAGTGCTGCAGAATCCCTCCAATCTCCAAGCACAGAATCCCACTAATTCCTGAGCTTGCCCCAGAAAGAGACCACAAAAACCTACCAATCCCGAGATACACTGAAAAGCTGTACTGTAGTTTGCCAACATCTAAAGTAAATAGTCAGTATATAAATGTTCATTATATAATTCTTTTAACAATCTTCTGAAGCAGACTTATAATTTATTAGGAGACTTTAACCAATCCTTTTAGCTTTTGTGTATAATTTTTTAAAGCCTTCATAATGATATATTTAAAATAACACACAGATACACACACACATACACACACACACACACACACACACACACACACACACACACACACACAAGAAATTCTATATAAGCTCTGTATCCTGTTCAGTTTGCTGCTGCTTCTCACACTAGAGGCAGCCACCCTCATAGATTCTTCCTTCCCAATAAATCTCTTGAGTGAGGTTTGTTACGTGGTGTGACATTTTTGCCTGAGCAGAACCCAGCTGTAACAACTTTCATGGAAGCCAGAATGGAGCAGAGTTGTACCACTTTTGCTGGAGAAGCTTTCTCCTAGCAAAACAGAGTTGTTACATTCCAGGGGACCTAAGCAGAGCTGTAACACTTTCACCAGGGAAACTTTCCCATAGCAGAGAAGAGCTGTAACACTTCACAGGAGCAGAGCTGTGACAATGTCACTGGGGAAGTGGTCCCATGCCAGAGCAGAGTTGCTGCACTTACATTTGGAACATTCCCCTGGAGCAGAACTGTAAGCTGCTACATTTACAGTGACTTTGTGGTCTTCCTTAACTTCTGACTGCCAGGATACCTTTGCTCTGAGCTACAACACTTACAGATACTCTACGACATGGGTATGTTCCAAGAAAATGTTAGTCACAAAACAGACCCAGCAGCAGTTAGATTTGTCCCCTGTACTGTAGTTTGCCAACATCTAAAGTAAATAGTCAGTATATAAATGTTCATTATATAATTCTTTTAACAATCTTCTGAAGCAGACTTATAATTTATTAGGAGACTTTAACCAATCCTTTTAGCTTTTGTGTATAATTTTTTAAAGCCTTCATAATGATATATTTAAAATAATGTCTATCATATAAATGTTTAAACTTATATAATGCTGTAAACTGCCCAGTGTTGTGGTGCATGTATGTAATCCCAGCACTTAAGAGGATGGAGAATTTGAGGCCAACTTGTTAAGTTAGATAAAGAGTTCAAAGCCAGTCTAAGTCAGGTTCTGAGACTATGTCTTAAAAACAAAGTTTATACATTGCCTTCAAGTTTATTTTTTTGCTTTATATGTGCTGTTTGACGTCAGCTTCCAGATAATAAGAATTATATACCAATTTTTTTGATAAGCTCTTCAGACTAAGCATTCAAATTCCCCAGGAAGGGATGATTGATCCAAACATGGTTAGTTCTTGGCAATAGTAGGATGAAATTTTTTTCCCTGCTTTTCCCAGCCAAAAATATACTGTGATTTTCCACTTGACTGTGACCTGTCAAGAAAGATGATGTGGATTTTTTTAAGGATATTAATATATATATAGCATATGTGCCACTTTTCCAGGATTTTTTAACACACATTATTTAAGTTAACATTATCTAAAACTGACAGCTGTGATGTTTCAAATTATTTCCCTTTGAATAATTCTATTACTTGATGCTTATTCTAATTTGACATGGTTTCACTTCCTTCACAATGTGGATTTTTAAACTATGTCTTGCAGAAGTCATGATAAATGACTTAAAATGTTAAAAGGGTTCTAAATCTGTATGACTCTAGACTGTAACTGCTGCTGAACAGACAAGGACTATAACTACAAGACACCTTTGGCCTTCTTGAAAGAAAAGGGGTGGGAATCTATTTTAAATCATAATCCAAACTAAGCATGAGGAGAAATCGGTAATGTCTTCGTACCTCACAGAATCTCTCTTCAATCCTATTAAGCCATCATCTAGCCAATTGTTCTCTATAGAAAACAAAATGTGGAAACAGAAAGAAAAACACATCTACACTGTGGGGTCAGTGTAGCCACCACAGTCACAAGGAGTTCTGAGGGACACACAGCACCCCAATGCTGCCCACACCAACCACCCCCACCTAGCTACTGTCATTTGACCTTCTTTTTCCCTTGAGACAGGATTTCTCTGTGTAACAGTCCTGGCTGGCCTTGAACTCACAGAGTACTGAGATTAAAGACACATGCCACCACAGCCCAGTATCACTTGATTCTTTTAAAAACACATTAGTGTAAGGCCAAAGAATCCTCTTCAAGGACCTTGTTCTCCTCTTGGACTACAGTTGCCTCAACTCAGCAGCCCAGTCTTGAGCTGGAGTATTAGTTTGGCAAAGAACTTAAAGAGAATTAAACTATGTAGGCTTCCCTCCTGCTCTGTGAATCCCACATGCCTACTCTTCCATCACTGTCTCAATGCCCCCACTTCCTGCCTAGTTGTTGAAGTGCATCAGCAATGACTTCACAGGTATATCCAAGTCTGAGGCCTGGAGCCTGCCCCTTGTACAGTAACACTTTTGAAAGTGATTAAGGAAAGATCTTTTTTTTTTTTTTTCCCAAAACAGGGTTTCTCTGTGTAGCTTTGGCTGTGCTGGAACTCACTCTGTAGACCAGGCTAACCTTGAGCTCACAGAGATCCACCTGCCCCTACCTTCCAATTGCTGGGATTAAAGTTATGTGCCACCACCATTTTGCTTTAAGAAAGGATCTTGAAGTTCGGAAATGATCTTTGTTTTCTAGGTAGGATCTAGATGTTATCACCAATGGCCTTAAAACAGAGGGTGAGTGGACTCCGCAAACACAGAGGAGGAGAAAGGAGGGTGTAGTAGGCACCGAGACGCTGCTCTGCCAAGGAGCACTGACCCTCACAAGGGAACCAAAAACAGAATGAAATTCTGGCATCTACCTTCATTGCATGACTTTCTCCTTCACTTTGGGTCAGATCTCTGCTTTGCATAGGCATGTTAATCGTGCAAAGGGTGTCCGTGTAGACTGTCTCATGCACCAAAAGGCACAGAAACAAGTCATAAATAGCTAAACTTGGGGCAGACTATGCTCCGTCCCCAGAGAAGGGTAACTATCTAGACTGAGAAGGTTGTGCCCTGGTACAGAAGTGGTGAATTGTAGGAAGCAGATGGGTCCCTTCAAACTACTGCAGTAGTAAGGACTTCTCTTGGACCCTCTGCAGAGCCTGAGCTGACACAATGGTCACCCGGACTGTTTAATTATGCAAACCTCTCACATATGACTCAACCCTTTCTCTGCTTAAACCCAAAGCTCATGCCAGGAACCCCAAACAGACCTGGGGTCACTGGACTCCCTTATCTATCTCCCTTTTCATAACCCGTCCCTCACACTGAGGACTAAACCTACGCCCTCATCCGTGTGAAGCAAGGGCACATTGCTCCTCTCTGTAATTGGCATGTTGGGATGGTGGCCAAGCCTAGCCTGTGGACTCTGCCATATCAGGACTTTTGCTCTACACTCTAGAATGCAATAACCCCATGCTCAAAGAGGAGTCTCCAAAAAAAAAAAAAAAATAGCCCTTTGGAGACCCTGATTCTGGACTTCTAGTCACAACTGTAGGAAAATATATTGTTATTTTAAGCTACTTAATGTTGGGTTATAATTTGTTAACAGCAGCCAAAGGGAAGCTAACATATCTACTAAGTTTAATTTCTTCATCTGTTATGCTGAGACGATGTATCCCTTTGCTGGGTTGTTATGATAACAAATCCCATAAACACAAAATGCTAACTCAGTGTCTGGGGCAGCATACACGCAGTATATATACACCAACAGCTATTCTGCTAGCATTGCCTTCATTGGTTCTGATCTCAGAGAGAAAAAAGCAGCTTATCCCACATTGCATTTTAAGGGTCAAACTAATACTCAGTGGCATCAGCTTCATCTGAAGGAGAAAATGCAATGTAAAATTTATTTCAAAATAATGCCTTTTAATTAAGAGCCATCTTCTTGACCTGTAGTGCTGGTGCCCCATATCTATCCTTGCCAATAATTAAATAAGCCGTGTTGCAGTATTTCAAGCATTTAATTACACATTGACCATAAGTGATATGTTCAAAATGGGAAAATAAGCATTTCCAGCTGTTTTGGTGGCCCCAAATCTAAATTTGAACAGCTGAGTTCTAGAAAAGCGACAGGACTTTTAAGTATGCTGAAAGTGGTTTGAGCCAGCATCTCCCCTTGCTTATTTAGAAGTTAGATCATCACCAGGGCAGTTAAGAAAATGGAGGATTCATTTGCCTCCTCACAGAAGTGCCTGTGTTGGGAGGATAATCGGTTATCCATGGATTTGGAAAATAAAAATGGAGAAAACAGAGTGTCTTCTTTGGAGGGATACAGAGGCCTATTAAGGAGGTACAAGTGAACAGGTTTGAATTCAGATGATATTGGCAAGTCTGAAACTTAACAAGGATCTACTATCATGTTCCAGAAACTGTATGGCACTTTCTATACGTGATCTTGTTTAATATTCACAGTGGTATTTTAGCAAGGTTAACTTGCCCAAGATAAAACAGTATAAGAACAAGATCATAAAAAGTAGAAAGGCCAGATGTGGTGGTGCACACCTGTAACCCCACTAGAGAAGCTGGGGAAGACATCACTCCATTTGATGATACCTTAAACTACATGGTGAGTCTGAGATCAGAATATGCTATATAGAGCTTTGGTAAATGTTTAAGATGTACTTATTTTTATTCTGTGGGTGTGGTGTTTTGCCTGCTTGCATGTCTTCTGCATGCAGGCCAGAAGAGAACATCAGATACCCTGGACCAGAAGTTAGAGAGGATTGTGAGCCATCAGGTGGGTGTGGGAATTGAACCTAGGGCCTCTGAAAGAGCAGCCCTTCTAAACTGCAGGGCCATTAAACCATAAAGAAAAAACTCTTTGTACTACCCTTGCCCAAGCCTGCTGCCATCATAAAGCTCCGCAAATAACACCTCCAACAGATGAATAACTCACGCCAGAAGCCTGGAAACAAATATTGATGGCTCCACTTCCTGCCTCCCAGATCTAACTCAGCACCAGTGCTTCCCAATTCTGCCTCCGAAACATATCTCAACCCCATAATATAATATTCTTTCCCCTGAGACTTTGGGCCCACCGAAGGCAGCTTTGGTTCCCTTTCTCAGCTTCAGCCTCTTCACTTCTAACCCTCCTTCATCCTGACCCAACTCACAGCAACCAGAGAAAAATATTCTTCAAATGTGAATGTGATCAACACTGTTCGGTGCCGTCCTACTAAAATTAAGATGAAGCCGAGTAGCAGGAAGCCTGATGCAAACTCAAGACCAGCCTGGGCTACAAAATCAAAGATAAAGCGGAATAAAATGAGGATCAAAATCCAGAATCTTTACCTCGGTTACAAGGATCTAGGTTCTCGCCTCCTTCACTCTCTCTCTTTCAAAGACTTTCCATTTCCCTCCACCAACTGGATATGCTTTAAAATCTTCAAAAGTATCAAATTCCTCCCATTTCAAGGAATTCATATATATTATTCCCTTTAGCAAGCCACTACAGTCTACAAGTCTACACTTTTCCCTATGGCAAACACAGTTGGAAATTCTAAAATGGCCATTCACTGGTTTTATGGCCACACTTTGCTGCTGAAGACATTACTAATTTAATCCCTCTTCCCACCAAGGTTTGAAGAGCACACCAGCTTCCTACACGGTCAAATAGCTCTCTCAAAGGGGCAGTTTCAAGAGTGTCCAGAAGTCAGTTGATTAAGCAATACAGACTCAGGGGCCACAAAGTTGGCAATGCATTTAAATCACCAAGAGAAAGAAACCCAGAGAAGCTTTCATGGGCACTGTTCAAATAGACTGAGAACAGAGTCCATTCTCTGGCAAAGACTCCCCATTTCACAACCAGATACCCTTCCTTTATTGTCATGCTTTACTATAGAATCGAAGAAGCTAGTCTAAGCCCATCTTTCTTGCAGCTAGGAGTAGCTAAATGAGCAGTTTGGGCTAGATAAGAAAACTTGGATAGTGTTTCCAGACAAAGCAGATGATTTAACAAGCATTTTTTTAGGCTGCACTGTGTATATAAAGTCTGGATCCGTAGCAGGCATCTTGCAGCTACGAGCAACAAGCCAAGGAGGAGGATGGGTAGATATCAGTCTTCTGGACCAATAGAAAACATTTTGACCTGGACTTCCTACTCCCAGATCTTTCTTTATTAAGAAAACTAAGCTTCTCTGAGCAAGTCACTATTCTTACAGCAGAAATATTTCTATGTTGACACTATATCTGTGTCAGGAATATAAAAATAATGTTTAAAACCAGAAGCAGTGCCCTGGCATCTGTGGCAGCTGCTGGGGATGTGAGATGTGAGTTTTTCTCATCCCCACCTGCAGCCGATAACTGACCAGGTTCTAGTCTCTGCCTCCCCGTCTTTCCTGTCCCTTCCAATTTTCATTATTTCATTTCTTAGATAATTCTTGAACGTAACTTTCCCACATTTTTTAGTCCAAACTATTAGAACTCAAAAGAGCCATCTTTTAAGTGTATAAAATACTGTTTGTGAAAACAGAAAGCTAGAAAGAAAAATGTGGGCCCAGAGACATGTATCAGCCTGTGAAGGCACCTGGCACCAAGCCTGATAACATGAGCTGGATCCCTGGAGTCCCTATAATAGAAGAAGAAGTACATTGTTCACTGACCTCCACATGTATGCCTTGACACACACAGAGAGAGAGAGAGAGAGAGAGAGAGAGAGAGAGAGAGAGAGAGAGAGAGAGAGAGAGAGAGAACAAATATAATGTAAAGAATGTTGTGGACATATTTTGAAATGTATCATATTTTGAGAATGCATTTCAAAAATTTAAACATACAAAACCAAATGCTTGATTTTCTCCCCCAAACCGTTGGCCCCTGGTGTTCATTTTAATTAATGCCATTTCCATTTTCCTCACTGTTTATGCCTTTCGAAACCTTGGGGTTATTCTTGACTCATTTTTTTCTCCCACAATGTTACATTTGATCCATTAGCAAGTGCTGCTTGCTCCAGCCTCCTAATACATTCCAAACCCAGTTGTTTCTCACCTCTTCTCACTTGGTCTCAGCAAGAATTATGAATGTCTAAGCCACTGCAATCCTTTCCTGCTTGCTTTCGCCTTTGCCCTCCTATGGCCTGGTTTTCACAGAACAGTAGGAATAACCATTTTTTAAATGGAAAACTTGCCCTATCGGTCTTTTTTCTGAAATCTTCCAGTGCTGTTTGCTTTGGTTTTGTTCTGAGACTGGGTCCGTAACCCAGATTGGCCTGGAACTCTCTATGTAGCCCAGGCTAGCTTCCACTCCAGTCTTCCTGTCTCAGTGTCTTGAGTTCTGGTTTTGCAGATGTAAGTCTCAAATGTCTTTGGGGGGCAGGGGGCTAAAAGGGTTTAATTTTAAGATTTTATTTACTGTTGTGTGTGAGCGTTTTGCCTGTAGGTATGTATGTGTACCACATGCAAGGCTGGCCCCAAGGAGGTCAAAAGAGGGCATTGAATCCCCTGGAATTGGAGTTACAAGCAGTTGTGAGCTGTTGTGTGAGTGCTGGGAACCTGACCCTGGTCCTCTGCAAGAGTTCTCTTAACCACAGAGCCATCTTTCCACCCCAACCAATGGTTTTTAATGAGATTAAATACAAACTTCTTAACAACTTAGAAAGCTGTCACCTGAGCTGGCCTCATCCAGATTGGCATCTACCATTCATCTCTCATCCACCCTTCTTCATCATTACTGGCCTTTCTGCCAACACTCGAGCATGTCAGACACATCTACATCGAGTTCTGTATTAGTCAGAGTCCTCTAGAGTCACAGAAATTATAGAAGTAGAGTGAAGATAGATAGATAGATGATAAATAGACAGACAGATAGATGATAAATAGATATATAGATGATAGATAGACAGACAGACAGATAGATAGCCAGCCAGACAGATAGATAGATATATAGGTTAATATATGATAGATAGACAGACAGACAGATAGACAGACATAGGAATTTATTGGAATAATTTACAGGCTGCAGTCCAACAATGTTTAGCTATAAATGGAAAGTCCAAGACTCTAATAGTTGCTCAGTCCTGTGAGACTAGATGTCCCAGCTGGCCGTCTGTATATGTTGGAGTCCCAGAGTAGGCTCCAGTGTCAGTGAAGCTGATGAGACAGGGGCAAACAGGTGAAGAAGAACCAACACTCCTTCCACTGTCCTTATAGAGGCTTCCTGAAGAAGGTGTGGCCCAAATTAAAGGTGTGCCTTCCTGCCTCAGGACATGAAGTAAAGCCATGTGTCAACCCCACCTCAAGATCCAGATCACAAATCTGTGTCTTCTAGAGTATGCCCTCCTTTGTAGGTCACTCCAGATGTAGTCAAGCTGACAACCAAGAATTGCTGTCACGGGACCTCTTAATGTGTTGCTCTCTCTTCCTCCAGACACATTCGCCTTGCTTTATTGGGCCTATATTACTTATCAGCCTGCTGGAGAAATAGCACTGAAAACCTCTGTAAAACAGAATGCTCCTACCATGTGCTGCCTCTTACCATCCTGTACTACATACTTTATAGTTAGACTTTACATGAACTATTGCACTTGCTAAGTTATTTACTGTCCCCTCTAACACAAACCAAGAACACACATAGTTTTATTTATCTGTACTTTCCTGGTATCTTTTTAAAATGTCTGCATGGAGTATGGACTTACTAATTGTATTTGTGGAATTAATAAGCTTCTTGTATACGTATCCTAAGCTGGAGTCATACTATCTTATATTCCTTATTTCATCGTCCAGCTTTTCAAAGTTAATAGTTACAGTAAACTTTGACCCCTGTCCACACATCACTTGAGTCTCTTATCCTATTTTATGATAACAGAACTATATTTACTCATGTGAGGGTATAACCATTGATCTACTCAGTCCCAAAGATGGGGTTAACCCAGCCATGAGAACACTATTCTATTTTACCATGTATTATCATGCAATAGGTACATGATTTCATTCTGTAAATGAGAAATAAGGGATGGCTTAATAAAAACGGTCATTCTCATAAAAAGATAAAGTACTAGAAATAACATGAGCTTTGCAGTCAGGCTCTTCTTCTTTTCTTGTTTTTCTTCTTATAGATGTTTTCTTTTGTTGTAATAATTTTTTAGGATGTATTATTATGTATACAGTTGTTTGCCTGCAGGCCAGAAGAGGGCGCCAAATCCCATTACAGATAGTAGTGAGCCACCATGTGGGTGCTGGGAATTGAAGTCAGGACCTCTGGGAGAACAGCCAGCCGGTGCTCTTAACCACTGAGTCATCTCTGCAGCCCCTATAGATGTCTCCTCCTCCTCCTCCTCCTCCTCCTCCTCCTCCTCCTCCTCCTCCTCCTCCTCCTCCTCCTCCTCCTCCTCCTCCTCCTCCTCCTCCTCCTCCTCCTCCTTCTCGACAAAGTTTTTCTGTATAACAGCACTGCTTGTCCTGGAAGTCACTCTGTAGACCTGGCTGTCCTCGAACTCAGATCTGACTGCCTCTGCCCCCCAAGTGGTGGGATAAAAGGCATGCACCACCACTGCCCAGATCACATTTTTATGTTCTATCCCTTGAGCCTAAGTTAGGTCCAGTTTTCTGTCAAGAAACCTTTTATAAGGTCTGACATCACAAACAAAATAAAAAATGAATGGCTAGCTCCTACTTGGGGAAACTTTGGGGGAGTCCAACGATGTTGAGCAGCTGTTATTTGTAAAGTCTTCCCTAACAGAAAAAGAAAAGGTCAAAGAACACATTTGGTCAGATATCAATCACCCTCATCCAGTCTGTCCTTTCCCTCACACCCAGCACCATTTACCAGCCCTTTGCCAAATCAAAATTGTGTGACTTAAAAATAAGAATGTAGTTGGCCAATCAAAAGAGAGCAGTTTTTAATGTGCCAAAACTAAGCTGCATGCACTTTTCTTTGTGCAGATCCTAACGGTTGGCTCCCTCTCTCAGTGACAAAACTTGACAGCCAGGACGGTCCTTCCCGTCTAGTGTTGGTGAACTTCCTGCTCCCTCTCTACAAGAAGCCAGCCTGCAGCCTGCAGCCTAAGGAGAATGGAGGGAACTCGGGCTCCCTAGTTCATGACCCAGGGGAAGAGCACGTTTCTCTTCAAGACACCTCACTGAAACAAACAAAGAGCCAGATTCCCACCCCGTATGTTTCTGCCCAATAGCAAGTCATCTTGTTCTCCTTTCTCTCGTCTACTCTCTTTCCCTTCTGCTTAATTGAAAGACTTTTGTCATCACAACCACTGCTTCTCACATTTTCATTTCCTGCTCTCTCTCTCTCTCTCTCTCTCTCTCTCTCTCTCTCTCTCTCTCTCTCTAAAAGACTTCAAAAAACTAATCTAGCAGGTGCTGGTGGTGCTGGTGATGATGGTGGTGGTTATGGTGGTGGTGCTGATGGTGCTGGTGATGATGGTGGTGGTGATGGTGCTGGTGATGATGGTGGTGATGATGGTGGTGGTGGTGGTGATTATGGTGGTGCTGGTGATGATGGTGGTGGTGATGGTGGTGGTGATGATGGTGGTGATTTGGTGGTGGTAATGGTGGTGGTGATGATGATGGTGGTGATGGTGGTGGTGGTGATGGTGGTGGTGGTGATGATGGTGGTGGTGATGGTGCTGGTGATGGTGGTGGTGGTGCTGGTGATGGTGATGATGGTGATGGTGGTGGTGCTGGTGATGGTGGCGGTGGTGATGGGGTGGCGGTGGTGCACATCTTTAATCCAGCACTGATGAGGCAGAGACAGGTGGACTCTGTGACTTCCTGATCTACACATAAAAAACCCTGTTTCAAGCAAACAAAATAACTAATCTAAATTGTGGGTAATCTAATACTAAACTTTTAACCTAAATGTATAAAAATAAGTAAAATGTGATTCATTGGATAATTCATTTCTTACTAATCTGAATACAGATGTGTTTCCCTTTCATTTTAAACTGATTTTAAGGAGAAATTTAATTGTTTCCTTGGGAAACTTAGTTTAGAAGTTATTGCATTCTGTCAATACCATGCTTTAGTAAGCTAATAAAAATGAACTACTATAAACTCTTGCACCAGATTCAATGGCAAGAGTACTAGGCAGTCCAGAGTTCCAGCTTCAGCTTCAGTCAGTCTCAATGTCAACTATTATCGTATGTTCCACTTAATAAGTAACTAGCTGCAGAAAGATCTGGGTGTGATTGCAGCATCATATGTACTGACCAGACGACTAGGGTTTCTACTTTTAACACAGTTAAAGAGTAACAGACATGATTTTCAAGGCTGTGGAAAAGTACCACACTACTGGGAGAATTATTTTTAAAGGACATTTTAGTCTCGGGTTACCTTACTTTCATGATCTGTTTTTTTTTTTTTTTTTTTTTTTCTTTAAGATCTTCAGAGCACCCAGAGAAATGCTGAGCTACTAACACTTGAGCGAAAGGCTGGAATATTTAAGCCTTGGACATCTGGTGTGGGGACTGAGTTAATTAGTGTCAGGCACACTCAAAATAGTTTTAGCCTTTCCTTAATATGCACGAAATATTTCCTTCGATACCTAAAATCTACTGAATTTCTTTCACATTATGACATGTTGGATCTATATTTGTGCCCTTGCTATTATACACACCAACAGGATGCTTATGAATATCCCTCCTACAGCTCAATTGCATTGAGTTGAATATGTTTTTACCGATACATGGTTTTGAGAAGTATATTGTTTTATGAACTATTTAAGTATCTCATTGAACTTCATATTCTGTTTTGTTTTGTTTTTAGAGACAGAGTATCATGTCACCCAAGCTAACCTCAAATGCATATAATGAAGACTATCTTCAACTCCTGATTCTCTTGCCTCTGTCTCCAAAATGCAGCTATAAATTGTCTTTCACAGCTTCTTATCGAGGCAAAATCAAAAATTTGATTTTGTAAGTCAGGTATTCCCAAACTTGTTAGGAACATCTTTATCTAAGGAGACTAGATATAAATGTCAGGCAAATAATGAAGAAAGAGGGCGAGCTTGCTCCCTAGACCTTAAGGGGCAGAGGGATGGGTGGGGCGGAGGGATGGGTGCTCCAGGTCCACCCATGGGGTTGGGTTTCTCACTTTCTTCATATCGAGTCCCATCATCATCATTCATCCGTGCAAAGCCTGGCTCATATTTTACTTGTTCATTCAGCCTTTCATTCCTATCTCCCACTTCTTCCTCATCCCTCCACCTTTCATCCTCCTACAGGCAACTGGGCCCATGAGCAAAAGAAATACTTTCTTGTATGTGTTTTTGCAAAATATATTATTTTTGCATAAAGATTCTTTCATCCCACACTATGCTTGTATGTTCATTTATAGCCCATGTCTGAATCTACTTAGCCGCTCCTACCTCTTGTCCTGTTCCCATGGTAACCAGTCTTCACATTTTACCTCGCTACTTTCCAAGAGCAGGAAACTCAAGACACCATCCAAACGCTGTCCACCAAAAATAATGCTAAAATGATTATTCTTCTATGAACTTCCACATGAACAGCCCAAGCTGACAAGAGGAGTAAGCACACTGTCCCTTGATCTGAGATGGCTGATTGTGCCTGCCATAAACAGACCTAAAGATTCCAGATGTGAAAGTAGAATAGTTAGAGAAAGGATCTTCCAGATCACAAACCATCCATTTTGTTTGTCTCTAGGATATAAATTAATGCAACAGGAATTAGACTTGTCCACTTAGAAAAAGCAATTGTTTTGTTTATTGAAGCAAGACCTCGCCACATAACTCTGGCTGTCCTGGAACTCACTTGTATAAAACAAGCTGGCCTTGAACTCACAGAGATCCACCTATCTATGCCGCCCAGGTGCTGGGATTAAAGATATGTGCCACCACACCTGCCTAGAACAGATAATTCTGTTTAAAAAAATACGTACTGGGATTTGGGGAGATGTTTGTAACCTGAAAGGTTTCTCTCTCTGTTTAAGACTAGAGATTGGAGAGGTGCCTCAGCAAGTAAGAGAGCATATTGCTCTTGCAAAGAACCTCATGTTATGTTCCCAAGACCCACACTGAATGGTTCAATTCCTGAGACTCACATGGTTAAAGGAGACAACTGACTCCCAGATTTATTTTTTGACCTCCATATGCACCCCATGGCATATGCTCCCCATCTATCTCAACAAATAAAAAAATTAATAAATTGTTTAAAGGTGGAGAATGATTGAAGAAGACATCAATGTCAATCTTTGGTTTCCACATGCACACACATCCACAAAGAGGTAGAGAGGGAGGGAGGAGGTGCATTTATTTTCAAGGTAAATATTCTAGTTATAACTGAAGGGCATGTGGATTATCTTAAGCCATATTAAGGTCCAAGAACAACGAGCCTATTGTATCTGTATAAACAGGATATAATTTAAGAACTAATACATCAATAATAATACAGATGCAGCATTAAAAAGAAATACACTTTGTGAATCTAAATATATGTTATGTGCTCACAGAAACGGCAAGTATATTATATACACAACTTGTATATATAAGTATATAATATACAATTTTGGAAAGGATATACAACCACTGTGAAAAACTGGCAACCCCTAATAACATTAATCGTGGTCCAGAAGTTCTGCTTTTGGCATGTAGCAGAGAGAAATGAAAATATACGTCCAAACAAAGACTTGCACACAAAATAGGGTTTCCCAGTATCACCTGAGTTGTCTAATCTGGTTTTTTTGGGGGGGGGGGCTGAATTGCTTTCAGACAATTATTATCAAAACCCTACATTTGGTATCACTGAGTCTCATTCACAGTGTTTTCTTTCTGTCTTCAAAAGTCAGTATTGTAGGAGGATTATGTTGTTCCATTGTAAATAATTGTCCCACCCACTGAAAAGAATATTAGATTTGGAGTTCTTTTTGTTTTAAAAAGAGAAAAGGGGATATGTAGGGGGATTATGTTGTTCCACTATAAATAATTGTCCCACCCACTGGTTTAATAAAAAGCGCTGATTGGCCAAAGGCAGACAGGAAGTGTGGGTGGGACAATTATTTACAATAGAACAACATAACATAATCCCCCTACAGAATGTCATTTATTTTCTACTATGTTTTGATTTGTTTGTTTGTTTGTTTTTGAGAGGACAGAATATTTCTATGACCTCAAATCTCCCTCACTTAGGCTCTGTATTACTGGAATTACAAGCCTGTGCCACCATGCCCATTCATCATTCTCTCTCTCTCTCTCTCTCTCTCTCTCTCTCTCTCTCTCTCTCTCTCTCTCTCTCTCTCTCTCTCTCTCTCTTCTCTCTCTCCTTCTCTCTCTCTCTCTCTCTCTCTCTTTCTCTCTTTCTCTCTCTCCTTCTCTCTCTCCTTCTCTCTCTCTCTCTCTCTCTCTCTCTCTCTCCTCTCTCTCTCTCTCTCTCTCTCTCTCTCTCTCCTCCCTCTACCTCTTTTTCTCTCATACCTGTTTGTTTCTAAAAGTAAAGGAAATGAGTAAGCTGCTACCTAAGAAGTCTCTACATTAAACAAATTATCTCTAGGTGAGCAGTTCCGCACAGACTAGTCCTCTAAGCTGTGCTGAGGTACAGCCTTAGGGCAGGAGCCACAGCACTCAGAATTAGTTCCACCTGAGCTGGCCTTGTTCACAGGCCCAGCTGATGGGAATGAGGGCTGCCTGGACATCAGCAGCTCTAAGGTGGAAAGGGCACTGGACGGGCATGTGGTGATATATTGTATACTTACTAAAAAATAGTATTGACTATCAGAGGAGAGAATCACCACAGCCAAGCCATTAAGGGCAGGAGCCCACACCTTTAATTCCATCACTCTGGAGATCTATCTGGATCTCTGTGAGTTCAAGGCCTAACAGCCAGGCAGTGGTAGCTCACACCTTTAATCCTAGCTCTAGGAGAATTGAATCAGGAAGTAAAATAGCTGGGCAGGGAAAGAAATATAAGGCAGGAGAAGGGAGAAGTTCAGCCATTCTGCCTGTGTAACCAGTCAGGCTAAAGACCCAAGAAGATAGGACTTACCCTGTTTGGCCTGAGGAGTTGGCTGGGTGAGAATTGCCTGTGGTTTGTTCCCTATCTCTCTGATATTACAGCTTTCCCCCAATATCTGGATCCAGGTTTTTATTATAATACTAAATAGAATTTGAGCAATACTGGCTCATAGTGAGAACTAACACCTGTGTTGGATGCTCTACAGGACTCTGGAATACTGGGCCTAACTGGAGCCTGGGCTTTAAAGTCAAGCTGGCACTGTTGTGGCTGGACCCTACCTTGAGGCATCTTTTGGAAAATTCTGGTCCTACTCAGTTTCTTGTCAACTTGACACAGGCTAAGTTACCTGGGAAAGGAAGCCTAGACAGAGAAGACTGCCTCACTCAAATTGCCTGTAGGCAAGTCTTAACACATTTTATTCATTAACAACTGATATAAGAGGATCCAGTCTACTGGTGTGATGCCACCTCTGGGCAAGTGGTCCTGGTTGTGGGCTGATTACGACAGGATGAAGCCAGAAAGAAGCAGCATTCCCCCATGTCCCTGTTTGAGATCCTCCCTGTCTTGGCATCTGTGCTGGCTGCTCATATGTCGGCTTGACACACAAGCTAGAGTTATCTAAAAGAAGAGAACCTCAACTGAGAAAATGCTTCCATAAGACCCAGCTGTAAGGCATTTTCTTAGTTAGTGATTGATGGGAGCAGATCAGCCCATTGTGGGTGGTTTCATCCCTGGGCTGGTGGTCCCATATCCTATAAGAAAGCAGGCTGAGCAAGTTATGAGGAGCAAACCAGTAAGCAGCACCCTCCTTGGCCTCTGCATCAGCTCATGCCTCCAGGTTCCTGCCCTGACTTCCCTCAGTGATGAACAGCAATGTAGAAGGATAAGCCAAACAAACCCTTCCTCCCCAACTTACTTTTTTGATCATGGAGTTTCATTGCAGCAAGAGAAACCCTAAGACAGTCTCCCTCACTGATAGACTATGATTGGGACATTTAAGCCAAATAAATAATTTCTTCCCCATGTTGTTTTTGGTCAAGGTGTTTTAGCACAGCAATAGGAATCTAAGTAGAGACAGATTCCATTCACCAAGAACCCTTGGGCCAGCAATGTAGCCTGGAACTCTGAGCCTTCCATTACAATGGGGGTGGCTTGCAAATGGTATGTGCCCTGCCAAAGGTGGTCAACCACAGTCAGGTGGGACACAAAGTGTGAAGGAGCACTCAAGAAGCAGAAGCCAGACATTCAATTCTTGTTATTAATGAATGAGTTCAGAATTGCCAAAGTCTACAGCAGGCATTCTCAAACTCAAATCCTCGGAACCCAGATGAAGTTTAGCAATTTCAGAGAAAAAAAAATAATAGAAAGGTTTTGTTCATACACTACATAAGCATAGCTAGTAACTGCCATACTGCCTCCATGTAAAAAATTAAAAAAAAAAAAAAAAAAAAAAAAAAACCAGCAACAAATCAAAGCCCAGAACTTGGTGCATGCTGGGTGAGCATTCCACCACTGAGATCACAGCCCTTCTTCAACTTCTCACGACTCATAATTGTGAATTAGTCCTTTTCGATTCAGAAGAAAACATAACCCTGCATATAAAATCTGGCCTAACTCAAGCACCCATCACCAAACCTGTCACATTAATAGTCCTTTTAATAGCCTTTGTTATGAAAATGCCAATAAAGTTTTAAGCCTAAGTTTGAAGAATTGCATACATTCTAAAAACCTGGAGACAGATGAATAGACCTCAGCAGGTAAATGTTGATGGTGACCAGGAATTTACTCTGTTAGAGCATCTGCTTAGCATGTGCAATGCCCTGGGTTCAGTCTCAACCACGATACATGATGTAAACAAGCTGTTCATAAGAACGCACCACCACAGACCCAGAAACCTCCCTGTGGCCACCCATTCCCTGCAGTGATGAACTGTAATTCCCTGGAAGCAAGCACCAAACCAACTCTTCCACCCTCAAATGGCCTCTGTCAAATATTCTGCCACTTTAGAGAGCAGTTAGTGCAGATTCAAGTTTGCTGTTCTCTAATTGAATGGCACTTTACTCCCCAACCAGGGTAGGAAGACCTCTCCCTCCCCCACATGCCCTATGTTCTCTCCACTTTCAGAGCTAGACATAAGCAGTATCTGAATATGGATTTGGTTTTGTCATTTTGGGTTTGGGTTTGCTTGTTTTGTTGACTGTTTGGGGGCTTGGGGTTTGGGGTTTATTATGTAGTACTGAAGTCTGAGCTGAGGACCTCAGGCATGGCAGGTAACTACTTTTCTACTGAGCAACATCTCCAAGTCCTTTTTATTGGTTTGTTTGTGGACCAGGCATGTAGCATGGTCTCGCCCAGCACTCACTATATAGGACAGGTTGGCCTTGAACTCACAAAGATCCTCTTTCCTCTGCCTCCCAAGTGCTGGGTAAAAAAGTACATGCCACCATACCCGGCCCAACCAGTCTCTTCAAAGCCTAAAATCAACATTACGGTTTGTGGTTGGGCTGAGCACCTATTCATTTTATTTGCTGACCCTCAAACATCGGTAGAACTATTTCCACTAGGTGGCTGTCTTCACCAAGAAGTGTCAGAGCTATGCTAGCTTCTGGAAATCTGAAAACTTCAAAACTTACATTTTACAGAGGTGGGCATGTATGCAGCCATTTAATAGACACTCATACAAAGTATCAATCAGTAGTTTCTTTTTATGCCTTCACACTGGTAGGAAAGGGCAATATGTTAAAAATATGCTCTCAAGATTACTGGGAGAGACAACTAGAATGGGGACCAACCTCTCTGGAAAGAGCTAGAAACATGGTGCAAAGGAAACTCCCAGGAATCTTTGAGAGTGACCCTAGCCAGGACTTGTAGCAATGGGGAAACAGAGCCTGAACCTGCCATCTCCTGCAACCAGGCAAGACTTCTAGAGGATAGATTGGGACACCAACCCAGCACAAAATCTTCAACCTATGATTTGTCCTGCCTAAAAGATGTTTTGGGGTAAAGGTCACATAGAAATTGTGGGAGTGTCCAACCAATGATTGGTCCAACTTAAGATCCATGCCTTGAGAGGACACTACCTGAAGGGCCAGGACCCAAAGGCAGGATAGCTCAGAGACCTAGGCTAGAACCAAACATGACTGGCAAATAAATAAATAAATACATAAATAGTCAATGAAAAGACTCCTCATGGTATTCTGCTATATTCCTAGATTGGTGCCTAGCCCAGTTGTCATCAGAGAGGCTTCACCCGGCAACTGATGGAAATCTATAGCTTGAGGTATCCCGTGGAAAGGGGGGGGAGGATTGTGGGAGCCGAAGGGGCCAAGGATACCACAAGAAAACTCACAGAATCAACTAACCTGGAATCATAGGGATTCACAGATACTCCATCAGGGAGCCTGCATATATGTGACAGTTGTGTAGCTTGGTCTTTAGTGGGAGCAGAGGCTGTCTCTGACTCTGCCGCCTGCTTTTGGGACCCTTCCCCTCTTCCGGGTTGCTTCCTCCCTTAATAGAAAAGGAGGTACCTAGTCTCGCTGTAACTTGATATACCATGACTGGTTGGTATCCATGAGAGGTCTGCCCTTTCCTGAAGAGAAACTGAGGAGGAGGAGTGGGTAGGGAGAGGGGACTAGAGGAAAGGAAAGGAAAGAAACTGGTCAGGATGTCCAAACAATAACAAATGCACTTCCAAAATAGAGAAGAGAATTTTCATTTGAGATTGAAAATATTGTTTAATGTATTGTTTTTTATTTATGTGTCTATACATGGGGCTGCACAAGTTTACATGTTTCATGTACGTGTGGGTGCCCTTGGAGGCCAGAAGAGCATGTAAGACCCATGGAGCTGGAGTTACAGGCAGGTATAAGCTGCCTGGTATGGGTCCTGAGAACTGAATCTAGGTCCTCAGCAAGAACATTAAGTACTATTAACATCTGCATCATCTCTCCATTCCCTGTGATCAATCGATCTTTCTTCCCTCTTTTTTTCTTTCTGTTTTAGATTTATTTATTTTATGTGCATGAGTGTTTTTCCTGAATGTATGTATGTGACTATGTGCATGTCCGATGCATACAGAAGTCAGAAGAAGATTATGAATCACCTTATAAGCCACCAGATGCTGGGAACCAAACATAGGTCAACGGGTGCTCTTAATCACCAAACCACCTCTGTAGTCCGTGACATTTTCTTAAAGAAATGTGAAGTGTGGGCTGAAGGGGCTGGAGAAATGGCTAAGCAGGTAAAGTGTGCTCACTGATCTCACACCCATGGCAGGAGGCTCCCCAACTCCAGCTTCAGGGATCTGACACCCTCTTCTGGCCTCTGTAGATAACCACACGCACCTCATCTACACACACTCAAATAATAATAACAACAATAATTGAAAATATATTTTAAAAGAAAGAAGTGGGAAGTATCCGGCTATCCCACCCTTGTGTAGATTTCCAAAGGACTCTAAGTCATTGTACCACACGCTACTTGCACATCCATGTTTGTAGTTGCACTATTCACAACATCCAGGGTGTGGACAAAGCAATGTGATAATACATGTACAATACTATTGTAGAATATTATCTTAAGATGTGTTACTTTTGTTTATGTTGCATTGGTTTAACTCTGTGAAGCTGTGTTACTGTGCCTGTCTAAAACACCTGATGGTCTAATAAAGAGCTGAATGGCCAATAGTAAAACAGGAGAAAGGTTTGGTGGGGTTGGCAGATAGAGAAAATAACTAAAAGGAGAAACGTGGGAAGAAAAAGAAGAATCCAGAGAAGGAAAAGGATTCCAGGGGCCAACCACCCAGCTACACAGTAAGCCACAGAATGTGGTACAATTTGGGTATTAGCTGACAAGGTTTGGAGGCATGTCTCTAGAGTTCTGAGAGCCTAAACAGGGCGTGGCCAAACCCATCTTAAAAAAAAACACTAAACTCCTTCCTATTTTGTTCCTGTGTTCTCAAAAAGCAAAACAACCACCCCCGCCACAAAACTGTTTCTATCTCCAAAAATTATCTTAAAGTTCAATTTATATCAATAAATATTAATATATCCCTCAATAAATATTAATCCTTCATACAATATATTACAAATAAATATTACTACAATAGCTGGTGCCCAGTAATAACAGAGTAAAAGTAAGATTTACAAAATTAAGATAACAAGAAAAGCACAGAGGTAGACGGGATAATTTAAGTTAAAAGCTGGCAAGAAACAAGCCAAGCTAGAACAGGCATTTATAATTAAACATAAGCCTCTGTGTGTGATTTATCTGGGAGCTGGGTGGCGGGCTCCCCAAAAGAACAAAAACAAACAACACAATAGAATCTTAAGCAGCTGAGAGAAAACTGAAATTGTGTCATGTGCAAAACATGATGCAACTGGGAATCATATTAAGCAAAATAAAGCAGGCTCAGAAAAATATCACATTTTCTGTCATAAACGGAACCTAAATTTATGTGTGTTTGAATGTACATTATTATGTTTGTATGTCACAAAACTGGGAAGGGGCTGAGAAGAGAGGAAGAAGAGATCTTAAGGGAGATGAGAAATAGTGAGGGTAACGGAAGTTTGTCATCATAAGCCAAAGGGATACTGACTGGAAGAAGAGAGGCAGTCAGCGAGTCAGGGAGGGAGTGGAAGGGAAGACAATGAAGGAAGAAACAAATGGGAACAATGTTTAAGGACACACATGTATGAAGATGCCACTCCTTTGTGTTCTCTGAATGCATTCTATGATGGCTAATGTCAGTGTGACAAAATCTTTTGTCACCTTGAATGTTGGCCACTGAGGATGCCTAGGGGCTGGAAGGGATTGTCTTGATTACTGTTAATTGATGTGGGAAGGACCCGTCTTATCTGTGAGGGAGACTGTGAAAAGGGAGCTGGGCTGCAGCTTGCATTCCTTGCTCTCTGCCTTTTTGGATGCAGGGCAAGTCTCTGCTTCAAGCTCCCACGGCCTTGTCTCCACTGCCGTAATGGACTGCACCTTGACCTATGAGCCAGAACAGACCCCCTTAGCATTGCTAGGACCCAAACTTTAAAACAGATTAAAAATAGAAACTAAAGTATGAACGCATACCCAAAAGATCAATAAAAGGCAGATAATATTTTTAAATTATCTCTGAGTAGTTGTTGTTTATGGTGTCAAATCAAAAAGCACTTACTCTTGGAGCTTGAAGACATGGCCCAGCAGTTAAGAATGTTTACTGATCTTGCAGAGCACTAGGGCTCAGTTCCTGGCAGCCACACTGCGACTCATAACAACCTGAATCTTCAGTTCCAGGAGATCCAATGCCCTCTTATGAGCTCTGCAGGCACCTGCACACACATGGGGCACGTGTGTATTCAAGTACACACACATAGCATAAGACTTTTAAAGGATATATAACCCATATTTATTGTAATTTTTGAAGGTTGTGTATCATACACATATGCACACACACACACTCTATATTGTAATGAACTCACAAAAAAAAATATGGAACTAGATTAAAGTGGCCACTCAAACAAACACTTCTATACAGTTAGAATGAAGTCATGATGCTTCACTTACAGTTTTACACCTTTATTATTAATTATATCTTTATACACTTACCCACCCCAAAAGAAAACAAAAAAAGAAAAAGCATATAGGCTCTGGGGAACTGGATCAGCAGTTAAGAGCGCTGGCTTCTCTTTCAGAGGACCTGCGTTTGGTTCCCAGCACCCACATGGTGGTTCACAACAGTCTGTAACTCCAGTTCCTGGTTCTCCAACGCCCTCTTCTGGTCTCCTTGGGCACTGCATGCACATAGTGCACAAACATATATGCAATCAAAACACCTATACACATAAAGAGAAAATAATTACAAGAAAAAGAAAAAATGACACTTGATTTATACTCAAAGAGGTCATATACTCTTTCATTACTCATGTGTCTTTTTGCCAGCATTCCATCCTTCCTACCATCCAATATTACTCCTTCTTGGTCTCTTTTCTAAATATTATACTATACCTATATACACAGCTACCATATATGTGTGTGTGTGTGTGTGTGTGTGTGTGTGTGTGTGTGTACGTGTGTACACACACATTATAAGCTAGGATCTGCATAGGTGGAAAAGCAAATGGGTTTTCTTTCTTTCCATGTTTTGGTGATCTCATTTAATATTTTCTGGATTTTGGTTTTTGGGTTTTTTTGTTGTTTGGGGTTTGTTTATGTGTTTGTTGGTTGGTTGGTGGTTGGTTGGTTGGGGTTGGTTTTTTGAGACAGGGTTTCTCTGTGTGGCCCTGGCTGTCCTGGAATTCTCTGTAGACGAGGCTGGCCTCTGTAGTAGGAGGTTTCTGGCCCGAACTTTTGGGCCTAGCCTCAGGGTTTAGGCCTGCAGACCTGCAGAACCGCAGACCTCAGACTCGCAGAGACACTCAGATGCTTCCAATAGTTTTAGGCTGATCGGCCTAAGGCCCAGGCATATAACTTGCTAACACCTTACCCTTAATCTAACTCATGACTCTAATCCTGTTCAGCCATGCATCTCGGTACCTTTTCTCAGAGCAGTATAGTTGTCCTCTGCTTCTTCTGGCTTCTCTCTGGCCTTCTGCTCTGTTCCGCTTGTTCCTAGAGTCTTCTAGTCTGGTAGCCCACCCACACTTCTTGTCTGCCTTTGACCAATCAGCGCTTTTTATTAAACTCATAGGTGGGCACAATTATTTACAATGGAACAACATAATCCCCCTACAGGCCTCTAACTCACAGAGATCTACCTGCCTCTCTCTCTTGAGTGGGACTAAAGGTGTGCACCACCAGGTCCAGCTACTATTATACTTTCTAAGACTATCTATTTTCCTGAAAGTTTGAAGATTTAATTTTTTTTTTTAGAGCTGAATAATAGTCCACTTTTTTGTTTTGTTTTTCAAGACAGGTTTTCTCTGTGTAGCCCTGACTGTCCTGGAACTCCCTTCATAGACTAGGCTGGCCTCAAACTCACAGAGATCTGTCTGCCTGTCTTTACCTCCTGAGTGTTGGAATTAAAGGTGTGTGCCATCACCACTTAGTTGTTTTATAGAAATATATATGTACCAGAATTTCATTATCCATTCTTCTGTTGCTGTTAGTTCCATTTCCTTACCACAGTAAATAAAACAGCATGAACAGAGTGTGGAAAATTTTTTAAAGCTCTCATTCAATTATAAAAATTAAGCATTTTAATACTGAGAAGAGATTGACTAATGCCTCTCTCTCATAGTTGGTATTTTGTTTAAATCTTATCTCCAATGACAAGGTATATAAAAATAAAATCAATTGAATGAAATTTACTACATGATACAATTGCTTCTTCCCACTAAGTTAAGTTTCGTTAATTAGTGTCTAATGCCTTGATTTTTGGCTAGAAAAAAATTAAGCATCTTGTTTAGAAAGAATTGGTTACTTACTTATTTTTCATGAAAAATTTAAAATTTTCAGATTTTATCATTGTCACAGGTGCTGCTAAGAATTAGTGATCAGTGACAGCTATTAAATATCAAATTGATATGATATTGGCCAAAGATTATACAAATTGATGAAGAAGATCTGGAACAGAGTTGTGCGTTTATGAAAGCCTGATGAGGCCCTGTATCATTCTTCTTAAGACAGGAGCAGTTAATAAGTGGTGCTAGAAAATTGTCTTATTATTGGGGGAGGGAGGTAAAGAAAATAAAGATTTATTTTATGTACTCCCAAAATCGAGTGCATAAGAATCCGTAATTTAAGTATAAGAGAGAAAATTTTAACTTTTAGGGAAAAAATTATTGCCCTTAACAATATTTTTTAAATCTTTTTAAACTACTTATGTGTTTGTTTGTTTGTTTGTTTGTTTGTTTGTTTGTTTGTTTGGGTGACAAGGGCATGCCACAGTGCAAGTGTAAAGGTAAAAGAATAACTTGTGGAAGCTGGTTCTCTCCTTCTACTTGGGGATTAAACTCAAGTTGCCAGGCTTGACTGTAAAAGCCTTTACCACTGAGTCATTTTGCCAGTCCAGAAGGAAATAATATCTTTACAACTTTAGAGTGCCAGTCCATAAGAAAATTTTATCTTTATGAACTTGGGGTCATGAAGAATTCTTAACAGAGGCACAAAGTCTATAAGAAAATATTTAAGTTCAACTACATTAAAACTAAGACATCTTCAGATTGAGAAAGTGATAAACTAATGACAAATTAGGGGAAGATATTTTTCACTAATGTAACCAATGGAGGGTTAGTCACCAAAATATATGAAGAATTCCTTCAAACAAAAAAAGGCAAATGATCAAAAATGGACAGGATACAAATAGGTATTTTACTAAAGAATAACTATAAAGAGATTGTAAATATATGAAGAGATAGTGCTATGGTCTGAAGGATAACATCACTTCCAAAATTCATGTTGAAACTTAATCTTCAATGCAACAATAATAAAATGAGTGATTTGGGGAAAAGCAATTAAGTCCTGAGGGCTCTTAGTTACTTTCCCCATTGCTGTGACAAGGTATCTTGTGGTGATATATTTTATATTTTATAAAATAAGGCTGGAATATCAGAGAGAGGAAACAGACCACAATCAATTCTCACCCAGCTATCTTCCAAAGTACTCAGCTTGGCTCGTTCCTTCTACAGAATCTTCTGCTTTCTGCCTACAACTCTTTAAATATCTTCTTCACCCATTTCCTTCACTTCCAGGTTCAACTTTGCATCATAATTCTAGAGTTAAGATTAAAGATGTGGGCTACTACTATTTGGTAGTTAGGCCTTGAACTCACAGAAACACAGAAAGACCTTTGTCTCTGGAGTTATGGAATTAAAGGCATGAGTTACCACTCTTTAATGCTCCTGGATTGACTGGAACTGGATCTGTTCTCTGATATACCAGGCTGATTTTATTAAATATAAAATATGTCACCACAGTATCTGATAAGAAGCAATTTAAGGGGTTATCCAAGAGAACCCCTGTCTTAGTCAGGGTTTCTGTTGCTGCAAAGAAACCCCATGACCAAAATGGAAGTTGGGGAGGAAAGGGTTTATTCGGCTTACACTTCAGCATTGCTGTTTGTCACTGAAGGAAATCAGGACAGTAACTCAAACAGGGCAGGATCACAGAGGCAGGAGCTGATGCAGGTCATGAAGGGGGATCCTGCTTACTGGCTTGCTTCTCTGGCTTGCTCAGCCTACCTTTTTATAGAACCCAAGACCAGCAGCCCAGGGATAGCACTACCCACCATGCCCCATTGGTCACTGTAGTGGGATTATGTTGTTACATTGTAAATAATTGTCCCACCTACTGGTTTAATAAAAATGCTGATTGGCTGAAGGCAGACAGGAAGTGTGGGCAGGGCTACCAGACTAAGAAAACTCTGAGAAGAGAAAGAACAGGGCATGCCACAGAGATGCCAGAGAAGCCAGAAGATGCAGAGGACAACTATGCTACTCTGAGAAAAGGTACTGAGCCACACAGCTGAACAGGATAAGAATCATGGGTTTGTTTAAGAGCAAGAGCTAGCTAGAAATATGCCAGAGCCATAGGCTGATCAGCATAAAATTAATATAAGCATCTGTGTGTTTCTGTGAGACTGCGGGTCTTTGGGTCTGTGGGTCTGGACCACAGGCCAGACAGGCCAGAAACTTAATACTATGGGTCACTAAATGAGAAAATGTCTTAGAGCTGAATCTTGAGGAGGCATTTTAACTGAGGCTCCTTCCTCTGATGACTCTAGCTTGTGTCAGGTTGGCACACAAAACCACCCAGTAACTCCCTCCCCCCACAAATAATACAACTATTGCTGATTTTCTTGGCTGCCCACCAGAACTTGATTGTAAGACACTACTATTTAAAGGTACCACATACTCTGGTCACAAGACATGAAGAAATCAAGTTGGTACTAACCAAGAAGCTTCCTCCCTGCATTCATAAAACTGGACAGTTATGCTAGATGCTAGGGGGAAACCATCAACAGTCTTAGCCAACTATGAACCCTGAATGTAACCAGAAGTTTCTGACCCATCTAGCCTCAAGGTCCGGACCCACAGACCCACAGTTCCACAGAAACACATAGAGGCTTATATCAATTACAAACTGCTTGGCTTATGGCTCAGGCTTAAAACTAGCTCTTCCAACTTAACCCATTTCTGTTTATCTTTGTTTTGCCACATGGCTCATGGCTTACCTGTACTTTAATATCTTGCTCTCTTGGGGCAGCTTGCAGCATCTCTGTCTGACTCCACCCTTCTTCCCCTTTATCTATGCTTGGATTTCCTGCCTGTCTATAAGCTGCTTTGCCATAGGCCAAAATAGTTCCTTTATTATTCAATGGTAATTCACAGCATACAGAAAGATATCGCACATTACCTGTAAGCTACAATAATTACCAGCATGGTAAAATATGTCCCTAGTGCAATACTGGCATACATGTTAGGGGGTAGCCCAACAACTTTCTGCTTAGATTGAAGGCCTACCTTTCAGGAGGAAATACATTCCTGTGACCATAAATCTAGACAAGAACCCATAGTTGGGGAGCTTATATGTCCCAGAGGTGAACCCACTGCTATTGTTTTGCTAAGTGGTCCCAGTGTCACACTACCCTCTAAATACACATCTCTATTTCTATAGTTTGAGGACAGCTCTCAGACCTCTTTGCAGTGGATGGTAGTTAACTTAGAAACTTGCAAATGGCCAAATTGCAGAGAATAATGCTCTGAGGAGTGTTCAACACAAATGAGACATCTACATCGCACTCCCTTACTCCAGGCTCAGAGAGCGTTATGGAGGAGGGAGCTGAAGATTTTAAGTAGTAGAGCTCAGATAGAACTAATCTCAGCAGCTGTGGTTAAAGACTCGCACAAGATAAGATGGAGAACTGGAAGCCGGGAGTCAACAGTCACATGGAAAGGGGAAAGAATAAGAAATCCTTATTAGGATTCTATTCTAGCCTCTGAAGCCACACTCGGGCCTAAGTTCTGATGTCAAGCCCCATTTAAAAAGAATCCCCACCGCCAACTCTCTCTTACTTTTTCCCTCCAGGGAGTGTTCTCTATCCCTCTCTCCCTCTTTCTCTTTCTCTCTCTCTCTCTCTCTCCCCCTCTCTGTTATTATAATAGAGTCCTTCTACATAAGCAATCTAAGTGTCTCCTGCTGTGCCGCCTCTTGCTGTGCCTCTCATGTCCGTGGGGCATGAGGCCACCAGCTAACCAGGTAAATGTGTTATCATATCATAACAGATCAAACATGATCCCAACAATCCTACTCCTAGCTGAGGTGCTTTTGACAGTTGGTGCCTTCTGGAGAAGAAGAGTTTTCTTTAAAAGAGTGACCCTCCCTGCTAGGTCAGCCATGCTCTGGTGAATGACTCCACACCCACGAGTATATATGGGTAGGACAAATTGGGCTGGTGGATTAGATTTTAAAAAGAGGTAGACACAACATATAAATACAAGTAACATTATACAGACTGAGAGGGTGCTGTGTATATATTTATGAATAAACACACACACCAACAGTTAAAGAAAAAGAGGCCATGAATTTGAGATAGACCAAGAGGGAACATGGGAGTGTTTGGAAGAAGGAAAGGGAAGTTGTAAATAACATAATTATATTATAATGTTAAAATATTTTTAAGCTCGGGGTGGTGGTGCACACTTTTAATTCCAGCACTCGGGAGTCAGAGGCAGGTGAATCTCTGTGAGTTCAAGGCCAGCTAGGTCTACAGAGCAAGTTCCAGGACAGCCAGGGCTACACAAAGAAACCCTGTCTCAAAAAGCATATATTTCTCATTTGATTAACATTCTGTACCTGGTACCTATGGCCACTTCATGGCTCAAGACACACTCATCCCTAGCTAAAAAGTCCCTATAGGAGACTTTAACAGTCCTAACACTAATCAAAATTTCTAAGCCCAATCTTTTTTGAGACTCAGTACAATTTCTTAACTGTGAGCCCCTATAAGATTAAAAAATAATGTTATAGACTTCCAATACACAGTGCCACATAGTAAACATCCATGTTCTAAAATGAAGAAACGAGACAAGATACTCTTAGGAACCTGGGAGCTGACTCAAGAAAATGCTTTATTTGCTGGAGACAAGCAGGGGTGGGGCTTTTTAAAGAGAGGTTTCCTGACTCAATGTAGTGGCAAAACACTTGTGAGTCTTTAAGAGGCCCTGTGGCCAAATACTTAAATGGAGTGCATGAGCAGCAGACGACAGTGCTTTACTTGGTGATTATATGGACCCTAAAATTCCCCAGAGTGGTAATTGTGTCTGCCAATACCTTTGCTAAAAAGCTAAATTCTATGAAGCTAGTCTAGGAGCTGGGTGGAGCCAGCCAGCCACCTTAGGGAAACTTTTAATACTAGTCATTTGTTAGCAGATTGAGGGTGTGGTCAGAAACAGAAAGAAATAGAGGAAGGTGTGTTGCATTAAGGTTTCCTGGTCCTGGGGTGGCCAGAGGTCCAGACCCACTGACCTGTAGCCCCAGACTGCTTAGCCGCTGCCACGGTTCAGGCCCCCAGAAATGATTCAGATGCTTATATTAAGTTCATGCTGTTTGGCCTATGGCTCAGGCACATTGCTAGCTAGCTCTTACATCTTAACTCAACCCATTTCCATTAATCTGTCCTGCCATGTGGCCCGTGGCTCACCTGTGTTCCTTACATGCTTCTTCTTGGGTGGCTGGTTCAGTCTGTCTGACTCCGCCCTGCTTCTCCTACCTATTCTGATTTCCCCTCCTACTTCTTCTAAGGTGCCTGTCATGGGCCAAAACAGCTCCTTTATTTAAAGATTGATATTCACAGCATACAGAAAGGCATTCCCACATCAGAGGTGGGTGGAGTCAGCTGCCCTAACCAAACAAAGGTGTGGTCAGAAAAAGAATAAGATAAGAAATAAGAAATATACGCAAAGACAGATTTTTTTTAAAAAATTCTAAACAGTTTAGAGTGTGTTTAAAAATAGACATAGGCTTGAGAGAGAAAATCCTTTTTTAAGGATAGAGAAAGTCCTTAAAAAAGAAATAGAGTAAAAATAATAAGCCACATAAAGATGGAAATTACAAAGAGTGTCTGGATACTATATGCTATTGTCCTGTCTTTACATTTTTTGACTGAAAATGAAGCAGTTAAAGCTGCTAAGAGACATTTGATTATAAATGCTACTGGATTAATTCAACCTATTTCTTTTGCAAATGAGTTGACTTTAAAATTGAAATCAAAAGTTATGCTACTTTGGAGAAGAGGTTTTCTCTTTATTTCCACAAAAAATGAGAGCCTGTGGGTTTATTCCTGATTAAAGAAAATAAAGTTTGATCGAGGAAGGTCCCCTGAAAAGTCTCCAATGGAAACAGATAGTCCAGAAGATTCAGCATTTCAGAGCACCTCTGTTGTGGTTTCCTCTGAGCCCTGCATCCAAAACAATTTTAAGGAGACTGGTTGAGATGACCCAGCTTTAGTGACTATTCTACTAAGGACTTGTCCATAATCCTAAATTTTTCTTTGGATCCCCATGGGATTGTTAGTGCCCCCATTCAGCAGGAAGTAGCCTAGAGAACTACCCCCATACCCCCCCCCCAAAATGGACAATGGATGTTTGTCTTTGCTTACAATGCTGTTTATAAATTGTTATAGATAATGGTGAAAATAAGAATATTAGATTTGGAGTTCTTGTTTCAAAAAGAAAAAGAGGAGGCATATGCTGTGGGACTATGTTCTGGTACATTGGAAATATTTGTCCCTCCTACTGGTTTAATAAAAAGCTGATTGACAAGAAGGTAGACAGGAAGTGTGGGCAGGGCTACCAGGCTAAGAAAACTCTGGGAACAGGAAGAGCAGACAGAGATGCCATAGAGACACCAGAGAAACACCAGGAGAGAGGCCAGTAGACTCAGAGGAAAGAAGACAGCCATGCTGCTCTGAGAAAAGGTACCAAGCCACATGGCTAAACAGATTAACAGAAATAGATTGAATTAAGATGAAAGAGCTAGCTATTGATTTATCTGAACCATAGTTCAATTAGCATGAAATTAATAGAAGCTTTTGTGTGATTATTTGGGGCTAAGAGGCAGTGGGAATTCCAGAGGGTCCTAACCTTGGGGCTAGACTGGAAAGGCTGGGCCAGAAACTTCCTATTACAGTGACCCCATTTCTTGGTTAAAAATTAGCTAATTGATTTTCTTGTTGCAAAACACCTGACAAAAAGCATAAGAGAGGAAGGGTCCATTTTGGTTTAATTCAAAGGGATAGCTAGGCAGGATTTTTGAGTGCAGAGAGAGTGCTGGGAAGAAGACAGGCAGAGTCTGAGGAGTCTCAAGTTAGAGTAGAAAGATACAACACGGGAAGTACATAGATGAAGTAGACAAGCCTCAAAGCATCACATAGATTAATAGAAATGGGTTAATTTAAGTTGTATGAGCTGGCTGGAGACAAGCCTAAGTTATCAGCCAAGCATTTGTAATTAATAATAATTCTCTGTGTGGTTATTTGGTACTGACTGTTGTGACACAGAAAATCTCTAACTACATGTGTGTGTGTAGTACAAAGATGATCTGAGGCTATAGTGAGGAGGTAGCCATTATAAGCCACAGAAAAAGGTTTTGAAGAAACCAAACCAAGCCAATAAACATATTGATCTAACTTAAAACATAAAAAAGGAAAGGAGGGAAAAAAAGCTTATTTAAACCACCTATTTTGTGATATTTTGCTAAGGTTGCTCTCTGAATGAATGCAGATGAAACTATTTTCTGTCTTTGTTAGCTGACTTATCTTGCTTAACATTACATCCTCAATAATCACCTATGTTGGGGCAGGTGATAAGCCTCTTTTCTGGAGGCTGAGTAAGATCCTGATATGCATTTATCACATTTCATAGTCATCCATTCATGGGATTAATTGGATTGCTTGTGTCTCTTTGCTGTTGTGAGTAATAGTGGGTCGATTACCCACTTAATGCCTGAGAAAGATTAGAAAGGGTTCTAGATCACAGAAACTGAGCCAAAGAAGCTTCCCAATTGTGTACAAAGAAAGCATGGTCTGGGTCACATTCAAAATGGCGCCGGCGGACTGGCGGCAGGCAGTGTAAGCTGCAATCAGGCGGGTTCCTGAAATCTCACAGAAGACTCAGTAGCATGTGATTGATTTTAGATTTCTGTTTATTTTGAACAAAAAAGAAACAAATTTTCTTCGTAGCAGCATTTTCTTGGGTGTGCTCTGTTTACTGGCCACGAATAGATACACGGTCCGTTTAAGACAACTTAGTGATTCAGCCTAATTTGCAAAAACTGTGCTTCTTTTTAGAGAATGTATTTTAAAAGCTCTTAAGGTTAAAAGATGATTAAAGATTCACAATAAAACAGATTCAGATAAAAAAGAAAAACCTGTAAACAAGTTACAATGTTTGTAAAAGGTACATAGGCTTCAGAGAGAAAAGAAAGAGGTTAGAAAAAGTTTTTAAAGTGAGAAATAGAGTAATAAAAATATAATAAGCCACGTAAAGATGGAAAATAGACAAAAAATCTGGATTTTGGTTGTTATTGTGTTTTCTTTTAATTTTTTAACTGTTAATGAGCTAACTGTAGAAAGACAATGGATTGCAAATGCAAAGGCTACTAAGTTAAACAAGAATATATATTTTAAAGGTATTTTGATTTCAAAATTTGTGTCTAAGGATTTATTGCTTCAGAAGAGTTCTGCTTTTGTTTCCACAGAAGATGAGAACCTGTGGATTGCTTCCAGGCAAATATGGTTTCATCAACTAAGACCCCCTGAAAAAACCTGATGAGAAGAGATGGCCATATCAGCTTCAGAGCTGCAGACTGATCCAGTCTCAACAACTGTGAGATTTTCAACGCCCTATAATCAGCAGGAAGAAGTAATAAAAAACTACGCCCAAATTCCCCAAATATTGTTTCTAAATGTTTGTTTTCATTATAAATGGTTAATGGTCATAGTCAATCACTTTCTAAGAAGAAAAGGGGGATATGGTATGTGAATGCTTTTTTAAAAAATTAGATTATTGAATTTACTTAGATCAGGTAATCAGCTGTTAATCTCAAAATGCTTTACATTGGTATAGATTTTGGTTTATTGATACAAATTTAAGGTCAATTTTGTTATGCTGTATGTGTTTTTCTACTCTTGTTTAAGGTATGATGTTCATATAACTGATTTAAAATTGTAATGTATAATTAAGAAATGAAGGTTAATAGTCACCTTTGATAATCAAACTTATAGTTAGGTTAGTTATGATTTTTAAGTATACAAAGATATATTTTAATTAGGTAGGTAATCTTCAAATACTTCTAAGACCTACAGAATATGGCATTTAAAATGTTTTAAGAACTTAGACTTTTCTGGACAGTGAAACAGATTTGTTCCTGGCAGCACCAATCTTCAAGAGAAAAATGGGCATCGAAGAAACTCCATATGGAGTCTACTCTATTTATGGTAATGGTTAGCCACTGGAGAAGAACCTGTTCTTATATTGACTGCTTGACAGTATGCTGTTTAAACTGGACATGCATGTTCCATAAGAAGATGACCTCTGAACTTTGGCAGAACAAGCCAAGATGGTCATTCAGTTTCCTGCTTTACAGAGAAAACTGTCAGACATTCTTCAGGACTCAAGGAGAAGCAGCGGATGAACTGTGTCAGAATGGACAGAGCAGATTTCCTGTTTCACTGAAATGAAAAGAGACTCTGGGCCTGTAGGCTGAAGATGGATGCCCCAACTTTAAAAAAGAACTTTGGGTGACTGTCCAGGCAGATAGGTGTCATCTCTGTCCTTTCTAGATTTTAGAAGTCGCTTGCACTTCTGGTTTACTTGGGTAAATATATCCTTCTGTGGTCTTTGATGTAGTTGAAGATTAGATAGTTATATGTACAGTTTTTCTTAGTCATTTGAAAGGTATATTAGATATGAAACTTTAGATTCATAAAGATAAAATAGATGATAGAGTATTTTCTTTAATTTTGCTAAATACAAATAGACTAGATATTGTAACTGTAATTCTTGCTTGATAGCTATTTTGTTATATATAATTTTGCTATGTTAAAATTGAAACCTTCCTTTTTGATTAGACAGAAAGGGGGAAGTGATGTGGGAATGCGTTTATGTATGCTGTGAATCTCAATCTTTAAATAAAGGAGCTGTTTTGGGCCATGGCAGGCACCATAGAAGAAGTAGGAGGAGAAATCAAAGCATAGGTAGGAGAAGCAGGGCGGAGTCAGAGGCAGACCGAGCTGAAGCCGCCCAAGGAGAAACATGTAAGGAGCACGGGTGAGCCACACGGGCCACGTGGCCGACAGATTAATAGAAATGGGTTGATTTAAGATGTAAGAGCTAGCTAGCAATGTGCCTGAGCCATAGGCCAAACAGCATGAAGTTAATGTAAGCGTCTGAGTCGTTTCTGGGGACCCGGGCGGCTGGGCGGCTAAGCGGTCTCGGGCGGCAGGTCTGTGGGTCTCGGATCTCTGGCCGCCCGGGACCCAGAGAAACCATACTACAACACATGATTGTGGAAATATTTAAGTTCCTGCTTTCAGATTGTTTGACCACATATACCCAGAAGTAGATTGGATGGTTGTTACAATGTGTTTTCTTGGTCCCAGGCGGCCAGAGGCCCAGATCCACAGACCTGCAGCCCCAGACACCTTAGCTGCCTGCTGTTGCTCAGGTCCCCAGAAATGACTCAGACGCTTATATTAACCTCATGCTGTTTGCCCTATGGCTCAGACACATTGCTAGCTTGCTCTTACATCTTAAATCAACCCATTTTTATTAATCTTTCCTGCCACGTGGCCTGTGGCTCACCTGTGTTCCTTACATGTTGCTCCTTTGGGCTTCTGGCTCCCTCCGTCTCTGACTCCGCCCTGCTCCTCCTACCTACTCTGATGCCTCCTCCTACTTTTCCTGTGGTGCCTGTCATGGGCCAAAACAGCTCCTTTATTTAAAGATTGCTACTCACAGCATACAGAAAGGCATTCCCACATCAGATGGTAGGGTTTTTTTTCCTTTCTTTTGTTTATTTGTTTTTCAAGACAGGGTTTCTCTGTGTACCAGCCTTGGCTGTCATGGAACTAGCTCTGTAGAACAGGCTGCCTCTGCCTCCTGAGCACTGGGATTAAAGGTGTGCACCACTACCACCAGGCTCAGGTGGTAACTTTATGTTTAATTTTTATTTATTTTTATTTTTATGTACACTGGTGTTTAGTCATGGGTGTCAGATCCCTGGAACTGGATTTACAGACAGTTGTGAGCTGCCATGTGGCTGCTGGGAATTGAATTGAACTCAGGATCTCTGAAAGAGCAGCCAGTGCTCTTAACCACTGAGCCATCTCTCCAGCCCCATGCTTATTTTTTTTAAAAAATAAATTTATCTATCTACCTACCATCTATTTATTTATTTTACATCCCAGACCTAGTTCCCCCCTCCCTCCTCTCCCCACCCCACCCCTTTTTTCCCACCCACTCCCTCTCCATTTCCGTTTAGGAAAAGGCAGGTCTCCCATGAGACAAAACAAAACATGGCATATCACAGTTGCAGGAAGGCTAAGCACTTCCCCATGTGTTAAGGCTGAGCAAGGTGACCCAGTATGAGGGGTAGGGTCCCAGAAGCCAGTATAAGAGTTGGAGACAGCCCCTCTTCCCTCTGTTAGAAGTCCCACAAGAGGACCAAGCCACACAACTGTAACATATATGCATGGTCAGTCCCATGCAGGTTGTCAGTTCAATCTCTGTGAGTCCTTATGAGCCCAGGTTAGTTGACTGTGTGAGTTTTGTTGTGGTGTCCTTGACCCCTCTGGCTTCTACAATCCTTTTTCCTCCCCTTCTGCAGGATTCCTGAACTCCACCTAATGTTTGGCTCTGGGTCTCTGCATCTGTTTCCATCAGTCCCTGAATAGAAGCCTTTCAGATGACATTGTGCCAGGTACTAATCTGGTCCCAGGAGATGACAAGTATCTATGTATCTGTTATTACTAGGAGTCTTAACTAGGGTCTTCCTTATAGATTCCTGGGAGATTCCCTTGAGCTAGGTTTTTACCTGACCCCAAAATGTCCCCTTTTGCAGAACTCGCTCCCTTGGTTGTCTTCCCCTACCCCTCCCGGGGTTCATGCTCCCTTCCCTGCTCACTCTCACAAAATCTCTTCTATTTCCTGTGTCTAGGGAGATCCAGGTGTCCCCTTGTTACCAAGTCCATGTCGGGGAATGTAGCATAGGTTTATGTTTTATTTTACAGCTAATATCCACTTATGAGTACACACCATGTTTGTCTTTCTCAGTCTGGGTTACCTCACTCCGGATGATTTTTTTCTAGTCCCATTCATTTGCCTTCAAATTTCCTGGTGTCATGTGTTTTTAACAGCTAATATTTCATTGTGTAAATATATCACATTTTCTTTATTCATTCTTCTGGTTGAGAGATGTCTAGGTTTCTAGGTTCTGGCTATTATTACAAATAAAGCTGCTAAGAACATAGTTGAACAGGCGTCCTTATTGAGCATTCTTTGGGTATATGCCCCCAAGAGTGGTATAGCTGGTGTAATGCTATGATAACCCGCTTACCCAGTTGGTTGATAGATGATGGATGGAAGCCCCATGCCCCATGTGGACACCGTGGAAGGGTCTACGTGGAGGGACTTTGTTATAGAGAGAGGAAGAAAAGATAGATGGATAGAAAGAAAGAAGAGAGAGGGGAGGGGGTTGAGGAGTGTGCCTCTCTCACAGAGTGGGGAGAAAGAAAGATGAAAAGAGAGGGGTCAAAGGTGGGAATCCTCCTTAACGGAGCAGGACTTCCGAATTCGGGGCAGGCCTAGGCTAATTGCCGTTGGTCAGGTGTGGCTTCAGGGGCTAGAACAGAATCCTAACAGCTGGGCTTTATGGTAGGTAGATTGATTTCCAGTTTCTGAGAAACTGCCACACTGACCTCTAAAGTGGTTTAATCAATTAATTTCATGTTTTGGCATTTTGCCTGCACTATGTGTGTGCCAGGTGCCTGGGGGCCAGAAGAGGGTAACAGACCCTGAGACTGGAGCTATGATTGTCCACAACCATGTGAGTGCTGAGAATTGAACCCAAGTCTTAGGAAGAGCAGACTGTGCTCTTAACCACTGAGACATCTCTCCAGTCCCAACAGATTAAGTTTTTGAGGAGCTACCAAGTAGTTTTCTGTGAGTATACAATGTATGACCCCATCAAGAGCAGAAAAACGATTGATTCTAAGTCCCATTTTCTGTTTGCTTTAGAATAGTCATTCTAATGTGGTTTTCAACTGCATTTCTCTAGAAATTATATACTTTTTTTTTTTTTTTAGCGTTAGGGATGGGAGATGGATGCTGTGCCAGCATGATACACATATTGGAAGGGAACACATAAGCAGAAATTACTAACTAAAAAATAATTGGGTATTTGGCAAGTTGATGAAATGAAGAAATATGAGACACAATCACAATCCTTAGGTATGTTCATGAATGTCCACTTTATTAAAATTTATTTGGTATAAAATTTAAATTTAGACCAAATAGCCTAAGAACACGATTCTAGAATAAACATATATAACAAAGTTTCCATTTACTAAAATGCTTTAAAAGTGTACCCTGCTTTTCTCCCACAGCAGTGAGTCAACACTCCCAAACAAAAACTGGATTTCCTGAAAAACAGGTTAAGTCAATTCACAGGGGGAAATGCTTGTCAGCATGGCAAAGGCCAGCACTTTCATGAAAGCAAAATCTATATATACCTTTCTTTCGGGTTCCTGAAACAAGATCACGCACAAATATGTTACTACTACCTCAAACATAAAAATGAATTGTGTGCTTGTATTTGATCACGGGGAGGAAAAAAAAAAAAAAAACAAAACTTCAAAAAACTTTTTTGATGTGCATGCTCAGTATACCGGCACCTTGGGCACATCCGGTAACAATACCGATTTATATATAGATTCTCTAGTCAGCACTGAGCTAATAATTTACTATAGGAAATGTAGCTAATCAGAGCCACCCCCCACCCGCAAGTGTTGCTTTAGAATTGAGATTAACTTTCATCGCTTTCTTGATTTAGGACCGTTCATCCAAACTTCTCGGTATGAGCAACCGGTCCATTTCTGAGAAGAGGCTTAAAAGAAAAACAAAAGCAGATGCGGAGGGTTAAGTGAAGAGACATTGTAAAGAAAACGGGCGAGGGAGGGGGGAGCAGAAATCTCCCAGGGGAAGGTACGGAAGCAAAGATACAGAAATTTTTCACACTAAAACTTCCAAAAGAAAATGCATGCCTGGAACAAAACTTGCAAAGGTTCATTTTCAGTATATGAACAATGAAGCTCATCTCGGGCAGTCTATGCTTTAAGAAAAAGAAGTCTGCAGGCCCTCTCGGTTTCAGCAGAAACCCGGTAAAGATGGCGGTGGGCCGAAGCCCCTTCTCTTCCAGCAACCAAAGGCTCTCGCTGCACATTTCCCACAAGCCCCTCCGCGCGGCCCCGCTCGCCCAGACCGGCCCGGCCAGAGCGCATCCACTGCGCACGCGCTAGCTGACGTCACGCGCGCTCCCAGGACCCGACGGAGCTGGCAGGAGTGGTCTCGGCTGCTTCCGCCGCCGCGTCGCTCCAGGGCTCGGCGGGCGGGTTCGCGCTGCCTCCGCCGCGGTGGGGCAGCCGGGGGTCACGGAGTCGAGCAGGGGGCGCGCGGCGGCGCGGCCATGGGACTGCGCCGGCTCTGGTGACAGCGGGAAGCCAAGCGGCCCGGGCCCTGAACGCGTCTCCTGCGGGGGGCCTCGCCCTCCTGCTCGCGGGGCCGGGGCTCCTGCTGCCTTTGCTGGCTCTGCTGCTGGCGGCGGCGGCGGCCCGGATCATGTCTGGCCGCCGCTGCGCTGGCGGGGGCGCGGCCTGCGCGAGCGCGGTGGCCGAGACCGTAGAGCCGTCGGCCCGAGAGCTGTTCGAGGCTTGCCGCAACGGGGACGTGGAGCGAGTGAAGAGGCTGGTGACGCCCGAGAAGGTGAACAGTCGCGACACGGCGGGCAGGAAATCCACCCCGCTCCACTTCGCCGCAGGTAAGCGCCGGCCCCGCATCGCCTCCCGCACGCCCCACCTTCAGGCTCGGGCTTGCAGGCCGCAAGCCGAGCAGCACTGCCCTGTCTCCGACCTTTCTCCGGGACTCATCACGGCCATCTCGTTTTCTTCTCTCGGGGTTCGTGATTAGGGGTGAGATGAGCGTGCTCTCTGGAAGTTGTTTTCGTGGTATTGTCTTCTTTGTTGTTGTTTGTGTGGTTTGTTAGGGGCAGGTGCTTTGTTTTGTTTTACTGTGTCAACAATACCTGCACCGACTTCCGGTCTTCCTACCCTGAAGAGCCTCTGCACACAAGAAAGGCATAGAAGGTCTTGTGATTTGAAAGAGTATCTATCTCAACAATTCACCCTTTGTAATAAGTTACACTGTAACTCTTATCAACCCCTTAAAATCTAGCGGCCTTCGTTAACTGTGAAAATGTAATTTAGGAGTGTTTTATTGGCTATTAACTCATTAGAGTTAATTGGTTTAGGTTTCTGGAGACTAACACCGGAAATAGGCAAGTTTGGGAGATCTCTGAGATCTAATTGGGCTGAGTGTGGGTGGCCTCTGCCACACACACACACACAAGTTGGGGTGGAAAGTAAACGAAAGACAAGATAGGACAAGAACTTGCGCTTGGATCTAGGATTTTGAGACTCATTTTGAGTCATCCTGAGATTTATTTTAGATAGTTTGAAATTAGTTTTAACTACTGGGTTCTCTTTAAGATACCAGAGTGCAAAAGTTGTTGAGGTATTTAAAATAGCCAGGAATGGGACCAGTTTACTGACTTTTTCTACTTCTCATTAAGGACAGATTGTAACTTTTTAATCTCATGAAGTTGGAATAATTATGGCTTGTTAACATTACTATAGTGTGCATCAAAACTGTTTAGCGGTTCTTTCTAAAAAGAAGTATTTTAAATTACTCTTGTTCCTTTGGGGCAGGAATGGTGGACAGAAGAGCATGAAAGAGATTTCCTTGTTTGCAGACATCGATTTTACAGTTACACCAATTGTTGATCTGTTTGCTTTTTCCTCATTTTAAAATGTCCGTGCTGTCATGAATCGTGTTTCCCTTAATGGAGTGCCCCCTTGGGAGCCTTTCTACGAGGGAAAAGTTTGGAAAAACCACTGTTAGGTTACTGGAAACCCCTGTGGACACTGGAAAGAAAAGAGTACTGAAGCCAAATCTGTTAGCAGTGTCGCATTTCTTCGGCTAATTTGAATTGTCCTGCTTGACCATTTAGCCAGCCTATTTGGCAAACAGTCACAACCAACTGCTACATAATTCAAAGGGGTAATGTTACTTAGATTATATGCACTTGATAAAAATAGCCAAGGACGATCTTCGTTGCCACCTTTCAAGAATTTGATGTATTAGTGAGTTCATGTCTGAAAATAGTATTTAGAGATGTGGGTTTATAGTGTGACCATCCCAGCCTCAGTTCTTCTCCAGTGTACCCCTCCCCCACCCCAAGTGTGGCCTCTAAGGCCTTGCACATGCTAGACCAGTGTTCTACCGCTGAATGGTGTAGCGTATACCCAGCCCCTTTCCTTAATTTCAAAGCATATTTTACATGTCCTTTATACTGTTTGTCCAGATTGAAATGGAAATTTAAATAGCATAGTGACCAACTCATGACTCATAATTCACCTATGTAGACAGTTTTAGGTTGTAAAACTAAAAAATTAAGACATAAAGAGCAAATCAAAAATAATTACTAAGGAGGCTAGAAGAGTGGATAAAGTGCTTGCCTTGAAAAATGAGGATTTAAGTTTAGATACCCAGCACCCACATTCAAAACAAAACAAAACAAAAAAACCAGCTGTATTGATCATGTCTGTAATCCCAGCTCCAGGAGGTAGAAAAATCCTTGGGGCTTACTGAGCCCTTAGTCAGTGAACCCCAGGGTCAATGCAAGATCCCGTCTAAAATAAGATGGAGAGCCATAGATAAGATGCCTGACCTGGCACATCTTCGAGTGCGCACACACATGTACCACACACACAGAGTAATAAAAAATAATTACCAAATACCAATTACCTGCATTCAAATCCTGGAAAATAAAGAGGTTTTTAAAAGATGGCTTTGTAACTTGTTTTTTTGAGACAAGGTTTCTCATTGTAAAAACCCATGGCTGGCCTGGAACTTGATTTGTATGTAGATCAGGCTGGCCTCAAACTCACAAAGATCCAGCCTGCCTCTGCTTCACAAGTGGTGGGATTAAAGGTGTGTGCCGTCACCTCCCAGCTAGTTTTGTAAATTTTTAAATCCAAATTATAAGATTAATGAGGCACTGATTAATCCTGTTTTCCTCTGGGAGTTATGGAACCCAGTACCTTGACCCTACTAGACACATTTGCTACCTCTGAGCTACTCAGTCCTATTTATTTTTAGGTATGCCCACCCACATTTTCTTTGTGGGTAGTGAGTTAGCGTTTGTGTTTCTGTAAGCATACTATTGGGTGCTTGGTCTGTGTTCTGTAGGTGGTGGTACTTGGTAATTGCCTGACCAAGCAGTTACTTGTGTTTGTATTTTATAGGGTTGAAAAAGCAGCCTCTTTTTTAAAAAAAAAAAAAAAAAAAAAAAAAAAAAAAAAGTTAAGATAGCCAATTGAGCTATTATAATTATAATTGAGCAGAAAAGACTTTGTCAGTAGGAATGAGAGGTGTGGATTCTACAGAAAATGAAAAATGTTTCTTTCCATGAACACCCCTCCAAAAAAAAAAAAACCTGAAAACAAACAAACAAAAAAAAACCCTTAGATAAATTAATCAGTTGTCAGCCCTTATGGGAATTAAATTCTGTTCAGGATTAAGATAATTACATAGCCATGTGGCAGTGGCACCTGACTTTAATCCCAGCACTTGGGAGACAGAGGCAGTAGGATCTCTGTGAGTTCAAGGCCAGTGTGGCTCCAAAGCTACACAGAGAAACCCTGTCTGAAAACAAACAAAAAAGATAATTACATAAACAGATATTTTTCAGCTGCTTTTTATTATTGAATTAGGTTATATACTTCTAGATAAATACGATTTATTTTATTATGTATACAGTGTTCTGTCTGCATGTTTGCCTGCATGCCAGAAGATAGCATCAGATCTCATTATAGATGGTGTGAGCCACCATGTGGTTGCTGGGAATTGAACTCAGGACCTATTCAAGATATTTTTGGAGTATGCAGTAGAGAAAAATGTAAGGTGACCAAGGTTTAAGAAATCCAGGTATGGGGCTCAGTGGTAAGAGAACTACTCTAACAGGACTCTGGTTCAATTCCCAGCACTTACATGCCAACTAAAAACTGTAACTGCAAGATCTGCCACCTTCAGACATACATGCAGGCAAAACATTAATATAAATAAGATAAAAATAAATTAATTTTAAAAATTAGGTGTATAGATGGTGACTGTGCTGTAAAAAAGGAAAAGTTTAAAATTAATGTGCATCCTATAGTTGTAGCCAAAAAATGTAACACTATTTTAATTTGTAGTACATTGTTGGCACCCATTTTGAGCTTGTTAGATTCAATTAGAATCATCCAATATGTGAACTGCTTAGAAGAAGGGGATTTTTTTTCCTATAGGAGGAAAATGGAATAAACGGCATCTAGAATTTATCATACAGACAATAGATAGAAAACTGGATTTCTAAAGACTAAAAAAGACTGGACCATGATCACATGTGCAAAGATCTTGAAGAGTGAGTGGATATGGCTGGTTTAGCTTCAGCTACAGCAGGGAAAAAGCTACGAGGAGTTAACTAGCCTGGATCTAGTTGGAAGTATCAGAACATGAGGTTGCAGTTGTTCGACATCCTTCAGAGTCAGAGAATTTCTGCATAGAGTAGGCAGTTTGACTGACAGGTTGTTCATTCCTTGGTTCAGAAAAGTAGCATAGTAGTTCTTTCATTTAAGTTTTTGACAGGTCACCTACAAACAATAGGATGAGTTCTGTCATTTTTGTTGTTTGCCAAAACAATCCTACTAAAAAAAAATCTCAAAAATCAGGCTGGAGAGATGGCTTAGTGGTTAAGAATACTGACTGTTCTTCCAGAGGACCTGGTTTAATTCCCAGTACCCACATGGCTAATCACAACTGTCTGTAACTCTAGTTCCAGGGGACCTGATGCCCTCACACAGACATGCATTCAGGCAAAACATCAATGCATATAAAATAAAAATAATTGTTAAAAATCTCAAGAACCAGCCAGTCTTGGTGGTACATGCTTTTAATTCCAGCAATTGAAGGGGCAGAGGAAGAAAATCTCTGAGTTTGAGACCAACCTGGTCTATAGAATGAGTTCTAGGACAGCCAGAGCTACCTGTCTCCAAAAAAAGAAAAAAAGGAAGGAAGGAAGGAAAAATAACAGCAACAAAAAGCCTTTAATCCTAGCACTCAAGAGGCAGAGGATCTCTGAGAGTTTGAGTTTATTTACATGTGTGTGTGTGGGGGTGGGGGTGTTAGGGCCAACCCCTGGAGCTGGAGTGGGTGCTGGGAATTGAACTTGAGTCCTTTACAAGAACAATACGTGTTCTTAACCATTGAGCCTTAACTGTCAGACCCTTTCATGCTATTTCTAACTTTATAATTATAGCATCTTCACTCTGCCTGGAACTGTAAGTAATTGTATGTTGTTATTTCAGAATGGGGTTTTGATTCAGAAATTAAATTTTTACAACTGATTAGTCTGTTTAACAGTTCAATATTTAATTCACTGCCTTGTAACTGGACCTAGAGAGGAGAGCTGGCTCCAGTAACTTCTACCTTAGAGTATTCTTGTGGGTGCTCCCTCATTCAGATTGTCAGGGTTTATTATCTCACGTCCCAATACATTCTTTTTTACATTTCTTCTAGGCTAACAGGATAGTATCCCTTCAAGTCGAGGTAGACAAAGCCCTCTTCCTTTTATCCTTATTCTAAAGAAGTTTAAGATGGAGGTTGGCACTGACTCTGTTCTACCTTGCCAATGAGAACAGATTGGATGTATTTGTAAAGCATTCCCCTCCCCACAAGAAATGTACTTATCAGAAGTACTTTGTACCATTCTTGAGAATAGAAGAACAAGGATTTCATCAGAGATTATCCCCTGAAAATTTGGAAAACATCTTTTTATTGTTGTTTCTTTTGTTTTATTTTTTGAGGCTGGATCACATGTAACCTGCTTTTATTCAGCTCTTAATTCCTCTGCATTTGCCTCTGAAATGCTGAGGTTAGAGGTATGGGGTACCATGTCTGACTGTGATGCATCTTAGATGGGTGTGTTTTTCCAGCAGTGAGAAGTTTATTGAGAATTTCTTTGAAGTTGTCTAAATAATATCCTTTAGTGCAGTGGTTCGCAAACCTGTGGGTTGTGTTTAGGGGTCTGATGTAGTACAAGGTTTCTGGCCCAGACTTTCGGGCCTAACCTCAAAGTTTAGGTCCGCAGACCCGCAGATCCCCAGTCCCACAGTCCTACAGAGACACACAGACACTTTCATTAGTTTTTGGCTGATCAGCCTCAGGCCCAGGCATATCGCTTGCTAGCTCTCTACCCTTCATCTAACCCATGTCTCTTGTTCAGCCATGTGGCTCGGTACCTTTCTTTAGAGCAGCATGGTTGTCCTCTGCTTCTTCCAGGCCTCTCCCTGGTGCTCTGTCTGGAATTCTGCTTTCAGAGATTTTTCCTAGTCTGGTAGCCCCGCCTACACTTCCTGCCTGCCTTTGGCCAGTCAGCTCTTTTTATTAAACCAGTGGGTGGGACAATTATTTAAAATGAAACAACACAACCTCCCACAGTCAGAAGACCCTTTCACAGGGGTTGCATATCAGATATTTACATGATAATTCATAGCAGTAGCAAAGTTACAATTATGAAGTAGCATTGAAAATGGTTTTATGGTTGGGATTCACCACAGCATGAGGAACTGTGTTAAAGGGTCGCAGCAGGTTCAGTGTCCCTGTAACCCTGGCGTCAAGCCGCCCTCCTCTCAGTGATTTTGCCAGGTAGTTCCAACCTGACCTTCAGCTAGGTCACCAGCCCTTGGGAGGCTGTCTTCCCACTTAATACTGTTTCTTGGAACAGAAACAATTATACATCCTACTTTATCTTTTGCTCTGCTCACCGGCTCTTCTTAGTGAGAATCGCCCTTGATGTCACCATCTTTGTTATCCTTCTAAAGGTAAGAAAGGGTACTTAACCACCTTTGTCTCTTTCTTTTCTTTTGCTCTCCAATTTAGGGAGCCTTTTGTAAAAGTATTTCCTTCAGAAGAGCACTGAATGGATGGGAGAGGGACAGTCTCCATAAAGACTGACTGTCTCCTTGAGAGTCTCCTTCTTGGCTTCTTGTACTACCCTTACTTTTCACTCTTAGCTTCCTCTTCCATGCTTTAGTCTATTAGTGAAGCGGACATCAACAAACCATTCAGAGTCTTATGATAAATTAAGACATTGACCAGCTCTCAGTTAGGGAATTAGCTTCCGGGAACTGAGTTTGGTGGTGCATGTTGGTAATCTCAGCCCTAGGAAGCTGAGGTAAGAGGATCTTGAATTTGAAGTTAGCCAGGTACTTTGAGATACTGTCTGTATACAGATAAGGGCAGATGATACAGGACTATATTAGTAAATCATATGTCAGTAAGTGCCAGAGCACTGCTGTGAACAGCAAAGACACAATCGCTGCTTTGTGGAACTTTCATCTTAGTAAAGGAAAGGAGACAGCCAACCAGTGTTAGGTGATAACAGGTGGAGGGCCAGAATGGAGGCTGATCAGAGGTGGCCTTGTTTGGGTGGTGACTTCTAAATAGACAGCAATAAATGAGAGTTGTACAAAAGGAGAGCTTTCTTAGTGGAAAGACAGTGTTTCCCCTGACAAGCTTGACAAACTCAAAGGAAACTGGATCATAATAAGGATAGGGAAGAGGGCATGAAGCAGTGCCAAAGGCCATTTCATCTGGGATTTTTCATGAGTCACTGTGGAGTACTTGAGTACGGAAGCAAGTGAATTGTTTTAAACAGTAATGTAATATGGTGTTGGGTTTTGCTCTGTTGGTTTGGTTTTCTGTGGGTGGTTGTGTTTATGGTGCAGGAATTTTGTTGTTTGCAGAGTCACTAAGCACAAATGAAGATTGCCTGAAGATCAGAGGACAGAGCCAGCCACAGAGTTAGCCATAGAGGTCAGGCTGTGGTGGCATATGCCTTCAATCCTAGCACTTGGGGGGCAGAGACAATGTGAGTTCAAGGCCACACAGAGCCAGGCAGTGTAGCAAATACCTTTAACCCAGCACTGGGAAGTTTGAGAAAGGAAGTGATATGGCTGGGCAAAGAGAGGAATATAAAGCTGGAGGAGGTAAGCCTCCTTCTATTCCGGCCTTCCCTGCACCCCTTTGCTTCACCTGTTCAGTCAGGGTTCCTGGAAATGGGATCTAGCCCTTTTGGCCTAAGGATTCACTAGTGGTGAGAAATTGTAAGTTCAAGTAGAATTCGTGCAGCAGGGTACCTCTATATTTGTAATCCTCTGCCGTAGCTTCCCAAGGACAAGTGACACAGCTGAAGTCCTGGATTTAGTTCTCTGACTTGAAAGCATCATAATATTTTTGTTGATTATTTCTCCAGGATTTTAGTTGCTTCCTCTTGTTGTGATAAAATACCATGACCAAAAGCAACTTTGGGAGAAAAGGAGTTTATTTTGCTTATACTTCCTCATCACAGTTGCTCAAAAAGGGACGCGAGGGTAGGAACTAAAACAGAAGCTGTGGAGAAACGGTGTGCTAGCTTCCTCTACACAGCTCCTTCAGCTAATTCTTACCCAGAACCACCTGCTCAGGGGTGGCCCTACCCAGAGGGGCTGGGCCCTCCCACAACAATCATTAAGAAAATGCCCTATATTCTCTACAAGATAGTCTGATGGAAGCATTTTCTCAGTCAATTCCCTGATGACTCTAACTATGTCAGGCTGACAAAATCCTAACCAGCATACTGAGTGTCACAGTATGTGGTATCTAACAGTTTGTTGATATTTGCTAGATTGTTATATCATAATGTTAGAAAAAATATAAAATAACAGCTCTGTTCTGCTGTGTGCTGCCATAAAGGCCGTTGAAAGTAGAGATGAGAGGGCCACTTCTGAAGGAAACTGTCGCAGGCCGGGATGAGTAGGGCAGGGCCAGTGGAAGTATGGAAAAGCTGAGGACATGCTGTGCTAGAGATGCCTTTGAAGAATCAAGATGAAACGTTCTAGACTTAGCAAGTTCAGACCAGAGATTCCAACTTGAAGGCATGTATCTAGGTGATATTTATGGCCATAGGGATAGATATAGTCATCTAAAGGGAGATAGAAAACTTAAGTCTTATAGAATCCCAGCATTTAGATACTAGGGAGAGGAAACAAGCCTCTGGGAATTAATGATTTGTCCAAAAGAACAACTCTTTGTTATTATTATTTTATCTTTATTTGTGTGGGTATTTTGCCTGAGTGTGTGTCTGTGCAGTACATGTGCACACGTGTACCTGGTGCCTGCACAGGGTATCAGATTCTCTGGAGCTGAAGTTATGGATGGTTGTGAGCCACCATGTGGGAATTGAACCCAGATCCTCCTCTGGACGAGCAGTCAGTGCTCTGTTTGGTTGTTGGTTTGTTTTGTTTTTCGAGACAGGGTTTCTCTGTGAGACAGTCACCGTCTGTGCTCTTAATTGCTGAGCCATCTCTCCAGCCCCCAGAACTTCACCTCTTTATTGGCATCACACTCTAGCTTTCCCACATCTCACTTGACGACTCCTCACTCAGGCCCACTCACTTGTGCTTTTCTCAGTGCCCCACACATAACCTATTAGGAAGCTATGCTGGCTCTCTGTACCCCGCTCATCATTCTGAGCAGTACTCAAGCTGTCAGTCTCTCATCCACTATACCCTACTTAGTCCTTAACACAGCAGCCAGATTAGTAGAACATATCTTGTAACTTACTAGATCAAGACCCTGTAGTGACTCATTTTATGTAGTATTTAAAAAAAAAAGTGAGCTTGGTGTTATTTAAATCTTCCCCTGGTGCCTTTATCTGTCCTTCCTTGCTGCTGTACTTACTATTCTATTACTCTTTCTCACTGTTGTCTCCACTGTTAGCCAACAAGTCCAAGTCTTTGTCAGCATCTAGTGCTAACTAGAGAGATCACCATATTCAGGTTGCAGTCTTCCCCATACATACTCCAAGCACTCCTTATCCTGCTCTTTTTCACCACCTCCTAACATACTTATTGTTTCTGTTTATTGTCTTCCCCATACCAGTAAAAATTAAGTTCCTCAAAAGCAGAAATTTGGTGAGCTACAGAAATGGTTTTGATTCTCTTGCAGAAGATCCAGGCTCATTAGCAGCACCCATAGGTGGCTCACAACCTTTTATAACTACGTTTCAGGGGTCCACAGCCCTCTTCCAATTTCCAAGGACCCTGTATATATATACATACACAGATACACACAAAAAGATCTATTTTAAGGCAGAGATTTATTTTACTTACTGGTTTGCCATATATACCAGAAAAGTATCTGGCACATAGGGAGATATTTTCTGATGATTTGTTAAGTGAATGAGTGGGATAGGAATAAGACCTGAGTCATGACTCCTTGAACTCTTTGGAGAAAGGATTTCAAGCAGGAAATCAGCTGTTGAATGTTGCTGGCATGTCTCGTCAAATACAGACAGAATTCTTTGGATTTGAGAATGTAGTCATGGTAAGTGACCTTGTCCAAAGCAACTGTGAGAAAGAAGCAGGACATGCTGAGCCAGAGATGTCTTTGAAGCTGACTTGTAGAAAAGAAAGGGAAGTACACCTTACATATTGGGTTATTCTGGAGCAGAGCTGAGAATGTGAGTTTAGGAAGATTTCCATGAAAGGAAGAAATGAGCATGTTGATGGACTCTGGGGGATGATCTAGCAGACAGATGGAGCATAGGAAGAGCAAAGATCCTGAGACAGTGAGAGGAAGAACGGTAGGTGCATTTCCTGCCCTGTAACAAAATAGCAGTGTTCTCTAACTAGCTTCATAATATTCATGCCTGGCTTTATGGCCATTACTCCAAAATTACTGTCTCTAGCTTGGACCAGTTTCCTGAGTTTAGGACCCACAGAACCTACTATGGGGCATTTGTCACATGAGCACTTCAGTGATAAAACACCTTGACCTGTTACACAGAAACTCTCTTTCTAAAAACAAACCAAACAAACAGAGAACACCATGTCTAAAATCAACCTGGAGGGAAAGGGTTTATTTTGTTTACACTTCTACATCTGAAAAAAGTCAGGGCAGGAACCTGGAGTCAGAGACTGAAACAGAGGCCATGAAGAAGTGTGTGCTTAATGACTTGCTCACCTTGCACTGGGGGAGGGGGGACACTACACTACATACAACAGCTAGACCCTCCCTCATCAGTCACTAATATACCCTCAGGTGCTTATAGCCAGATCTCATGGAGACAGTTTCTCAATTGAAGTTTCCTCCTTTCCGATGATTCTAGCTTGTATCAAATTGACAAAAAGCCAGCCAGTACATAAAACCCTGTCTTATTCTGTATCTCAGTTGAGAATCTGTTGACTATATTAGCCACTGGAGCCTATCATTTTCTCCTTATTTAGAGCATCGTATGCAGGAGTAAAAAGATTGAGAAATCACCCAACTGATCAGTATGGAACTAGTTAAAATGTTGATATCCCAGTAGAGAAAGTGTTTATAAATAGAAGTTGATTTCTAAGATATTACTGAATTTTAAATAAAAGAAAAAAAGTAATATGCAGATAGCACCCTTTAAAAATATTGGTGGGGATATGAGTGAAAATGTCTGCAAAAGCAATAATCAAAAAGGAATATGTGGCGGCTGGGAATAGGAATACAGCATGGCTTACCAACTAAGCCTGTCTTACTGTGGGTACTTAGCATATGTAGCTATCTCCTGTCTCTATAGTCCTTTCATGTATTTACATGCCACCAAAGTGATCTTCATAAGCAAAGCTTCAAGGCTGTTATAGTAGTATTGTTCAAACTTTCTCAGATGGCTCAAAGATAGAAGAGCATTTTCTTTTGAATCTTTGTGAGAAAGAAGAAGGCTACTCTGAAGTGTCAGCTATGTGCTAGCATTGGGTATTTGACAGTAACCATGCTATAAATTTATTGGAATCATAAATAAGATTTCATTGAAATCTGTTATCTGAAAAATACAAGTCTGTAGGACAAAATCCAAATGTTGCTTTGTGAGTCGTGCAGGTCTTTCCAAACTGCCCTCTGATTATTTATTATGTCCCTGATTATTATGTATCCTGGCTGTCTGTCATAAAGGATTTGTTCTTTTATCTCTAAAAACAGATACATGATTTCTTCTTAGCTGCAGTGTGCTTTCCTCAAGTTGTGAGTCCTTGGTGAGGGAGAATCTAGCTACAAAGAAAAGATTGGGGCTGTGGGTTAGTTGGTAGAGTGTTTATCTAGCATTCAGGAAGCTCTGGGTTTGATTTTCAGCATCACACAAACATAGCGCGATTGTACACTTGGAAACAAGATGATCACAAGTTTAAGGTCACCTGTAGCTGGGCTATAAAAATGAAAGAGGTGGGGGCCTGCCAGGGAGATACTCAGTGGTAGAAGTGCTTGCTCTGCAAGCCTAAGAACCAGAGTTTAGGTGCCAACACTGGTGTTTAAAAAGAAAAACAAGTAGGCTTAGTGCACTTGTTCTGATAATCTCACTGCTGTGGGGGCGCAGAGGAGGCCCACTGGGACAGGCTGGTCCCTAGCTTAGCTCCAGGGTCAGGGACTGGCCCTGCCTCATGGAAATAAGGAAGAGAGTGAAAGAGCAGGACATCCAGTGCCCTGACACGCGATACTCATCTTCCTTGCCAAAAGATACTGAGAAATTCCCTCTACCCCCTTTACTATCCCCCAAAATCCCAGCTGACTTCTTCAGTGCAGTCAGTTTCCTATCTACCTTAAAAGGATTGCATCCAGACTTAATGATTCTAAGAATATTAGGGAGAAATTTCAGAAGACTGAGGAGTTGAGGCTTTTCTCCCTGTCTTGGCACATGCAGACATACACATTCTACCTGCTTTAACATGTGTACCCCAAATCCTTTCATTTCACCATTAATTTTTAGAGGTATTATAATGAGAATAATAAAAAATATTATTTTGTTGGTACTAAATTATTCTATAAAACAGAATAATTATTACCAAATGTGATAGTTTGAATGTAATTGGTCCCAATAATCTCATAGTGGGTGAGGTGACACTGTTAGGAAATGTTGGAGGAAGTGTGTTACTGTAGAGGCTGGCTTTGAGATCTCATATATGCTCAAGATACCACCCAGTGTCTCAGGTCACTCTCTGTTGCCTGTAAATCAAGATGTAGCCAGCACCATGTCTGCCTGCACACTGTCATGCTCCCCTAGGTGATGATAATGGACTAAACCTCTGAACTGTGAGCACCACCTCAGTTAAATGCTTTCCTTTGTAGGAGTTGCTGTGGTCATGGTGTCTCTTCACAGCAGTAAAAACCAAATGTTTTGCTTCACTTGGTTTGGGGATGCTTGAGCAGAAGTTGTTTGTGTTGTGCAAATAGCAAAGTAAAGACATTTCACTTCTCTCATCATGTAGACAAGTACAAGCTGTAAGCTGGGCTTATTTTGTTGTGGCTTCATGGTCCCCACCACTGGAGCAGAAACGGATTCTATAAGACTTAAGTCTGCCACTTCTTTATTAGGCACTCATTTACATACTTAACATGTAGTGTCTGAAAATGTGTGCACACTAAATATGCAGAGCTTGGTATTTACAATTGGAAATGTCATTATATAGTTGGAATCATTTGGGGTGTTAGCATTTGGCCCCCCTTGGAATCATCTCTGAAGTTAATATAGGCAGCAACTAAGGCTCTTAAACGTTGAGGTTAGTTGTATGTGTTCAGGTCATCTTTTCAACAGTCTTGACTAACTGTTATCTTGTTATTTTTCATCCTAAAGCATTTTAGCATGGCTTATCATTTTCCTTGGTAATTTAAAGGTGAGCAGTTTGTTTTCTTTCTAGGTTTTGGGCGGAAGGATGTAGTTGAATATCTGCTTCAGAACGGGGCAAATGTGCAAGCGCGTGATGATGGGGGTCTTATTCCTCTTCATAATGCGTGCTCTTTTGGCCATGCCGAAGTAGTCAATCTCCTTTTGCAACATGGTGCAGACCCAAATGCCCGAGATAATTGGAATTATACTCCTCTCCATGAAGCAGCCATCAAAGGGAAAATTGATGTTTGTATTGGTAAGTCTGTATTTCTTTTTCAGAATTCTCTAGAATGTAACTATTCTGAATCTAATATGTTAGTGTCATCTTTCTACCAGGCCGAATTAAATCTGTTCATGATTTAATTTAACCTTTTTCTCTAGTTTTTAATCTAACCATTTTTTATTGGATGTTCTTTCTTAAAATCTTAAAATTCTTTGGGAAGTAGAAAAAAAATCATTCTCTAGAAACTTGTGTTCTCTTGAGAGATACGATGTGTAAAGAACCAAATAAAGGCAGCCAAGCATGATGGCTTTTAATTCCAGCACTTGGGAGGCAGAGGCAGGTGGATCTCTGAGTTAGGGACAGCCAGGGCTACACAGAAAACCCTATCTATAAAAATCAAATAAAACAGAAGAAGCAAATGAAGACACGGTGGAAATGAACACTGAGTATTAGAGAATAATGGCTAATGGTGTGAGTTAGTATACTGGCTGGGTTTTACCACCTAGACACGAAGTAGAGTCACCTTGCAAGGTTGAACCCCAGTTACCCCAATTGAGGATTGCCTCCATTAGATTGGCCTATAGGTATTTTCTTAGTTCTTAATTGAGTAGATGGGTTAATCATAAGCAGGTGAGCTTGAGTTGTGTAACAAAAGCAGCTAAGCAAGACTGTAAGCAGTGTCCCTCCATTGTCTCTGCTTAGGCTCCTGCCTCAGATTCCCTGAGGATAGAGTGTAACCTGTAAGCCAAATAAGCCCTCTTTCTTCTCCAAGTGTCCTTTGGTCATGGTTTTATCCCAGTTAACAAAAATCTAACTGGAACAGTTAGCAGGTCTCAAAGCTCATGTTTCTGACATCTTTGTACTGGAGAAATGTTAGGAAAACAGAAAGGGACTTTATAAGTGTGGTTGTTGTTTGAGGGTCTTATTGTAACTATTAGACACTGTTTGGTAAGTTGCCCAGATCAGCCTCTACCTTTCCATTCTTTAAAAAACCTAGTTTTTGCTTCTGTGTGTGCAAGTGCACACAGGTGCATACTTGTATTCACGTAGGATTTAAATTCTATAGCTCTCTGCCTGGTCTAGGTACAGCTTTAGGCAGTTCATGATAGAAGACTTTCTAACATAGACAGTGCTCCTTTGCAACAAGAAAAGCTTCAGTCCAGCTTTCCCTTCTTCTTCTTGCATACTTACCACCTTTCATCACTTGTCACCGGCAATAAAAATAGCCCGTCCCCCCCCAAATGTACACTGAACTGAGAAATTTTAGCATGCTTTTAGGTGTATTGAGTGATTGAATATTACTATTATTGTATGTCTATGCGATGTGGAAGACGTGTATGTCAGGACACATGTGGAGATCAGAGAGCAACCCTGTAGGCTTGTTTCTCTTCTACCTTTAGATGGATTCTAGGGTTTGAGCTTGGATTGTAAGGTTTGCACAGCAAAAGCCTTTACCCACTGAGACATCTCATTGGTCACTATCCTGGAGCTATTAGGAACTGATTTAGTGACTCACATTGCCAAGGCCATCATTTTGAAAGGCAGTGTTGCTGTGTTTTTGCAGTGCTCTTACAGCACGGTGCTGAGCCAACCATCCGAAATACAGATGGGAGAACAGCGCTGGATTTAGCAGACCCATCTGCCAAAGCTGTTCTGACTGGTAAGAAACAAAGTACTTAATGGGCTGGGTAGGCATACTGTCTGGTGCAGCTAATGACCTCAGGTAGGGTTTGTAAACAGTGTAGCTCACTTACTGTTTTGCTGTCAACAGTTGAATTTAATTTTCATTTTAAAAAGATAAAGCTTTTTCCTTGCAAATTTTTGTTAAAATTTGTCATTGTATTGGTTGCAGGATGTGATAAATGTTGTTACTTCAGGTATTTGGTATATTTTTAAAATATCCCCAAGTTTTTCAGACAATTAATGTACTCCTTTCTATGCTACTATATTTTTAGTGTAATTTATTTGGACACATTTTGGTGCCGTGAGTGGCTGTTTAAGGACTGTCCTGCCATTGTCTCCTCTCTTAACTGCTCTCTTAGTCTGTGTCTTGAGCAGTCAGTGTAAATTCAGTGAAGCTGCAGTTTGGATATTCTTTCTGCAAGAATTTGCCTCAACTTAAATCTTACTGATTTTTAAAAATAGTTTTGTTTGTATTTATTTGTAAATATAAAAGCTATCCCCATGAGGTATTATATAATCCGTTTTATTTTATTATTAAGTAATGTTAAACAAGAATTCTAGTATAAATCTAGGTTTATAAAGATGTTAGTGATTATGTTAAATTGTAATTATGTAGAAGATTTCATCAGCTTTATAATGTTACTATGTAAGGGTTTTGGTGTGTGTCTAGGTATTGGAGGTTTTGTTTGGTTCTTTTGCTTTGAATTGGGTTTTTCATTGGTTCTGAGAGTTGAACCCAGAGCTTCATGTGTATCAGGCAAGTTCTCTCCTATTGTACTTTGGGTAGCACTCCTTGATTTGGATTTTGGATCAAGCGGTGGACTATGTCTTGCTGCCCTCCACTGATGCCCCTGCCCCCCACTACAAGCATGAAGTACTTATTTTAGAAGAACAGGGAAGTTTACTGGCAGCCTAACTATGTCAGCTTCATTAGTACTTCTTTCTGGACCTTGCTTTATCTGTGCACACTGTTTTCATAATTGTTCATATGTTCTAATGCTGAATTGTTCTTTTTCATTTTACTAGCAAAGACATTCCATATTTAAACTGTATTGATATTATTTTGATTAACTACTTTCTAATTCTTAGTAATTTATTTCTAGATTGATGGGCTTCTTTATGCATAAAACTATCACTGAATTTTTTTTGAAAATTTCTCATCTTCCCCCCCCCCCCCAATTCACAGGTGACTATAAGAAAGATGAACTCTTAGAAAGTGCCAGGTATGTACTACCCTTTCATTATGTGCCATGAAAACTTCATAGAGAGGACATGGAGAGCTGGCTCAGTGATTAGGAGTACTTGATGCTCTTGCAAAGGGCCCAAGTTCAGTTCCTGGTACCCACATCAGAGGGCTTAAAACTACCCTTAACGTCAGCTCCTGGAGCATCTGGTGCCTCTGACCTCTGTAGGCAGAGCGCATAAGCATGTACATGTACAGACACATACACATTTAAAAAGAATAAAAATAAGATATTTAATTAAATACAAAAGACAAGATTTAACATGTGAACCTCTGGTTGTTCATCCCGATCCCCAAGTGTGATAGTGGTGCACACTTGTAATCTCATTCGTGGGAGGCAGAATCAGTAAGCATACTATGAGTTTAGAATAGCTCCAGCTACATAGAGAGTTTCAGGACAGTCTGTGCTACAGAATGTAACAGACCTCATCTAAAAAAAAAAAAAAAAGTTGTTTTTTAATGCCATATGTATGCTTTAAGAGAAGACTTGGTTTTGAAGATAAATACGTAGTATAAGCTACTGATACATCTGTGTGTGTGTTTCTAGGAGTGGCAACGAGGAAAAAATGATGGCTCTGCTCACACCGTTGAATGTCAACTGCCATGCAAGTGACGGCAGAAAGGTACTTGCTTTATGATTGTTTCCTTTTGTTGTCTGCTGATGTGAATTATGTTTTATTGTAAGTTAAAACATTTGAAGAGAGTTCTGATGTTTTCTTTTTAAATACTAATTCAAGTCAAACTTAATGAAACTTATTGATAATGAACATTTATCTCTGTAGGCAGTAGTGAACTTTATGCTATGCTTTCTGTATATGTCAATTTTATAAAACCAAATTTATTGTTTATTATCAATGAAGTCATAGTTAGATTTTTGTTGTTGTTTGGGGTTTTGTGTTTTCAGACATTTTATGCAGCCATTATATGAATTTCACTAGTTTATTTGGTTACTATTTCAGTCAACACCATTGCATTTGGCAGCAGGATACAACAGAGTAAAGATTGTGCAGCTGTTACTGCAGCATGGAGCTGATGTCCATGCTAAAGATAAAGGGTAAGCGTTGAACAAAAGTTAGCATCCTTATAACACACTGTCTCCTTAATGAAAGCATTTTCCTGCTGCTATTTAAGCAATGCAGGTTGTTCTGAATGCTATAGAGATTCTAAAGTATTAAGCTCAATACGATTTATAGCTCATGAAAGATGCCTCATAAATTTGAGTGGCAAATAGAGTGATGGAGGGAGTTATTAGATGATATATGCTCCACTCATATCTTCTAAGCAGTGTTCACTTTAAGAGAGCAGAGTTCAGGACAGGGTATGGTACCACGTGCCTATAATCCTATAAATTGGTAGAGTGTAGTCAAAAATCCTGGGAATTCAAGAGCATCTTCAGCAGTTCTGGGCTAGTCTGGGTTATAAGGAATCTAGACTTTTTTAAAAAATGAATAAACAAATAGAAAGCAGAGTTTAGGGTCATGATTCTATAGGAAAATGTAGATCATACATTTAAGAAGTAGTAACCAAGCCTACTTTGATGATACAGGTTTACAATTCCAGCTCTTTGACATGATGTGGGAGGAAGGTCACAAGTTGAGGCCAGCCCGGGGCAATTTAGTAAGATATACATGCCACTCCACACACCCACACACCCCAATGGAAGGAGGGGGATGTAACTCAGTGATAGGTCTCTTGTTTTAGCATGCACAATGGCCTGAGTTCAGTCACCAGTAACACACAACATACATTAACACTCACCAAACTATCTTGAATAAAGCAGATGATGATTCGAGAAACTGGCTTTAAAAATTTTTTAGAAGTCTTGATATATTAGCATAAAATACTCAACTTTGTTCTACAGTCTTAAGCATCTTATGATCTGAAATAAAAAACTTATTTTTTTATCCTCAATGAGCTTAAGGAGAGGTGCATTGTAGGATAATACATGTTTTATTAATTGGGGAAGAAGCAGTATGTAAGAGTGGATGTAGTATGAGGTTTCTAGCCTGGACTTTCCGACCTAGCCTCAAGGTTTGGGCCCTTAGAGAAACACAGATGCTTACAATAGTTTTAGGCTGATCGGCCTAAGGCCCAGACATATAACTTGCTAACTCTTTACCCTTAAACTAACCCACAAGTCTTATCTTGTTCAGCCATGTGGCTCAGTACCTTTTCTCAGAGCAGTATAGTTGTCCACTGTTTCTTCAGGCTTCTCTCTGCCATTCTGCCCTGTTCTTCCTGTTCCCAGAGTTTTCTTAGTCTGGTAGCCCCACCCACACTTTCTGTCTGCCTTTGGCCAATCAGTGCTTTTTATTAAACCAGTGGGTGGGACAATTATTTACAATGGAACAACATAATTCCCCTACAAGTTGACACTGGAGCTTCTATACAGCTAAGACCTCTTAACAGTGTTACAGAGAAAATGAGACAGTGAAGACTTGGATGTGATGAGAGAGAGGGGAATAAAGAAAACAGTTATAATCTGAAACTGAGTTAGACCATGGCACACATACTGAAGTATAGGAGAATTTGGCAGAAACTATTGTGGTAAATTTTAGAGCTCATAGTTTTATGAGCAAAGCAGAAGTATTTAGTGAGTGGCATTAAAATTGGTATTTAGGCAAGGAAAGAGCTGTGCATTACCAGAAGCTGTTGTGACAGGGCTTGTACAGTTAATGATGCTGATCCCCAATGAGAGGAAGGTGCTGCTTAAAGGTAAAAGCAGAATTTTAAGGTTCCACAGTGAACAAGTTCTTCCATTACATAAAAAAATCTCGCTTTAGTTTACCTTACAGAATTTCAAAAGATGTTTCAAAGAAGACCTTGCTAGTGTTCAGAATAAATCTGAAAAAAATATATATATATGTGAACTAGAACAGAAGGAAGGAAATCTATTCCTGGGAACAGTACATGTGTAGATACACAGGAATTAGAAGTCCAGAGAGAAGTTCAGAACCTTGTGTGTGTCACGTTAACTTAAAAACAGCTACACACTTTTAATCCCAACACTGGGAAGGTAGAAGCAGGTGGCTATCTGTGAGTTCAAGATTAGCCTGGTTTACATAGTTCCAGGCCAGCCAAATCCACATAGTGAAACTTCATCTATGCTAGAGCCATCTCTTCAAAGCAAGGAATAGCAATGATATTAAGACAAGAATGCCTATAAGGGATTGACCTTTATAAAAATCTGGCTAGAACTTAGAGAATAAATTGGTTTAAAGGTTGTTATAGGAGTAAGAATTTGTAAGTCCGAACTAGAAACCAGTGGTAGTGGTGGGGAGAAAAGGGATATGGATTGGAAAGAGACTCAGGAATTACAATTTGAAAATTGCCTAGACTTAGGGACTCTGTAATAATGGGCTTTTCCCCTCAATTTTATCTTAGTGATTTGGTACCATTACACAATGCCTGTTCTTATGGTCACTATGAAGTAACTGAACTTCTGGTCAAGGTTAGTTCTTTTTGCCTTATTATTTTCTATAATTACATAAAATGATTTGAAATGCATAATGTTTCTGGCTTATTCATTCTGGGTGCATGGTAGAAAGTGGGAATAATTATAATCATAACATGCAGATTATTGATAAACTAGCATTTGACTGCCTACTGATTTTTGAAATATCATGCAATGTTACATATAAAGTAGCACTAAAGAGGTCATACTAAAGTGTTATTAAGGTGAGGAATCAGGGACTTAGCAAACAAGATTGGAAATACATACAGAGGTTCTGGGCAAACCCTGGTTGATAACCATTGCCAAAGAGTCTGGCTAACAGAGGACATTCATTTAGTGACTGCATTCCATGACCAGAACACTCACTATACCTAAGAACAGAGGGTACCTAGACATATCCCTGAGTTAAATAATGAAGTTTGGCACCAGCAAACACAAAAATAGCTGTGGGGGGAGGGGTATAGCAAGATGTCTTAGTGGATAAAGGCCCTTGCTACCAAGCCTGATGACCTCAGTTCCAGTCCGGCGTCCACATGGTAGGAGAAAAGCAACTTCTTCAAGTTGTCTTCTGATCTCTACATGTGTACTGTGGCACATGCATGTGTGTGCACACAATTATTTAATTTAACAATAAGTATACTTCTGGGGGATGGTTTTCGGGGGGGGGGTTGTTTTTGAGACATAAGGGCATGTGACACCACCACCTGGCTAACAATAAATGTACATTTTTTAAAAAATTAAAGAATAGGCACTTGCCTTTAGTCCCAGCCCTCTGGAGGCAGAGGCAGATGCTCTTCTGTGAGTTTGAGGCCAGCCAGCCAGCTATATTATAAAGTATCATGAATAAATAAAAGAGTAGCAAGGCATTTTCTCAATTTCATCTTCATAGCCTCTGAGTACAAGAAAGTAAATAGTCTGATATGAGGAGGGGAAATTGTGTCAGAATGATAACTAAACAGCTTTCCCAAGAGACTGACCACTGTTCTTTGAGGGGGAATATCAGAAACTCTTAATAGACTGCCTGAAGGTTCTGTCTGTAACTTTATTAGAATTCAGGTTTTAATGTTGGTTTGATACACGATAAGAGGTATAAAGATAATCGTTTTTTTTGGTTTTAACTCTTCTTTATTTCTCTTTACGTGTGCAGAAGGGGAAAGTTAGGTGCATAAAAATGTAATGGAAAGTGAAAGTGAAGCCCAGTGTAAAGAGTTTTGACTCTAGAGTATGAGTACCTTAGTCTCCAACTATACCCATTGATTAACGCTGTTGACTTTGGGTCGGGACAATCTCGCTGAGTAATATTTTTATTTGTAAAATAATAAAGTTTAATAAAGTTTTATTAAAAAATTTAAAAAGGCTGAGTAGTAATGGTGCATACCTTTAATCTCAGCATTAGAGGCAGAGACAGGTGGATCTCTGCATTCAAGGTCAGCCTGGTCTACAGTTAGAATCCTCAGTCCCCCCCTTACTCCCCAAAAAGACTATGGATCTTGTTTTTTGTGTGGTGCAATGGATCTGTATCTGTCGATTCACTAAGCTAACTCTAAGAGTTCTCCTTCCCTGTATGTAAATTAGACCTGCAAAAGAAAAAGATTTTTGCAGAAGAACTTTTTTTCAACTTGCATGTTGTTAAAGTACACAGGATTAATCTAAATTCTCTTAAGAATTGAACATTAACTATACACCTTTTTCTTCCCCAGCATGGTGCCTGTGTAAATGCAATGGACTTGTGGCAATTTACTCCTCTTCATGAGGCAGCTTCTAAGAATAGGGTTGAAGTGTGCTCTCTTCTCCTGAGTTATGGGGCAGATCCAACATTGCTGAATTGCCATAATAAAAGTGCTATAGACTTGGCTCCCACACCACAGTTGAAGGAAAGATTGTCATGTGAGTATAAAAATGATGTTCAACATGGGTGTGGTGACACACACCTTTAATTCCAGCACTTAGGAAGCAGGTATAGATGGATCTTTTTAGTTCAGTCTGATTCAGTCAGGGCAATGTAGTGAGATCCTGTCTTGGAAAACAAACACACACACCCCCACCCCCCACCCACACACACACACACACCCAGATAAGATACATGAACTCAACTAATGAGGTTTTTTTGTTTTTTTTTTTTTTTCCAATTTTTTTCTTTTGGGAATGTTTAACATAGTTAATTTAAATACTGTATAAAAATACGTTTGGGCTAGTTTTCAATTTAAGAACTATAATTATAGTCTTTAGATTGTACTCATCTTTGGGACTTGCTAGTTAATTTTACAAAAGTTGTTTATTGTCTTGAAAATACAGTCCCTGGGTTGTGACATAATATTCTTTACTACCTGGGCCAAATTCTGGTTTTCTGTGTAACTAAAGAAAATACAGTAAGAAATACGCACTTGATTCAGATATAGTATCCCTGTATATAGCGAACAGCGTGAACTAAACTTTTATTATTCCAGAGCAGTAAATGATAATGAGTGACTTTACAAATCCACTAAGTGAAAGAGAAACTTGGAGAAAATGCTTTCTTTAATTTTGTTCATCCTGAGGAGCAATTGAGCCAATGTGTTTGAACTACGGTTACCTGATAGGGATGAGCAAGACTGTCTCCACCTTCTGAAATACTAGTGTAAGGATTATGGTCACCCCTTGTAAGGTGCCAGAACCCGAGTAGATTGTAATGGTGTAGATATCTCTAACAGACCATGGGCTAAATTATGTATATACTTGGGAATGAATTGAGCCATGACTAATGGGACCTACACTGACATGGTATCTGTTGTTGATTGTTGTTATTAGTTTTATCTTGGAGCCTTAATCTGGCTATTTTGGAGATTATTTTGAAAATAATTCAAAAATGGTAGTATTGTGTGAGGCAAGCTGCATTACTATGATAATTTTCATGTAGATGCAAATGCTTCTTCATTTAGATGAGTTCAAAGGCCACTCCTTGCTTCAGGCTGCACGGGAAGCTGACGTTACAAGAATCAAGAAACATCTTTCTCTGGAAATGGTGAATTTCAAACATCCTCAAACACACGAAACAGCATTGGTAATGTTTCAGACTTAAGCTTTTAAAATAAAATAACCAAAAGCCAATCATAATGTTTGATTTTGCTTTTAAGATACTCATCTGTTTGTTAGTTGGCTGGTTGATGTTTTTGTTATGGTTTTTGTGAGTCTAGTTTTTTGCTAATAGCCCGGATTGGCCTCATATGCATGGTAGTCCTACCTCAGCCTTTCAAATGTTGACATAGGCATTTGCTACCATGCTGAATTAAATCCAGCTACCCATCTACACATAAAGTAAATAGACAACCTACAAAACATAATACTAGTAGTTTAAGAACTCATCTAGAGGGAGAAATTTCCATGTTCTTGCATATGTCACTTTTTATTATGATTGGTCATTTGTGGTTTTCCACAAGTTTGAGTTACTTCCATTAGCAAACTAGGCATGATACTGTGTATCTGGAATCCCAGGATCCAGGAGGCTAAGAGAGGAAGACGGCAAGTTTAAGGCTAGCCTGAACCACACTAGCAGGACTCTTTCTGCAAATCAAGTGGAAGCAGGGCGTGAAGTCAGAGAGCAGTTGTGAGCTACCAGCATGGTCAGTGGCTGCTACTGTAAACAGAGACATTCCAAAAGAAAACAAGAAAGTGTTGTGTAAGCTTCATAATGTTCCTTAGGTATAAGGAAATGAATAAAGTAAGCTGTCTGGTAGATATATACAGTGTTTTCTTCCTTATGCTTTAACATAAACTGTGAATTTGCCACTTAACTTCTATTTTAGCTTATTTACATTGGTGGTTTGAGTTACAGACAACATATTTATTCCTGGAGCTTTTCTGTGTAAATCAGATCATAGTGATCTTGGGTAATGAAAGAATGTTGTACTATGTGTATTTTCCCCTTAGTGACCTACTCTAAGCTTAGTGTCTTTAAAACATGCTAGAGCTTAAGTGTTCATGAGCAGTTTAATCATCCCAGGGAAGGTTCAGGGCAGTTTCTTCTTGTTTCCAGAGATTGCAGGCCCTTCCTGGGGATGAACAAAAGAGTGGGGCCCTAATTTGTAGTGGGTATAATAAAAACTTCTTTTGGAAATAAATTATCTTGTGTTGTGTGTGTTCAGAATAAATGTCTCAGAGTATTAACTCATAGTGTGTCAAAAGAACCCTCTACCAATTACACTTGACTTTATTGAGGGTGAAGGAATTATTTTGGTGACTGCAGCTATATCAAAAATGAATCAGGAGCATAATTGTGAGAACAAAATTTATAATTAATAACAGGAGAACAGGAACTGAAGAGATGGATCAGCAGTTAAGAGCATTGGCTGCTCTTCCAGAGGTTCTAAGTTTAATTCCCAGCACCCATTTGGTGGCTCACAACCATCTACAGTGGGATCTGATGCCCTCTTCTGATTTAAAGGCATATATGCAGTTAGAGCACTCATATACATAAAATAAATAAATCCTAAAAAAAAAAAAAAAAACACAGATTTTACAATTACTGTATGTTTAGATGTGTAGAGCAACTTTGCTTTAAAATTTTCACCAGAATTTTTAGTCCACAATTTTTGACAAATACATTGACTTGGTGAATTGATGTCATATATTGAGTACCTGTTGTACTCGAGTATTATCCAGATGTTGAGATTGTAGAGATTTGTGCCATAACCATAGATAATAAGTTTATAAAAGGCAAATCTCTACCTCTTTTCTATTTCACTTTTTGATACTCAGAAATGCTGCAGCCACAAATAATACAGGTTGTGCCACAGGTAATTCAAGCTCTATAACTGTGGCAACCAGTTAAGGAAGATCCCCAGCTTAGCAGTTAGCCGGCAGACTTGAGAACAGAAGGGTATGCTTTCTTCATGTAACGGCTGAGAATATATAGTCCAGTGGTAGAGCTGTGGATTCAGACTTTAGCACTGCAAGAAATGCCAACATTTGAGTCTTTCCTTAACCTTTTAAATACAATCTTATTCATCCTATCAACAGTGGCATTTTCAAAAATTGAGAACAAAGTTTAACCAGAATATTCATAGAGTATTTGACCTATGGGATTTCCCAGCCATGTCAGAATTTGTAATTACTACATATTCTCTTCAATAGAAAGTCTTTGAAAAGCAAAGTCAGTTAGAAATAAAACAAAGAAGTTATGTTGCATTTATTGTCCTTGATTGAAACACAAGTGTTCTTAAGTGAAAACGGTTCTGTGTGGTCCTTGATTAATGCTGCAATTTGAATTGTTTAGCATTGTGCGGCTGCATCTCCATACCCCAAAAGAAAGCAAATATGTGAACTGCTGCTAAGAAAAGGGGCAGACACCAACGAGAAGACCAAAGAGTGAGTGCACCTTCAGCCAGTAGATGTTACCGACTTTTTCTTTTTCTGTGAAAAAATATACTTACTGTGGCTGGCTTTTTCTCTTTAAGATTCTTGACTCCTCTGCACGTGGCTTCTGAGAAAGCTCACAATGACGTTGTTGAAGTAGTGGTGAAGCATGAAGCAAAGGTATACATCATTTCTGGTAATCTTTGGTAATCCAGTGAGTTACTTTCTGTGACTATCCACTGTATGATAAATGATTTTTTTTTTCTCTTTGAACAATTCAAATCAACCCTAGATTGGGAGTAGAGTATTTGCCATGCAGTTGTGAGACCCTAAGTGCAGATTTCCAGAATCCATGAAGCAAGAGGGAGTAGTGGCAGATGGGAGGCAGAGATGAAGGCGGGTCTGCCTCAAACAAGATAGAGGGTGAGGAGCCACACCCAAGGCTGTACTGGGACCATCACTTAACGCTCCTATTCTCGAAAGCAAGCAAGCAAGCGCACACGCACACACATATACACATACACATGCACGTGTGCGCACACACATATGCACACCTCAGTTTGCACACACATTGGTGGGGAAATCCTATGGACAACTTCCCAAATCTATTTTTTGTTATTTTGGTATTAGGAAATTTCTGTTTCTATTTATATGTACATTATTCCTGTGTGTCCTTTTAATTCACTGGTCAGTTATCATTCACTTTTTCTTAACAGAGCACCTCTTGTCTTAGGAGATCAGTCCTCCCCTGGTTTTCTTTTCTGACTCACATCTGCAGTCCCTTGTTAACATAGTAGCTCCTCTTATTTTCCAGTGCAGAGTTTGTACTTTTCACCATTTCTGTACCCAAGACAAAAGAACTTGAATAGGAGTAAAGAAATAATTTGACTTAAAACAACATGGGACCATATTGATAAATTAACATTTTTTTAGATGGTATTTATATACAAAGCATTTTACCCCTTGAATAACTACTTTCATCAAAGCTATAAATCATTTTCTTAAACCCAGTTTTAAACCTAAGTTTAAAATATAATTGATTAGTAATGATTCCAGAGAAATGGCTTAGGTGTATAAAGTGGTTGCCATTTAAGCCTAACTACCTGAATTGGATCTCCTGGAATCCATGTGAAAAGCCAGATGTGGTGGCACACATCTGTAATCTCAATGTTCTGGTAGATGGGAGACAGACTGGGAAGTTGGCCAGTTCACCAGCCAGCTAGGAAAGGGGCAGAAACAATAAGAAGACCCTGCCTCAGCCTGGTGGGAAGTGTGAACTGAGTCTCAGACGATGTCCTCTGACTTCCACATGCTTCAGTCACCCCCCCACACAGACACACGGACACACATGGATACCTACACAGATAATAAATTTCAAATTTTTAATTTAAAAAGTGCTTGGTGAAAGAAAGGTATACATACCAGAAATGACAGCTGATAGTTTTCAGTTTTTAATTCAAGAATTTTTACTTTCTTCTAAGAAAAGTCTTAGTGAACATTTAGTGTGTGGTACAGGAGTGGAGCTGCAGTGAGTAAAGGGAAAAAGAGCAGGTCTGAGACCTTAACCTTGCTGGTTTGCAGGTCAGTTTTCTTAGGTTTCCTGCCTTGGATTTCTACCTGCTCAAGGGATTACTTAAAATTTTCAGTTTCTTTTTCTGTTACCTTTAATGTCCTAATCTCTGGTTTGCGGAAATTCTTTATAATGTACAAACATGATTTTTCCTACTGTAAATTACTGAATAAAATAAAGTTCATTTCTGCTTGACTGCTTGGCATCCTCATTTGTCTCTGCTCTGTGCCTTCTTGTGGATTGCTTTTTCCTTACATAGGGCACATTATTTGAAGAATATACGGGTGCACGTTGAATTTGAGTTGTGAAACTTACTGAAACAATTGTGACTAGAGACCATTTGTTTGCTTTTGTCCAGGACTTGGTAGTTTCTAAAAACGTAGATCATAGTGTGAAAACTGCTGAAGTCCCAGACAAACCAGCAAAAATTGCTCACCCTAATTATATATCACTTGAGGCCTTCAGGGCATGTTTTTCAAAAAACATATGATTTAGGATATGAGCAAACAGTGTCCTGAGCATTTTAAATAAGTTTTTAGTTCTGTAATCATGCTTGTTGAGATCTTGCTATATCTGTCTTCAAATATTCTCTGATGACATGAATTATTAATTGGCCAGTGTCTCAAAAGACATTGGTAGACATAGGATTGGTTAGTTATATATTGAGCCATTTTTATGGTAAGGAGGCAGAATAGTAATGAGGAGGTCTTAGAGATAATCTTATTTATTTGTGAAGAGTTTCAAAGATACAGCCAAACTGAAAGAATTTTACAAAAAAAATAGTTTTGCCTACTATCTGGATACTATCACCAGCTATATTATGTTACATATCCATCAACATGTATTTTTGACACATTTGCCAATTATTGTGCATATACTAAATACTCTGTATATACACATCAACTAGAGTTGGGTGTTTATATATAAAAAACTTTTTTTTCTAAGGTTTATTTATTATGAATACAGTGTTCTACTTGTGTGTATGCCTACAGGCCAGAAGAAGCCACCAGATCTCATTAAAAATGGTTGTTGAGCAACCGTGTGATTGCTAGAAATTGAACTCAGGGCTTCTAGAAGTACAGTCAGTGCTCTTAACTGCTGAACCATCTCTCCAGCCCCTATATAGTTTTTCTATGGGTACAAAATTTATATAAGATGAAACGTGCATTTGGTGTGTATTTGCTGAATTTTAACAAATCTATACATATATAATACATCTGTGCAACCAACATCTATTAAAGAACACAGTCTAAAGTAGAAGTGAGTAGTGGATAGCTCAATGGTAGATTGTCTCAATGTATAAGGCCCTGAATTAGTCTATAACATTGCTTCATCTCAGGAAATCTCTACCCTGAGTAACTAAACAGCCATTTTGTACATCACAGACATGTACTCTTTTAGCTTAAGGTTTTCCCATTTAATGTTTTGGAGATTGATCAGCATGTCAACAGTGCCTTTGTATTGCTGGTGAATATTTTTTTGTGGATATACACTATGTTTATTCACATAGTACATAGTATAGAAGATTAATTAAATAGGAATGAATATTTCAATACTAACTCACCTCTGGACTTGTCCCTGGCTATTATATCTTAACGCTACATGGCAACCTGTGCATTTAACCCAAAGTTGAATCTTCATTCTGATAGCATTTCATGAATTGGTGAATTTGTACTCTTAATATTGAGTGGAAAAAAATCTCTACTTTGGCACTGGATAGTTGGTTTCTCAGAAGTATTAAGTACACAATTGGATGATTTTAGGTGATGAACCACAATGCTAATTTTAGTGTTTTCTGCATTATTAAGGTTAATGCTTTGGACAGTCTTGGACAAACATCATTGCACAGAGCTGCACACTGTGGTCATCTACAGACCTGCCGCCTGCTCCTGAGCTATGGGTGTGATCCAAACATTATATCCCTCCAGGGTTTCACTGCCTTGCAGATGGGAAATGAAAATGTGCAGCAGCTGCTTCAAGGTATTGGATGCTTCTCTGACATTCTCTTTTAAAGATTAACCTTTAAGGTTTTTTACATATCAGGTGTGAGGTATAGCAGTTAGTAATAAACAGAATTTTTTTTTAAATGTTGGCCTTAACTTAAAAATTTTAGTTCATATTTGATACTTAGATATCAATTACGACTTTTGTTCAGTAGCATGTTCTGCCCAGTTTCTCTGAGTAAATACAGGACACTCAAACTTTAAGTTCATAAAGCTGATTTGCCACCTTTAATCCTTTAATTCCAGTATTTAGGATGCAGAGGTAAACACATCACTAGGAGTTCCACAATAGGCAGGGTTACCCAGACCCTGTGTTTCTTTTTTCTCCCCTTCTTGAGGCACTGTTAATACCAGCATTGAAAGGGCAGAAGTTGAAGGGTCATAAATTCAGTGCTCCCTTAGGATCATAATAAAATACCCCACACAAATATTAACCAAGTAAAAATGTGATAGATGGGTTTTTTTCTTTTATTTTGTTTGTTTTAGAGCAAAGAAAACATTTTTAAAAGATAGGATTTGGGGGTTTGTTTTTGTTTTTTAACAGCAATCCTAGTGATAACTTCCATGAGTACTGGGGCTGCTTCATTCCATTCTTAGGTCTTGAGTATGTGAGGTGGGTACGTGTCTTCTGACAGTGCCTGTTACAGTGTGAGTCTTCATCTTGTCCCTGCTCTGTTTGTTTGTTTGTGGGAGATTTTCCATACTAGTTTTTCATTTGGTATACTCTTCTACATACTTATCCTGAGATGTAAACATTTATTTATCTGCTTCCTTTTAAGGTTTAAATTTTAAACTTAAACCTTTACCTAGAACTTTCTTGGTTGTACATATTCTTTTCAGAAATTTTGAGTTCTAAGACACAATTTTGTTTGGTTTTTTTGTTTGTTTGTTTGTTTTTTGGGTTTTTTTTTTTTTTTTTTTCCTGTCTTGAAATAAAACTGACTGTCCTGGAACTTACTCTGTACTCCAGGCTTCCTTCAAACTCACAGAGATCCACCTGCCTCTGCCTCCCACCACTGCCTGGCTCAAGACACAATTTTAAACTGGGAGTGTCTAGCTACTTTCTAATCCAACTCTTTTAAGTTGGGGTGTGGAGGGAGCCTGTGGATCAGGAAATTAAAGTGATTTTTCCCAGTTCAGATAACTAGTTAATATCAGAACCATGTTTAGAGTTCTGCTGGTTGCTCTTTACCAGTGCTCACAATTGGCTTGGTTATAATGCATGTAAGTTTTCACCTTGGTTATGTTCCTTTACACCACTTAAACAGCATTTTAGAGCTAGCATGCTTACACATTTGTTCAAAAGTTTTTAGACGTAAGCCTTGGTGTTTTCCCCTGTGGTGATACTATGTAAGCTATCAAACTCAAAAATTAGTTTGTAAAATATAACTCCCCTGAAGCTTATTCTAATTTTCTTCATGGAAATAATCCACTCTTCTCTTCCTTTTTCTAGAGGGCATCTCACCAGGTCACTCAGAGGCAGACAGACAATTGCTTGAAGCTGCAAAGGCTGGTGATGTAGAAACTGTAAAGGTGAGATACAATCTTAAGTTTTTGTTAATCTTTGTTTTTTATTTTGGTATTGTTTAATAAATCTGTACTGTACATCAAAAAGCCTTATTAAAAGGTCAGAAAATACCAGCTCCTACAATAAGGAACCCTGAGAAAATGGGGTAAGGGCTTAATTTTCACATGTATTTTAGAAAATATCACATTCATAAATTTGAATAATCTTGTAGTACAAAATGCAATTGTCTTAAAGAACTCACTTGTTCCTATATAAGAAGAATAGGGGGCTAGAGAGACAATTCAGAAATTAAAAGCACTTACAGCTCCTGCAGAGGCTTTTTGTTCAATTCCCAGCACCCAAGTGGTGGCTTAGAACCATCTATAACTGGTTCCAGAGATGTAACTCTCTTCTGACCTCCATGTGCGCTAGGCACATATGTGGAGCAAGACTTGCATGCAGGCAAAATTCATGAACATAAAATAATCTTAATTAAAAAAATACTTTAAGGATAAATAAGTATGGACCAGGCATGATAGCACACAATCCAAACACTAGGGAGACGGGAGGGTTAGGGATTAAAAGACAGCCTGGACTCCTTAGGAAGACCCTTTCTAAAAGCAATACCAAGATAAATTGTAGAGTTTTATGTTGCTGTCCATTACTGTTTATATATGACACATAGGACAAAACCAGGTACAGGGGTCTGTACAGTTTCCTTCTGGTTCATTCATTCCTTTACCCCCTTCTGCTTATGGATCCATTGTTACTGGGTGGGCATAATGTTGCTCAGAGCCAACCAGTCTCTTATTCAGCTGGGCTGAGAATTTCTCCTACAGAGCACACACTTCTTGTCTGTCTCATCCTGGCAGCAGTCTCCCGGAATCACCTTCCCTCTGACTCTGTTTGACTTGTGCAGTACACAAGTTTGCTGTCTTACTGCCTGTGTTGTGTGTCCCTCTTATATAAAGAAATGTGATCTAGGTAAATAACCCAAAAGCCTGATGTTTTGAAACAGCAAGATTTATAATTCAAGTAATAAAAATCAGAATTGGACTCAACTGTTTCATGAAGTAAATTCTAAAATGATGTGATAATGTTTCAGTTTTCAAAATTAGCTAGGGGGAAAGCCTTCTTTCTTTCTTTCTTTCTTTCTTTTTTATTTCAAGACTTTCTCAGAAATAGGCTACTCCAAGTTGAGGGAGCACTCATGTAAATAAGTTTTATATAACTGGGTGGTGGTGGTGCACACACAGCACACAAGGAAGGCTGATCTCTGGGTTTTTAGACAGCCAGGGCTACACAAAGAAATATTATCTTGAAGAAAAAAATTATATTGCCCTAATTTGGCAGAAGCAGCTTTTTGGAGTCATTTTGTTGAATTCCTTCATGATAGATTTTCTATGAGTTTATTTATTTATTTATTTTTTAAGGTATGCAAGCCAGAAATGGTAACGCAAGCCTTAAATTTACAAGATATTTATTCAAGTTAAAACTAGATGATTTTATTTGTATATGTATGTAAGGAGAGTGAATTTTAAATGTTTATTTATAGACCATGCAAGCATTTAATAAGCATAAAACTAAACATTACCAGAAGTGTTGGCATACTCCTATGATCCCAGCACTTGGGAGGCTGAGGTAGGGGAATCATAGTTTGAGAATAGCTTGAGATAATTCTTTTTTGTTGGTGATGGTTTTGATTTTAGTTTAATTTTTTGTTTTTTAAAAAAGTATAAAACTTTGTTTTCAAGGGAATAGAAGGAGCCTAGAGGAAGAAGACATGAATTTAAAATAAATACAAATTGGACTTAGAAAACAAAGTAATGCAAAGGTTAAGGAAGATAACTCATTTCTCCCTGTGATAAGCATTAGGCTAGCTTCCTTGTCCCCGACTCTAAAATCAGTTGGAAATTTATGTCCATCAGCTTTCTGTTTCCTTTCTATCTCAGGGCCTATTACTTTGTGTGAATTACTAGGAACATTCTCCATTATTAGCCAGTGAATAGTTAAGTTTTTACTTGGATTTGTTTGCTATTGATCTATCAGGTTACATCATTTTCTGGATACCCATAATACCTCACAAAAACAACCTAAGAAAGGAGGGGTTTATTTGAGCTTACAGTACAGGGTACATGCAGTCTGGCGTGGCAGCAGGAGCTTGGTGTAGCTGGTCACATGGCATCTGCAATCAGGAAGCTCATCTTTTCGTGTCTGTTCAGTCCAGGACACCAGCCCATAGAATGGTGTCATCTACAGTTCAAGTATGTTTTCTTGCCTTGATTAATATTTGAGCCATTGCAAGTTTGCCCAGAGGCTCGTCTCCTAAGTGATTCTAAGTCATGCATCTTGACTGTGTTCATTATAACAGTATTTAATAGGAGAATGAACAATATTAAAACTACCTCATGTGGCAACAGCTGGTTCACAGTGGAAATTCTCATTCCTAGATCTTGTTTCAAACCCACTAAAACACCGCTTTGAGACTGAAACCTCATTCATCAAATCTAGTAAGTGTGTTTAATAAGCTCAGAAAAGCTTTGCCAGTTAGTAGCTCCATTTGGGATAAACCTACTGATAGGGCTTACCAAGCTGAAGTTATCCCTGTTCTTAAGGTAGAATTAGTAAAATGAGTCTTTACTGGTGCTGTTATTTTTTTGAGTTTTTAAGTGTTGCAGTCTGTTGTATGTTTTATTCCCCTAAATTCTCTGTATAATAATCAAGAATATTTGGGGTATTAACTTTTGATTAAGGTAAACTTACTCATCTGAACCAAAGAACATGGGAAAATAATTTTAGCTATTATTTTTTTAGTTCTCCAAGAATGGTATATAACCAACAACATTTTGTTTGTTCATTTTATATACATGTGTAGAATGAGTTCATTGTCTTTATTTGTCCTTAGACCACTAGATTGCCTAGAAACTTGGTAAGAAAGACAAGACCAGTGTGTGTCAAAACTGTGAACCACTGGTCTGCATCATCGCTTCTCAGACTTGAATATACTTGTAGATAGAAGTCTTACTGAACTGTAGATTTGCTGAAGTATCTTTCCATGGAGTTGAGGCTGGCTTTGAATTCAGTCCTCCTGCCTTCATCTTCCAGCGCTGGGGTGGGTAACCGGTGCACTTAAATGCACAGGTGGCTTAAAATGCACCTTCTGACTGTAGGTAAGGATTTGGGACACTGAACTTTTCCTTTCAGGTTTGCTATGGTCTGGCGAGCTATTACATGTGTTTACTGCCAGATGGACATTACACTCATGTTCTTTGATATCACATTCAATATGCACATAGTAAATATTTGTTTTTCATAAAAGTAGACGATATAAGCATATATAAGATGACCAGAATTCTCAGTAAATGACAGCTGAAATAAGAATAGTTTCTGAAATAACTTACATTTGAAATTTCTGCTAAATTGTTAAAACAAGACATGAGAATATGTAGCATCGTGTATGCTGTGTTCAATCCTACAGAAACTGTGTACTGTTCAGAGTGTCAACTGTAGAGACATAGAAGGTCGTCAGTCAACGCCACTTCATTTTGCAGCCGGATACAATAGAGTGTCTGTGGTGGAGTATCTGCTGCAGCATGGAGCTGATGTGCATGCTAAAGATAAAGGGTAAGAAACAACTGCTGCCCTTCAAGCCTTACCTTTATATGATACTTTGAGAAGATACAAAAGACCTTTATGATGAGTGATAAAAATTACTTCTGTTTTTTTTTTTTTTTTTTTTGTATAATTTGCTTTCTAACATTGGTACAGTGATAGCTTATTAAACTTCAGCTATAGCTTTATGCTGAGCATGGTGGTGCACACCTGGACTTCTGTTGAGGCAGGAGGATCACCACAAGTTTCAGACCAATGTGGATAATACAGGCTACAATATGATACCCTTTCTTTTTTAAAAAATGTAAATGGCTCCTATTTACATTAAGATTAACTTGTATGTCTTGACATTTTATAAATGCCAGAGATCTCATTTTTGTGATTTGATGCTTATATTAATGTCTTAAAGTGTTTAGTGTTCATTGAGGATATTTAAATTTTTTTTGTTATTCTTGAATTGTTTTTTGTTAAAGATACACAATGCTAGATGTTGAGTGTGTTTGTGAATGTTATTGTAGTCTCTGCATATAAAATATTTTGAAATTTTTCCGCCAAAAAAAGTCTGCTTTCCAATAGTTTAAGTTAGACAGAATCTGAACAGCATACTCCCTTAGGCAGTTCGAGAAATGTCTTCATTGGTTCTGTATAGTTACTGAGATTAAACATGTTCTCCACCATTACTGCTTGTCTAACTTTTCAGGGGCCTTGTGCCTTTGCACAATGCATGTTCTTATGGACACTATGAAGTTGCAGAACTTCTTGTCAAGCATGGAGCAGTAGTTAATGTAGCTGACTTGTGGAAGTTCACACCTTTACATGAAGCTGCAGCAAAAGGGAAATATGAAATATGCAAACTTCTGCTCCAGGTAAGCTTAAGTTTCTGTTCTGGACAGTGTGAATTAGCTACAGTACTCAGGGTATCTTTGAAATACACTGACATAAAATGTAAATGAATGAGAGTAGGGAGAAGTCACTTAATGCTGAAACTAGATTTGAGAGGAAAATAGCAGGAACATGTTTATTTTTGAACCTACATATATATTTGCCAGCATAGGAGTTTTATTTATATAGCCACCTACCATGTGGTAGTTCCAGTTGCTATCAGACTTTTCTGTTTGGTAAATACTTGACTCAAAATTATGTGGTTTATAAGCCCAATGTTTAACATTCTATAAAGTTGTTGGTACTGGTCTAATATAGATACAGATGATACTTTGCTGTAATATCTTACAGCATAGATTCACTTGTACACTGTTTGTAAAAAGGAAAAATTCAACTAGATGTAGCAGTGCATTCCTTAAAACCCAGCACCTAGTGTCAGACAAGTGAGTTTTTATGAGTTCAATATCAGCCTGGTTTTCAGTGTGTGTTTCCAGGAAGCTAACCAGAACTACATAGTTGATCCTGCTTTTAAAATACTGAAAAATGTAGTATTGCATTGTCTGATAATTCAGTGAATGATGGGCTACATTTTAGGCAGTGGACCCATAAAATTATAGTGTAAGGACTATGGGTATATCTCAGTTTGTATAGTACCTATCTGGCATGCACAAGGCCCTGGGATTTATTCCTGATACTGTGTAGACAGGCTCCACAATACTATGAGATATATACTATAGTGGTACATACTATGTTCTCATTATGTAGATAGGAAGTAGAGACAGGAAGATCAGTGGGTCAAGGTCAGCTTCAAAAGTCTAGCCTTTACTGCATAACTGTCTAAAATCCTAATTTTAAATTACATAGCTGAAAACTTTTACTGTAGTTGTCTCCATTCTTAGATACATACTTACTAATATGTTTTAGTTGCTTATGGTATTTAAGCATTAATAGCAGTCAGGTTAGATTTAATATAATAATTATTTTCTTTGCTCTGATTATTTTTTTCAATGACAAAATACATACTAATCCACCACCACCCCTTTTTCCCCCGTGCCTAGCATGGTGCAGACCCTACAAAGAAAAACCGAGATGGTAATACACCTCTGGATCTTGTTAAAGATGGAGACACAGATATCCAAGATCTACTTAGAGGTGATGCAGCTTTGCTGGATGCTGCCAAGAAAGGTTGTTTAGCCCGAGTGAAGAAATTGTCTTCACCTGATAATGTAAATTGCCGAGATACCCAAGGTCGACATTCTACACCTTTACATTTGGCAGGTAAATGAATGAAAACTTTATTTAGGCTGGTGACATCAAAGATGATTTTTGTTTTTTACTTTTTATTTTCTGTGGGATGATCTGGGGTCACAAAACAGCTTGTTAGAGTAGTATTCTTTCCATCATATGGGTTCCAGGGATCAAACTCAGGTTGTCAGGCTTGGCAGCAGGTATATTTACCTGCTGAGCCATTTTACCAGCCCTAAGATTCATGTTTCTCTTGAGTAAAATATTTCCTCTTAGTAAACTTGAAAGATACAAGTAAAATTATCTACCAAAGCTTTCATTCTATTTTCTTATGTGTGTTTGTACAGAGCCATTGTGTTTATACTTTAGGCCATTAGCTAAATTTTACTTCCTTTAGCACTGATTACATTCACTATGAACAGTTGCCATTTGTACATTCTTTTAAGCCCAGCAGAAGCAGGTAGATCTGTGTGAGTTCAAGGCCAGCCTGGACCCTGTCTCTAGGGAAAGGGGTGGGGGGGAGCAGTAATCAGTGAGAGCAGTTGAAATGGGCTCTACTAGTCACTCTGAACTTTGGAACCCCTTTTGAGATCACTACATTGATACTTGCTTTAAAAGAGTTATGAAAAACTTGCCTGCTTGAACCAGCCTTCTTCATAGAAAACTAAAGTTTTAATTTTCTAGTGATAGCTAAGTGTAAGCTGCAAAAATGAATGTCTTCAACGACGCCCTTTCCACGTGTGTGTTCTGGGGATCAAACTTAGATGATCGGGCCTGTCATCTACAGTCAGCTAGCTACATGGCTAGTTACCTCTCCATACTGTATATCCAACTCCCCCACCCCAACCACCTCTTGCTTGCGGATCTCTGCCTGAGTTCCTATCTCTGCTTGGAATTCCTGCCTATCCTCTCCTGCCTAGCTATTGGCGGTTCACCTCTTTATTAACCCACTCAGAAGGTGCTTTGGCAGAGACACGTTTTCACAATGTACAAAAAGATTATCTACAACATGAGTGTTTTGCTTGTATGGATGTCTGTGTGCTACATTTGTGCCTAATACAGTAGGAGGTCAGAACAGGGCATTGGATCCCTTAGAAGTGTAGTTAACAAATGTTTGTGAGCTGTCTTGTGGTTGCTGAGAACCAAACCTAAATCTTGTGCAAAAATAAGTGCTCTTAACTGCAGAACCATCTCTCCAGAACATCTGACATTACTGTTTGTTTGGTTTTGTTTTTTTAAGATTTATTTATTTTATGTATATTAAGTGCTCTATCAACTTTATGCCGGAAGAGGACATCAGATCCCACTATAGACGTCTATGAACCACCATGTGGTTGCTAGGAACTGAACTCAGGATCTCTGGTGAAGTAGCCAATCTCTTAACTGCTGAGCAATCTCTCCAGCTCTTAACTGGAGAGTAATTTAAAAACTATTTTAAATTCACTTGTCTTTGTAAGTTGCAATATATTGTTTGTTTTGTTTTTTGAGACAGGGTTTCTCTGTGTAGGCTTGGCTATCCTGGAACTATCTCTGTAGGCTAGGCTGGCCTTGAACTTAGAGAACCTACCTACCTCTGCTCCTGAGTGCTGGGATTAAAGGTGTGTGCCATTACTACCTGAAGTTGCGACTACATTTTATTTTTTTAAAAAAAAAAAAATGTATCTATCTACTTCTAATTGTGTTACTGCTACACCTTTAACTGTGAAGAAACTCAATCAAAAAATGTTTGCTATGCAAGCATGAGAACTTGAGTTCACATTCCCAGCACTAGGGGACAAAGATAGAGCGTCCGTGGAGCCTGCTGGCTACTTGGCTAGCTGAGTGAATGGAGCCCAAGTTCAGTGAGAGACCTTGCCTGTATAATCAGTGAGAGAGCTGTGAGATGCTTCCAGTGGGTAAAGGCACTTATTGCAGAAGCCTGACAAACTGCATCTTGTATCTGGGACCCACATAGTGAAAGAGAGCATGAGCTCCTTTGGTGTTCACCACAGACACGCACAGACAATAAATCATACACGTTTTTTTCTTTTTTAAGTGGAAAGCTGCTGGACCTGGTGGTGCATACCTTTAATCCCAGCACTTGGGAGGCAGAGGGAGATTGATCTCTGAGTTGGAAGCCAGTCTGATCTGAAAAGTTCCAGGACAACCAGGGCTACATGGAGAAGCTATGTCTTGAGGGACCGAGAGCAATGGGAGGGAAATACTACATTTACCTTTGGTTTTCATATTCACCCACATACACACACAAATACTACTCCTTGGACAATTTTGATGCTTTAAATTCTTCAAAGGGGTAATGTGTGCATTAAGATAGACATGATAAAACATGTAAAACTATTACTGTCTTTATTGGGAAAAATTACACATTTTATCTATGATTATGTGTTTAGAGAGACTTTGCTATAAGAGAACTCTGATCTGGCTGACAAGATACAGTTATATCATGCTTCAGAGTACTGAGCTTTCCTCTTTGGTCATAATAGTGCTTAGGTCACTTTACCTTTTGTCTCCTAAGCACTCTCCTAACCCTGAATTCTGTTTCTACAACCTCCTGAGTAAGGGGCTTCCTGTTTTGCAGCTAGATGATAAGAGGCCTGTTAGTTTTAGTCCTTGGGATCATATACTACCTAGCTTAAGATATTCATTATATGTAACAATCATGAAGGCAGGGCCTTTGATAGGAGAGTTTTCATTTTATTTTTAAATTTGTGTGTGTGTGTTTGACATCGTGCATCCTGATCCCACTTGTTTTCCTGTTTCATGTCCCCCCTCTGCCCTTACAACCTCCAACAAAGCCAAATTAAAGAATCCTGTCGTGGAGGCTGTAGTATGACTCATTGCCTCACAGTTTCCCTTTAGTCCATACACCTTTACTTGCAGGTCATCTGTCTGACTCGAGGCCTCTGGCTTCTGCTCTATCACTAATAAAGGCTCCCACTGGGGCTCCTTTTGGACTTCCTGTTGTTCTGTGTCATGGAGGCCCTGCTATGTTGGAGATGGGAAAGTTTTAAATGGATTGAGAAAAATCTTTCTGTAATTTGGTGGGTCTCCAAAACCAGTGACTGTCAATACCAAGATAAAATAGTAATTTTAGATTTATGTAAAATTTAGTAATAGCTCCTTAAAATATATAGAGAGAGAGCTATATGAATAATATGTGACTTTTCTGCATTTATAATTAATGTTCCTTTTTCCCTGAATTAGCTGGTTACAATAATTTGGAAGTTGCAGAGTATTTGTTGCAGCATGGAGCTGATGTGAATGCCCAAGACAAAGGAGGGCTCATACCTTTACATAATGCAGCATCATATGGGGTAAGCTCTTCTGCGTTACCTTTAAATATTTGTCATTTTTTTTTCCAAAGTGGATGTCAGTATCACAGTTTACATGGAATTTGATATGACTTTTTTCACAAAGAACTAAATAAGTTTAATAATGTAGTGTTAGTTCTTAATCTGTTAGACATGCTGTGTGACATGGCACTATTTTTTTGTCATTTGTTATAGTATCCTTGGCATCTGTCTCTTACTTTTGATGAAATACTAATTGGGTGTATGTGTCCAGAAAGTTCATAGGTTTCATAGGATTCTTTAGAGATGCAGATACACTGATACAAACTTCCAACAACCCTGAGGATTCTGGTCAGCATTGGCCATTGTCAGTGATCTAGTTTGAAACTGAGAGGCTTCTAGTTTGTAAATTTATAATAGCCAATTACAATACAAGAATTAGTTAGAAATCATTAAAGTTGTATAGTTTATATTCCTGTGTCAGATTCTGAACTGTAATTCTTCAGCAATTACCTATAAATTACAGTCCTGAAGAAATAGCTTTACTTTTTATTTCCAGAATAAGATTGAAAAGAAGAAGGTAGGTCCAGAGCCAGATTTTATTTTGTTTTGAGACATGGCCTCTACATAGCCCTGACTGTCCTGGAACTCACTGTGCAGACCAAGTCAGCCTCAAACTCACAGAGATCCCCTTCCTTTGCCTCCTGAGTGCTGGGATCGAAGGCATGTATGTCCACACCCAGCCCAGAACCAATTTCTTAAGAAAAGTGCCATAAAACATTTCCAACTGTAACGGGAATATTTTCTTTTACAGCATGTAGATGTAGCAGCTTTACTGATAAAGTATAATGCGTGTGTCAATGCCACGGACAAATGGGCTTTCACACCGTTACATGAAGCAGCCCAAAAGGGACGAACACAGCTTTGTGCTTTATTGTTGGCCCATGGAGCTGATCCTACTCTTAAAAACCAAGAAGGACAAACACCTTTAGATTTAGTTTCAGTAAGTGATGGGCTCTTTGAAAACTCAGAAAGTTCACATGACATGAATAAAATTTCTGCAAAGTGAATATGGTTTAGCCTAGATTAAAATTTAGGAATCCTTTGTTGTTGTGATAAGGAGATAAATTCTGAACAGTTACTGTATACTAAATACTTTGGATATGTGGGAAAGAACAGTAGTTGGGAAACAGAACAGGCCCAGGCACTCTGTAAATGTGCTGTTCCAGTGCCTGGTACTATAGATTGAAGATCATATCAGCATACCCAGTTAGGTGCATTACCCACAAGGTGAAGGTTCAAAGCCGGCTACTAGCAGAGAGTCTGTTCTTCCTACTGTTATTGTCTACCCTGCAAGAGCTATCTATGTGAAAACCGGCTGGATGGCTTAGCTGGTGAAGAAAAGAAGGTGCTTGCTGCCGGGCCTAACAACCTTAGTGTAATCCCAGGACCCACCAGGTAAAAGAGAGAACTGCCTCCCACAAGTTGTCTTCTGACCTCCACATGTGCATCTTGGCACACATGCATTCACATACATACATGCACACAAAGTAGGTAAATTTAATGCTTATTTTTCCTTTTCTTTCCTTGGCTGCTCATGTTGATGCCTCTTCTGTAGCTCTCAAATCAGTGTCAGCCACCAGAACAGCAGCACATATTTGGCTTTTGCCACCAAGGTCGTTGACCAGACCTTGTAAAAGGAAGGAAGGAAAGTTTTGTCGTCCCTGGATCTTTGAGGTGAAATATATAATATAGTCCTGGCTAGCCTGGATTTGCTGTTTTATCGGGCTGCTCTAGAGTGGTTTATTTTGTTGGTGGGGTTTTTTTTTATATTTTTATGCATATGTATGCATGTCTGTATGTATTTATATGTGCCACTCATATACTGGTGCCAGCAGAGACCAAAGTATAGCAGGTCCTCTGGAATTGGAGTTAGAGGAGGTTGTAAACCCTTAATGTGGGTGCCTGGAAGCCAAATCTGAGTCCTCTGGAAGAAAAGCCAATGTTGTTTGGTTTTTAAGCAAGTGTTTCTAAGTACTGAGCCATTTCCAGCCCTTTGTACCCATCTCTTGCCTACCTTCTGAGTGTACTGGGATTACAGGCATGTTTCGTTACAGCCTGTAAGAAACATTTTGAAGTGGGAAAGAGAGTGTCTTCTATGGAGAGAGATTATACCAATCAGTTGACCAAGAAACTGATTTAGTTTGGCTGCATTTAGATTTAAGGAGATGTTCCGCAACAGGCTAATTACCCAAACATAATTTACAAGGATTTCTTGGAAATGTCTTTTTGGTTCCAAGGTGATTAAGAAGTGAGCATTTAGAGTTCATTCCTCTCAAACATTAATTTACCAGATATAATTGGTGGCAAGGAATAAAAAGGCTGTAGAGTGTTGTAAGAGGTTTCTGGCCCGGACTTTCCAGCCTAGCCTTAAGGTTTGGACCTACAGGCACGCAGTCCCACAGAGACACACAGATCCTTATATTAATTTTATGCTGATTGGCCTAAGGCTCAGGCATATAACTTGCAAAATCTTTACCCTTAAACTGACCCGTGATTCTTACCCTGTTCAGCCATGTGGCTTGGTACCTTTTCTCAGAGCAGCATAGTTGTTCTCTGCATCTTCTAACTTGTCTTGTGTCTCTGAAATCTCTGCTCTGCTCTTCCTGTTCCCAGAGTTTTCCCAGTCAGGTAGCTCCACCCACACTTCCTGTCTGCCTTCAGCCAATCTGCATTTTTATTAAACTAGTAGGTGAGACAATTATCTACAATGAAACATAATCCCACTACACTAGAAAATATATAGGGCCTAGGGAGATGGACCACTGAGTAAAGCACTTGTTGGGCACATTTGAGAACCCAAGTTTGAATCCCCAAAACCTATATAAAATCTGGATACATAGTTTGAGTACATGAGAGATAGGATAGACACCCAAGGCCCATCTAGGCTGGCATCACAGTCATGATGAGACCATCTCAAACATGATCAGAAGAAGACCAAGACTCCTAACCTCCGTGTGCATAGATTTATACGCTCATACACACATACAAATTACACTATACCCACAAAATAAAATTTGGAAGGTTTTTCAGAGAGAATGAAAGCATGCATGAGCTTTAGAGTCAAATAGCCCTGACCTACTGCTCCAGCTCTACCACTTAAGAGTTATCGTCTTGATAATTGCCTAGCTTATAAAATTTAGAAGCGTCATCTGTAAGAGATAAAATGTATCTGGTTAATGGAATTAAACATTGCAATAATATAAAGCCTTTAGTTAGTTTCAGGTACCAAAATGTATCCAATAAATAGTCTTTTTTATAGATAAACAAATGCTATATGTAAACTGAGGTCAAGAGAAGCACAAATTGAAGAGGAAGAAGAAGGGTGTGGACATTATAAATGACTAACCAAGAAAACATTCCCGTTGTATTTTTTAGTTGTTTATTGGTGAAAGGAAGCTTGAATGTGCATCAGTGTACCTGTAGAAGTCAAAGGATAACTTGTGGGGGTACCAGGGATCAAACTCTGGTCATGAGGCTTACTGGCAGCTACCTTCTTCCCACTGGGTCATCTCTGCAGCCCATTACTTAGTTTACTGTCTGAGTGTGGTAGACAACTGTATGTCATTAATGAAGTGAGTATAGCACTGGATAGAATTGGAGGCTCTTTTTTTATTAGTAGTTGTGTAGTTAATTTCAATGCCTTTCTGCCCTGGTATCAAAATTAGTGGGGTTTTTTTTGTTTGTTTGTTTTTGTTTTCTTTTCAATTGTATTTTACAGCATTTAGCGGTTCGTTTAATTCACATGTGACCTGGAAAAGGTTTTATATTTAGTGACTAGTTAGCTGGGTATTAATTAGCCTGTTGTTTCATTCTAAAAGTTTCCTAGGGTTTCTCAGTGTCATGAAAACAGACCCAGTCCTGTTTTTATTGTACCTTATTAGGCATAAAGAATTAAATTTCACCTCCTTGAAATGTGTCGTAGGCAGATGATGTCAGCGCTCTCTTGACAGCAGCCATGCCCCCCTCGGCTCTACCTTCATGCTATAAGCCTCAAGTACTCAACGGTGTGAGGAGCCCCGGAGCCACCACAGATGCTCTATCTTCAGGCCCATCCAGCCCTTCAAGTCTTTCTGCAGCCAGCAGTCTTGACAACTTGTCTGGAAGTTTTTCTGAACTGTCCTCAGTGGTTAGTTCAAGCACAGCAGAAGGTGCTACCGGTTTGGAAAGAAAAGAAGGTGAGAAATTCTGTAAAAATAACCATAGCTCATATTGTAGCTCCATATTTGTTGTTTAGAATGGTAGGAAATTGTCCTTTAAATCTGAAATACAACTTCTATAAAATAAATTAATATAGCCTGAGTATTCACAAATTCCTGTAGAAACTCCATTCGAGTTGAAAGTTGGTAAACATGGTATTGCTGATATTTATTTATATATTGTTTACTGTTGTGTGTGTGTGTGTGTGTGTGTGTGTCCATGCATGTGCAAACAAGTGCCTGTGGTGTGTATGTGGAGATCAAAGGACAGCTTTAGAAAGTAGGTTCTTTGCTTCTCCCTTTAAGTGGTTCCAGAGATTGAACTCAGGGTACTAGGTTTGCACAGCAGGTGCCTTTAGCACTAAGCCATCTCTCCAACCTCACCAATTCTTCAAATGTCAGTTTTTGCCAGTCAGATTTATCTTACTCCTTACAGCATCATAAAAAGTTTTGTTGAAAAGGAACATGAAAAAAGGCTGATTTTTTTTTTTTTTTTTTTTTTTTTAAAGACAAAGCTAAAGGAAAATGAAAATAAAATGAGAACCATGTAAGCTTGAGAAAGCCTGTTGCTTAACTGTTTAAGCCAAGCATGATGGCACACACCCAGGCAGGTAGATGTCTAAGTTTGAGGCCAGCCTGGTCTACATAGGGTATTTCTAGATTTACCATGTTGTACATTATTCTGATGTGATATTTTGTTCTTCACTTTTTTCTCCCAGATCCAGGAGTAGATTTTAGTATAACTCAGTTCATAAGGAATCTTGGACTTGAGCACTTAATGGATATATTTGAGCGAGAACAGGTAAATAAATGAACTGTGTTGTTTGGTTTAGGAATTTTTGTCTGGAAAATGCTTGAAAATACATAAACCTTATTTTTATAGGGTTTCTGTTTAGTGTTGGGCAGTGAGCCTTGGGCCACCTACTACATGCTGAGTGTACTGTATATTGGTGTTCTGGCTTCTGCACATTGAGAGTGTTAAGAGACTCAAAATCGGTCACTTCCTCATTTGGCTTGACTTTGGAGTCATTTGAATATAATGACTTAGTTCATTATATCTAAAAATTGACTGATAGAGCATCCTCCTTGATAACATGATTACCTGATTCATTTCTTGAATTAAGTTACTTTGAGCTGTTTTTCAGTTTTGTTATTTCAGTCTCTGGCCACTCTAAGCCTGACATTCTGCTACCTACAATGGACAGGAATTTGAATGTCCCAGTTATACATCTGAGCTTTTCTGAGTAGCCCCTGTTTAAAGCATTCCATCACAATATACATACCTATCCTTTTTAAGATTTACTTAATGTGTATAAGGTTTACACCACATGCTTGCTGATGCCCATGGAGGTCAGAAGACCATGACAGATCCCCTGGAACTGGAGTTGTGGATGGTTGTGACTCACCATGTGGGTACTGGGAACCAAACTCCAATTCTAAAAGAGCAATAAGCCGTCTCTCTAGCCCCTGTTGTCATTGCTATTGTGATTATTCAGGGATGATAATTACTGTAGGGTTGAACCTGCAGTAACCTCCAGTCTAGTTATGGAGGTGGAATAGAAACTCACAGTCTTACAGATTTTAGTAAATTTAAAGAAGGAAAATATTACTGTTAACTGGACTTCTTAGGGCTGGCTTTGTAGAAGTTGTATAAATGAAACAGGATTAATGGATTCAGTGTTATGAAGCAGGAATGATTTCTTTAGTTAAGAGTTTGAACAGTGATGCAAAGGTACCACTCAGCATAGCCCACAGGCTGGAGGAACCGTGCAAGGCACTGTAAAGGCTTAGATGTACAGCAATGGTGAGAAAGTACAGGAGAAGGTGAAATCTAAAAAGACTTATACTCAACATTTTTTGCTCCAACTTTTTTAGTTTAACAGATGATTTGTTTTCCTGTCAAAGCTATTCAAAATAATTTTTTGAATGATTCTTAATGATTGTCTGTAACTCTTTTTGTCAGGGTGGGAGTTGTGATGCCCTCTTGTGGCTGCCAAGGGCAAGGCATACCCAAACAAAACATTCATATACACAAAATACATCTTAATAAATACGATTATTAAGAGAATATAAATATATGAGTCTTTACCAAATGAGCAAGTGTTCTGAATGATTTCATTCTCTTTTATAAGATCACCTTGGATGTGCTAGTTGAGATGGGGCACAAGGAGCTAAAAGAGATTGGAATCAATGCTTATGGACATCGACACAAGCTAATTAAAGGGGTTGAAAGACTGATCTCTGGACAACAAGGTAATTTTTTTGATAACTGGTTTTCAGTTTAGCTGTTTATATAAAGGTAGCCTCAATGTAGCATTTAAGACGTCTATGTCAGGCTCTTTTTAGTAGGGAGGACACAAATAAGGCCTCTACTGATAGTAAAACTTGCTGACACTAATGTTAATTATATAACCCAAAGTAAAATTTCTTAGTCTATGCAGAAATTTTAGGATTATTTTAGCTTCTGGGAAATGAGAAGATAGAATTAATGAAGTTACTGTAGCTCTAAAGTATTACAATTTCCAAGATCTGGGTGTCTCTTTGTTATGTTAACATACTAGATAATGATTAGGTATTAGATAGTAAGATATATAATGTTTGGGGGGCTAGAAAGATGACTCAATAGTTAAGAGCACTGACTGCTCTTTCAGAGGACTCAGGTTCAATTCCCAGCATCCACATAGCAGCTCACAACTGTCTGGAACTCCAGTTCCAGAGGCTAACCCTCACATAGACACAAATGCAGATACCCTGGAACAACAGGTTCGTACAGTGGGTTGCCATTGTCCTGTGGGTTCTGGGAACCCAAGTCCTGAGAGAACACAAGTGGCTAGTGCTCTTAACCAGTAAACCATCTCTCCAGCACCTGGGTCCACTTCTTGAAGAAGTAAAAACAAAAGAACACTGAAAATTGAGGTGATTGATTGACTCTAAGAAATCCTTTAAACTAGGGAAACTTGGGGTCGGTATCTAAAGTATGAGGTCATTCTCGGCTATGCCTACTGGAATGACAAAGTTTTGAAATGTAAAATGAAAGGAAAACCACAACTAGTCCCAGCGCTTGGAGGAGACAGGGCAGGGGGATCTCTGCATTCGAGGCCAGTCTAATCTATGTAGCAAGTTTCAGGACTACATTGAGACCCTATCTCAAACATAAACAAAATAAAACCTGCCAGTGCAGCTGCTAAACTGTCTTTCTGTGTGATGTCAGATTGATAGGGTCCTGGAGTGTCCTGGTGACAGTAATTGTAATAGGATACGCTGTTTTAGGAGAGAGCTGAGTAAAAACAAAAAGCAGTAGTGTTTGTAGGGTAGATTCGTCCTAAGTGTGAGCACTACATTCAGAGGCTCATGAGTCAGTGATAGAAATAGTTATACTGTCCCCAGAAAGCACAAGAAAGACACCTCTGTGCTACGTAAAACCTATTTTTCTCTGGTATTTCTACTGCAGTTGGATGGGAGCATTCTCTCCTTCATGAAGGAGAAACGTGTCTCAAGGCACAAACGGTGGCTATTCTAGTGTAACATCAGGGTCTTCATAAAGTTACCTTCTATTGGTATTCATATAAAGCCAGGATTCTCTTATTTACATCTAATTTGCAAGACTGAATTGAATTGGTTGCTGTCTGTAAAGTCCTCTGACAGTCTCCTCAGTACCAGGTTACAAGATCACTAAATCAAGCCTTTGTTGTAGTAGTCTTATTGAAGGAAGGCTGGTTTTTGGGTTGGTTTGATTATTGTTTTCATGGGGGTTTGATTTTGTTTTGTTTCTGAGGCAGAGTTTTTCACTAGTTTGAGACTGGCTCCAAACTCAAGTAATCCTCTTACCTTACCTTCCTGCATTCTGGGACTACACTGTGTCTGGCCATCATAGTATTCTATAGAACAGTCTTCAGATGGGCCATACTTCTGCAGACATAATTAAGTCTCTGCAGCCTGACTTGGTGATGATACTGTTTCTCAAACTCTTAATTTCCAGAGGCTTCTCTGTGCACTAGCCCTAGTAGTGACAGATTCACTTCTACTAGAGAAAACAGCAGAGCTTTCGGGATTTTGTAGATAATAAAAGATAAAAACTGTATTACAAATACGACAAATAAATTAGAAGTATTTGTATGAAACTCCATTAAAGAATTATTTTTAATTAATATATAAAAACATGTTTCTTGACTGCTGACATTTAAAAAGCATGACAAGGGTGCCCCTCCAAAGGACCTGTGTTCAGTTCCTAGCACTGGTGTAGCAGATCACAACTCTGTATGTAACTAACACTCTTCTTCCGCAGACACCAAGCATGGCATGGTGCACAGATGTACATGAAGGCAAAACACTCATACACACAATTTTTTAAATAAAAATAGAAAACATGACAAATTAATTATAGAAGTAAATATTCTATTAATTTTTATCAGTAGTCTAGTAGCAAACTTTATAGACTTATAGGATGGTTTTAATTGCCTGAGGCTGTTCAAGCTTCATCATAATTTGTCCTCAATAGTTAGGGAAAGTGAAAGGATTACTTTATTTAAATAAAAGGCTGTGTGCACAAAAAAAAATTAGTGTGCACAGGGAGAGCTGCAGAATGGCCTAGGGATTAAGAGTACTTGTTGCCTGATTATGAGAGCTAGAGTTCAGATCTCAGAACCCACAAAGCAATAACAAGCTGGACAGTTGGCCTATAACTCACCTCTAAGGGATCTGATGCTGACTTCATTTATCCACATACATATGCACATGCACTCAACATGGACAAGACACTCACTAGTAATCTGGATATAATGTGCTATACACTCAACATAGACAACACACACTCACTAGTAATCTGGATATAATGTGCTATTGTGGTTTTGGACTTTAAGATAAAGAGGACATTGGTAGGAAAAACTAGTGCAGTTCAAATGAAGCCTGTTAGTAAGTTCTGACAGTTGTGGTGTGTTTACATAAACTCCCCTGGGGAAAGTTGGGTGAAGTGTGTACCTTTCTGCACTTTCTGCATTACTATAAATCTAAATTATTATGAAATCAAGATTTGGGGGAATTGGTAGTGTCAAAAATCATGTGATTGTTTTGGGTGGTGTTGTTTTCTGGCAATTTTTTACTTCTAAATTTCATTTCATAGGTCTTAACCCATATTTAACTCTAAACAACTCTGGTAGTGGAACAATTCTCATTGATCTGTCTCCTGAAGATAAAGAATTTCAGTCCGTGGAGGAAGAGGTATGTTCATCACACTTAAGAAAATGATGATATGAATGTAATCACTCAATGTTGCTGACTCAGTTGCTATTTTCTAGACATTTCTAGATCTTTCTAGATGTGCTTTTTCTTACCTTTTCCTTTTTTCACCTTTTTTCTTTTCACCACCTGAAAAATGTGGGAGCATTTGTACTTACAGTGCATTTCCCCACACACACACCCACCAGCCTTTCTATCTCTGTTTAAATTCATTTTATTTTTATGTTGCATTGGATATATATCTGTGTGAGGGTGTTGTGTCTCTATAACTGAAATTCAGACAGTTGTGAGTTGCCATGTGGATGCTGAGAATTGAACCTGGGTCCTCCGGAAGAGCAGGCTTCTAACAACTGAGCCATCTCTTGGAGAATGAATTTCTTGACGTTAACTTTAGGTCCTTTATAAAGGCAATTACACAGGGAGGAGTCCCAGACAGTGTTCTGTTCAGCGTGTAGGTAGGACTTACATGGGGAAGTTTTCTCTGGCTTGCTGTCTTCTCCTTTTCTTCTTTTTTAAAGAAGTGTTTTTATTCACATACCAACCACAGATCCTCTCCTTCCTGTCCCCTTCAGCCTTCCACCCATCCCACATCCCCTCCTCAGTTTACTCAAGAGATCGTCTATTTCCCCTTCCCAGGTAGATGTGTGCGTTCCTCTTAGGGTCCTCCTTGTTATTTAGCGTCTCTGGAGCTGTGGATTGTAGTCTGTTATCTTTGCTTTACATCTAGTATTCATTTAGAGTGAGTACATACCCTGTTTGTCTTTCTGGGTCAGGGTTACCTCACACAGGGTGATATTTTCTAGTTCCATCTGTTTGTTCTGGCTCTTCAAAGAATTCTTTAGTCCACTGAAATCTTTGAGGAGTTATGTCCTTCCTTTGTGTTTTTGTTTGTTGGTTTATTTTAAAACAAGGTCTCAGTATGTAGATCTGGTTGTCCTAGAATTCATTCTCTAGACCAGGCTAGCCTTAAATTCCTAGATCCACCTACCTCTGACAGCCCAGTGCTGGGATTAAAGGTGTATGCCATCACACTCAGCTGAAGAGTCTCCTTACACTCTGAAGTATATGCCTCATCATTTTGGATTAAGCATCTATACAAAATTGAGTGAGATTCACTTCTAAAACTTATACTCCCAAGAAAGTATTTGTTGTGCTTTATTAGGCCAATATCAGCATAAATAAACCATTGTTTTGCTTTTATTTTTAACATTTTGCATTCTCTTTATCTTAATTTGCATTATGTAACTTTTCACCTATAACATGTTTTCAGGATGCTTAATTGTCATCTCTAGAAGATTGTACTTGAGGTAATCCAGCCTAGTTTACAGAGTGGGTTCCAGGACAGCCAGAGCTAGCTACACGGGGAAACCCTGTCTCAAAAGAAGGAAAAAAGATCGTATTCATGAGTTTATAGAATCTATGTACTTTCAAGAAAAATTTTAAAACCTATCTTGAATTCTCCAAAAAATAGGATCAAATGAATCAAAACCATGTTCCCTGAGTCACAAGTAACAAAATTAATGTATATCTTTTTAATTATTTTCTGTCAGATGCAGAGTACTGTCCGAGAGCACAGAGATGGTGGTCATGCAGGTGGCATCTTCAATAGATACAATATTCTCAAGGTAACAAATGAATGAAGATAAAATTTCCCAAGTCCATTACTTTCCACAGCCCTCAAAGCCTTACATGACTGATAAAAACATGATGATCTGTCCAGCACAGGAACTATTTATTGAAGGGGAAGACTGTGTCCTCCAAAACTTACAGTTCTCAAAAGCTCTGTTCATTTTTTCTTTTCAGACAGGGTCACATTGTCTACCCAGGCGAGTCTAGAATTTGAGTTTCCTGCGTTAGCCTTCCTAGTGAGGCTGATGTTAAGATAGAGGTGTGGACCACCATGCACAGTTTTGGTTTGGGGTGGTTTATTTTTGTTTTTGCTTATTTTTTAGGTTAAACATGATGTCTCAGGCTTTTTAGTGCCAGCACTTGGAATGCAGAGACAGGCAGATCTCTGAGTTTGAGGCCAGTCTGGTGTACAGAGTGAGTTCCATGACAGTCAGGGATACACAGAAATCCTATCTTGAAAAAATGAATAAATAAAAATAAACTTATTGAACAGTGTCAGTATGCCCTGAAGTGGATTCATCCTTTAGGTTAGTCGACACTAAAGCCTCTTTAGTTTGCTTGATTATGTCAGCTACAGTCAGATCATTCAGGCAAAGGGAAGCACTTGTGTGAGGAGGTTTGTGAAGTATGAAACCAGAAGATAAGCTAATTTCTAAATTACTATGCAGAATTTGAAAAGATGCTATTTCCTCTTCCTTAAAAGTATTTCAGTACAATAATATTTAGTGGCTTGTGGGTGTGTGCTAAAATGGCTTTATTTTTGGTCTGTCTTATACATAAATAAGGTCAGTTTGTCCAGGTATGGTTCTTGATTATATCTGTTTCCAGTATTTTTATTTTTCTAATTTTTTGAGCCAGTACTAAAACGATAGCTCTGACGTGCTCTTGACCACAGGGGGCTATAGCACTTGTGCTGGAAATGTCCGTTTGACCATAGAAATATTCTAGCAGGAACTGGGAGGGAAAGGGAGTAACGGGAAAGAAGGTGGGGGTAATGTGTGTGGGTGGCTATTTCAAATAATTTTTATGGTGTTTTGAGTCTGATACAGTCAGGAGAACAGAGTACTATGTTCTAAGTAATACTTAGAATTTTAAAATTGAATTATTTCACACAACTTTTTAGTGTCCTTGGCCCCTTCATGGTCATGTGTATTCTTTTTCCCCTTGAAAAATAATTGTTACATGAGTGTATCACACAGACGCACACTGCATGGTCACAACCACATACATATGGAGGCGTGAGAACAACTTAGGGGATTTGATTCTCTTTCATTTGTGTGGTGTTTTTGGTAATATAAAAAGAATTATTTAATTTTCCTGGTTTTTAAAGATTCAGAAAGTTTGTAACAAGAAATTGTGGGAAAGATACACACACCGGCGAAAAGAAGTTTCTGAAGAAAACCACAACCATGCAAATGAAAGGATGTTGTTTCATGGTGAGTTCAGATCCTGACATCATCAATCAGTGTCTTTTTTGAGGCAGGATTTCTCTGGTATCCCTGGCTGTCCTGGAGCTCACTCTCTAGACCAGATTGGCCTTTAACTCAGCGATCATCTGCCTCTGCCTTGCGAGTGCTGGGCTTACTTATGTATTCTTAATGAAGATAATGTTTCCATAACTTTCATCTGTGCTTGTATATTGTATAATGAACATTTTTATAAACTGATATTACCCCATTGGGGCCAGCAAGATGGCTCATTAGGTAAAAGCTTTGTCACGTAAGCATAATTACCTGAGTTCAGCCCCTAAAATTTGATCAAGAGAGAAGTTCTGAAGTGTGTGGTGGCACATTTGTGCAGGTGGCACACACACTAATGAATGAAAATATTTTTAGTGAATTCCCGTGGTAGGAAAAAGTGGAAATAAGAATGCTCCCCTGTTGGGTGGTGGTGGTACACACTGATAATCCCAGCACTAGGAGGCAGAGGCAGATGGATCTCAGTGAGTTCAAGGCCAGCCTCATCTATAGAGTGAGTTCCAGGACAGCCAGAAACTCTGTCTTGGGGGTGGTAAAAAAGATGCTGGCTGCTCGTCCCTTTTCTTTATGGAGGTTTGTTGTTTGGATCACTCTGAAAAGATGCATTTTACTTATAACTATTTCATTAATAAGGACATGAAAATCATCTTTGCAGATTAAATGCATTCTGTTCTGTTTTTGTTTTGCTCTGAGACAAGTTCTCACTACCACCCCAAGTTAGTCTAGAACTCAAAGAAATCCACCACCTTTGCCCCTACCTCCAGACTTCTCAAAAACAAATAATTTAATATTCAGGGTTGTTGTGTGGCTCAGTGCTGACTGGCATGCACAAAGCCCTGGGTTTAATCCTAGTTCCTCAGAAAAGTTAACTCCTCGAGAAGCTTTAGTTTTTGCTAAATTGATGTTGCCCATCTGTTTGTATTTTAGGGTCTCCTTTTGTGAACGCAATTATCCATAAAGGATTTGATGAAAGGCATGCATACATAGGTGGTATGTTTGGAGCTGGGATTTATTTTGCTGAAAACTCTTCCAAAAGCAATCAGTATGTGTATGGAATTGGAGGTGGCACTGGATGTCCAATTCACAAAGACAGATCTTGTTACATTTGTCACAGGTGAGAGATTCCTATTACTCGTTTTGGTAATAATTAGATGAGAGCTGATTACGTATATGAGAAACTTGGGGGGCTATTGCTCAAATTCTGTTTGGTATTATAATAAAAACTTGGAGCCAGATAGTGGGGGAAAGCTGGAATATCAGAGAGCAAGCAAAACAAACAGTAGCCATTTCTCATCCAGCCAACTCCTCAGGCCGAACAGAGTAAGTGCTATCTACACAGGTCCTGACTGGTAATTTAGACAGAGTGACTGAATTTCTGCCTTCTCCTGCCCAGCTATTTTACTTCCTGGTTCAACTCTCCTAGAGCTAGGATTAAAGGGGTCAGCTACCACTGCCTGGCTATTAGGTGTTGAATTTACAGAGATCCTGGCTGCTAGACCTTAAACTCTGAAGAGATCTCTTTCTCCCTAGTGATGAGATTAAAGGTGTAGGTCACCACTCCCTGACCTTCATGGCTTGGCTGTAGGCAATTCCTCTGGGTGTGTCCTCTGATATTCTAGATAAATTGTATCAAATATACTGTATACCAGTGTATGTATGTAAGGCATATCTGACAACATGAAGAATCCAGATTAAACTTTATCTCTCACAAGTTAAAATAATAGCTAATACTTACTGAAGGATCTGAATGGGCCAGCATACTTCTAAGTACTTAGCCTGTTTAATTCGGTCTCATTTAAATAGTCTTTCTTTTCTTCATAAAGAATGTTAAGGAGAGCCAGCAAAGTAGTACATACCTACTGCCCAGCTATGTTGAGAGCTGAGATGGGAGTTCAAGCCTACCTAGGCAGACAACTATCTCAATCAGGAAAAAATAGCCAGACATACATGCCTTTAATTCCAAAACTCTGGAGCCAGAGGCAAGTGAATCTCTGAATAAAAAAGGGAAGAAAAAAAAAACCCACAACTGCTGGCTAGAAGAAGGTAACATGTAGCCCTAAAGAGATACTAGTAAAGCCTTGAGTATTGAGAGTCTGTAGATTGTGGGAATTGGGATATAACAAGGTATAGCTAGCTTTGTCTGATAGGCACTAGATTTTGGGTTTAGTGCCCATCACCCCCCACACACACACACACACAATGCTACTGGTTGTCTAGTTACTCATTTTATGGTAGTTCCTGTAGGAGTTTCGTTTTCATTATAACATCCTAATCCTCAGTTTCTAACATACCTTACATTCATAAGAGAGATAACTAAAGTGCTCTAATTCTCTCTAAAAAGTAATTATCCAATGGCTGCTCTGGACTTTCCCTCTCGTTAGTCGCCTGTTCTCAGTAATTAAAATCATTCAGGTCATCAATTAACAGTAGTTACTAAGATTTTTTTTCTACAGCTAGGGCCCTGATTTTTCAGACCTGAGCAGTACTTTTCAAGCCTTGGGATGTGTCAGAAATACCTAGATTTGTTAAAAATGAGGACTGCTGAGTCTAGAGAGAAGGCACAGCAGTAAAGAGAACTTGCTCTTGCAGAAGACTAAGGCTTAGTGCCTTTTGCCCACATGGTGGCTCATAACCTTCTGTAAAACTCCCAATTCCAGGATATCTGACATCCTCTTCTGACCCCATTAAGCAGGCACACACATAAGATGCCCAATACATGCATGCAGATAAGTTCTCATACACATAGTATAAATATCTTGAAAAACAGCAAAACAAAGAAGCATGCTGATCTCTAGGTCCCGCCCCTTGCATTGCTTGTATTTAGTGGGGCTGGGATGAGACTATAGCTCTGGATTTCCACCAAATTCCTAGTGATCCAGAAATATGCCAAAGCAATACTTCTGTCTTGGCACATTTAATCGCTGCCCTGGGAGGCATAGACAGGCGGATTTCTGTGAGTGTGAGGCTAGCCTTGTCTACAGCATGAGTTCCAGGACAGCCAGTGCTACACAGAAAGACCCTGTCTCATAAAAAAACAAAAAAAAGACAGAAAGTCGTACTTTTCTGGTTTCCTGTCTGCTTCTCTTTGGCCACCCTCCTCTTTTTCTCCTTCCCCCACCGCCTTGCTCTCCCTTCCTTTGTCCCCCCTCCCTCCCGAGTGCTGGTGTTCACTAGGCCTGCTTGTTTTCTTTGCTGCCATGCTTTCCTCCTAAGTTTAGGCTTATGTATTATACTAGGAAGTCCCTTCTGGGTAGAAATTACCTGCATTTCTCTTCAGGGTCACAGGTCCATACTGTTTAGGGGGCTGTAGAATTTTAAATTTTGTAAATTGAATGCCTAATTTGACTTGTCTTCTATGGTTGTGATTATTAGTAGTGAGCAATGTTCTCTGGCTTCCCTTAAGCTGTTGTTGGAACACAATACTATTAGTTGTCTGGAAATAGTTAATAACGTAAAACTGAACTGTTTTGGGTTTGTGTGTTCAATTATTTTCAGGGTGAATTTTTTCTTTCTGTTTTAGGCAGCTGCTCTTTTGCCGAGTGACCTTAGGAAAGTCTTTCCTGCAGTTCAGTGCCATGAAAATGGCACACTCTCCTCCCGGCCATCACTCAGTCACTGGCCGTCCCAGTGTAAACGGCCTAGCATTAGCAGAGTATGTGGTTTACAGAGGAGAACAGGTACCTCATTGTGTTTGTAGTGAGCAGTACATGGCTCTCAGGTAGACAAGGCATGTTGTCCTTAACTAGATTTGGGTGGTGGGATAATTTCAGGCTTTGAAATTTACAAATAAATGTTTGGCATAGATTTTTAAAATCTGAAAAGAACCCTTAATGTATCTATCTAAAATATTCAGAGTTTGTCAATCATTGCTGGATCTTTCCCCCTTAATTCTGTAAAATACGGCTGTAGTGTTTAATTCTTTCCTGCTATCAGTGACAAAGTTCTAATAAACAGCTGGCCTAGCATTCTAAGTCAGTGCTAGTGGCAGAGTTCCCTCAGTTACAGACAGCAGACAAACATATGCTTAATGCTCACCCTAGACCTGCCTACTGGTGACAGTCTGAAGGGTTAGAGTCGAGGTGGGAATGTCCCTAGTAGTTCTGGTCTGTGGAATGCCAAGGTTTGGAATGCTCATGCAAGAACACCTTAGCATGCAATAAAACACACCTAACATTTGAACTAATCTTTCTTTTCCAGGCTTATCCTGAATATTTAATTACTTACCAGATTGTAAGGCCTGAAGGTATGGTTGATGGCTGAAACCAGTTCCACCAAACCTAACATCCCGAAGCAGCTGATGGCCTCTTAAGTTTCACTACTTAGCTGGAAAAAAGATTCATTCTGACTACAGGCCTGTGGCAAAAATGATTAAAATGTGAAAGAAGCTTAACATTCTGACATGATAAAGCTTTAATAATGTACAGTGTTTCTAAGTATTTCCTGTTTTTCAGCACTTTAACAGATACCATTCCAGGTTCAACTGGGTTATCTGTACTAAATTATAAACAGTCAACTTGAATCTTTTATACATTGTGTATTGATTCTAACAAAAATGGTAATGTCCTCAACAGAACTCATTTTACTAATCAGTACTGTGTTCTTTAAAACACAGCATTTACACTGAATACAATTTCATTTGTAAAATGTAAATAAGAGCTTTTGTACTAGCCCGATATTTATTTACATTGCTTTGTACTATAAACTGTTCTAGAGCTGCAGCGGTTTACAGAGTATTTTCATATGTGTTGCTCATCTGTGTCTCATCTGCCATCGCCTGAGTGATTGCTACATTTGATTCCAGAGGCTGCTCGGTTGCTGGTGGAGACTTAGTGGGGAAACATTGATTTATCAAATTTAATTTGCTGATGGAAGCTTTTCGCTCTCACAAGAAATATTTTCTCATTTGAGAATTTTATGAATACTCTGGGAATTTGTGATGCCTTTGTGTCTACAAGGCACACATTCCAGAGTTTTGATGTGAGGTGATGGGGACTTGGTGGCTAAAGAAGCTTCTTCAATGGCTTCAAACCCTGGTTCTTGCTTCAGAGAGCTTCCTGATGTTCTGGACATCAGAGCAAGCTCTCCCAAGTTTTCAAGAGGCTTAAGCCCTGGCTTCTGAACACTTAATGCTCTAATCATGGAATGTAAGTAGAAGTTAAGTTTCAGACATGGGAAAGGCAATTCTAGACAATTTCCCAATCATTTTTAATTACCTTAAATCTAAAAAGGAATAGCAAGTGGGAGTGGGTATTTTTTTTTAAGTGTTTCTTGATTTTATGGTTATATTTATAGCCAAGTTTATTTATCATGAGTAAATACAACCCAGAACCATAACTGTGAGTGTATCTGTCTGTGGGTAGCCTCTGGAATAGGCAACCCCAGTACTTCCTACTACTGTCAAGGCATCCTGCCCAGTGGGCAATACGCTGTCACAGGCTTATGTTCAATATGGCAACTGTGAAAGAAATTATTTCCCGTAAGAGGCAGCTGCAGCCTGTTCTCTAATGTAAGCTCTATACCCACGTCTTGCACAGAGGCTCCTACTTTCCTACAGTACACTCGGACGTCAAGGAGAGTGTTTCACTAAGTCTCTGTAAGGAGGGTCTCCTCCTTGGTCTGTGTCACACCTCTTTTTGCATTCATTTGTCTCCTAATTAACTGATCCTCTATAGAAAATTGTACATACAGTTGCTTGAAAGTCAGATTTATTGTCCTATGAGTTAAGAGAAATGTATTTCTGGAGCTGTTTCTATAATGTAGATTGTGGTCAAGATTTAAGAGATCAAACCCTGACCTGGAAGTGCTTTCATACAGCTCTCTGTCAATCACAAATGCAATTCCAAAATCATGTTAGAACATAAAAAGAGTATGCCAAAATTTAAAAATTTTCATGTTCTGTGAGCTTCTGGGTTTTATAGTTAAAAGACAATGAAATGAATCCAATGGGTTTTATTTACATACTTCTCGAAGTTTGGCCTATTTTACTCTCTCTGTGGATCTGGAATTGTTTCTCATGTAAAATCATGGTCTAGTTAGGAAGATGCATTACCTCCTCTAACCCATTGCTTACTGTGTTGTTTTCCTCTGTGAGTAATGCGCTAGCATGGCAGTGTTTATTGGGAGCTGGGAATTTGGGGGTGTGGTTTAGTGCTTTGCATGAAATATTTTACTTTATAATGATGGAATTGCTTTTTCTTTTGCTTTGTGATTTTTTTTTTTTTTTAGTAAAATTTAATTTTTTTGTGTGTGTAGTAGTCTTCTGCCCATTTGAGTGTCTTTACTTGTATCACATTCCATGCCCTCACTTAATTCTTAATAAACTGTTTACTTGTTTTCTGGGTAGCATGGTAATTACTGGAGTAATATAAATGTGTTGAATGGTCCTTGAGAAATTCATTGAGATTACAGTAAATCATAATTACAGGAAACAATGTAGTTGTGAGTCTGATAGTGTCAGGGTGCAGCATAAATGTAAGATGTTGAATGTTGTGGTCATACTTAGGTGCTTTATGATAAAAGTTATATGTGTTTGGACATTTATACCATCCAATATGACATTGGTAGTCCTAAAAATTCATACATAAAATCAGTCTGCTTAACTTATAAAGAGAAATATATTTTTGTTTTCTATGTGACAAAAACATTCTTGATAAGTTTCCAAATCTCACTTAGTCATATTTTTTTCTCTTAAAAGAAAAAAATAGTGTATTTTATATCTGCATATGCTAATGACCTGTATGTAATCAGCGTTCCGTAGGAAGAGAGTGACAGTACAAGTATCCCTGAGTCTCACTTGAAGTCTATTTAAGCTGCTTTATCTTCCTGCTTCATTTAAAATGATATTGAAGTGTTTGCTTGCTGTTTCCTGAGCGTGCATGCCCATGTATGATGTGATTCTATTGTTTGCAGGTTGAGGCAAGAAAACATGCAAATAAATTTCCCAAAGCTCTTAACAATTAGTTCTCTTGACTGTGCCTTTACCTCCTGTCCTGTCCAGTTAGAAGACTACAGTGGCAAAAGGCATTTGCTGATCTCCTGTTACCAGAACTTTTAGATGAGAATACTGCCAGGGTTAACAGTTTAAGCCCAGGATGGAGGGATAGGTACGGCAGGGGGTGGGGTGGGTGAGTGGAGGATCCATTGACTTAACTAGAAAGAAGTTAATGGATTAATGGATAAGGCACAGGCTACTGCTTGAAATCAGAAACATAGGGAAACAGTTGTGTCTCATGAGCTCTGATCACACAATAGGACATTATTTCATTACACTTTACTGCACACCACCAGCTTTGTAAATGGATGCTGAGGATTTGAACTCAAGTTCTCAGGTTATGCAGGAAGCACCCACTGAGCCATCTCCCCAGCCCACTCATTCTTTCTAAAGTCTGCACAGACTACATAGAGAGAGCAATAACTATACAGTGCAGCAGCAAATAAAGACTACAACTAAAAGCAGAAGGAAGCCAAAGTGTCCTGAACTGACTGCCAAAAGCAGTAATACCCACTGGCTAAGAGGTGAAGAATAAAACTCCAGAGTACTCAGCTCTAAAATAGGATATCTGTGTTACACCCTACAAGTATGTCTGCAACAAAACTATTAGCTGGAATTGATGGTTGTTGCACACATCACTAACAACACAAATCAAAGTGTAGTGGAAGAAGGCTTATGGAGCCCTTCCCTATCGGCAGAGCTATTTGGCAAGTGATGGCTGCCGCCAGAAGAGAGATGGACTCTGGGTTTGGTACATGACTGGAGGAGGGAGGAGTAGTGACAGCCTGGATTGAAACCAAATTAAATACCAATCCTAGTTATTCTCAAGTCCACCACCAATTACAGCAGCATGTCAGCCAACTCCCTATACACTAGGCCACATAATTCCATGTTAGAGATTAAATCCAGGGTGCTCAAGAATTAGGCCCACGACTGGTAACTGGAATCCTTTTTGACACCCCTGTTTTCAAAAATACCCTAAATGTGCTACGTTCCTGGCTTCTGGGAGAAAGCCACTGACATGGAGCCACCGAGACTTGGTGATCAGTTATCCCTGGTTCTTGCAGTTTCAGCTTATGCTTCTGTTTTGAGGCCGAAACCCACTTATGCTCACCCTCCGAGGAGGCCAACAGATACAGTGCATCAGATCCCCAGGGGCCTCTGGAGTGTCAGCAGTCTTAGCATGCTGCCCACACACATCTTTATTCTAAACTGACCCAGTAGGATCGAGTAGAACAGGGATGCGGCAAGACAAGTGATTCCTAGTGATAGTTTTAACCCCACATTTGTGCACAATGCTCTCTCTGTTTCTATTCTGACCACTGAACAAAAGACTGGGTCTGGGTAGAAGTGACCTGCCTACAGGTTAATGGATTTTCATATAAAAGGGCTAGCAGGTTCCAATGGAAGAGAATGTAGTTTATTTGTTATTTACAGAGAGGGATTAAAAAAACTAATCCAATGGGACTTTGTGCTGTTCATTGGGAGTAAGATGGATTCATCTATGTGTGAAGAATTGGGAATGAGCAAGGATCCATGGCTCAGTGGGCAGAAAGGGCACAGGGGAAGACCACCCGTCTGGATAATCAGACATTAACATTTCCCACTGTTTTGCTCTATTGTATCCAAATGTGAGAAGCTGCTCTCAAGCCCTTCTGTACAAAGCTCTTTATTGGACTTAACTGAGGCATGATCCCAACTGCTGTGCCAGCCACTGAAGGAGTTTGGTTTGATGGTGTCTGGCAGCTTGGCCCCCAAGGAGATTTATGATCTGTGAAAGATAGTCAAATTAACACCCTGAGCATTCCTGGTAGGATTAGAGGCCCGAATTTGCATGCTGCTCTGACACAACACAGGATCTTTTCCCAGCCTTGCTGGATGGAACTTGGGGAGGTCATTAGAAGGAGCTGGCCGTACACCTCTGCTGGACAGGCAAAGGGTCACTATGCATCTTCACCTTTCATTGCTGCACCATTGGGGGAAGACTCAGCAGAGCCTCTGGTTTTAGTCCTCACCTTGTTAGAGAATCTCTGCTGATAAACCAGACTAGCCCTTCAGTTTTCAGTCATTCCACCGTCTATGCCTCACACTATGATCCAATTTTTATATAAGTTCTAGGAATTCAAACAGACCATTATATGTATATGGAGAGTGTTTATATCCATTAAACCCTCTTCCCAACCTATTACCATCTTACTGCCTTGTGAGGCAGGACCACTAATGGAAGAATCCTATCAATATACTTGAGGCCCATGAAATAAAAGGAACATTCCAGTAGCAAGCAATGATTGCCATGGCATGCTTGCATACGTATGTGTGTGTGTACATTCATATCCAGAATTTCATGAAACCTAAAAGTGTGCTTGTTCAAATGGTAAAATGCCTTCCAGATTCTCCAGAGCTCTGTCTACCCTGGAGACCATTCTTTGCAAGAACAAGCTTCAATCGCTTAGTTGCATATCATTGTATTACTGCTACATGATTTTTTTTAAGTACATACTTTTAAAAGATTTTTTAAATTATGTATACAGTATTCTGCCTGCAGACCAGAAGAGGGCCCCAGATCTTATTCTAGATGGTTGTGAGCCACCATGTGGTTGCTGGAAATTGAATTCAGAACGTCTGGAAAAATAGCCAGTGCTCTTAACCACTGACCCATCTCTCCAACCCCATGTACTTTTTATTTTTGGAGTTAGTTTCTGGTATGAAATATGTTTCAATATACTTGAACTAAGTACCTAATCTGGATTTAGAAATGAATTTAGTCTTTTCTGACTTAATTGAAGACTATGACCCAGGAATCATTTTTATTGTCTTGTCCAATAGGAAGTTGCCCTATAACCACTGTAGAAAGGAGTTCTCAAGGTGGGGGCTGCCATTAGAATCAATACCTATAATCCCCTGGGTGTGGAGAGGCGTGGATCTGAGGCAAGATTGCCCTGTTTTCAGAGCCTGAGCTGCAACTTGAGATCAGTCCTCTCTCACCAACACACACACATTTTGACTGGGGCACTTAGAGAACACAGTAATTCTGATTATCTGTTAAATATGACGGAAGACCCACTAATATGGACTTGGAAATTCTAGTTAGCATCCAAATTCAAGTTTCTTACAAGCAATGCCTTATGAAGCTACCTCCAAAGCAAAGCTGCTTGCTCCACATGGACAAGGAAACATGTCAGTCTTGTTTCTGACTCTTTCCAACATCTGGCCTGTGCTGGGAACATACATGTTAAATAAACACAATAATGTTCTTGAAGCTCACTGACTCAAGGCCTGAATGACAGTCTAGTTGGATTATAGACTGGGTATGAGGCAACTGAAGACTCCTGGTACTATTTTGCATCAAGTTTGGAAGTAAAAGGCAGTAAATGAACACTTAATGAACATTCAGGATCTTAACAAGGTTTGGGGCAGTCTTTGCTGGCCTTGAGACAGATTCCTCAGGAAGATGGTTCTTCTATTCAAGAACTCTGGGGTACTTACATCTATACAGCTGTATAAACTCATAGCTACAAGAATCTCAACGGCTGTAATTCACTAAATCCACTGTTGTGAAATAGTCCCTTACACTGTGTGAAGAGGTGCCACTCTGGTTTAATGAAGAGCTGAATGGATATTAGCTAGGCAGGAAGAGGTTAGGCATAACTTCAGGGACAGAGAGTTCTGGGAAGAAGGAGGAGTCACCAGCCAAGAACATGTAGAAGAATGTAGATTACAAAATGTGAGTTAATTAAGTTACAAGAGCTAGTTAGGAACAAAACGATTATAATTAATAAGTTTGTGCATTTTTTTTGTGAGCTGGCAACCCAAAAAGTCCTCTACATAACACCTATTGCCCTTGTTAGACATGTCTGTTAGCTATTTATTTCTTTAATTCTATTTTTTTTCCAAGACAGTTTTTCTGTGTAGTCTTGGCTGTTCTAGAATTTGCTCTGTAGACCAGGCTGACCTCTTAACTCACAGAGATCCACCTGCCTCTGCCTCCTGAGTGTGGGGATTAAAGGTGTGTGCCACCACTTCCTGGTGCTAAACTTTATGTAGGTGTCATATGCCATGGCAAATAGCAAGCACCCTCACCTATTACACACATTACACTTCATGTTGCTTTATACACACAAGCATGGGCATGCATATGAATACTGCATGGTAAGAAAACATTAGGCTACAGTGAAGGCAGAGGCAGACACTTAACACGGGTGAGTCATAGCAGGTAGATGGGTTGGGATAATGAGTTGCTGGCTTGTCTCCAGGAGAACCATGCTGTCTCAACTTGGAGTTTGTTCAAGGCAAAGAACCGAGTCTAGACAAGTGACAGTTCAAGTGGGTTACAACCAGCAGAGCAACTGAGCCAAGCTGAAATTCCATGGACAGAGCTCATCACCTCTTCATCTGTCCATCATATGTGCCTTTTAAATGACGCTAATCACAGGATCACATCATTCGTTGATTGGGAATGTTTGGTTTGTTCAAGAGCCTTGTTTTTCTGATTTCAGTTCGCCAAAGTGCCCATAGGATCCTAGGATAAATTGATGGTTTGGTTATTATAATTTATCTTTATTTTATATACATTGATGTTTGCCTGCAGTGCAAAAGTCCCAGATCCCCTGGAACTGGAGTTACACACAGTTGTGAGCTGCCATGTGGGTTCTGGAAAATTGAACCCGGGTCCTCTTGAAGAGCAGCCAGTGTTCTCAACCACTGAGCCATCTTCCCAGCCCTGATAACTTGATGCTATAGAGTTTATAGGTTGTATCTTAGATTCTTTTTCTGTTGCTGTGTTAAAATACTCATGACGATAGCAACTTAAAAGTTAAAGGGTTCATTTTATCTCACAGTTCCAGGGTACATACAGTCCATCATAGCAGAGACGCAGGAATGGCAGAAGATTGAGGCAGCTGGTCACATCATATCCACAGCCAGAAAGCAGACAGTAATAAATGTGTGAATGTATTCTAGCGCTGAGTGCAGTATCTATCTAGTGCGGGATCTTGCACTGGGTGCCACCACAGTAAGATATTTCTTCTCAGTTAACATAACCAAACTAGTCCCTCACGGACAAACCCAGAGCCCCTTCTCCCTGACAAGCTGACAACACTAATCATTATAATTGATTTTGGTTTTTTGTTTTGTTTTTCAAAGCAGGGTTCCTCTTTCTAACAGCCCTGGCTGTCCTAGAACTCTCTTTGTAGACCAGGCTGGCCTCCAAATCACAGAGATCCACTTGCCTCTGCCTTCACTGTAGCCTAATGTTTTCTTACCATGCAGTATTCATGTGCTGGGTCCTGGGATTTAAGGTTTGTGCCACCACCTCCCAGCTAACCATTACAGGTAGTAACATCTGATTTGCAAAAGCCTGTGCCTCCTACCTAGCCATAGGCATGTGGCCCTTTACTTTCACAAAGGAGATGTGGGGTGATTCAGCATCTGTCCTCAAAATGGAACAGGCAAACTTTACAAAGTGGAGTAACTCAGGAAGGCTCAGCCTGACAGCCACAGAGTAACTCAGAGCAGACCTCAGAGCTGTGCATCTTTGGTCCTATGCTTCTAAGCATAAAGCTGTGTAGTCAGTGCTCTGAGAGTTACAGAGTGTTCAGAAGTTTCCCAGGGAGTTCTGACAAGAATGAATGCAGTTCAGGAGGTCACTGCTGAGCTGGACTTTCTGCCCCTCCTTGAGAGAATGAAGGGAAGGCTGAAGGCTGGCTGATTTAGAATAGTGCTGTGTTGTATTTTTCTGCTGCTGAAGCAAAATTGTCAAGTCAGTGTTTGATGTGAAGGAGAAGAAAGTCAAAGTATGAGCTTTATGTTTTTAAATATCAGTTAATTTTTGAATATACATTACATTCATACAGCTCAAAAATATGAAAGTATAAAAAGGTATTCAATATAGTCTCCTATCCCTATTCCTCATTCTGCTTTTACCGTATTAAATTAAACACTAATATGTGTGTGTTGCTAGGGATCAGATCCAAAGAATCTATTTATAATCAGGTATTTAGGAGATTTTTTTTTTTCTTCTTTTAAAACACTGAGTAATCTCCAAGATGTCTTGTATTTTTTCCTCTAACAATCTCAGGACTGGAGAGATGGCTTAGTGGTTAAGAACATTGGCTGTTCTTGCAGAGGACCCAGGTTCAATTCCCAGCACCCTCATGGCAGCTCACAAGTGTCTGTAACCCCAGTTCCTGCAGATCCAGCTCCCTCACAAAGATTGTAGGTCAAACAACAATGCATTTTTTAAAATGTTGGATCCCTGGTAGTAGGTTTCTCCACAAAAGCAATAAGCTAAATCAAAGCAAGCCAAATTGAAAGTCCAGGTTTAGTGAGCAAAGCATTCTTGGGTGACTCTCAAGCCCCCCGGAAGTGAGATAGGGGAGGAAAAAGGAGAAGTCACATAGCAGATCCGGAGACCAGAATTTAAATAGCCTTCAGGAGCTTTGGAGGGCTTTCTGTGAGGGCGGGGCTTAGAATGGGGGCGGGGCTGAGGATGAAGCGAGGTTTTCAATTGAACATCCCAACCTTGGATAAACAGGTGTTGGTTTAAGTCTGGCTACTTCCTGTTGTCATGGAAGGACCTGGGGAGGGGGGATCAGGAGGCAGTGTGGGTGAAGAAACAATCAGTTAACTGCCATCCTGGGGACCTAAAGGATCTGTTTCTTAAGGAAGCAGAGCAAGTTGCATTCATCCTGGATAGATGCCCGCTTATGCATAGACACGTGGTGCCGAACTGATGTCCCAGGAGCTTGCAGGGATGGCAAGGGATAATGTGTTCCAGGAGTGCCTCAGCCATCACATCTGCTGTTTCCCTGGAGGTGCGGAGTACCTTGATCCATCCTGTGAAGGTATCAACAAGAGTTAAGAGATAATGGAGCTTTTAATGTGTGGGCATATCAGTGAAGTCAACCTACTAGTACTCGGCCCCATTGGTATCCTCAGAACTTGGTGCATATCCAGAAGGCCCCCTATAGGTTAGCCTTGCCACACATCTGGCAGAATGAGTGGACCTGTAAAATGCAGGCTTGAAAAGATGGGTGGGGTCAAAGAGGGACTCTAGAGACTGCTATTAGTTCCCACCAGGCCATATTCCTTGATACAGTAGGAGAATATTTTCCCCGGGAACATGCAGGTGTTTATAAAACAGCTGGAACAGATTTACACCTTGGTGTCATAGCAAAGGTTATGGCCTTTAGGTCAAAAGGCATGAACTTTTTCATATGGCTTGATTTTAGTGGATGAAACACCTTTAAGTCTATACTTAGAGAACAACCAGAGGAAAGTTATGAAAGAGGTGGGGGGGGGGGGACGAGCTGAACACTCCTGCAGGCTTCCATACCCTCTTTAATGCTAACCTGTTTTAGATGGGGAGGAGTTGGCATTTCAGGAGAGTTTTGTCCTATGTGGCTGCTAACAATACAGTAATGATGAAAATTCATCTGACCAGTAAAATCCACAGAAATTTAAGAACTTCTGAAAACTGTTTGTAGTCAGTGCTCTATCAGTTTATTGAAACTGCATTTACAATATCTACATTAGTATAATGTTAACTAAACCAAAAGGAGAATTAAGTTTTGGGGATGTTGGAACTAGAACACATGCATGCCAAACAAGTACTCGACTATGAAGCTACGCCTCCATCTCTGAAGGGGAATTTTCTGAACATATTCCATTGTGGTTCAGTCATCATCTTTCTTCTTAATCTTTCATCTGGATAGAAAGCATCTTAGCTAAACACTGAGATTCCCATTCACTCATAGGCCAAGGGATGAAGGAACTTCTCGAGATCATCTCGAGATCATCTCTGTTTCAGATTGATTGGGGTCAGCTGGTTTACACATTGCTATCTCTGGACCATGACACAGTCAGAAGAGAGATCTTTCAGGGAGGTCAGAACTCGGAGCTTCACATGAGCTTCACATAACTAAGTCTTCATGGAGTAGTGGTACCTGTCCTAACAGGCACTTTGCAAGTCTCCTGTATCAGGTGTGTGTGTACATATTCATGTATGTATGCATGTGTGTGGAAGCCAGAAGCTTCTGTCTTATCTCTCTCCACTGTATTTCTTGAGACAAAGTCTCTTCACTGGATCTGGACACCATAGATGTCTAGATTAGCTGGCAAGAAAACTTTAGGATCCACCTGTCTCCACCAGGTTGCACAGAAGTTGCAAACCCGAGCTGCCTCGTCCAGTTTTCAAAGTTTTTATGCCCTTTTTTATGGTGGTCCATACTAAGTCCTGGTGCCTGTAGAGCAGCACTTTATCTGCTCAGGTATCTTCCCAGGTTCTTTTCCTTTGCCTTAGTTACTGCATCCATCCCACTCCCCCTTTTTTGAGACAGTTTATTCCAAAACTCTAGCTGACTTGAAACTTAACCACTAATCCATCTCTCCAGCCCCAATTTACATGCTTTTGTAAGGAAATTCCCAGGAATGTAATTTTCCTTCCAACTGTTTGACACACCCAAGGTCTTGACTCTTTGAGACTTCTCTGCCTGTGGCATCTATAGCACCTGAAATTTATCCTTTGGTAATATTGGCCCTTTTATTATGCGCTTTTCCTTAGGGGTACTAGGAGGGCAGGACCATGTCCCTAGTCACCCTTAAATCAGCGGAGACTACCTAGTGCTAATAGAAGTGATCGATTTATCTTGTGCTTGCACGGTTCATTCTGCTCATGTGTGCATGCTCATTTTCTCTAGTTAAGTAGGCTCAGTCGCACTGTATTGTAATCAGATGGTAAAGGGTGATCAGTCTGTGACCTACCGATGGGTCAACTCCACAGCAATGAAAAGGAAATGTAAAGGGGAAGCATTTACACTATTTTGTTTTATCAAATATCTTGGGAAATGATGCCGGCTCAGGCTTATCAATAAAAGATCCTGGGAGTGGATTTGTCACAGAGGAGGCTCGGTGATTTCGGCCTTGGTTCTGGAGTGTTATTTTCTTCTAGGTTGCCACAGCTTAAAGTCTAATTTTCTCATATACGTTTATATATTGCAAAACATACTTTATAAAATTAACAACGGCAAGCCCCTCCCCCCGTTAGCATGGATTTGACGAAAGGATATGCAACAATCTTGTGCAACTGTGCCACACTTTATTTCCAAAATGCAGACAAAGAAACATTCATAAAAACCAGGGAGTTACACTATAGAAGCGGTCAAAATGCAAGATGGGGCGACCCGGCCTAAAGTGCCACAGTAACTGTCCCCGATCCTGGCCCCACGTTTCTAATGGCAGCGACATCCGCAGACTTCTTAATGTCCAGGCTTTGTAAGCCCAGAGGGTCGCCTGAATGGCTGCCAAAGTAACGTGACCGCGCGGCGCCGGGGCGGCCAGGGAGGGGCACGGGCTCGGCCAGTGGGAGGGTTGGACGTGGAGAGGCGAAATCACCCCATCCGCATCAGACCACCCGCCCCTTTGAGCGACGGAATGTGGGCGGGCTGAGGCCCCTCGCTCCGGGTTAACCCAGTGCTTGCCGGGGAGGGGATGGGGTGGGTTGCTGTTCCCCAGGCCACCTAGAGCGAGCAGCAGAGACTTGGCACGTGCACCTTCCCTGGTACTCAGGGCTCAGCTGGTATACTTATTTCTAGAACCTCACTTTTTGATGAACTTAATTCCATTCCTAGAACCACGCATTCTCACCTCAAATAATTTAAGAAACCCTTTCAGGAAGCCGAGAAGCTGGGTTCACTGGGAAATATGGCTCAGCCAGGAGCCTAAGACTGTTGTCTGGTGGCCCATACTTCTGTTCCCAACACCAGAGAGGTGGAGGCAGGAGGATTGTGATGCTCGCAAGATCACTGGAAATGGTTCCTATACAGAAATCTTTGACAGACAGAGTAAAGTTGCTCAGTAAAGTGAAGCAGATTGCCCCGCGGATAACGATAACCTATCCATGTGTGTCAAAGGGTGGGTGGTCAGTCTGTGGCCTTCTAGTGGGTTCTGCAGTATTAAAAGGATATTGGTTCAAGTGCCGGAGCTCCTTTGTCAGGAGAAATCATTGAAAGACTGACTGAACCTGATACCTCACCCAGGAAATCCATCTCAAACAAGGCATGGTGGCACACGCCTGTAATCCCAGCACCTGAGAAGGGGAGGTAGGAAGAATGGGATTAAAGCCGGCCTCAGCCACTCAGCGATGCCATCCTGGACTGCATGACACTTTGTCATACGTGTGTGTGTGTGTGTGTGTGTGTGTGTGTGTGTGTGTGTGTGACGTATACACACATATATATACATATATATACACTTCATATATGTGTGTGTATTACATATATACATATATACAGATATATATACTTCATATATATATATATATAAAGTGCAAGAAAAGGATTTGTAACCTGGCTCTTTGTGAGTTGTCTATTAAAGGTTTTCAGATGAGTACTCTGAGCAAGGATTCTGATTGTGCAAGTTGTAGAACACAGCAGGGACCCTTGGGCATTTCCTTCCCAGAACGTGGGGAGCATGTAGTCCTCTTCATGTTAAATAGGAGTGGTTTCCAGTCTGTCTAACCCTCTACAACTGTTAAATCTTGAGAAAAGAAAGCAATACAAAATAGAAAAAACAAGGCTCAAGGTCAGGCGTCCCTGAATCCCAGGAGAGTAGTATGTTAAGTTCCTAAGAGGAGTTCTGTAAGGGAGGGAAGGCCAGATGGAAAGACCTCTACCTGAGCTTGCTTGCTCTGTGATATCCTCGGATATCACAGACACTGTCAAGAAGAAAATAAAAAATCCCATTCCTCACAAAACGGGAACTATATTTATGCTAAGCAAGATACAAAACCAAAAACCTGGTGCTCACAAAGAAAAAGTAAGACAAACACACTGTAACTTTATTCAGCAATTAAAAAATAAGGGAATAGGCAGATGGACAGAAACAGAGGGCTGCAGGAGACTGAATGAAGCTAGACATGGGGAAATGCTGTGTTTTCATTTACATGCAAAAGCTAAAAGTTGATGCAATCGATGTAAAAAGTAGAGCCTGGTCTATATAGAGTCGTGTCCCCCCCACCCCCCAGCCAGCCAAAGCCACACAGTGGAACCCCTGTCTTAAAAAATAAATAAATATGTCGAGAGTAGTCAATAGGAAAGCCTGAGAAGGGTGTGGGGGAGGGGCAAGTGGCAAACTCATGGTAATGGATGTAGAAGTGCAGCTAGGTAGCTGCATAAAAGGACTAACTTCCAACATTTCCCAGCACAGTAGGCTAACTATTGTTGATAACAACATTATATATTTAAATGCAGCTCATGGAGAGGGTTATGAATATTTCCAACACAAAGAAGTAATAAATGTCTGAGAAAGTATATATGCCAATAACAATAATTTCATCATTATACATTACATGCATGTACAAAAACATAGCCCATAAACATGTACAATTACTGAGCATCAATTAAAAATGAAAATACCTTTTTAAAAGATTTATTTATTTCATTTTATGTGTGTTTTGCCTGCATGCATGTATGCCTCATGGCTATCTTGCCTGCTCTTATGTCGTGGGCTTCCCGGAACATGAAGACTCATTCAAGTCAAGCCTTTGATCCCGCTCTTGGGAGGCAGAGGTAGGTTGATCTCTGACAATTTGAGGCTAATCTAGTTCTACAAAGGAAGTTCCAAGACAACCCCAGGGCTGTTATACAGAGAAACCCTGTCTCAAAAAACATATAAAAGAATAACGTAAGAGGCTGGTTCCATATCCACATACTGACTTGGTTTCATGAAATCGGAGAAGGGGATCTCAACCTGTGGTCTTTAGGGGTAAATAGCTATCAGATATTTACATTAAGATTCATAACAGTAACAAAATTACAGTTCTGAAGTAGCAACAAAATAACTTTATGGTTGGGGTCACCACAACATGAGGAAATGGATGCAAAGGTCACAGTATTAGGAAAGTTGGGGACCACTGAGCTAATGGGTTAATGAGAAGCCGGTCCTGAGCTTCCTCTTCCTCTAGGTACCGATGTTACCATTTTTCAGGATGCTCCTGTACCCCCAACCAGTTTTGTTTCCCCTCTCACCCCTGTTTTTAATTGAGAGCTTTGAGAGACCAGAGGAAGAGATTAAATGAAAGGGGGAGAGGGGAGGGGAGGAGATGGGTACTTCTGCATTCTGCTTGCTATTCACCCTGTAGCTGCCTAGGAACACTTCCATGGCACATGGCCAAGCGCTAATTTTGACATCTCACCCTTCTGGGATCTCACAGGAACAGTTTTCCCTGCACCTTCCTCCCCGAATCTTACAATCAATAAACCAGGGCTCTTTCTCTGTTTGACTTAGAGAAGAACCATCCTCATTGTAATCATTGTGCCTGAGAACAAAAGAGCATATGGATCAAAGCTTTAGGATCTTGAGCCCCACCACCATCACATGACCACCCAGTTCAAAGGCAGCCCCTGTGGACTGAAGCACTGGTCCTATCTGGAGCTTCTGGTCTTTTTAAAGGAGTCCCTGTGGTTACCTAGAAACAACACCCCCACCACATCATCCCATTGTTTGAGGCTGTGTTGCCAGTATTCCTTCTGTGAGACTATATTTAGCCACTTCAAGCTGCACCCCTTGGTGAAAGCATCTTTCTCTCTTCTCTCTCTAAAACACAGAACCTTCTGTCTCTCCTGCTCACTTGCTTCATTTTGGTTTCCTTCTGGAATTTAAGAATCTGCTTCCTTAGCTCATCAGACCTACTGGTGTTTAATTGTAATCACATTTAAATGTATACATTAATCTAGGGAGATATTTTTTAAATGTTAATATATCTTATGTAATAATGATAACCTATATGTTTTCATTTCAGTCTTTATTTTATATTTCCAAAGTAGTCTGTGTTTTTGATAAAGCTATTTTCTGATGAGCTCACTGTCCTCTCACCACGTGTTGGCTGTTATTTACAGCCATTTCTATTGGGTTGCTTGACTTTTGCAGTCTCTATGTAACTAAGTTCCTTCCTTCCCTTCCTCCTCCCCGCCTTAGGTCCCTTCTTTCCTTCCTTCCTTCCTTCCTTCCTTCCTTCCTTCCTTCCTTCCTTCCTTCCTTCCTTCCTTCCTTCCTTCCTTCCTTCCTTTTCCCTCTACAGTGCTGGCGATGAAACCCAGAGTATTGTACATACAGAGCATTTGCTTTGTCTCTGAGCGATACCCTAAGCATAGTTTTAATATGATTGAAGAGGGCTTCCTGGGGCCTTTTTCTGGTGCTGCTGCTGTTGCTTGTTTGCTTGTTTTGAGAGGAGTTTGGGATCCTTTTATAGCTGCTTTTATATTTTGAAAAGAAGAGAATTTTGAATGTGATGAGCCAGAGGTCACAGAGGGGACAGAATTCAGAGTAAGTTCATCAAAGCCTCACAGCTGTAGGCACTGGTCAAGAACTAAAGAAACTGTTCTTTGAAGTTATAAGAAAGCTGTGGAGTCGGGAGGTCAGCTCTAGTTCCCTAGGCTCTAAGGCCACTCTTCTCTCCTTTCAAATCCTCCATGTTGAAGATTTCCTAAATGGCCCCTACCAAACACCCCTGTGCTTCTGCATCAGGGATGTGAGTGCAGGCCAGCCAGCTCTTATTACCTCTTTTCTCCCCAGCCCCCACCCCCTTTCCTTTCAGTTTCTGGTGCTGGAGAGTAAAGCCCAGCATTTGCACAAGTGAAATATACACTCTGCCATGGAGCCACACCCCAATCCTTTCTTTCTTTCTTTCTTATTCATTCATTCATTCATTCATTCATTTAATTTCTGGTCCAAACTGAGATGGAGAGTTGCAGGCGATTATCGTGCATAATAGCCTTTTCAGTTGGAGAGCCACCTTTTGATGCATGCATTGGTATACAAAAGAAAATAGGCTTTAACAACATACTGACTACAGGCTTGCAGCGAGTCAGGCACTGTGCTCTAGGGCTAACATCCCTTAAAGCGTCTCCATAGTCCTGTGGTGAAAGAACTATCTATATGATGGCTCCTATTTTACAAATAGGAGGACTGAGATTCAGAGAGGGGATGTGGATTGCCCAAAGCTACACAGCTGCAAAACTCCAGACTGGACCCATGTTTGTGGGCTTCTATGGTATACATTGCTACTTAGATTTTTCTATAATATTTTCTGACTGTGGGAGGGGAAAATGCCAAAAATCTTGACTCAGCAATTCTGAAACAGTCTTTCTTAAATGTCTTTATATGGTAGCTATAGGAACCAGCTCCTTTAATTGTGCATGTGGTGACTGGGTAATTGGGTACCATATTAGCCAGCTACATCTCACCAACAGCATCTTCAGAAGACACCACATTTCTCATCAGACCATAGTTTGCTTGGGTCACCACGAATGGCTGTACCTGAAGAGACGCTAGGATGGGCCATTGCTGTCAAACATAGCATCCCCCAAAAGCCAATGTCAGTGCCGTGAATTGACAAGGCATGGCTGAGGTTTTCTCGGGGCCGCAATTCTGAGCCTATTCCTACTCAATTGTCCTTCCTCCTCTCCTCACCTAAACTCTGTCTTTAGGGACTACACATCTTCACGTTGTTAAGGCTCAGTTGCTAGTGTATCTTTGACTAAACTGTGGAAAAGGAAAGTCCAGGGCAAGCAGCATCTACTTTAAGCATAGTGAAGTTAAAATTGCACAAATCACCAACAAAAGGTTAGCCACTTGATCACACCTGTGTACAAGGAAGGCTATAAAAAGGGAGACCAGGGGACTGGTGCTTTATCACAGTGAACAATGGAGAAATCAGAGGTAGCTTCCTTTTCCACCCACTCTTTACAAACAAAGCAGGTTCTCTACCACTAAAACAGGCCCTACCTCGGCCCAGAGGTTGACTTTTTTTTTTTGAGACAGGATCTCACTATGTAGCTCTGACTGTTCCAGAACTCACTCTGTAGACCAGGCTGCCCTCGAATTCACAGAGCTCTGTCTGCCTCTGCCTCCTGAGTTCTAGGACTAAAGGTGTGAACCCAACTATTCCAGAGGTTGATTTCTAATACTGAGGTTGCAGATTGCACTGGGTACCAGAAAGACTCTAACACAGTATCTGCTTTCTCTTCTACCTCTGCCTTAATAGATGCCCTTAGTACTTACTGCCTATGCCCACATACTTCTTAAGCTACAACCCCACATTTTGTTATGTTTCAGTTTTATATAGCTCAAAATATTTTTAAATGTCCTTTAGGATCCCCAGACTGTTTTAGAAGCATGTGTTTACTTCTTAAATATTTGGAAATCTTACTCTAGTTGACTCCTAGCTTAGTTCTTTTCTCATTAAAGAGGATTTTTGCATTAATTAAACTGTTTAAAATGGGTTGCAGGCTGGAGTGATGGCTCAATGGTTAAGAGCACTCACTGCTCTTCCAGAGGTCCTGAGTTCGATTCCCAGCAACCACATGGTAGCTCATAACCATCTAGAATGAGATCTGGCACCCTCTTCTGGTGTGCAAGCAGAACTCTGTATACATAATCAATATATAAATCTTTAAAAAATAAAATGGTTTACAATTTGTCTTGTTCTGAATATGGTCTGTAAGGGTGACTGTATTGGGCTGATCAGAAAAGAATATATAGTCTGCTTTTCTTAGATAGCTTTCCATATGTGTCCATCACACCTGTTTTGTGGTAATGTTGTTCAAGTCTTTTATGTCTTTACTGACTTTTTCCTGTCCTTTTAAGAGGAGTTGCGTGTGGGTGCTCACTCTGTATCACAGGCTGGCATCATACTTACAATTCTCCTGCCTCCACCTCCTAAATGCGAGGATTACAGGCTTATGCTACTGTGTCTGGCTTCTGATTTTGACTTCTTAAAATGATTATATTTCATGTGCATTGGTGCTTTTCTGCATGTATGTCTGTGTGAGGATATAGAATCCCCGGAACTGAAGTTACAGACAGCTGTGAGTTGACTTGTGGATGCTGGAAATTGAATCTGGATCCTCTGGGATATCAGTGGGTGCACTGAACCACAGAGCCATCTCTCCAGCCCCTTCATTTTGTCTTCTTGTTCAGTTACCAAGAGAGAAATATTGGAGTTCTCAGATATAATTATGTTTATATGTTTCCCCTTAGACTTTATTTTAACTGTTTATTTTTGTGTGTGCATGTTTGTATGTGTTCTTGTGCTAGCCTATGGAAGTCAGAGAACAACTTGAGAAAGTTAATTTTCCCCCAACATCATACATCATATGGACCTCAGGGACTGAACTCAGATCTTTAGGCTTGGAGACAAGCACTTTTATTCACTCAGCATCTGGCTGGCCTCTGCTCCTGGTTTTTGCTTTTTGTACTTTGTAGCTATTGCTCTATACATTTACATTTAGGATTACTGCTTTCCCTATTAACTCCCCCCACCCCCGTTTCTCAAAAACAGATTTCTCTGTGTAGTTTTGGCTGTCTTAGAACTCACTCTGTAGACCAGGCTGACCTTTAATTCATAGAGATCCACCTGCCTCTACCTTCTGAGAGCTGAGATTAAAGGCATGCATCACCACTACCTGGCATGAATTCTCTCACCATCATATATATATAATGCTTTACTTTGTCCCTTTTCTTTATTTTAGAGATTGTTGGATTTTAACCTAACACTTGTGATAAGCAGAATAATGGCTCCCCAAAGATGTCATCATCTCAATGCCCAGAACTTATAAATTAGATTGAAAGGGAGAATTAAGCTTACAAGTAAAATTGTCTTGAATGGTCTCAATGGAACTGTATAATTATTATTATTTGCTGCACAGTGGTGGTGTACACCTGTAATCTTAGCACTTGGGAGGCAGAGACAGGCAGATCTCTGTGAGTTCAAAGCCAGCCTGGTCTACAAAGCAAGTTCTAGGACAGCCAGGGCTGCTAACACAGAGAAACCCTGTCTCGAAAAAGAAACATTGTTTGTTTGTTTATTTTGTTTAGACAGGGTCTCAGTAAGTAGACTTGTTGGACTTGGAGTTCATTCCTAGACCAGGCTGACTTTGAACTCATAGAGATCAACCTACCTTTGCCTCCCAAGTGCTGGGACTAAAGATGTGTACCACCATACATAGGGTTTGGTTTTGTTGTTGTTATTTGTTTGTTTGTTTTGTAAAAGAGAAGGAGGCAAGAAAGTGAAATTCCAAAAAAAAAAAAAATATATATATATATGAAGATGGAATCAGTGAATGAGATGGTTGCCAGCTTCAAAAATGAAAGAAGGCTGTAGGCCAAGGAATGTGGGCAACTTCCGACAGCTGGAAAGGACAGTGAAACTGATCCCCTACCCTCAAAAGCTTCCTTGCTTATTTCATTTGCAGCCGGCTGACTGCCCTTCTATGGTGACCTTTTCAGGAACTCTGTTTAGCCTTGAGCTTTGTGCTAAATATTAAAATGGGAAGTTTATCCCCAGAGTTTTCTTTTAGTCAACAGAATGTAAAATATCAAAACGTATCTTCCAGATGATAATTATGCTTGAATAACAAGAAATGATAGAGTTAGCATTTTATGAATATAATAATATTCTTGTAGAAATTTACACTCTGAGTTAAAAATATAAGGCAGACTGTGTAGTAAGAGATTTCTGTCCCAGACTTTTGGGCCTAGCCTCAAGGTTTAGACCTGCAGACCTGCAGAGACACACAGATGCTTACATTAAATTTAGGCTGATCAGCCTAAGGCCCAGGCATATAACTTGCTAACTAATCTAACCCATGACTCTTTTCCTGTTCAGCCATGGGACTCAGTACCTTTTCTCAGAGCAGCATAGTTGTCCTCTGCATCTTCTGTCTTGTCTGGCAACTCTGGAGTCTCTGTGGCATTTCTGCTCTGTTCTTCCTGTTCCCAGAGTTTTCTTAGTCTGGTAGCCCCACCCACACTTTCTGTCTGCCTTTGGCCAATCAGCTCTTTTTATTAAACTCATAGGTGGAACAATTATTTAGTGTAACATCATAAATCCACTACAAGACTGTCAGCATACCAAAGACACTGTGACTAGCTATATATATATATATATATATATATATATATATATATATATATATATGAGACAATCTCACCACGTAGACTGGCCTGAAACTAGCTATATAAACCATACTGGCCTTGAACTCATAAAGCTCTGCCTGACTTTGCCTCCTGAGTGGCAAATAATTTTGAAAGCAGAACCAGAACCAGATGGATTTATGTCTATGGTAACTTCTCTTTCTCCCATAGACAGGGTTACTAATGCCTTCCTCTTTGATACCTTCTGATCTCAGCACTGACAGTAAACACTGGAACACTCTGGATGGTACCCCTACAGGAAAACAGTCATGATTCCCAGAACCATCCTCCTCACTATTATAGAGATTTTTGTTCAGACCTCTCCCAACTGCGGGCTTGTCTTTACCGTGTCTCTTCCAAACTTCTCTAGATGTCCTAGACACAGAGGTTAGCTCTTTTTCCCTGGACATTTCAATTACCTTTCTCCAGCTTTCTGAAGTCCACCATCTTTTTTGGGTTATATCATGTGCAACACGTGTTAATCTTCTTGATAGTCATGTATTATCTCCATGGAAACTACAGGTATAATTCTACAAGGTGATAAAAGTCTTTGAAGCTCCAGACTTAATCCAAGCCAATCTCCATACAGCCCTTGAGAAACACTGGAACTCAGCCAATGTCATCCAAAGACAGGTGGAAGATCTGATCCTTCCCAGCCCACCTCGAGCAGCTGGCTCTTGTTCCTCTACTTTGTCCTTGGGTGGAGTCCTGGCACAGCTCTTCTCAGAGAGAAAGGAAGCATAGATACTGGCTGCCTGTTTGGACATACCGAGTATGGCCTTTCCTCTTTCTTAGAAAGAAATTTGTAAGACCATCAGAGGGGATTTTCCATCCTCTTGCATGGAGAGCTGAAGCATGGTTCTAGCCATGCACACATTTATCTCCATTGCTTCTTTCTGGTGATACATGCCTTTTGCTTGTCTTTCAGATAACTGATATGTTGGCTCATACTTTTGGAGAATGGTCTCCAGATACCTTGGCTTTCCTTTCCTTGACCAGAATGAATTTTATCTAAGGATCAGTGTTACTCAACATGTGACCATTTAAACCTACCTGAAAACTATATTCAATCTGGATGCTTGACAATTGTGTGAGACCCAAAAATATAGAAAATAGGTGCAAAACAGTTTCTATTCCCCAGATACAGATTAAAAAGAAAAAGTCAAGAATTTGTTGCACTGACTAATATTTTTAAAGGGAGAGAGTAAGAAATAGGTCAATAGAAATTACCTTGGGGGGAAGCAAGGATGGGTCTTGCTTTGGCATTGGGCACAGGCTGCTAATGTAAATTAATAAATAACTGGGCATGATGGGGCATGCCTTTAATCCCAGCTATTTGGGAACTGAGTTAGGAAGATCGCAGGGTTCATGTGGTTGCAGAGCATGACTCTGTTTCAAACTAAAATTTAAAAACAAGTTTAGGGGCTCAGCAAGATACCTCAGTTGTTTGGGAGGCGCTTTCAAGGCTGACTCCCTGGGCTCAATCCCCAGGACCATTGTGGGAGGTGAGAACTAACTCTGGCAGGCAAATTGTCCCCTGACCGCCACATGTGTACACCCACACACAAACACACATGTGAACACACACACAGACGTATAAGGTTGATTGATGAACTAGAATGAGTAAAAACTCTAGAAAACACACCTAATTCAAAGAGAGGCAGCAGACAGTCAGCCAGTTGTTAGTTACTATGTGGGAAGACAGGCCCAATGTTGGCAGATCTGCTTTTTTTTTTTTTTTTCCCCCAGAAAACCAAAACTTTTATAGGACTTTATATGAAATTATTTCATCTTAAGATATTGGCAGCTAATCCAAATTGGAGGAAAGAGGGAAGGAAGAGAAGAAAACAGGGTTGAGAGAAAGGAGCAAGGAATGAGAGAGGGAGGGGGAGAGGGGGAGAGGGGGAGAGAGGGAGAGAGAACCCTATGAAGTTCAGGCAGAACAATGCCCACTCCAGTAGCTGCTTGTTAGTAGCTCTTGCTTTATACAAAATCTCCAGTTTCTTGTCCAAACAATTCAAATTGTTTAAAAACTTAAGTTGGTCATGGTGGAGCACCCATAAACCCAGAACTTGAATGTCTGCACATCCTGGTCTTGAGAAAATTACTCTCTGTCTCTGTCTCTCTGTCTCTCTCTGTCTCTCTGTCTCTGTCTGTCTGTCTGTCTGTCTGTCTGTCTGTCTCTCTCTCACACACACACAGGCTTACATAAATGTGTATTTAGAAATAGATAAATGACAAAAGAATTTCCATTGTTTTACAATTATCTAAGTCCAGCCAGTTCTTTTAATTAAAGATGAGCATTACATATTAAAAATAAAAAAATTTAATTACACAAGAGATAAGAGCTCAAACAGCTGAGATGTATGTCTACATCTTATCTGATTTTTAAAAGAGTGATTACTCGTAAAGACTTGGGGGGGGGTTGCTTATATTTGATGATCTAGAAAGCATCGGAGTTCTAAAATTCACTTCTGATTTTATGTAGTGAACTTTCAGGACAGTCTGTTCAAAATTCAGTTAAAAAGTAACAATGTCAAAGGAACTGCAAAGCAGTTGTCCTGATAATCCATTCTTGGATTTATTTTTTACCTACAAGGTTTCAATCCACATAGAAAGTGTGATGCTGTCACACCCAGAGTTAATAAAAATTCAGAAAACGGGCTGGGGAGAAAAACCAGTCATTTTTGTCAGCTGAATAGCCAAGACAACAATTCAACCTAGCTCAGTCACAGTTACTTTTTAATAATAATGTGTTAATAGACATTGTATCCAGCTTCGTAGGAGAGATCCACACCTCTTTAGTCACTTCAGTCTCCCTGTCTCAGTTTCTCTCCCTAGTCTACAGTTTTTGCAAACGTAATATAAAACCTATTTGTTTTCACTATTTCTTCTGCTCTTAAATCAGAATTGAGATGCTTCACTCCTCTGATGTCTCAGATTCTTCCCACCCTGACTCTGCCTACTCTCCACCCCGGTTCCCACGGCCCTGAGCCTCCCGCCCCAGCTGCGCTGCCCTCTGCTCCGCAGCACCTTCCCCTGTGGCCCCCGCCAGCCCCGCAGCCTCAACCATTCCAAAAATTAACAAAGAAGTTGCAGAGGGAGTGCCATTTCTCGGTGCAGTAGGTCTCGGTGAGCTCGGCATTTTGGTCCAGCCCATCCGGCTGGAGCCCGGCCACCGCAGGAGGCTCCGGGACCCGGTCGGAGCCCGCCTTCCTCCCTCCCGCGCTGGTCTTCGCCCTCGAGGGCTTCTCCTCGGGCGGCGAGCTCGGGGACCGCACTGGCTGTCGCGGCTGATCCCGGCTCCGCGCCCTGGGCCGGAGCTGCTCCGCAGGACGCGCGGACGGGGTGGGGCGGGCTGGCGGGTGCAACTGGGCGCCGGTTTTCTTGCGGGCGCACAGGCGAGGTGGCAGTGGTGTGGGGTCCAGGCAGGGATGCGGCTTCCTCCGCAGCGCGCCCAGCAGCCGCCTCCAGTAGTGCGAGCGCCGGGCACCGGAGGTCGCGCAGCGCTCGGGATGCCCGCGGTAGGCGCAGTGCAGGCGACTTCCGTCCGGGGCCTGGCAGCGCAGGGCCAGCTCGCCGCCCGCCTGCGTCCCAGGGGCCGGCACCAGGAGCTGCCAGCTGCACGCGTGCTGCTCTGGGCTCACGAAGCGACCCGAGGAACCGCCCGTGGGGCCCGAGGCCGGGACAGCCTCCCTAACAGCCGCTCCCTTGTCTTTCCCGGCCACCGCGAGGAGGCAGCATCCCAGAAGTAGCAACAGCCTCAACGGTGAGAGAGACGCCGGCGGCCTCGGAGTACTCCAGCCTGCGGTGGCCATCCCACTCTTCTGGGGTCCCCGGGGCTTCAGTGCAGGTAGCACGTGGCAAGGGGCATCCTCGGATCTGCGGATGAAGGCTACGGTTGAGTCCCACGCAGCCCTCTACCTGGGCACAGGAACCTGCCAACCCCCCTGACTTTCTGGAAACTAAAGTTCTTAGTTAGCTGTGAGGAGCCCCTCTAAAGTGTTGTCATAGAGGACAACTTACTGTTTTTGAAACGTGCATCACCCGCCACCCTCCACCAACCTGTCTATAAAATTATTTCAGGTTAATTGTAGAATGCATTAACTTACCGAATTCTGGAAGAGGTGGAGGGGCCCTATTAGAGTAGAGCGAATAACTGCATAAGGGATTAGTCTGTTTTAAATGGTTCTCTGTGAATGAACCTGTTATCAATGGGACAGACGGGGGGGGGGGCTCCCCCTCTATGCCCCTCCCAGACTTCTCTCACACTGGATTTCCCACAGTACTAACACACAGAAGATACACCCTCATGTAGATCCACACGCCACAAATGTATGATACAAGCAGCCATGTGATACGAAACATAAAAGCTGTTTTCTTACATTACTGAAAAAAAGGCAAATGTTAAGAAACCTTTGTTTTCTTTTAAAACGTTTACATGTTTAACTGAAGAATTAACTTTAAATAGGAAGACCTAAGTTTTAAGATAAAGAAGATAAAATGAAGCAAAAATTTTGGGAACCAGATAGTATTTGATTATTTGCAGTTCTCTCTCTCTCTCTCTCTCTCTCTCTCTCTCTCTCTCTCTCTCTCTCTCTCTCTGTGTGTGTGTGTGTGTGTGTGTGTGTGTGTGTGTGTGTGTGTAGGTAAGAGAAAAATCCACCGGAGCTGGTTCTCTTCTTCTCTTCCTCTACTTTGTGGGTCCCAGGGATCCAACTCAGTTTGTGAGGTCCAGTGACAAGCACCTTTACTTAGAGTCATCTTGCAGGCCCCATTATTTTTGATTTTTCATATCACACAGTTCTATATTTTCATCAGTACACCCAGAGGCGGGTATTTTGGTTTTTTAATTATCTGTGGGTGTATGATAAATTAGATCTAAATGTCCTTCAAAACTTACAGGTTCTAAATGAACTATTTGCTTTGTAGTCAGTAATACAAACTCAAATAGTGTAATATTTAAGTATTATCCTGTTTAAGTAGCTTCTGTAGAGGAGGGAGACTTTGGGCATGGTTAGTTTTGCTGCGCAATTTCTTTTTAACTTACAAATTTTTAAAGATAAAGTCTATATAAAGAGGTTTCTTTTTCTTTTTTCTTTTTTCCCCCTCTTTTGCTGTGTGTGTGCTCAAAAGCTACAGCACACTTGTGGAGGGCAGAAGAAAAGATTCAGAGTCTAGTCTCTCTTCTTCAATGTGCGTCTCAAGGACTGAAGAAACGAATTCTGCAGATCAGGCTTGGCAGCAAGCCTTTTACTTGTTGAGGTATTTTATGGACCTCCTCCCTTTTGAAATAGAGTCTCATGTATCCAAGGCTGACCTGAAGTTCACTGTGTTTCTGACTGGACCTTGTATTTTCCACAAAGTTATTTTTGAGCTTTGGGATTTTATATTCACCCCATAATATATGTGATTTATTTATTTATTTTTTTTACTTTTTAATTTTAAGAATTTATTGCCAAGGGTTAGGGGAGATTCCTGTAAAGGTAGTCAGAGAAGACTGTCGTTGGCCTGTGGTCTACAATCAGGCCTGGTGACACAGGCCCCTGCCCCACTCTAATAATAAAAAGAAGTGTGTGTTTTGGTTGGTTTGTTAAAGCATTTAGTCCTCCAGGTCATCTTGATGTTGGTCACTAGTAGAGGATCTGCTTAGTGTGTCCAAGGCCCTCCCTCAGCTAATCTCTCAGTACTGAAAAATATTTATTTCCTATTCTAGTTTTGTATTAAATATACTAGTTAGATTTTTTAAATAAAAACAAATGGCAATAAGAAACACTGACAAAACTCTAGTAATTATCAGTAGATAATTAATACACTTCACAGATGAAAATCCTTTCTAAATTTCTTCCTCAGAAAAATATTCTCATAGCACCAAGAGTAGTCATAGATTTATTTTTTCTGCTGCTCCCATATTATCAAGGGCTGCTGCATGACATTGAAATAGCCCCCCCCCACCAGCTAAAGAGTGACATCTTGTGGCATTCTGGTCTAGTTACATTAAAAGTTTCTAAGAGGTACTGCTCCAGGAAGAAAAAGGAAGGGTACACAGATATGTACACAGAAAAGACCAGACAAGTTCAAAACCATGCTAAGTGAAACAGCACACGCATGCTGGTGGCACATGCCTGTAATTCCAACACCCTAAATTCTGAAGCAGGTGAATCAGACGCTCAAGGCTACACTCAGGCCAGCCTGAGATACAAGACCCTGTCACAAGAAACAAAGACAGACAGAAAGAAACCATAACATAAGACAGCATTTTAGGGCTGGAGTGAGAAATGTTTATTGCCTTTGGGGAGAACTGAAATGTGGTTCCAGCAGTCATAGCACGGTCACTTGTTATTCTAACTCTAGGTGATCCATCAACCTCTATGATCCTTCACGGGAACCTGCACTCCCACATACATAGATATATACACACATGATTAAAAAATAAAAATAAATCTTTCCAAGGGAGGTCTAATCCCAGCAGCCCTGGGCTCCTGTGGATCTAAGCAGCTCTCCTTTCTCCAGGCCTACAGCTTAATGTCCCATGTCCCTCTTGGCTGAGCCTGCTGTTGGGAGGTGTGGGTTGTGGAATTGTCTCTTGCCATTCTTTTCTATTCTGGTTCTCCCGAGTGTCTGGGGTGAGCATAGGGGTTTTATGACTCTTCCCCACTTCGCTGTTTCTGCCTAGTCCTCACCTTCTTCCCTCTCCTTCCAACTGCGTTCTAAGAGGGATGTCTCTTAAGAGGAAAGTATGGCACAAATTCTGTTTGGTATATAATGAAAACCCAGAGTCAGATATTGGGAGAAAGCTGGAATATCAGAGAGATAGAGAAACAACAAACCAAGCCACTTTCCACCAGCCGACTCCTCAGGCCCGACTCCATGGAATCTCTCTTCTTTCTCTTCAGCCCACCAAGGAAGTGTCTGGGAAGCTGAAAATCTTCCTTCTCTCCCTCATCCAACTATCTGAACTTCCTCTTTCCACATTCCTAAAACTATGATTAAGGGTGTGGGTCACCACTCCCTGACCTTCCTGGTTTGCCTCTGAGGTTCTCTCCTGATATTCCAGACTAATTTTATTAGATATATATCACCACAGGAAAGAGGTTACAGGACTAGAGAAGGTGTGATGAAGGCTTTTGAGTTCTATCTAGAGACCTGAAGTACATATCTTAACATTGCTTGTTAAAAAATACTTTATGTGAATGAGCATTTTGTCTGCATGTATTATGTGCACTATATGTGCCTGGTACCCTTGGAGGCCATCTCTCCGGCCTCTAATGATGCTTTGAAAAATAATTTATTCATTTCTATTTTATGTGTATGTGCTGGCTAGTTTTATGTCAACTTAACACAAGCAGGAGTCACCTGAGAAGGAATCTTTATTGAGAAAATGCCTCCATCAGATCAGGCTGTAGGCAAGTTTATGAAGCATTTTCTTAAGTGATTTCCCAGGGAGGTCCCAGCCCATTGTGGGTGGTAGCACCTCTAGACTGGTAGTTTCTCTAAGAAGGCAGGATAAGTGAGTCACAAAGAGCAAGCCAGTAAGCAGTACCCCTCCATAGCCTCTGCATCAGGTTCCTGCCTATTTGAGTTCCTGTCCTGACTTCCTTCAATGATGGACCATGATATGAAAGTGTAAGATGGATAAACCCTCTCCTCCTCAGCTTTGGTCAGTGTTTCATCAAAGCAATAGAAACCCTAAGACAGTGTATGAGTGTTTTACCTGCATGTATGTGCGTCTGGTGCCCAAGGAAGCCAGAAGAGGGGGTTGGATCCCGTGGAACTTGAGTTACAGATGGTTGCGAGCCGAGAATCAAACCCAGGTCTTCTACAAGAGCAATAAGTGCTTTTAAGCACTAAGTTATCTCTTTGGTGCCCAAACATTACTTTTTAATTAATTTTTAAAAATATATTTGTCTGGTGATGGGGATTATGCTTATTACTCTTGCAAAGAACCTGAGTCTGATTCTCAATACTCACATCAGATAGCTGGAAACCACCTGTAATTACAGCTCTGGGGGATCTCACACTCTCTTCTGGCCTCTGCAGGAACCTGTACTCACATACACATACTTGTGTGCATGTGTACATATACATACCTAAAAACCAAAACAACCTTAAAATTTTGGCTGGTGAGATGGCTCAGCAGGCAAAGTGTTTGCTGCACACCTTAGTGATGTGGGAATGCTTTTCTGTATGCTGTAAATATCAATCTTTAAATAAAGGAGCTGTTTTGGGCCATGACAGGCACCATAGAAGAAGTAGGAGGAGGAATCAGAATAGGTAGAAAAGAAAGGACAGAGTCAGAGGCAGACTGAGCTGAAGCCCAAAGGAGCAACATGTAAGGAACACAGGTGAGCCATGGGCCACATGGCAGATTTATAGAAATGGGTTGACTTAAGATGTAAGATCAAGCTAGCAATGTGCCTGAGCCATAGGCCAAACAGCATGAACTTAATATAAGCGTCTGAGTCATTTCTGGGGGCCTGAACAGTGGCAGTGGCTAAGGGGTCTGGGGCTGCAGGTCTGTGGGTCTGGACCTCTGGCCGCCTGGGACCAAAGAAACCCTGCTACTATACCTTAGTAATAAATACTTCAAAAATTAAATGTATTGTATGTGTGTGTGTGCATGTGAGTTTGGGCATATATATTCTACAGAGTGTGTAGAGGTCAGAAGATCATTTCGTAAGGTGAGTTCTCTTCTACTTTTCTGTGGGTTCTCGAGACTAAACAGCTGAGTCGCCTTGCTGGTTCAGTTACCATTTTCCTCAGTGATCCAAAAATCTTAACAGTTTATAAGAAGGTAAAGTTTGTTAAAGACTCCAGTGATTAAGCCAGGAATAGTTGTGCATGTCAAAACCTTTAGGAGTTGGGACAGGATAGCCACCAGTGTGAGATCATCCTGGGTTATCATTTTGTTGGTTTTTGACACAGGGTTTCTTTGTGTAGCTCTGCCTGACTATTCTGGAACTAGCTCTGCAGACCAGGCTGGCCTAGAATTCAGAAATCTGTCTGCCTCTGCCTCCTAAATGTGTGGGATAAAATACTGGCTCAGCCTGGGCTATCTAATGCTACATTGTCTCAAATTTAAACAAAAGATAATGCTTACATTTCTATTACCTCTTTCACATTCAATTTTTTTCTTCACTCAGTTTCCTTCCAGGGGCAATGAATATGTTATAAGTCTGGGGTGAATTATTTTAACACAATTGAAATAATTCTATATTTGTTTATGTCCATATATGTAAAAACTCACACCAAAAATAGCTACTTAACCTTTATGAGTATGAATTAAAATTGGGAAAGCCTAAATATTAACTGTTATGGATTTTCATGTGTTGGAAATATAATATTAGTTAAAGTTATGTAGAGCAGTGTGGATTGCAAGTTCAAAGACAGCCTGTGCTACTGTAAGACTCTCAAAATAAATGAGTAGGGGTGGGAGACAGGTCAGTTGGGAAGGCATTTAACATTGTGAAAATGAGTTCAGCCCCCCCCCCCAACCCATGTAAAGTCTGACTTGGCACCACATCTGTAATCCAGCAGGCCTATGCCAAGAGGAGAGCCTGAGGAAGGGGTATCCCTAGAAGCTGGCAGACCAGGTAGCCTGGTCTATATAACAGGAAAAGAAATCATTTCAAAAATAGTCTAGGGCTGATATCCAGGTTGTTCTTGGAGCTACATTCCTGCCTGGGGGAGGCACAAACAAACACACTCTGATTAAAAAAAGGAATGAATAAATAAATAACTTACACCCTGACAGTGACATGCATTTAATCTCAGCATTCTGGAGGCAGAGGAGGCAGATATCTGAGTTCAAGGCTAGTGTGATCTACAGAATGAGTTTCAGGACAGTCACTGCTCCACAGAGAAACCCTGTTTTGAAAAAGGAGAAAAAAACTTACAAAATTATACTTTGGATACATATGTATTTATAAAACCTCAAGCTTCACAGCGACAACTATTTCTGGAAAGGTACAGAGAAGCATAGACGGGATAGACAGGGGTAAAGGATAATTTTAACTATAATTTTGTAGAAATTTATCTAAAGCAAGTATAGTAAAAGGATTAAAATACTTTGAATTTTTCTTATAATTTATCCATAAGTCCTTTACTCCTTTTGGGATTCTATTATAAAATTAGAGTGGATAGTTAGATGGATAAGAAACTATGGATACAGATCATTTCCACATTTTCTTTGTAGTAAACAGTGTTCCAGTAAATATTCTCTCTTTTGAGACAGGGCTTACTATGTAGCCCTGATTTGCTATGTAGACCAAGCTGGCCTTGAATTTACTGATCATTCTTCTGCCACTTGAGTGCTGGGATTAAGGGAGTGGACCAAGCCCAGCTTTTTTAAAAGTTCTTTTAAAAAACATATTTATTTGTGTCAGTGTATGAGTGGCACGAGTGAAGGTCAGAAGGCAACTTGCAGGACTTGGTGTTCTACCCCTGGAACTCGGGTTAGGCTGCTGGAAGTGCCCTCTTTCCAGCCCTCGGTTACCAGTTACCTCAGATGACCTCCAGTGTGTTTCTACAGCCATTAGCTTTTAATTGGGGATATACGGATCCTTAAACAATGTATAGTCTTGTTGTGCCATGCTTTTAAGTCAGTGTGCCACAAAACTATACATATATTTGATTAAAAAGCAGTGACCTAGAAGCTGCTGAGGTGTTGCTTCATAAATATTATATGTATTAATTACTTTTCAATCCCTAACTCTATAACTTAGACCACCATACTGCCAAAAATTGTATGAACTAGTGTTATTATTCCCATTTCACAGTTGAGGAATTAAGATACAGGAATTGAGTAAGCAGCTCAAGGTCATGTTGTTAACATAATCAGGGATGGAGGTTTAGCTCAGTGAAACAGCATGAGCCAGGTCCTGAGTTCCATCATCAGCACTGCCATGAGAACCAAAGGTCAATGCTATAGTGTGAGAGTTTACTGTGGCGTAGACGTCTGTGCCTTCCCATTTAGTCTCTTAACAACTCTGAGTACCACTGTCTTCACTTCCCAGATGTAGAACTGAAACTTAGTGAGATTATAAAACTTCTTTAGACACATAACTGTTAAGTGTAATGAGAAAAGACTTAAAAATAAGTCAGTCTATCTGGGCCGAGGTGGAGCATGCTTTTAATCCCAGCACTTGGGCAGCAGAGGCAGGTAGATCTCTGAGTTCAAAGCCAATCTGGGCTACAGGGTGAGTTCCAGGATACCCAGGCTACACAGAGTAATCTGTCTTGAAAACAAATCAAAACCAAAACCAAGAAGTTAGTCAGTCAGTCAATCCTACTGAATATATTTAAATATAAGGATATTACATTATCCTTACAAATTGAAGGGACTGGAGACACGACTCAGTAGTTTAGCTCACATACTACACTTCCAGAGGATCTGAATTCAATTCTCAGGAGGCTTGCTGCCTTATAATTCTAAGAGATAATATAAGCCACCTACCCAGCACTTTAGCAGGTACTTGCTTTATTTCTTCCCATACACATCTACTTTAATATTCATCACGTTCTTGTGAACTTTTCTCTATACATGACCTCATTTTAACAGCCGTCTAGAGCGCTCTCATCTTACAGATGACAAACAGACTCAAGAATTGAGACATAACTTCTAGAAAGGTAATGAGAAGCCGATGGGCATGTTTTATAAGGGGAGGAGTGACACAACATATGCCTTTTGAAGATTAATCTGTCAGTGGCCTATAAACTGGGCTTGCCGAAACTAGAGAAATACTCGTTTGACTACTGGCATAAAAATAAATCTTAAGGTGCTAAGATGCCACAGTAGGCAAAAGAAGTGCTTAGCAGTGGTAGGAAGGAAGGAAGCAAGACTTCGTAAAATCATGGGCGGTCCCTTCAGCATTTATGCTGAACCGGTAAATAATGGTATACACGCTTAAGTCTCCCTCCTCTCTTCTTCGTGGAACCACTGCAAATTCTTGGCCTAGAAATCGCTACGTAGCCCAGACTGACCTCCAATTTCACAATCTGCTGCCTCAGCCTCCCGGGTACTAGGATTATAGGTGTGCAGCACCCCACCCAGCCCTTTGCAGATGTTTCTAGACTTCACCCGGCCCGCAGCATCGCGACCTGGGTGGGAGTCTCAAACTCCTCCAAAGTTCGATCCTGTTTGGAAACAGCCTAGAGGGGTTGGGTCAGGATGGAAAACACTTGGTTTTGAACTTCCAGAACGCTAGCTAGGCAATCTTCCTCCTCTGGAAAACGGAGACCTCTTTTTATTTCTCTCCCTAATTTCAAGTCTAGGAGTCCTCTTCTGATTCGCACGCAGAACTAGCTCCAGGTGCGGCGGGACGCAGCGACGCTCGGATGCTAGGCCAACAGCCTCCGGCCCCACGTGTCGATGACGTCACTTCCGGCGCGCTGACGCTAGGTCCGGCGTTCCGACGTTTGCGTCAGCAGAGAGCGGGGCTGGGGGCACCGGGTTTGAAGTGGTGCGGGTCAGAGCGGAGCCACCTCCGCCCGAGTGAGAGACCCCGGTCGCTTTCGGGACGAGCTCGGGTGGCGTCCCATGCTCGAAGGCCCGCGTCGGCCGCTACACGCCGCCCCACCTGCTCCTCTGCGCCCGACGGCCCGGGCCTGCGCCGCTCTGCTCGGGAAAGGAGCGCCCGAGCGGCGCGGCGTGTAGCTCCCCGGGAGTTCCGAACCACCGGCGCCGGCCATGGCGGTCTCCAGGTGGGTGTCGCCTCCGGCCAGCTAACGGGGAGCGCGCGTGGGCACGGCTGTCCGCTCCCGGCGCCTCTGTGCGGGACAGGAGCGCTGCTGCTCACTTGTCCGGACTTCCGAGTTCGCCCCTCGGCTTTGGGCTCGGGTTACTTGGAGAAATCGGCTCAAGAAGGGCTTTTTTCTCCTTAAACGGGACTCATTGGTGCGTCCGAACTGGCTTTTTCTTTTTTTCTTACCATGTTTCTCTTTAATTTCTCTCCCTTCTTTGAATTTTAGGCGAGTCTCTTTATTAGTTTCTAAGTCTGACCCCAACCACCATTTCACGGCAAAACTTGGTAGTAACTGTCGAAGGCGGAGGTTGAAATACTGTAGACCATCTGGTTATACCAAATTTAAAAAATTTGCAGCGTTAAGGGTATGGCCTTTCTAATTTTTCCTTAAGGTGTAATGCCTCCTTTTGTTCGGCAGTAAGCATTCGATATTAGCGTGTAGTCTTAAACTAATGACCATTTCAACATTTTCCCCCACGAGATAATCATAATATTTAAATTATTGTAAAATTTTACCCACAGTGGGAAAGTGTTAGGAAATCACAGGAAAACCTACAAGCATTTAACTTCGGTGGCTTCTGATGATAGAACGGGTTGGAAAACTTGGAAATGGTTTGTGTCCCGATGACATTTAAGTAGTAAGTAGCTCTTAGTGTTCAGTCAGAAAGAATTGCCAAGTTCTTTAGAGATGATGAGGTAACTTAATGAGAATTGAGTCCTTTCGCCATATGGACTGAAGGCAATGGATGATGAGAACAAACAGCTTTCACTCATTTTTGGCAATTCGTTGGACACATTCCTTTGAGTATAGTACATGCAGAAGTTTTCTCTATAACAAAAGACTAACCCATCCCTCACAAACTCCCTAGGTAACTGATGAAATAGTGTGTGGGAGAAGCCCACGGGAGTTGAGTGAAGGGGGTTGCTAGGTACCAGTAGTACAGGACATCTAATTTTTATTTCATAAGCAGACTCATCCACTCAGTGGGAGAAAGATTTTTATTTCAACGTCTATAAAAACTGGTTTAAGAGCATACAAGTGACATTTCTTTTTTCTGCAAGTGCAGATTAAACTTCTATTTCATCTTCTATGTAAATACATAAATATGTACACAAGAATGTTACTACCCAAACAATATAACTTTTTTTTTTTTTTTTTTTTTTTTTTTTTTTTTTTTTTTTTTTTTTTTTTTGAGACAAGGCAATCCTCGAACTCAGAAGGATCCACTTTCCTCTGGTTCTAGGATTAAAGGTGTAGTGTCATTTTGCCTTATCAGGCCTTTCTACTTTCAGGGAATTGGTTGTTCTTTTTATAAAGTAGGTGTGTATCTGTACAATGTTAGAAAGCTTTATAGAGACAAAAATGACAGTGATTCTCTGCTTAACACTGATCTCTTGGTCCACACCTGATGTCTGAAAGAATGATGGGCTTTGAAGGCTTTTTGTCCTCATTATTTGGTTTCAAAGAGTAGTACTTTTTGTTCCTCCTGTATTTTTTTTTTCTCTTACTGCCAAAATTAAAGCCAGTCATATTTTATATAAACTGTTTCAGTGATTGGCTTAGTAGTAAGCAAATACTGTGGGATACTTGTTTGTTTGTGGGAGGGGGGATACTGGACTTTTAAAAATATTTGTGGATTCAATTTGAAAATCAAACTTGTAGTTTCAGGTCTGACCTTATGCATTCAGCATATGTCTGTGCTAAATAAGCTTCAATTTTTTCTCCTTGACATTGTGGGAATGGAGGCTCATTTAAGTACTTTTATGTAAAATAGGCAGAAGATAGTTTGAGAGATGCCAGAATCAAATTAAAAATATTTTGTACTGTTCATATTAATGTGCATAACTGTAGAGAAACCTTAAATTTTAATTTTTTATAAAAATTTCCAACAGAAAATAATTTGGTACTATTGTTCCTTCCTATGTCAGGAAATATGGACTAAGTTTTTACTTTTCTAAGTCTTCATTCTCTCTATCCTTCTAGTCACTAAATCCAGCCCTCCCCACCTGTTCAAGCTCCCTGCAGCCAGTCTTTTGTCGTGTTCCCCCCCCCCTGCAGTCATCTGCAATAGCAACCCCTTCATTATTTATTATTTTTTAAGGAAAAGGGGTAAAGTTGATCATGGCTGGGAAGGCATGTAGGATCATGAGACAGCTGGCCACACTGTAGCCACAGTTAGGAAGCAGAAAAATGCATCTCTCTCTCTCTTTTTGAGATGCATCTCTTTAAAAAATATTTTTGTGTGTGATGTTTGTGTGAGTGTACATGTGGAGGGAGAGAGTAGATGGCATTGGGAATCAGTTTTCTCCTTTCTGTCTTGAGTTCCAGGGATAGGACTCAGGTTGTGAGGCCCACCTGAGGCAGTAGGTGAAGCAGCAGATTGATCTGACCAGCCTATTCCTTATATTTGTTCCCTTGGCATCTCTAATTTATTCATCACTTCAGATGTGTTACTTGCTAATATGCAAATTGAAATGCTATTCTTTTTCTGCTTAAACTTGATAGCTTCCTGTTGCCTTAGGATAAAGTTCAAATTCTTAAAATTCTTGTAGATCTCTTGGTTCTTCATTTCGGATCAAGTTCTCTGCACTTACATCCCTCTCTTATCTTCCTTCCCCACAATGTTTTTACCTCCCAATCTTTACTTTTTGAACACTTATCTCTCCATCTTAAGTCTTTCTCATTACAACCTTGGTTGTGCCTAATGCCTACAAATCACTTTGTTCTGGAAACTTCCAGAGTTTTACTCTAGTTGTGCTTTTGGGGTTTATTTTTTAATTTTGTTTTTTTCTTTTTGGAAACAGGGGTCTCAGCCTAGTGCCCAAGCTGTTCTTGAGTTCCTGTTACTGAGACCACAGGAATGTGTCACTTTTTCAGTGTTTCCTAGTTCAGCTCTAGGCTTTTGTTGTTTGCTCACACTGAGGATTGGATTCAAGAGACTTGCATTCCAGGAAAATACTTTCTCTACCACTGAACTACAACTCTAGCTTTGGTTTTCTGATATAGACCCTGGATATGTACCCCAGGCTAGCCTGCAACTAGCTATCAGCCTGTTCCTGCCTCTGGAGAACTGGGTTTATAGGGACATTAACAGGTCAGTCACCTAGCTATGCCTCTGTTGTTGCTGTCATTGCTTCAGCTTTGTGTATTGCATGTTTATAGATATATTATAAATGCTTATAAAAGTATAAAGATTATAATTTAAAAATGTTTATTTTATTAGTTTTAATTGTATATGTTTGTGCCTGTATGTGGGGTATGTGTGAGTGCAGGTGACCTTGGAGGCCAAAGACATCAAATTTCCTGGAGCTGGAATTAGAGTTTATTGTGAGTGCACTGACATGGGTGCTGGGAATTTAACTTAGGTTCTGAAAGAACAGGAAAATGATTTTTTTTAATGATTTATTTTATGTATGAGTGCTTTATTTGCATGTACACCTGCATTTCAGAAGAGGGCATCAGATCCTACCCATTATTGATGATTGTGAACCACCATGTGGTTGCTGGGAATTGAACTCAGGTTCGTTGGAAGAGCAGCTAGTGCTCTAAACTGCAGAGCTCAGAATCGTTTTTAAAAAATAAATCATCAAACTGGGCGGGGGGTGGTACACACCTTTATTTCTAGCATTTGGGAAGTAGAGGCAGGCCATCTTGGTCTACAGAGTGAGTTTCTAGGATAGCCAAGACCTCACCAGAGAAACCGTCTCAAAAAACAACAAAAACATCGTAATAGTTTTAAATAAGTCCTGTTATAACATGGCCTTTTATTATGCAAACTGCATATAATTGAATCCTGCATTTTGTATGATCAAAAATTGATTCTGCTTACATTGTTATAAGAATTGGCTTTATAGTACTTAGAATGTGGCAGATTAGGAGCTTTTGGTCTGCATGAGGCTATAAATCTTCCATAAATACATGAATCTTTAAGATTGCAAATGCAGGCAGAGTTTGAAATTTTCTGTAAAATTCAGCAAAATATAATTGGAAAGTAGTGTCTCCTTTAGGTGCTTGAATCACAATTTAAAACAGTTTAACTGTGTAATTTCTGTTAAAAGTGTGGATCCTGGAAAGTCAACTAGATTAATTTACTATGTGACTTTGTTTCATAAACTTATATACCTTCCCAATCAAATTAGTACATCTTAAGAGCTTGTGGTGTTGCTTGCAAACAGTCATACTTGCTAAATCTTTGAATTCCATCTTCTTGTTTCATGAAATACTCTTTTGTTATCTCTTTTACTTAGTGGGCATTAGAAGAAAAGGAAACTTTAGTGGATCCTTTAATGCTTTTTCACCGATAATGATTCTGTTAACTGTTAGGTTCTAAGTTTACTGTACATTTGTCTTTCTTTGAGATTGGTCTTGCCTATGTAGCCCAGGCCAAACTCCAGTTGGTGGCCCTCTTCCCTCAACCTCCTGACTGCTGGGTTTACAGGCATGTATCACCATGTCCTGCTTAATGTAGATTAGAAAATAATGTATGTGTGTGAGAGACATATACTTGCTTAAAGGGCAATTTAGGGAAGTTGGTTTTCTTTCACTATGTGGGTCCAGGGGGTTTGGACTCAGTGAATCAGGCTTAGCAGTAAGTGCCTTCACTAGATGAGCTATGTTGACAGTTCTGCTAGAAATTTTAAAACAAGGATTGTTTTTGGTATTGTTGCCTGTTTATGCCATAAACTGATTGAGTTAACTATTGTACAGTAATATTTTCCTATTAGCCAGGCAAGTTTTTTTCTTGATTATGTCATTCCTAAAAATGTAGTTTATAATATTTTTCTCTGATTTATGTGTAAAAGATAATGTCTAAAGTATTTGATAACATTGAGGATTTATTTTAGAAGCACCCCTCTCCCCAATATATGCATTGTAAGTGATGTAGACAGAAAAGATCCAGGGAGTATAAAGGAAACATGCCTCTTAACAAGTTGTTACATAGGAACAGAACTTTGCTTAGTCTTGCTAATTCTTACTACACTGCTAATACTTCAGAGAAACATTGTTTCTACAGGCATCTATTCTACAAGAAAGAGGAAGTGGTACCTCCTACCCCCACTTCCATGGTCTGGTGGCTTGTAGCCCTCTGAGTTTGCTTTCTGACTGCTGAGCTTACATGCTGACAAAAGAAGTTCCTTGATGTGGGAAAGAGCTGGGTGGGGGGGGGGGGCTTACTTATATGGGTCAATACAAGTAGGCATAGGATCCTATGCCTGCTGCTCCTCCCTTACTATTAATTTTAGCCTTTATAGGATTGACAGGGAGTTGGGTGGTGGTGGTGCACTTCTTTAATTCCAGCAATTGGGAGACAGGCAGATCTGAGTTTAAGGCCAGCCTGGTCTCCAGAGCCAGTTCCAGGACAGCCAGGCTACACTTGTCTTGAACACCCCCCACCCCCCAAAAAAAGATTGACAAGAAGTATTACTGCAAATTACATTTTAAGACATATTCCATTCTTTAGAAAATTAGAGACAATTAAAAAATGAGAGGAGGTGTAATAGACTTCCATTTCTCTGTGGTAAATTTCAATCTATTGATTTGGTTTATTTCTTAAAGTACATTTATAAAGTTTGCTTTAATTTACTGTGTTGGATATTAAATTCAGAGCTTTACACATGCCTTATCAGCCATGTTTTTGTTTTTATTGTGCTACCACAACAAAATGCGCCACTTTAACCATTTAAAAAGATGTGATTTCTTATCATTTGAAATCACATGTATTTATGCCAAAGAGTCTAGCTTACTATTTTTTAAGGTTTGTTTATTTATATATATATATATATATATATATATATACACACACACACACACACACAGTGTTTCTGCATGAATGCCTGTATGCCAGAAGAGGGCATCAGATAGCATTACAGATGTTGTGAGTCACCATGGTTGCTGGGAATTGAACTCAGAACAGCCAGTGCATTTAACCTCTGAGTCATCTCCAGCCCCTAGCTTACTATTTTTTATCTTTAAGATAAAGTTATGAAAGAGACTATAAGTTGTTGGATAGAGATGGAGTATAGAAACATGGCTTAGGGGAATAATACAGCTTGATTACACCCTTTCACCGTTTCTCATTAGCCCTATTTATGGAGTATTTCTATGTTTTAGATACTAGAATTATAACATAACCAAAGCATTCCCCACCTGAGCTTGCAGCTAACTTTGTGGTTTCACATCTTCCTGTTCACTATGAGTAATCTATATGGCATCTTAAATTAATCTGCTTTCTTGTTTATGTTACTCTCAGTATGAACTAGAAGATGCACATTTTAAAACAATAGAGAACTTGGAAAATAACAGCCCTCCCTCCCTCCCTCCTTCCCTCCTTCCCTCCCTCCTTTCTTTATTTTCTTTTTTCTTTTCTTTTCTTTCTGTGATAGGGTTTCTCTGTGTAATAGCACTAGCTGTCCTGGAACTCAAATAATAGTCCCAGCTGGCCTCAAACTCACAGAGATCTGCCTGTCTTTGCCTTCCAAGTTCTGGAACTGAAGGCCTGCGAAACCACTGTCTAACTTGTTCTCCTTATTTTTAAATAGCACAGGCAGTTACTGTGTTAAAGTTTACTTTGCTTTAATTATATGCGGGGGGGGGGGGGGGGGGGGGATAACAATGGACAGGAAGGAAGTGGTGTGCATGCCCTTAATCCTAGCACTCAGGAGGCAGAGGCAGGCGGATCTCTGTGAGTTCAAGGCCAGCCTGGTCCATAGAGCTTGTTCCAGGACAGGCAGGGCTACACAGTGAAACCCTGATTAAAAAACAAAAAACAAAAAACCCACAAAACAAAAGCAAAACAAAAACTCCCAGAACCCACAAAGAGCACCTGAATGGGCAAACTTGACTGATCATTGCTTCTTTTAAAAAATGATTTATTTCACTATTTAGTGTATATTTGTTCCCTGTGTGTGTATGTTTCTGACTGTCTGTGTCTGTACAGTGGCTGTGTGCATCAGATCCCTGGAACTGGAGTGGTGGTTGTGATCTGACCACTGTGTGGGAGCTGTCATATGGTTTCTGAAACCCAGGTACTCTGCAAAAGCTGCCAGTACTCTGAACTGCTGAGACAGCTTTCCAGCACCATTGCTAGATTATTGCATCTTATGATTATTCATTATGACTCTTGTGTCCTAGGTTAGCCTATAGTTCTGCTAGTGCTAATCACTTAGCTGAGATTATATGAGTCCTTCTGTGAGCTATTTTTTCAGTTGTTCTCAGTAAGTTCTGAGAATTCCAGTGAAATTTTTCTTCTTTTCGGTAGACATAGAGTAGAAGTGTAATTTTGTTGTTGTTAACTGAAGTTGTAATCTGGAGCATGTTATAGTTCAAAATGTACAAGATTTCTGCGTCTTTTTAATAGTTTGTTACAAATTATATTGCTAATATATAGAGAGGAGAGGGGTTACATTGCACTTACTTGTAGAAACAACCATATAAAAACATTCACATGCCCTTTACCCCTTTATGACAATTTTCAGGGCAATTGTTTGAAATTAGTTTGGTGAAACAAACACGAATCATGTCTTCTGTATTGTTTTTTTGAATTGTAAACAGGCTAGTTTTCTTAGCATTAGTAGAGTCAAAACTGAATATTGTCAAGTATAATTACTTTATTTTAAAAAGATTGTCAAGCATAACTACCTTAAAGATTTGCTAAATATGTACTTTATATATGTCTCAGTGTGTATATTACTCTCGTGTGTTTAGTGTCTACTAAGGATGCCAGAAGAGTTTCCTAGGGCTGGAGTTATGTTTAGTTGTAAGCTCCTTAATATGGGTGCTGAGAACTGAACCTAGGATCTCTGTAAGAGCCACACATGCTCTTAAGCACTGAGCCATTTTTTAGTTTGAAATACTTTAAATTTCACTTAAATTACTTTGTATCTCTGATATTTTCTATTTAATTTGACAATTGATATCTATTTCTTCTATCTGTATATCCTTTTGAGGGTCTTACTATGTAAGCTCTGACTGTCTTAGAATTCACAATGTAGATAAAGCAGGTCTCAAACTCACAATCTGCCTGCTCCGCCCCATCCATCCATCCATCCATCCATCCATCCATCCATCCATCCATCTATCTATCTATCTATCTATCTATCTATCTATCTATCAATCATTTATTTTTGTTTTTTTGAGACAAGATTTTTCTCTGAAACTTTGAAGCCTGAACTTACTCTGCCTCCTGAGTGCTGAGATTAAGGGTGTGTGCCACCATACCTGGCATAAGTTTTGTGGTAACCAAGCATGACAAGTACCCAAACTATATTTTGAGAGCTTGTCTTAAAAACAGATGGTGAAGCCAGGAGGTGGTGGTGTATCCCTTTAATCCCAGCCCTTGGGAGACAGAAGCAGGTGGATCTGTGAGTTCAAGGCCAGCCTGGTCTATAGAGCAAGTTCTAGGACAGGAGAGCCAGGGCTCACAGGAAAACCCTGTCTTGAACCAGACACACACCACCAAAAAAGAAAAATAAACAATAGGGTTGGAGAGATGCCCAGGAGTTAAAAGCACTGCTTGCTCTTACAGAGGACCTGGGTTGTAGTATTCACAAGGTGGTTCTCAACCATCTGTAAGCACCAGTTCCAGGAGGATCAACGTTCTTTTCTTGCTTCCACTAGCACCAGGCACAGATGTCAACAAAATGCCTCCACATATAAATTAACAATATAGCAAACATCCCCTTGTATTGGGGGGGGGCTATGCTTAGAGAGGAAGGCAGGGGGAAAGGGAAGAAAAGTACCGTTTTAAACTTTCTTTAATTTCTCTTTTCTCTTGACATCTAGCCTTCTTCAGCAAGGGTTGTGCTTACTATCTATCGTATTACTGACTTACCGCATGTGTTTCCGCCATCTCCTCTACCAGTTCTCACTATATCACTGTGGCCTGGCCCCGATGAGTACCCTCCTTGTCTCATATCTGGCTACCCTAGATTAACAGGTCAGACGGCCCTGTTGTCAGATCCTTGTCTGTTCATTCCTTTGTTTTCCCTTTTTTATGATCTCTAATTTGTTGTCTCAAATGAGGAATGGAGAACTCCAGAAAGTGCTTTGATCAAGAAGACTAGAGAAGTATTCTTATGTGTTTGTCTCTATTGAAGGAGGTGATTTTGGTTACTACTAAGTTGGAGGAAGTAAGAATGAACAAGCCAGAATTGAAGGAGACAGTGATCTCAGGGCAGATGACTGATGGATGAGTAGAGATGTGGCCAGCATTGGGCTAGAGAGGTAGCAAAGATGTCTGAGTAGGAGTATGGTGAACACAGGACAGTCCCTCAGGTCAATACTTGCTGCTTTTCTTTTTTTTCTTTTCTTTTTTTTGAAGCAGGTTTCTCAATGTAGCAGCCCTGGCTGTCATTGAACGCAGACCAGGCTGGTCTTGAACTCACAGACATATGCCTGCTTCTGCCACTTGGGATTAAAGGTCAGTGCTACCACTGCCAGACACCTCTATGGGGGGGGGGGGGCAGAGTCTCTTGCCATCTTCTCTACTCCTGTTCTGTAAGCCAGGTTAACTGGCCTGTGAGTTTCCCAGAATATGTACTACTACATCTATTTCGTGGTGGTGTTTTATGACAGCAATAAAAGCAAACTAATACATAAGTTTACTGGGGAACCAAGACAATATCTTGGTTATATAGTATAGGTTGGGTTTGAACTCAAAATTGTAGTCATGTAACCCAGAGCCCAGTTTATAAGACACTGACTGTTAAGACTGTAGGCGTAGCTCAGTTGATAGAGTGCTTGGATGCATAAAGTCTTGCATTCCATACTTAGCTCCTCTACCCCTTAAACTAGGCATGGTGTCACACACCTTTAGTCCTAGCCTTTGGGAGGTGGAGGATTTCATAGGTAACCTCAACTGCATCAAGAGGTCAAGGCAAGTCTAGGCTACATGAAGACCCTATAAAATAAATTAGATTAAAAATTAAGTTTGCTAGGTGGTGGTGATGCATGCCTTTAATCCCAGCACTGTAGGAGGCAGAAACAGGCCATTCTCTGAGTTCCAGGCTAACTTGGCCTACAGAGTGAGTTCCAGGACAGCCCGACCTTTCACAAAGAAACCCTGTCTCAAAAGAAAAAAAAAAAAAAAAAAAAACATTATAAAGGAAAAATAATAATAACAGTATTTGTAGTAGCCCAAAAGATTTATATTTGAATTATACTTTTTTGTTTTGTGTTATTATGTGGTAGAGGAGAGTGATTCACTGAAAGTTTCAGAATAAGGTAGTGTTTTGATCAAAGTATAGGAAATTAATCTGACAATCGGATCACATTTAGTATGAATTTTATATATATATTTACAGGCAGTTGGAAGTGTGTCAGATGAACTAGATTGGGGACTATTTGTTCTGGTTATAAACAAACAATAGTATGTAGTTTCCGAAATGAGAAACTGGTGAGGTGAGCAACAAAAGATTGTGTGGGTTCCGAACTTTCACAGAAAGAATAGTTTGAATAGAAGGTAAAGTAGAGAAGTACTTGGCTAAGAGCACTGACTGCACCCCCAGAGGACCCAGGTTCAATTCCCAGGTCCCACATGACAGATCACACCTCTCTAACTCCAGTTCCAGGGGACCCAACATCAATGCATAACGCACGCACACACACAAAAATTACTTAAAAAAAAAAAAAAAAGTATTTGGAGACTACCAAGGTAATCAAAATTTGAGAAAGAATTTAAGAATGAATACTTGCTGGTATCAAAAGTCATAGAAGAGGCAAGAAAATCTGAGTTTATAAAATAGTGTTATTAGATTTGGAGCTTAAGAGTTCATTGGTGACCTACAAGTGTGGTACAGATTTCTGTCATTTATAATTCAGGTTTTCCAGAATTAAATTTTACATGATTAGAAAAAAATGTGTGTATATGTTTGTGCATATTTGTGTGGAGGCCTAGTGACAGTCATTGGTGACATTCCTAAGATAATATCCAACTTGCCTGAAACTCACTGGTTAGAATAGGTTGGCTGGTCACCAAGCCCTAAGCACCCATCTGTCCCTGCCTTCCTGGCACTAGGATTACAAACATGTACCACAATGCTCACCTTTTTAAATGTGAGGTCTACGGTTTGCAAGTACTTCAGTGAGTTGTCTCACCAGCCCCAGGAATTTAATATTTAAGCACTTGCTGAAGATGTTTGGCTCTAAAGGAACATATTGAAAATAGAAGTCAAGAGATCTTTGCATAATAGTGGAAGGTAGAGAATGAATTGATGACACAGGTATAATGATCAGATATTGGGGAAATGGTAATTGAGGTGAGAAGAGTAGCCTCTTTATAAGATATGGTCTTATAAATAGGCTTTCCTTAGAGTATATTTTGCTATATATGGACTTACAAATAGATTGATAATGGCTCTTTAGAGTACTTATTTTGCAGCTAGCCTTGCTTTTGTTTGTATTAAAAAAATCACAGAAAATAAATTTTGAGTAGTTGAAGGTTTTCTAGAGGCACACTTTAACAAACTGGCGTTACATAAATCAAAGATGTGGCAAACATAACAGTGGATAAAAAATAAAAATACTTTTATAAGAAAGTTAAACTGTCAAACATATACACTATCTAGTTCTGTACTCCAAAATAAGAGGAGCCTAAGTGAAGTTTTAGGTGAATCTGGCAATCTTCCAACAAATGACAGAAGCTGGGTGGTGCACACACCTTTAATCACAGCACATGGGAAGCAGAGGCAGGTGGATCTGTGTGTGAGGCCAGCCAGGGCTATGCAGAGAAACCCTGTGTGCCTTTGTGTGTGTGTGTGTGGGGGGGGGGGAACGGGGGGATGGGGGACAACGACAAACCAGCAACAACAGCAAAACCCAAACAACAAATATCAGAGTAAGACTTTGAAAGGTTTCTTCAGTCTGTTTCTTTTGGGGGCTGGGGGTTTATTTTCAATAGTTAAGTCCTCAGTTGATGTGAGCCGCATGCATACATTGTATAAAAGCATCCATGATATTTTAAAGAATACAAACAATAAACATCTGGGGCATAGATTTGAACTTCAACTCTTAGTATCATGGCTTATGTATGTTATACAGCTTGCATGTTTGCAGAGGCCATAGGAGAATGTCAGGTGTCCTGTTATTCACCACCTATTTCTTTGAGCCAGGGTCTCATTGAATCATGAGTTAGGTTACCAGATAGCAAGCCTCAGCAACTTACCTGTCACTGACTCCCGCAGCCCTGCGATTACAGGGGGCATATATTGGCATGCCCAGCCTTTTAAAAATTGGGTGCTATGGATTCAAACTCAGACTTCACATTTGCCCAACAAATGCTCTTGTGCTCTTGCCAGATGTACTATCTTCCAGCCCCTTCAGTTATTTCTTTATAATAAAACTTATTCAAACATTTAATTTTGCCTTCTATAAAATTGTAGATTTAAAAGGCATGTCTGGGGCAAGTGAGGTTGCAGTTTGTTAAATAAAGACTTTAGGTAGGAGGTTAAGCTTAGGTGGATTTAACAGACTTTAAAAAATAGATATTTGTCATAATTCCTATTCTTGCATGCTTGAAATTTCTCTTTAAAGGCATTTATTTTGTGGGAGGCAGAGCCTATATGTGTCATGGTTTGTATATAGGATCAGAAGACAATTTGTGAGATTTAATTCTTTTCTTCAACTATGTGACTTCTGGGATTGAGCCCAGGTTTGTCTTGCTGACAAACTCCTTTACCTGCTCAGTAAGACATTTTATTGGTCTCCTAAAAAACACTTTTTTTTGTCATTGAGCTTGAAGCATTCTGGATAGCAGCATGCAGATGCTTGTCATCATCTCCAACAGTATTTGCTGTGAAGGTTCACAGAGGGTGCTTGTGAGCTCTGACATCAGTTTCATGAAAACAAGTCAAAGGGCTCAGACCTGAGAATCACAAATAAGATGGATTATGTGAAACAGTTTATAATGAAAGAATTTTAAGTCTGACCTCACCTTAGAACTTTTAAAGATTACTAGTTGTTGTATTAGGTTTCTGGCCCAGAATTTCCAGTCTTGCCTCATGCCCTGGACTTTCAAACCCACAGTCCCATAGTCCCACTGAAACACACAGATGTTATTTAATTGTATGCTGATTGACCTGGGGCCCAGGCATATAACTTGCTAGCTCTTGTTCTTAAACTAACCCATGATTCATATCCTGTATAGCCATGTGGCTTGGTACCTTTTCTCAGAACAGCATAGCTATTCTCTGCATCTGCCTTGTCTGGGTGGAATTTCTGCTCTGTTCTTCCTGTTCCCAGAATTTTCTTAGTCTCGTAGCTCCATTCACACTTCCTGTCTGCCTTCAGCCAGTGTTTTTTATTAAACTAGTAGATGGGACAAATTATTTACAATGTAACAACATAATCCACTACATTTCCCCTTTTCTCTTTTTAAAACAACCCCAAATCTAATATTGTTTTTTTCCCCCATTACTTATAATGACCTATAACCAACACTGTAAACAAAAACATCCATAATCCAATTTTGGGGGGGAATGTGGACATAGTTCTCTAGGCTACTTCCTGCTGAATGGGCGCGCTGGCAATCCCATGGGGATCCAAAGAAAAAATTTAGAATTTTAAACAAGTCTTTAGTGGAGTAGTCTCTAAGGCTGGGTCTTCTCAGCCAGTCTCCCTGAAGTTCTGGATGTACAACTCCGGAGGAAACTGCAACAGAGGTGCTCTGAAATGTTGGATCATCTGGGCCATCCATTTCCATTGGAGACTTTTCAGGGGATCTTCCTTGATCAAACCTTATTTTCTTTAACCAGGAACAAATCCACAGCCTTTCTTTAATTTTCTGTGGAAATAAAAAGAAAACCTCTTCTCCAAAGCAGCATAACTTTTGATTTTAATTTTAAAGTAAACTCATTTACAAAATATATAGGTTGTATTAACCCAACAGCATTTATAATCAAATGTCTTAGCAGCGTTTACTACTTCATTTTCAGTCAAATGCAAAGACAATGACATACAGTATCCAGACACTCTTTGTATTTTCCATCTTTACGTGGATTATTACTATTTTTTTTGACTGTTTCTTTTTTAAAGACATTATCCTTTTTCCTTTTTCTTTTCTCAAGCCTACATATATATATTTTTAAATACACTCTGTTTCTGACTACACTTTGCTTGTCTAGGGTGTCTGACTCCACCCAGCTTTCTTTATATTTCTTTCTGTTTCTGTCCACACCTTTAATCTGTCAAGGTGTGGCTAAGGATTAAAGGCTTCACTAGGGTGGCTGACTGGCTCCACCCAACTCCTAGTCTAGGATCATAGGATTTATCTTTTTAGCAGAGGTAAGGGGTAGAACCCACAATTACCTCTCTGGGGAATTTTAGGGTCTGTATAACCACTAAGTAAAGTACTGTCATCTGCTGCTCATTAACTCCATTTAAATATTTGGCAGCAAGATCTCTTAGAAGACTCACAAGTGTTTTGCCTCTAAGGCTGAATCAGGAACCTTCTCTTTAAAAGGTCACGCCTCTGCTTGCCTCCAGCAAACAGAGCTGATCCAAGAAAACACCGACACTAAGAAGCCATCTTTGACTCTCTTCCCTTTTCGTCCTTATTAACAGAAACCTTAAACTCAACATATACAGCTCTTTACTTACATAGAGGCTCAGGAACTGGCCTTGTTCAGCTTAAGTTGCATGCAGCAGAGACACCATTCAGTAATTCAATCTCATACACCACTCAGTCTCTTTACCACAGCCCACTTGAGAAACACAACTCAGAAAGCTGCTTTTGGCTCTGTTTCTGTGCTCTAGACCTTTAAAGCTTTCTTTGACTTTCTGTGGGTATATTTTAACCCACGTTGGTGTGCCAAGTGTTGCACGAATAAAGGAAACTCAGAGCCAGATCTCAAGGAAAGGCTGAGATATCAGAGAAGAAACACCACAGTCAGATCTCACCCAGCTGTCTTCCAGCTTCCTCAGCCTCACTCCTCATGACTTCTTCCGCCAGCTCTGTCTTCCTACACCTGCCTTAAATACCTTCTTCACTCAGTTGTTTCACATCCAGGTTAAGATTAAAGGCGTGGCGCCACCACTGCCTGCCTGGGAGCCTGGAGCTCCTTCTGTAAACTAAAATGACCTCAAACTCAGATTTGCTGGGATTAAGGGTGTAGGTCTCCACTCCTGGGATAAGGTGTGCTGGGATTAAAAGTGTGAGTTACCACTGTCTGATCCTCCTAGACTGTGGGTAGATCTCTCTGGTATCTCTGACTGTTTTTATTAAATTTGAAACATATCCCTACAACTAGTGGTTTTGAACAGTTTTTCTTTTATCTCAATCCAAATTTTTCTGACAATCTTTTATCAAAACTAGTGAATGAATGGTGTGCTAGTCATTGTTTTGTCACTGTGCCAGGTGTTTCAGAGGTTATAGTCCATGGTTGGCTGGCTCAATTGTGTGGACCTAAGTGGAGGCAGAATAATTTAAGTAAAGGGCATGGTAGTGCAGGACTGCTCACCCCAGGCAGAGACAGGGAGGCAGAGACACCACTGAAGACATCCCCATTGATCTACTTCCTTCAGCCAGGTCCACCTCCTGAAGCTTTTATTACATTCTCAAATAGCTCCATATACTGGGGATCAAACTTCAGTACATTAGTCTGTGGAGGTATTTTATATTCCACAGAGGTGTAAAGGCTAGTGTTTAGACTGCTGTGAATGAACAAGAAGAAATATGGTCTACAAGCACAGTGTATGTGTAAATTAATTTTTGCATTTCTTTTGGGACTGTAACTTGTATTTTTTTTTATTTGTCTTTAGCTTTAATTGCTTAAAGAAATTATCTTGAGCTATATCTTCCTTACAATACCCTTAAATTATAAAATATAAGTCATGTCTCAATGTTTTGTTCTGAAATAGTTGAACATTTCAATACTATTAATATTGACCAAAAAGATGTATTTTAGTTACATTTCTAATCATTTCTAATCATTTTATACTTACTATTGAGTATATGACTTTTTTCCTGTTTTTTTTTTTTTTTTTAAAGACAGGGTTTCTCTATGCACCCTTGGCTATCCTGGAACTAATTCTTTAGACCAGGCTGGCCTCAGATTTACAAAGATCCCCTTGCCTCTGCCTCCCAAGTGCTGGAATTAGAGTGAGTTACCATTACTGGCAATGTGAATAATTTTTAAAACACCATGTTTCTACCTTACTATGTAGCTCTGGCTGGCTTTGAACTCAGATCCACCAGCCTCTGTCCTCCTTCTGAGTATTAGGATTAATGGAATGGATCACCATGATGTCTGACCTGTTTACCTCTTAGGGTGAACGAAATTCATCTATTTTATTTGTTCTCTAATAATTTTTTTATTTTTTTAATCTTTTTTTTTTCTTCAAATAGAAAGCTTTCAGAACTTTGTAACTTTTTAGTTCTTTGTGAGATTAAAAAGAACCCCAAAAGTATTATAAACCTCTTAGTTATTGATGCTTAAAGCTAATGACTAGCTTTGGGACCTTCTTTGTTCTCTCTTCTAAATGAAATGTAAAGTTACATCCATTAGCTCTCACCTCATGTCAGATGAGCAAGTCTTATAACCTTGCCCATTGTTCCCTGTAACTAGAAGTTCTCTGTCTAGGTCTCACTCCGTAGGAATTTCACCTGTGGCCCTGCTGCTGTACCAACTAGCTCTTACAATTTAACTTGACCTATTTTTATTAATCTATGTATTGCATGTCTTATGTGGTTGTACCTGTGTTCCATTACATCTTACCTGTAACATGAGGTTTCTGGCGGGCCTAGTCCCATGGTTCAGACCTGCTGTGCCCGCCGCTGCTTATCTGGCCTAGCAATCCCAAAGGCCCAAAAAACACACAGACACATATATTAATTTCACTCTGTTTGGCCTATGGCTTAGGCATATTGCTTGCTAGCTCTTTTATCTTAATTCAACCCATTTCCATTAATCTGTCCTGCCATGTTGCCCATGGCTTCCCTGTGTTACCTTACATGTTGCTTCTTTGAGCTGCTGCATAGTCTCTGTCTGACTCCGCCCTCCCTCTACCTATGCTCCAATTTCCCCACCTACTCCTATGGTGTCTGCCATGGCCAAAACAGTCCTTTATTCATAGCACATAAACATCCCACATTACTTACCTCCTGGGCAGCAGCTTTCAGATTCTCTCCTGACTCTGCTCTCCTTTGTCTTTATCTCTGCTTGGATTTCCCACCTGTCTCTGAGCTGTCTTCCCATAAGCCAAAGCAGTTTCTTTATTAACCAATGGTAGCAATATTCAGAAAGACATCCCTCATCATTTCCCATCTATTTTGTTTAAAGTATCCATTTATCCCAAATATGAAGCCTCCTTATATAAACATGGCATTAACTTTACTTCAGTGGGTTAGTGTAGTGGTAAGGCTGTGTGACATGTAGATAGGCTGTGTAGTTGTGATTTTGCTTACTCTAGGCATAATCTATTGTGGTATTATTACACATCTTGTTTATAAGTAGCAGAACTAGGGTTTGGATTTGTGTGGTTATCCCGTATGAGTTACACACTCAGGAATATATTGATTTCCCTGTTTATCACCTCTGTGCAGAAGATCCTTACCTGTCAACTCTCTTCTTAACATTAGCTCTCTATTTCAACTGTCATCTGTGCTCTCCTAATGTACTTTCCCTACCACTAGGGAGCTTGCCGTCTTTGCCTTTGCTTTAGCTGTCCTTTCAAATTTCTTTCAATGGTATCTTCTCTTTTTTGGAGAGGGCGGTTAGGATTGGATGGGAGTTGTGGCAAAGTCTTAATATGTAGCCCAAGCTGGTCTTTAACTCAACTGTAGTCCAGCAAATCACATTCTCAAACTGATTATTCTCATGTCTCATTTTCCTAAGTGCTGGCTTTATAAGCATGTGCCACAAAGCCCTGCTTGATATTTTCATTTCTAAGATTCAAAACTTCACTGTTTCAACATGTTGTCTTTCTTAATTACCACACTCTTCATGTTTTGTTTCGATGCATGTTTTTCTGTTGTTATCATGACTATTAGCTTCTTTGTGTTTCTGTTAGGATTGTGGTTTAGTTGCCTGACTTCCCACTACTGCCAGATCAGTCTTCCTAATGCATAACCAGTTACACTTGGTGCTGCTCTCTATCTTCCCTCTTTTTATGTAGTCCAGGCTGTCTCTAAACCACAGTCATCCTGTGTCAGCCTTCTGAGTGCGGAGGTAATTGTGCACCACTATGCCTGCTGGTCCCATCATTTTTTTGACCCAAGATTTTGTTGCACATACACTCAAGAATTCTACATTACTTCTGTAGGTGTATTCCTCTTCTTGTAGGTACGTTTCTCTTTCCCTCCCTCCTTTTTTTGTCTTTCATTAGTTTACTATTTATTTAGATAAGTCTCCTATGCAATCCTGGCTGATTGGGAATACTTTATGTATACTAGGCTGGCCTAAAGTTTTCAGCCTCTGCCTTCCTCCCAGGTGCTAGTAGTTGTGCCTGATCATCCTGCTTTCTATTTACTCTGAATTATAATCAAGACATATTATTTATTTTGCAAATTGCATTCTTTTTATTGCTGGCTCTTTTAAAATTTCATTTATTTATTCATTTTTGAGACAAAGTCTTCTGGAACTCTAGCTGAACTGTAACTCACTAAATAGCCGGGGTTGGCCTTGAATTTGTTACAGTCCTTCTTCAACCTTCTTAATGCTGGGATTAAAGGCATAAGCCACTACCCACAGTTTTTTTGCTGGCTCCTGTTCTTCTTCCTTGAGAGTAAAAATAGTTTATTTTAATAGCCCTGGCACAAGACTTTTACTTTCATTAATTAATCAATTAGTTCATTTTTAAGACAAGATTTTGCATGGCCCAGGTTGGCCTTGAGTTTGCTCTGTAACTGTGGCTATCCTTGAATTCTTGATATTTATGCTTCTTCTCAGGTACTGGGATTACAGGCACATGCCACCATGCCTGACTTCTCCATAGGACTTTTTCAGAGCTGTTGAATACATTTTCCACCTCAAGCTTACGCAGAAACACATCCAGATTAACTGCTGTATTTTTGCTGTTATTATAGACTTGATCGCCTTTTTATCTTATTGGATACTGGTACTACTCCAGTTACAAGAAAAGCTGCTGCACAGCAACTTGGAGAAGTAGTGAAGCTCCACCCTCATGAACTAAATAATTTGTTATCTAAGGTAAGACTCAGTGTTTTCTTAATGTAATGCAAGTATAAAGACTTGTCCATGGGCAGAGAAACAACAGGACAGGTGAAATCCCTAAATAACATTGTGTTCTCTGATTTCCATTAAATATTTTTAGTTTTCATAATAGTTTTCTAAGTTGCTATTTGTTTGAAAAAGTATTTAAGTCAATTTTAATTAAGAGTCTGTCAATATTGAACCTTTTGCACCTTTAGCTTGTGTAACCAATTTGAATCTGACCCTATTTGGTAATGAACTAAGTTGTCAATCTGGTTTGTTAGTGGTCTAACTTGTTCTTAATGGCTAATAATTACATGATAGTTGGTAGTTTATAAATGGATGAGTGCTCGTGGGCAATGCTTGAATATATAAACTGCCTGGGATGGGAATTTCTGCTTTAGTGGGTCAGTGTTTCTTCAATCCTAGTACTTGTCTTTTCCTATATAATGGCTGTATTTTGCTCACCTGTGGATATGTTGGAGCGTACCTATATTTAATATTTGACAAGTTTCACATGTCAGATTCCCTGGCATGCAGAGTAAAGCATGGGGTGATGGAAGCAGAGAAGTGGCAAGGGTTAGAGCAGTGTGCCCATAGGGGGTCACCTATCAGATTATCCTGCATATCAGATATTTACATTATGATTCATAACAGTAGCAAAATTACAGTTTGAAGTAGCAACGAGATAATTTTATGGTTGGAAGTCACCACAGCATGAGGAACTGCTTTAAAAGAGTTGTAACATTAGGAAGATTGAGAAGCAGAGTTAGAGGACAGGATGAGGGCATGCAGTTACCTAAACATTGAAAGCCCTAAGGTACTCTAGTGACTAGACTATAGTCTAACCCTCTCCTTTCATTTCTGTTTGTCGCCCTGATGCATAGGAGTCAGAATTGTAAGTCCCCTTTCAACATAACAAATATGTATTGTGTGATTGGTATCTTAAGGGCTAATAGTATCAGATATTATCTGGAATTTCTAACCAAGATGTAGATGGCAAGACTGTTTTGATAGCTGTAGGCCCCACATTTTTGTGGAAAAGGGTACATATTAGATCTTTCTTCATGCTTGCCTGGCTAGGAGCTTACTTATCAACTGAGCTATCTTGCCAACCCATATTTGTTTTTCAATGTGTCAAAATAACTTTTTTTGTTTGTTTGTTTGTTTTTAAATGCCTTTAAAATTTTTATTGCCCCTCTCCTTTGTTTTTTTTTTTTTTGAGACAATTTTTTCTGAGTAACAGCTCTAGCTGTTCCAGAACTTGTTTTGTAGGCCAGGCTGTTGGGATTAAAGGTGTGTGCCATCATGCCTGGCTCCCTTTCCCCTTTTTAAAATGGTAGCCAAGGCAAGAGAAATGGTGCAGTGGGTGAAGGAGGGAGGATGCTGCCAGTCCTGGTAGTCTCAATGCAGTCATCAGAAGCCTGACAGTGGAAGGAGAGAGCCAACCTCTGCGAGTTGGCCTCTGACCTCCACACAGTAAATGTAAAAAATAAAGTGATAGTAATATTTTCTGAATAATCAAACTTTATGCATTAGTTTAATAATTCTAAATGTTTTGTATGTATTTGAAGATCCAAGATTATAAATTAATGACAAATTAATATTTTTTCTGGTTACCTGGAACAAATTTGTTTTGATATGTAATTATTTTATTTTATACTTTTAAGGTATTAATATATTTAAGAAGTACAAATTGGGATACTCGGATTGCTGCAGGACAAGCTGTTGAAGCTATAGTGAAAAACGTGCCTGAGTGGAATCCAGTGCCAAGAACTAAACAAGGTGCCTTTAAAGTGGGAAAGTAGTTTGAAATTAAACATAACTGTAGAATTAACTATAGTGTGAAGTATGTAGTTTAATAATTTTAATTTTGATTAAAGGCTTAGTTTTCACATTTTCAGGTTCAGTTTTGCTAGTAAAGAGTATTAATGGTTTTTGCTATTAAACTTAAAGAAACTGCTGGATAAACAATATTTTCATATGTGTTTCTAAAAATATTTAGGGTACTAAATTTATTACTCCCTCTAAGGAGTGACTACATTGTAAATATCTGAAACAATTAATTTTTCACCGTTGTTTAGAAGGTTATATAGTGTGGTAATTTCTAAATTTTCACATAGTTTATGTATGGATATTTGGCTAAGTCATGTCTCCCTGAGTGTAGGGGTTTGTCTTCTTGTTCGTTGCTTTAATTTTTGTAGTGTTGAGCATTGAACCCAGGGCCTTGTGGATGATTGGCAGAAATCCTATTACTGAGCTGTACTGCTATCGCAAATTAGTGGTTTTTTGGTTTTGTTCTCTTTGAATGTTGTATAGAGGTAAAAGATTGTAATACTTATTTTATAATTGCCTATACTGATTATTTAAACTATATGCCTTTGAGACAATATAAGGCATGCGATTTAGTTAGGTGATTTTATTTTAATTTATTTTAGTTTTGTTTTTTTGGCATAGGATTTGTCTGTATAGCCCTGACTGTCCTGGAACTAACTTTATAGATCAGGCTGGCTTCAAACTCAAAGAGATCCACTTGCCTCTGCTTCCTGAGTACAGGAACTAAAGACATTTGCTTAAGTGAATTTTTAGTTATTAGTTCATCTAAATTTTGTGTTTTATAATTTGTTCACATAATATCAGTTATGTAGTAGTAGGAATTCTGTCAAAAGTTACAAATTTAGTTTCAAGCAGTGTTTTGTTTGTTTGTTTGTTTGTTTTTGAGACAGAGTTTCTCTGTGTAACTAAGCTACCCTAGAATTCACAGAGATCGCCTGTCTCTGCCTCCTGAGTGCTGGTTGAGGGTTTTGTTTTTATTTTAACATTGTATAGTACTTCACAAGATAGGGCCAATGTTTCCTAAGTGAGAATTCAGTAAGGAGCAACTAGATGCATTTTTGTCTTCCTAAATCTTATATTTTGCTTTTATTTTCTCACATGTTATTTTGAATTTTTGTGTTTATTTGCCTTTTATCAAATGTAGACCCAAAACTTTCTCATTTCCTGCTTCTTATCCCTTATTATCTTGATAGATAGGCACAATGTCCCTTATTTAATTAGTTATACTAGCATTAAAATTTATAGTGAGTCTGTGGAATACTTCAAAGATATTCTTGTGTCTCCACTGGATGTATGATTTCAGTAGTTTGTCCTGAGGTTACAGTTAGGGTGTAGAAAGTAAGTCCTAGCGAAGGAGTCGTTTGTATTCTTGCTATTCCCCCGATAGAAGGAGAGACAGTGTTTGTTACTTATTTATCAGTACATTTGAGCATGTTTGTCCTCTAATTTAACAGTATAATAAACTCACACTATAACTCTGGAGGTTTTTAAACTTGTAAACTGTAAATTAAAATGTGATATTTACCATATATGTCAACATGGAGGTGCATTTCTTCATATAACATGCTTTCAAGGTTGAAAATGGATACCCACTTGCCATTCTGATTTGTAGAATCACCAAGTTAATAATTGATTCACAGGTATAACTAAGGAGTGATTGTAGATAAGTCACAGTGATTTTTCTATTTCTTTGTTTTCTTAAATATTAGCTAGTGCTAATGCCATGTTTTTTTATTCTGTACTTTTGACTATATGGTCAAATTAATATTTTTAAACTTCATCTAGAACCTGCAGAAAGTTCTATGGAAGATTCATCTACTACAGATCGATTAAATTTTGACAGATTTGATATATGTAGATTGTTGCAGCATGGTGCATCACTTTTGGGATCTGCTGGTGCAGAATTTGAAGTCCAAGATGAAAAATCAGGTTAGTAATGGTCCTGAAGAAATACGAAATTTTGCTTTCAAACGTATAATTTGGTGTGCTGTTTAATGAATAAGGAATCATGAAATGTAAATTGATTGAAGTTTTTATGTATGGGGGATTATAGATAGACAAAGTATCCAACAGGCTTTGTTCTGAACTGGAATTATCAGAACCAATACAGAATGTGGCAATATTTTTACAGTTCTGGGAATTTGAAAGTTACTATATTATTGTATTATGTTTCAAGTAGTTTTGGATCTTGTACCTATATGCAAAGTAAAAAAATTGAAATTAAAATTAAATTTTAAGCCTTGGCTAGGTAACTGGCTCATTATCTTTAAGCTAACTGAATGTATTAGATACAGAGGTAAATAAATGCCTTGAGTTCAGTGACTCATTCCTCAGAGTGCCAGCTCTTTGGAAGGTTGAAACAGAATTTGAGTCCAGGAATTTGGGATTAGACTGCAACATAAGGAGACCCTTCCGCAAAAAAAGCAAAATTCCCAAAAGAGGTGGTCACAGGAATATAAATGTTTTTTTATTCCAGATTGTAGTCTTAAGTAGAAAAACCTCTGATGGTTTTTTATGGATTTCTGTAAATAGGTTGTCTCTTAACTTTTAAAACGGGGCAGGGTATGGTATGACACACCTATAATCTGATCAGAGGAGATGAATCTCCATGAGTTTCAAAGTAGTCTGATCTACGGAGTGAGTTCTAGACAAAGCAATACAGTGAGATTTTTAAAAAAATAATAAATGTTATCAATATGGTTTTGATTGTGGTTTGTGAATTTGATTTCTTTCTTTTGGCCATTTATTTATTTTTTTATATTATTTATTGTGTGGTGTGTGCAGTGTGAAGGGCATTTATGCCATGGTGTTATTATTGATTGATTGCTTGATTGATTGTGTGGTGTGTGTATGCAGTGTGAAGGGCATGTATGCCATGGTGTTTATGTAGAGGTCAGAGAAGTTCAGTTCTTGCTCTCCACTGTATGGATTCTAGGGATTGAACTAAGGTTATCAGGTTTGATGGCAAGCAACTTTATTTATGTATTTTATGTATGCTTGTTCCGCTTGCATGTTGCCTGCATGTTAGAAAAGGGAATGGGATCCCTGTAAGCACCTTACTGACTTGCCTAGTCATCAGCCTCCTGCTTTGATTCCTTCACATTTGATTCCTTTGAAGTGAGTTGCTGATCAGGTGCGTGCTAAATCTTCTGTAGCACCTGCATCATTTTATATTCCCACCCACAGTGCTTCCTTCATGATATAGCCAGTTCTTTCTTTTTTGGCATGCTAGGCGCTGACATGAAAGAAAATTCATTCTCAAGATCCTAGTGAGTTATACCCCAGTCTTTTCCCCCTTTTGGCTTGAGTGTTTGTTTGTGGATGTATATATACACAAGTATATGCATGAGGGCCAGAAGCCAACTTTGTGTTCGTATTGGTTCTCTGAGACAAAGTCTTAGTTTTTCCTGTGTAGTCAGAAATTTCTGGCCCAGCCTAGTTCCAAGATCTGGACCCAAAGTCCTGTGGCTGCTTAGTCCCAGATAATCAGACGAAGGCTTATACTAATTGCAAACTGTTTGGCCTATGGCTTAGGCTCATTGTCAACTAATTTATAACTCAACTCATTTCTCTTAATCTATTATATTGCTATGAGGCTCTGTGGCTTTGCCTGTGTTCCATTTTGTCTTGCTCTGGGGGTGGCTGCCTGCACAGTCTCATCTCCCTTGATTCCACTCTTCTTTTATCTCTGTTTGGATTTCCCTCCTGCCTCCAAGGTGCCTTGCCATAGGCCAAACATCCTCTTTATTAACAAATGATAATCAAGTATATTCACAGCTTACAGAAAGATTCACATCCCACATTACTCCCGGAACTCACCGATATGGGTGGGCTGGGTGGCTAATGAGCTTCAGAGTTCCCTGTCTCTACCCCCTCATCATTGGGGTTATAGTTGTGTGCTTGATATGAGAACAGAGTTTTGGAGACTTGAAATCAAATGCCATGTCTTCAGCCAATTTCAATTTTTGGTAGTAGTCATCTTAAGGTTATTAGAGAGTCATATTTTCTGGTTAAATGATATTTCATTTTGTAGGTACCATATTTTGTTCTTTCTTTGGGTTTCTACTTTCCAGCTATTAAGAATAAGCTTCTGTCAGGGCTGGGAATGTTTTACTGGTTAAAGTGTACTGCTCTTATAGAGGATCTGTGTTTGGTTCTGTCAGGTGTTCAAACTACCCATAACTCCATCTCCAGGGGATCCAGTGCCTCCACTCTGTGCACACCCCCCTTATTAAAAACAAAAAATAAATATAAAGAATATAAAAGATAAGTTACTATGAATCATTTTTTTTATAAGTTTTGTATGAGCGTATGTTTCCATTTATCCTGGGAGTAGGATGCTGGGTCGTGGTAGCCACGTCTTTCTGTTAGAGAAACTACTATTTTTATAAAAGGGGCTCCTCCATTTTATGTTCTACCAGCAAGTGTATCCACAGCCTTGTCAGCACTTTATCATTTAACTTTGATGCTAGCCGCACTAGTGAATGTGAATGCTGGCTCTGCGGTTTTCATTTGTGCTGTTCAGCTGACTAGTGCTATTGAGTGCCTCTCATCTTTTCATGTGTGGGGGTCTGTTTTTATCTCTTCTTTGGAAAGCTTTTTCCTAGAAATGCCTGTTCAGGGTCTTTACTCATTTTCAAATTTGTTCTTTATTATGACTTGGAAGCATTCTTTGTATGTTCTAGATACAAGTGCCTTATCAGATTTATTACTTGCATATTTTCATTTATTCTTTGGGATGCCCTTTTCTTGGTTATATTTTGTTTCCTTTTTAATATTTTAGTTGGTGATCAAACCAACGAAGGCCTTGTACACATCTTGCTAATGCTCCATCACTGAGTTAAGTCCTTGTTTCAATTTTCTCTTTCCTTTTCCTTTTCTTAGTTTTTCAAGACAGGGTTTCTTTGTGCAGGTCTGGCTGTCCTGGAACTAGCTCTGTAGACCAGGCTGCTTGAAAACTCACAGAGATAGCACCTGCTGTGTTCTTTGAAGCATAAAGTATATTTTTGTTAGGCCCAATTTATGTGTTTTTCACTTTAGTGTGTGTGTCATATGTAAAGAAACTCTCCAAAGAGTTTATCAATATGCATTGTTCTTTTTTTTTTTTTTTAGCTCTTGCTGTATTTAAGATTGACAAGATTATTATTGTTGTTTTGAGACAGGTTTCTCTGTGGAGCCTTGGCTATCCTAGAACTTACTGTAGACCATGATGGCCCAGAACTCACCTGGCCTTTTCCTCCTCCCAAGTGCTGAGATTAAGGGCGTGTACCACCTGCCCACCTCTTTGAACACATTTTAAAATCAAGAAGCATAAGTTTACAGTTTTGTTCTCTTGGATTTGTAGTTACAGGTGATTGTGAGCCACTTGATTACAAGTGCTGAGAATTCTGGAAGAGCAGCAAGCATCCCTAACCCTGAGCCATCTCTTTAGTTCTGCTATTGGTTTTGTTTAAATGTATGTAAGTGGGTGTGCAAGTGCCATGCTGTTATTGTGGACACTGGAGGACAGCTTGCAGGACTTAGTTTTTTATCACGTGGGTATCAGGGACCAAATTTAGCTCCTCAGGCTTGTAACATCCCTTTACCCACTGAGCCATCTAGCTGCCCTGAGGTAATTGCTGTTTTGTTTTGTGTTTTTTGAGACAAGGAAGGTCTTGCTGCATAGACAAAGGTGGCATAAAACTCACAGAGGTCCCCTTGCCTCTGCTTCCTAGTGCTGTTCTTGAAAAAATATTTTTTCATATATGCATATCTATATAAATATAGATTTAGATATATAGATAGATATAGAACTTAAATAGCTGTTTTCAGGCCACGTTTTAATTTTTTTAAATGTTTACTTATTAATTTTGTGTATATGAGTGCTCTGTTGATTTTATGTCAGAAGAGGGTATGAGATCGATCCCGCTATAGATGGTTGTGAGCCACCATATGGTTGCTGAGAATTGAAATCAGGACCTCTGGAAGAGCAACCAGTGCTCTTAACCATCTCTCTAGCCCCTGAATTTTAATTTTTTAAAAAGTTACTTATTTAGAGGGAGTCTCACTATATAGCCCTAGCTGGCCTGGAACATAGAGATCTGCTTCCCTCCTGAACTAAAGATGTCTGCTGCCATATCTGGCTGCTATTTATTAAATTAAAATAATATATTTTACTTTATATGTATATGGGTGTTTTGCCTGTACTCAGGTGTGGCTGGTGCCTGAGAAGGCCAGAAGAGGCCATCGGATCTCTTGGAACTGCATTTACAATTAGTTATGAACTGCAGTGTAGGTGCTAAGAATCAAATGCAGATTCCCTGGACGAGCAGCCATAGCTTTCAACCCTGAGGCCATCTCTCCAGCCCACCAGTTTTTTTTTTCTGAAATGATAACTTTTTTGGTATAATTCTTTTTTACTGTCGTTTAATGAAGGATTTGACATTTTGCTTGTGACAATTTAAAACTTACCTCAACTGTGTAGTCTAGACTGGCCCTCTACTGTTGCTTCAACCTTCTGAGTGCTGAAATTGTATGTGGTACCACTTGCAATTAACCAAGCAAATGTCAGACAGTGTTTTTTAATGTAGTGGGAGTCTGATCTTCACATAGTAAAAACTGATTTGGAGAGAATGTATTTTCGATTTACAGGTGAAGTGGATCCTAAAGAGAGAATAGCACGTCAACGGAAATTATTACAGAAGAAACTTGGACTTAATATGGGAGAAGCAATTGGAATGAGTACTGAAGAACTCTTCAACGATGAAGATTTGGATTATACCCCAACTTCAGCAGCCCTTGTAAACAAACAATCTGTAGGTAAAACATTGGGTTATTTGATTGCAAGTAACAACACAACATTTACTTAGCTTTGTATGCAACTGAACCAAGAAATTTCTATAGGCCCAAGTATTGTGTGTGTGTCCATGTTGGCCTTATTAATCCTTCCCCACTTAATATAGCTTAGTATATTAGTAGATGTAGATTCAACACATTTATGTGTGTAGTTTATGAATGTGTTCATGTTCATGGGTGTATGCATGCATTTTTCCAGGTGCATTTGTATGTGTGGTTTTTGTGTGTAGAAGTCAGGTCAACATCTAGTTGATCACTTACCTTAGTTTTAGAGACAGGATCACTATTGAACCTGTAGCTCATCCATTCTCTAGGTTCTCTGGCCAGTGAACTCTAGGAACCAGCCAGTCTCCACTTGGCATGCCTGACTTTCACATGAACTCAAGTCCTTATGCTTACAGAGTAAGCAGGCCATTGACACTCTTTGATGACAGCCTCATTCAATTTTATGGCTGAGTTATAGTTTCACTTTCTCCTCTTTTTATCCTTTATTCTTTCAGTTCTCAGTGGATGCATATTCACTTTTAAAAAAGTAAATATTTTTATTATTTTAGAATTATACTTGATCATATTCACCCCAAACTCATCCCAGATCCACTCCCACCTCATCCCTCCATTTCCTCTAATGCACATTAACTTTATTTTGAACGCAGTCTTTTAAAGCTCCAAAGGCTGGCTCTGTTTCACACACAAGTGAAATGTTATGTTTCAAGGGGTTCAATACTCATTTCCTATCCTCCTAAATCTTCTTTAGCTCCATTAATATTTTTTGCTTCTGATCAGGTACAGTGGTGCATGTCTATAATTTCCTGGCTCTGGAGGCAGAAACCAGTCTGGAGTACATAATGAGTTCTAGGTTAGCTTGAGCTACAGACTTGACTTTTCAGGGAGGCTCTGGTCCTAACAGGTTGGTCTTGCATGTTGAGGCCTCTTATGGGAAGTTTCTTAAAGGTTTTTGTTCTCTCTGCTTGTTACAGCTGCATTATCAAGTGTCAATGATTCCTGGTTTCCAAGACCTCAGCACAGTATTTATGCTAGTAATTCTTAATGGTTGTGAACATTTTCAGTTAATTCTTAGGATCAATACAGCAAGGATTTGATTTTATTTTCTTTTTTCCTCCCCAATACAGAGTTTCTCTGTGTAGTCCTGACTGTCCTGGAACTCATTTTGTAGACCAGGCTGGCCCCATTCACAGTGATCCTCCTGCCTCTGCCTCCTGAGTGCTAGGATTAAAGGAGTGTACCACCACTGATGAGCTTCAGAAGGAAATTTTTATTATATGAACACAATATATCTTTCTGTCTCTGTCTCTCTCCCTCTTCCGCCTGTGATACTTCTTCCTCTGCCTCAGAGGGCTGGGATTCATACTCTGTTGCTCAGGCCCAAATTACTTTTATATCAACCTCCTAAGTAGATAAGCACTTTAATATTTTCTTTTTATGCAGTTTTTATAGTGTTTCCAATGACTAGAAAAAGATCAAAAGAAGCAGGAAGTAGTTAACATGAAAGGATCATGTGGCTAAATTGACAATAGAATACTGGACCAGTCAGTCACTTAAGGCTATAATCTCTTAAAAACAAAAAACAAAACACACACAAACACATTGGTTTCTTTCATTGAGAATTTATTTTTATAACTTTTGGTGGTATTATTATTTTTAAGTCTCTGCTCTTCAGAAACCCTCTTCTTGTTAGAATTATTTATTTATGCCATACCTGTAGCATAAAAAAAGTTATGAAACAAGATATAGTCTGTTCAGTATTAGATAATTAAAGATACTTCTTTTGAAAGTAATAATAATTTATGTTTTGAGACAGTTTTTTTCCTTTGTGTTCCTGACGGTCCTAGAACTCTTTAGGTAGACCAGGCTGACCTCAGATATCCTTTGCTAGGATTAAAGATGTGCCCTTTTTGTTTTTGAGACAAGGTCTTACTTGATAGCCCTGGCTTTCACATCCTCCCCCAGCCTTACAAGTGTTGGGATGCTAAGTGTTCCAGCACACCAGGCTTGAGGATAAAGTCATGATTTAGCCATACAACATCATAGTGTAATATTATCAAAAAGAATGTTTAATCTTTCTGTATTAAAATTTTTACACCTATTTCTCTCTTAACGGTTGAAACTATAGGTATTTATTTTACTTTCTGACAGTTTAAACTTACTGTTTTATTCTTTTAGACTCTCCAGGCAGCTGAATTGATAGATTCAGAATTCCGAGCAGGAATGAGTAATAGACAGAAGAACAAAGCTAAAAGAATGGCCAAGCTATTTGCAAAACAGAGATCCAGGGATGCAGTGGAAACGAATGAGAAGAGGTGGTAATCTTTCTTTCTGTTTACTTACTTGAAACAGTAATTGTGTGCTTGGTTGACAGGTAATCATTTTGATGATTTTTATTTGGCTGAATAGTATAGCTTGGATTGCTATACTCAGGACAGAGAGTATTTACTGTTATTGGGGAATGAGGTTGTTTTTGCAGAAAAATCTATAGGAGTAGAATTTTTGTTTTGTTTTTATTATTTTTTTCTTAGTGGTTTTTAGCCTCATGAAGGCTAAAGACCTACAAGAGAAGAACATTCCAGTCATCGGGAGTGTAAAAGCCTTCACTGTGGGATATTCACGATGGCTGAAGTGTATCAAATGGAGAACATTGGAGAATGAATTCAGAGAGGTGTGGTCTAAGGATCCCAGTCAAGATGATGGACTTTAACTTAAGTTAAAGTACTGTAGGGTGTTATTCCTTGCCTTTTAATTAGAGGTTATACTAAATAGTTGCTGATAATTCATACCTGCTTGGGTAATCTTTTTGTAGTAAAGAATTCTGAAGTAGAGTAATTGACTTACTTACTTACTTGAATTAATAAAAGTATTATTTGTTCTCAAAGGGTAGCTAGTTCAAAGCTACATCTTTCAGAGAGGTCTCTGAAAGTGCTTGTTAAATTATAGATTCTTGGGCCCTTTGTGTCTATTAGACCAAAATCTAATGTTTAATAAATGTTTGAATAAATTATGAATAAATATCACAAAGTTTAAATTAGGGTCTTTGTGGTGGATGATGATAATACTTCTGATGAACCTAAAAAGCAGCGTTTTAAGAGTTAAGTACAAACATAAATAATAGACATGTGATATAAATTCGTGCTTGATTTTTTTTTTTTAAGATTTACTCATGTATTTTATGTATACGAGTGCTTTATTTGCATGTATGCCTGTATGACAGAAGAGAGCACCAGAGAGAGAAGGTGTCAGATCCCATTATAGATGATTGTTGTGCTGGGAATTGAAATCAGGACCTCTGGAAGAGCAGCCAGGGTTCTTAACCATTGAGAAATCTCTCCAGCCCCAGTTATTTGTTTGTTTGCTTTTGCTTGTGTTTGTCAACTATTGAGTTTGTAAACTATGTCATTTTTAAAGTGAACAATTTGTTAAGACCATAGATACTAAATATTCCTAAGACAAAATGTTTCAAAAATCTAAAAGTTTTGAGCATGAGTTTCAGATTCAGATTAAAGAGACACATCTAATAAAGCCTATGCAAATCTCCTCAAATTAAGTAAAGTCTAAAATCAGAACGTTTCAGGTCTAAACTAGACAAAAGATATTAATCTTGTAGTAATCTAACAGAAATTTCTGTTAGCTTTCATTCATACCTTTTCCCAAGTATTTGAATGTTGGAAATGTTAGAACTCATTAATTATATTCCAAACACTTATTAACTATTTCCTGTCTCCAAGTAGTAGTTTAGGCCCAGAGGGTACAGTAGTGGACACAGTAGTTGAGAATATCTGCTTTTGGTGCTTATATTCTAAGGGGAGGAGTGATGTGAAATAAGTCTGGTTTGTATGTACATGTATGATTCATCATATTAATAATAATAGTTAAAAGGGCGGAGAAAGACATAAGGAAGGCATGTTCGTCACTGTTCTATTGCTGTGAAGAGACACCATGACCAAGGCAGCTCTTAGAAGAGAAAGCCACTCACTGGAGGCTTGTTTACAGTTTCAGAGGTTTAGTCCATTTTGGTGGGAAGCATGGCTTGGAGCAGAAATACATCTTGATCCACAGGCAGAGAGAGAAGGGGAGGGAAGGAGAGAAAGAAAAGAGAGAGTGGTTGAGGGGGGAACTGGGCTTGGCATGGGCTTTTGAAATCTCAAACTCCACCTACCAGTGACAAACATTCTCCATCAAGGCCACATCTCCAAACCCTTCTTAAACAGTGCCATTCACTGGTGACTAAGCATTCAAACATATGAGCCAACGGGGCAGTGGTGGCCATTCATATTCAAACTACAGAAGGGGAAACATGGGAACAGAGTTTGACAATTTTTTTTGGATGGTCTAGGAGACCCCACAAAAGTTAGAAAAAAAGATCTGAAAGAATGGTGCTGGCTCTTAACTATCTAGGAAGAGACATTCCAAATGTAATCATAGGGCTGAGAGATGGCTCAGCCATTAAAGGCTAAGCTCACAACCAAATGCAATCATAAAAGCAAATATCTGGAAGTAGAATTAATATAAGTTTAAAGATGTAAGGTTACCTACTAGTATAGTCGGTAGGAGAGGATTAAGGAAAAATGGCATGACATGAGTCTTCAACCTCTTTCATAACTTTATAGAACAAGAACCTTGCCCAAAAGTTCACACTGTAGGATGCAGAAATTGGGCACTGGGCATGGTGTTGTACACACATCTTTAGTCCTAGAATTGGGAGGCAGAGACAGGCTGATCTCTGTGAGCTTGAGGCCAGCCTGGTTTACAGAACAAGTTCAAGGATAGCTGAGGCTATGTAGAGAAATACTGTCTTTGCAAACAACTCCCCCCCCCCCCCAAAAAAAAAAACAAACAAAGATGCAGAAAGGGAAAAATTCAGAGAAACTATATTTTAAACTTCATTACTTTTTTTTTTTTTTTCCTTTGAGACAGGATTATTCTGTATAAACAGGTCCTGGCTATATCTTAGAACCCTCTTTGGAGACCAGGCTGATCTCAAACTCACAAAAAATCTGCCTGCCTCTGCCTTCTGACTGTTGGGACTAAAGGCCTCTGCCACTAATGCCTGGTCTTTTACAGTGCTTTTAGTGATGGATAAAGGTAGTTTGTGGTTTGTTGGCTAGGTTGACCTTGAGCTCAGGATGCCTCTCCTTGGTTCTGTAGTGAAAGGAGTGTGCTGCCACACCAAAGATTAAATAAAAGTAACATTACTTGTCTTTCCCTTTTATAATGTTTTTTATTAGGCCAGCCTTTATATTTTTTTCAAGTTATAAAACAATACTTTTCTCAAGTGCTCTGCATACTTTTTATTAGTGGTATATTTTTAAAATATTAAAATTAAAAATATTTATAATTTTAAAAATCTTTTCATAGAATATATTTTAATCATTCTTTCAACAAATAAGCATATATTACTTGGCATATTGGGTTTCTATACGTTACAAAATCCTGAAAAAGTTAATGCTTAGCTAGATTAAGTTGTTGAGTTAAAAAATTTTAAAGAAAGGGAACTGGTTATAGAGATCAAAGAATAGTGTTAGACTTGAGATTCAATTTCAAAGGAAAGATCACCAACTTAGAGAAGAGAAGGGTATATTTTGTTAAAAAATTTTTAATGAGTTCATTTTAGTTGATACATAAGAGTTTTAAGTAAGCTATATAAGCAAAATTAGTACATCCATGAAGATGTTATTTTTTTTTCTTATGCATTGTGGATCATTCATATTTTCCTTTATTTACTTTAAAATTGTTAACTTCTTTTTTAGCAATGACAGTACTGATGGAGAGCCAGAAGAAAAGAGACGGAAAGTAACAAATGTTGTTATTAATCAGACTGCAAATGATTCTAAAGTCTTGATTGATAATGTTCCAGAAAGTTCTTTCTTAATCGAGGAGGTATATTTAAGTTATTTATAACTTTTATTATTATTATTATCATCATTATTTCTATGAATGTTTTACTGCATGTATATCTATCTGCAACATTTGCATTATTGATGTCTATGGACATAAGGAAAGAGTGTCAGATCCCCCAGAACTGGAGTTATAGACAGTTGTGAACTGTCATGTGGGTGCTGGGAATTGAACCTAAGTTCTCTGTGAAAGTAGCCAGTGTTTTTAACCACTGAGCTATCTCTCCAGCCCCTGTTTATAAGTTTCTTAAATGTATACATTGAGAATATTGTACAATTTGTCAACCAACAATTGGTTGTATAATTGTACAGCCAGTATTGTACAATAAAAGAAAAATTTATTTGTAAATGTCTTAACACTTCATTAGTAAAACTTTTATTTTAAATTTTTAAAGCTTTGTTACTGTTGCTAACAGTACAAATAAACACACTTTATTGAATTTCTTAAAATGTAGAGAAATAGAGCTTTGATCTAGCAGTAATTATGTCTTTCTTATTTAGACAAATGAATGGCCTTTGGAAAGCTTCTGTGAAGAACTTTGCAATGACCTTTTTAATCCCTCCTGGGAGGTAAAGCATCTTCTGAGCTCTCTTTGATGTTAATGAAGGAAACAAATCCATGGATAGGAAACTTGCTAAGATTTTTATTTTCCTTTTGGGTCTCTCTTAAGACTTAGGGCATATTATATAGTTTATTTTCTTCCTCTTTTGTGTGTGTGGGGGAAGGGGTTGAGAGTCTCATCATGTAACTAGCTGGCTTTGAACTTACAGAGATTCCTCTGCCTTCAGGGTGCCAGGATTAAAAAAAGTATACTCCGCCACACCAGGTTTGACTTCCAAGCAGATTTTATTTTTAAACTTTCTCATTCTTTGAATTATGTTCTGAAGCAAATTGTTCATTTTTTAAAAAATTATTTTGGATACCATAAAACTTGTATTTTTCTCATAGACAGTAAACAATGTTATTTTTCATTGAAAATGGACAGATTGGGGAGTAGGAAGACAGCCTCATTGTAGTGTAGGTTGGCATCGAACTTGTGATATTCTTGAGTTCTGGAATTACAAGTGCTTGCCACGATATCATGCCTATAGTGGTCTAGGTTTACCAAGAATAGTAGTTTCTGTTCCTGGATGCATATTCTAGATGTATAGAAGCATGTGTTTACCATATACAAGGCCCTGGACCTACACAAGGTCACTTCCACCACCAACACAAAAGAAACAGTGTTCAGTTGAGATTGTTCACATCCAGGGTGGTATGGCTGTAGACAGGGCAGACGCTTTCAAACCAGTTTCAGAAATAATTTAGCCTCTAAAGTGTTTCTTTAAAGAAAATCTCATGCATGCCCCAATACTAGTTTGTCATCACAGACCTTTAGTTGGCCCTTGAATTAACAAACCAGGCTTTGGGTCCTAGGGAGGTAACTGATTGGTATAGGGCTTGCTTAGCATGTATGAGGTCCTACCTGGGTATTATTGTCAGCATGGAAAGAACAAGAGAGTAAAAGAAAATGAGGGGAAGACCCTGCTGTGAGTACTTTTTAAAGTTAAGTCAGTCTTAGCCCAGATAGCATTTTAAATACATGAGTGTAGTGTCAATGGCATGTTCCTTTTTCAGATAACATGGAAAAATATCCTCATCTATGAGAATGATGATTTCTCCTTGGGCTATGAGGAAGCACTAGTTACTAGACATCTTGAGTGAATTCTCTTCTTTTAGTACTTGACACTCTCCACCCCCTTCTTTTAAGTCTGCACTTTTAAAATATTAGTGCTTGGGCTCTGCAGATATACAGAACAATATATGGAAATTTCTCTTCCTTGCTGTTTAGTTCTGAGTGCAGGTAGAGTTACTTGGTTAGTGATGGAGAATAATTATTTTCTTGCTCAACTTTTAAAACCTTCCATATAACTAAAATGATTGTGAAATAAAACATAGTCCTAAAAAGTACCACTTATTTTCTTTATATCCTAGTATGAATTGTATACTACTAAAAACATGATTGTAGGCCAGGTGTGGTGGCTATCTAAGTAGAGGCAGACCAATTTTTTTGAGTTCTTAGCATTGTATACAATAGCAACTTTCAGATCAGTCAGGGTTACAAAGTAAAGCATTGCATAAAAAGGAAGACAGTCCGGCAGACAGACAGACAGATATAATTATGTTTTAATATATACTTCTGTAACATCAGCACTGACTGGAAAACATATTATAGAAGACTTCTTTAAACATTTGATCTCTGATATTGGCTTCTTGTGTTTTTTTAGGTTCGACATGGGGCAGGTACTGGACTTAGAGAAATTCTTAAAGCTCATGGGAAAAGTGGTGGTAAAATGGGAGACAGCACTTTAGAAGAGGTAAGTGTATTAGAGTTAGAATTTAGTTTTAGTAGTCTCTTTTCAGGTTAGGGGGAGTAACAAGTTCATAGCATAAAGTAGGAGTGCAAGGTAAGGGCAAGTACTGTGCAAAGGTTAAAAAGTAAGAAAAGCACAAACTTATAGTCATAGATTAGATTTAGACACAGATATTCAAAACCACTGGAGTGGAAAGATTGTAGAAAGAAGGACATTGGAACAGGGTATAATGTATAGAGTAGAGTTAGGTGAAGAAATGGTAGTGGTTGCTGAGCATTTATGTAGCAAGAAACACTGGGCATAGTATAGAGAGCAGAAGACCCGATACTGAGGAAAGTCATTTTTTCTTTTGTTTTCTGGGGGGCGGGGGTGTACTTTGAGATAGCCTCACTATTTAGCCCTGGCTGGCCTGGAACTCCTGTGTGCCTTTCTAGTATGGAGCTCACAGAGATCTGTCTGCCTCTACCTCCTGGGTGCCCAGCCTGTGATTAGTTTTCTTAAGAGGACAGGTAGCATAATAGAACCATGAATAAAAGAATTTTGATAGAGCGTCATCAAAGAGTACACGGTTACATTTAAAGATGGCATATGGAACTTTTTCACAGTCTGGTAAAATAATCTGTCCCAATATTGTATTTTTTCTTTTTGGACCTAACACCACAATCATATTATCCCTCTAGTACAGAGTTGATTTTTTACCTATTATTAAAAATGATTGTATTTTAATAGATGACTCAGCAGCATCAAGAGTGGTTGGAGGACTTAGTCATTAGACTCCTTTGTGTTTTTGCCTTGGACAGATTTGGAGACTTTGTTTCTGATGAAGTAAGTGTCATCTGAGTGAAGCTTTGCCCAAATTGTAAATCTATATAAGTAAATTGTCTGCATATATGACTTCTTTCTGTTCTCTAGGTTGTAGCACCAGTTCGTGAAACTTGTGCTCAAACGTTAGGTGTGGTTTTAAAGCACATGAATGAAACAGGAGTTCATAAGACGGTGGATGTGCTACTGAAATTATTGACCCAAGAACAATGGGAAGTTAGACATGGTGGTCTGCTGGGAATAAAATATGCTTTGGCAGTTCGTCAGGTAAATAACTTAGATTTTGAAAGTGTATATGAGGGGTTTTTCAGTCTTAGGTGTTTTGTTTGTTGTGATGGGTATACTTGATTATTATTTTATAATTGGTTGTTCCTTTATTTTATGATCTCAGTGTGTAGCTCCACTTGGCCTGGAACTTGATTTATAGACCCAGACCAGACCCAAGCGGGACTCAAAATTGCAGATGTTCTGCTTCTGCCTGTTAGGTTCTCAGATTACAAGTGTCATCATGCCAGGCTCAAGCTTGCCTGCTTGACCAGATGTTACAGAAATATATGATGCTCATAATAGTTTACAGAGAAATCAAAAGTCAGTTACATTGTTCATTGTAGCTAATTCAGTGCTTTTCATAGTTTTTTTTTTTTTTTTAAATTGTGTAAACTTACTTAAATTTTGAATACATGGTCTGAGATCTGTAAGACTATACAAGTGATAGTGATACAGAAGAAATAGGCAGGAAACCCACCCCAGGAAAATTAGAGCAGTAAAGTCCACACATCATGTACTTTTTCCCATTATTCTTCAGTGTTTTTCTTTATTTTTTGTAAGAAGACTTAGAAAAAAGAAAATACAGGTAACTTACATTTTCATACAGAACAAATTCTTAGTTAGAAATCTTATTTAAGGTTATAAAACTAGATAGGGTTAGTATCAAAGATCAACACTGTATGTGCGGCATGTCTTTTCTTTTAATGGGGTGTCTTATAGTCCAGTGTTGCGGCATTGTCAGGCTTCACCTAGGATAAAAACACATGCATATACATATAGTCTACTGATGAGCATTAGTGTTCTCTCCATAGTTTACTGAACATTTTGACATACTCTTCAGCATGTCATGGTTAGCAGTTGAGTTCCTGTGTTGACTCATGAAAGCTTTTTAAATTTATGACCCCTAAATTTTTTACACAGTTAAGTGCTAAAATGATAAGAGCAAGTGGCATATGTCCTGGGCCTGCAGTACTAGTGTTTGGAGTCAAACCTGTGTGCTCTAAAGTCCTTATCCCATATTTGGTAGGCAGAAGCAGAAGGATCAGTTCAAGGTCATCCTTAGTTAGAATATAACCTGGGATACACATGAGAGCTTGTCTTTAAAAATGAAAAAGAAGAAGAAAAATGAGATAAATGAGGAGCTACGGAGAGAGAAGTACTGACTTTTTTTTTTTTTTTTTTTTTTTTTTTTTTTTAAAACCAGTGAATAATTTCCTGAATGCTTTCTAGAACCAGCCAATATTGGCAGGATCTTATGAGATTGTCCTTCTTAAAGATTTAGATTAGCGTTTCCTCTTGGTCAATAGTCAATGAATGAAACTTCCCTTCCCATCCCAGAAAAGCCTTCTGAATTACCTCTAAGATTGTCCTTTTCTTTTTGTTTTTTTAAACTACTAGCTCAAAGGCCCAGCTTTCTGCTTTTTTGTTTTTTTTTTTTTGAGGTCAGCCCTTCTGCTTTTTTTAACTTAAAATTTTTCTTATAACATATCCACCACTGTTCCTTTCTTCCCTTCTTCCCATTCCTTTTCCCAGCTTCCACCCTATCCCCTCATTCCTCAGAGAGGGTAAGGACCCCCCAAGGTGAGTCACTGCAGTCTGGCATATCCATTTGATATGGCAAGCCCCTCCCCCTAGTATTAAGGCTGAGCAAGGTATTCCTCTATAGAGAATGGGCTTCAAGAAGCCAGTTCATGCACCAGGAATAAATTCTGGTCCCACAGCTGGAGGCCTCATAAACTGTCCACACCACTTGACTGTCATCTACATTTGGAGGGCTTAGTTCAGTCCCATGTAGATTCCTCAGCTGTCATTTCAGAGTCAGTGAGCTCCCAGTAGCTTGGGCCAGCAGTTCCTGTTGGTTTTCTCATCATGATCTTGACCCCTTTACTCATATACTGTCTCCTCCCTCTCTTCAGCTAGACTGAGAGCTTGTCCACTGCTTAGCTGTGGGTCTCTGCATCTGCTTCCATCAGTTACTGGATAAAGATTCTATAATGGCAGTTAGGATGGTCATCCATTTGATTATAGGGGAAGGCCAATTTTGGCACCCTCTCCTCTATTGCTTGGAGTCTTAGCCAGGGTAATTTTTGTGGGTTCTAGGGTGTTTCCTTAACCCTACTGTGCCTCCCTCTATTGAAGTATCTATTTTGTTCTTCTCTCTATCCCTCCCCCAACTCAACCATCCCATTCCATCATGTTCTCGTCCCACCTTCCCTTTCCCCTACATTCATGGATACCCCTGGGAAGGGAAAACAGAAAAGACAACCCTCTGCTTTGTTCCTTGCATTTTGGGGCCTTTTAAGTCCTTGCAACCCACCTATCAACTCTTAAATCCACTCCACCCCCTTTTTAATTGTACAGCTTCTATAGAGAACGAATGAAAACTGCCTTACTAGTGTTTGAAAAATAATATTTTTTTAAAAACTTTAATTTTTAAAGAAATATTATAATTACAAGGACTGGAGAAATGGTTCAGTGGTTAAGGGCACTTGGCTGCTCTTTCAGAGTTCCTGAGTTTAATTCCCAGCAACCACATGTTGGCACAACCATCTGTAATGAGATTTGGTTCTGCCTTCTGGCCTGCAGTCATACATGCAGGCTGAACACTGTATACATTATAAATACATTTTTTTAAAAAAAGATAATTGTAGCATTTTCCTCTGCCCTTTCCTCCTCCTCCCACATATTCCACCTTGCTGTCTTTCAAATTCATTTTTTCATTGTTATTGCATGCATATATGTATAAGTAAATAATATAGTCCGTATTAATAATGTTACCTGTTTGTATGTTTTCAGGGCTGACCATTTGATATTAGATAACCAATTAATATGTTGTTCCCTGGGGAAGACTATTTCTCCGGCACGATTAATTTTATTTTTTTAAATGACTTAAATTGGTCATGGTGGTGCATGCCTTTTTAATCCCAGCAGCACTCAGGAGACAGAGACAGGTGGGTATCTTTGAGCCTGAGGTCAGCCAGGTCTACAAAGTGAGTTCCAGAACAGCCAAGGCTTTTACACAGAGAAACCCTGTTTCAAAAACCAAAAGCCAAATCAAACCAAAACAAAAAAACCAGCCAACCAACCAACCAAACAAAAATAACCTATGGCTTTTTAAAAAAAATTTTCTGACTAATATGCTGACTCATCTCTTGAGAAACATTTTTTTAATATATAAATTTCAAATTGATTTTTGGTTAATGTACAAATAGGGTCTCATTTTAACATTTTTATATGTATTGTTATTTTAGTGTATAAAAGGCTTCGGAATAACACTTTATTCTGGTCATAGGTGGCTAAAGATATCACTATAGGGAATCAAAATGTTTAAATAGGAATGGGAGGGTGTCACCATCAGCTCAGGTACAAGGGACAGCTTACTTTTGAGCAGATCCCACCTCTGGCCAAGGGATCCTTCCCCTATATCCTTGGCTTTTAGCTTTCTGAGACTTCTGCTACTCTATCTCTGCCTAAAGCCTTGTGTCCTTCATCCATATTCTTGGGCTGTTTCAGGGGCTTCTTTTTACCACCTTTGTGGTCCAACATGGGACCTATGTTCCCTACCCTGAAGTCTGATCTGATCCCCATGTATGTATGTATTATTCTTTATTGTTATTCATCTCCATCTCCCTTCATCTCTATGACACACACATCCATTGCCTGCTCTTGTCCTGTCTTCTTTCCTGTTAGTCCTCTCTCTCATCATCATCTTTCTGTGAGGGTGGCCTGTGAGTGCAAGAGCACGCCTTCCTCCCTCTCCTTAGAGCCTTCATGTGAGAGAAACCACTGGATATTTGCTTATCAGAATCTGCCTTGGTTTGCTCACTGATAGTGATTTCCCAGTCCATCTATTTTCCTGCAGTTGTCACACTTGCGTTATTCCTTACGACTGAGTGACTTTTACCCCTTTGGTATGTGTACCACGTTTTCTTTACTCATTCATGTGTTGGTGAACATAGGTGGCACAGTAGTCAGTGACCACAGATTCACAAGTGTCTCTGGTGTGAAGGCTTAATAATAGAGATAATAGAGTTTGTCACTCCTCACCTAATGCCATGATAGGATTTCTAACTGAACTGGAGTATCACTCAGCAAGTTTTTTGGAGCCTTCTATCTATCCCCAACAGAGCTGACAATGTTGGTGTGGAGATTTGAACTCTCCATGCGTGTAGAGCAAGTTGATTTACTTACTACCCAGTTCCACAAGACCAATTCTTTTTTGTTGTTGTTTATTTATTTATTTTTTTAATTATTTATTTATTTGAGGCTGGGTTTCTCTGTAGCCATGGCTGTCTTGGAAATCACTCTGTAGACCAGGCTGGCCTTAAACTTGAAAAGATCCTCCTGGCTGTTCACACACAGCATTTATAATCTTACTAGGAACTGTTCTGATATTTAACTTATATCCAGCAATAAAGTACTTAATTTTCTCCTTTTTCAAGACAGCATTTCTCTGTATAGCTCAGACTGGCCCTGAACTCACAGAGCTCTGTCTGCCTCTGTCTTCTGAGTGCTGGGATTAAAGGCACACATCACCACCATCACCTAGCTAATAATTTTTTTTTTTAATGGTTTTATTATGTAGTCCTAGCTGCCCTAGAACTCTCAGATATTGGGATTAAAAGTATGTACCATCATGACCAGCCTTTAGTACTTGATAGCTTTTTAAAAAATTATTTATTTTTTATTTTATGCATATTAGTGCTTTGCCTACATGTGTTTCTGTGTGAGAAGATGTTGAATCCTGGAACTGGAGTTATAGACAGTTGTGAACTGTCATGTGGCTGCTGGGAATTGAAGCCAGGTTCTCTGGAAGAGCAGCCATTGTTCTTAACCACTAAGCCATCACTCCAGCCCTAGTACTTGATAGATTTAATGAAGTATTTGGAATCTTTCTCTAGTGGGATTATTTATGTAAGCCTCTGCTATTTTTTCTGTTTATGTTTTTTTTTTTTCAAATACAAAAATATTGAAATATATGGTCAAGGTTATAGAGATGTTTGAACACAGTAATTATACCATCGAAAATTAGTCTGCTTTGATATACTGTTTTGCAGGATGTTATTAATACTTTATTGCCTAAAGTTTTAACTCGAATAATTGAAGGACTCCAGGACCTTGATGATGATGTCAGAGCGGTTGCTGCAGCATCCTTAGTGCCTGTAGTAGAAAGCCTTGTCTACCTTCAGACACAAAAGGTATATTAAAAGTTTTTCAGTGTTTTCTTCCTATAGTGCTTGCTTACATTTGGGTGTAGAATAGTAGAAAAAACATTGAGTTCTTGTTATTTTATCTCCTACACCTTTTATAGAAATTTTCTGATTTCTAGCATCTCTTTGATGCATGCAAGCTTGAAGATGTATTGTTTCTGGGAACAATGAGTTGTATATTGTCTAGTTCTCTTCATGTACATGACACACAGAAGTTCCTTGAATACAAAGCAGTTATTTTTCTTCCTAAATATCAACTTCAGAATATAAAGTTAAAAGTGCAGCCACCATTATTTTATGAGCCCAAAAACTAAACTTGTATTTTCATGATTGTTTTTTATCACTTACAATTCCCTGAAGTTATCCTGCCTAGTAAAACTCTGCTCAGGAAGATGTGACTAAAGTAGAGCCTAATGGCACCAAAGAGGGTAGAGAATTGTTAATGGCAAATGGTGGCTTTCTCCTTAAAACTGACATTGTCCAAGTTCATTTGAATTATATTCCCTGTTGACTTGTTAGTGACCCTTCTGATATAATTTGGCAGGATTTATGAATTTGTTGTAAAATTGATAACTTTTCTTAAACCGATCTTATAGGTACCCTCCATTATAAATACCTTATGGGATTCCCTCCTGGAATTAGATGACCTAACAGCTTCAACAAATAGTATTATGACTCTTCTTTCATCCATGTTAACTTACCCTCAGGTCCAGCAATGCAGGTAATTATTTCTTAGTGCAATAAAATAGTAAGCCTTTATGTATTTTTCCAGATGATTAAATTAGACTGTTCTAGCGTCTAACAGTTCTATATATTGAGGACACCACGTTTTCCTCAGGAAGTTTTTTCCTTTTTTATTGCAGCTACTAGAATATTTGAGACAAGAAAGATTTATTTTAGGGGCTAGGATCAGAGCCTGTTGGGAGATTGCTAGCCTCAAGTTCTAGCACTGCATACACACAAAGAAAGAAATTTTAAATAGTTATTTTTCTTACCTTGGGTATTGGTTTTATAGTTCATTATCTTGTGCATCTAAAATAGATACTTTAAGATACTTTATTTTAATAATAGTCATTTTGCTGGGTGATGGTATTTCCTGGCTTTAATTCCAGCACTTGGGAGGCAGAAGCAGGTGAATATCTTGAGTTTATGGCCAACCTGGTCTATAAGACAAGTTTCAGGACAGCCAGAGCTGTTACAATCAGTTCATAGTAACTCCGGTAATTGCCAAGAATATTGACTTTTAAAATTTAACATGTCAAAATGCCTTTTTTGTTTCTAATAAAAGTATCCACAAAAATGCAGAAGAAATGTTATAGACCTTTTTAAAAAATTGACAAATGGGGAAGTTACTGTTCTTAGTATATTCAGTGAATGCTCATATGATTATGATTTTAAATATGTGCAAAAGGTGAAATTCACCTAATCTGCAAGTAATGAAAACCTTGAAGGGGTCCCCTGAGGGAGGCAGGTGCAAGGTGATGGATGGTAGTGTTGGTGCTTGCATGTCCTTTTTTGTTCCTCTCCTTTTTCTGCTAAGGGATATGGTACAAATGCTACTGAAGAGTTACTTTCTAATTTCAGGCACCTTTTAGAAACAACTTCTGAACGTGGAAAAAGTGCTGGGATTCAAGTTAGCCTTGATTTAGCTTTGTGTAGCTCCTTCATTTAAAATCTGATCAGAGAAGGAAGAAATGTGAATCTTAATCTAGAAAATGCTAAGCCAGGTTAACAATTTCAAAACTACTATTATCTCTTAATCTCTTACTCATTTGACGCCTAAAAGATGGAAAGAAATTATCATTAGCTACCTATTGAGGTTAGTCCTTGGAATGGAACAGAGTTAATACATTTCCCATTTTCCTGGGAATAACAGACTTACAATTGCAGATATATTGGAAATTCTAATTTAAGAATAATTGTGGCATTAGTGCCATAGAAAATTTCATTATTAAATCTCTACCCTTTATCGGCTGCATTTTCTCTGTCTTTTTGGTGTTACAATAACATTTTTGAGTGAGTGTTAAGCGAATACTTTTGAAATTGGATCAACTTTTATTTATTATAATGACATGTCAACATCACCAGCTTCATACAACATTGCTATTAGATGATGTATTTATGGAGTTTCAACTGCAAAAAAATAAGATTAATTTGTGCTTTCCTTGTTAGTATTCAGCAATCACTCACAGTTTTAGTTCCACGTGTCTGGCCATTTTTACATCACACTATATCTTCAGTTCGAAGAGCAGCACTGGAAACGCTCTTTACATTGTTATCAACACAGGATCAGGTAAGAACTGGTAATTATAAATAGCAACCTGAAAACATTTGTAAATTAATTTTATAAAACAGATGAGATCATTGACTCATTTGTTATATGTCAAATATATCAGAATGTGTGAGCATAGTGGGTGTATGGTAACAATATAAACATAAGAATATTATCAATATGGGACTGGAGAGATGGTTCAGATGTTAAAAACACTGACTGCTCTTCCAGAGGTTCTGAGTTCAATTCCCAGCAACCAGATAGTGGCTTACAACCACCAAAATGAGATCTGGTGCCCTCTTCTGGCATGCAGGTCGAACAACACTGTACACAATGAAAGATCTATTAAGATCTATAAGATCTTAAAAAAATCATCAACATGAAGCCAAGAGGTATTTAGAATTTTGTTTTAGTTTAATATTCTCAGAACTTGGAGTAATGCTTAATACATAGGTAATAAATATTCATTAAGTGAATTATTAATTGAATAATTTCTTTCTAAAGGAGGCATTTAGTTTATTTATGTTTGATGGGTAATTGATAGAAACCACTCCACATTATAAGGGCTGCATTTGAAGCACTGAAGTAAAATTCTTTAAAGACTGACTACTAGATTCCCAACATGTCTTCCCTTAAAAATTACTGTCACAAGATCATTTCCAAGGATCATGTAATTCATTAGTCACATACTGAGATACCCATAGAATTTTTTTAGATCATAGTGTGTGTGAGTGGTGAACTGATGGTTCCTGTTTACATCCTTTTTTTAAAAAAATAATTCTGGAAATTGAAGAAAATATGACAGGAAAAAATACAAACATGGCATTAGAGTTTGAGCCAATCACTTATTTATTTGTCGGTTTATTTATATTTTACTTTTTTTTGAGATTTAGTATTTCTCTCTGTAGCCCTGGCTGTCCTGGAACTCAAAAGATCCATTGCCTCTACCTCCTGAGTGCTTCCAAACTGTTCCAAAAGTTACTTTGAAGTCTTTTTTTTAGTAATACCAGGACTATGCAAAAACAAGTACCAGACAGAGAAAGATAATAATTTTGTAAATATATAAACAGAAGAAAGTACATAAATTGGAAAATTGGTTAGCTGGAAATAGTGATGCATGATCCTAATCCCCAATACCCAGGAAGCTAAGGCAAAGAAGTTGAGGGCCGGACTGGACTAGATAAACAAGAGCAATTCAAAAACAAAAAAAAAGACATCTTTTTTTTGTATTTTTTTTTTTTTTTTATTGTGTTTTGGTTTGGTTTTTTGAAACAGTTTTTCTGTATAACAGCTCTAGCTGTCTTATAACTTGATTTATAGACCAAGCTATGTAGGGAAAAGGGGCTAGCCAAAGAAATTCATCCTGGCCTTGAAACCAGAGCTAGTGAAAGAAACACACCCTGGATCTGGAACCCAAGCCAGTGAAAAGAAACACTTTATACCTTAACACAGAATCAAAAATACATGCCCTGACTCTGAAACCAGTACCAAAGGACCACACTTAGTCTCTAGAATGAGAGCCAATGAAAGAAATATGCCCTGGCATATTTTTGACTTAAGATTCAAAAAACTAAAAAAGGCAAGGGAAAGAAACACAGTTTGGCCCTAAAATCCAGTCACCTCTGCCTCTGACCAACAAAACTAACCAGTCCTGAGTATCCCTGGAAAAACTCCACCCCTAAGAAGCCCTATATAAACTCCTCTGCCTGTTGATTTGTTGGCTGTTCCATATGATATGTTGCAACAATGAGATTATTACCACACACCTATTAGAAAGGCCTAAGTAAGGAACACTGGCTAGAATATAACGTTGATGAAAAGGTAAAATGGTGCATCTACTCTTAAAAGACAACTTAGAAGTTTCTTACAAAACTAAATATTTTTATAGTATAGTATTAAAGTAGTAAATTTTATTTAAAATATATATAAGATTAATATTTATTGGAAAACAAATTAATATTTATGATAATAGGCTATAGCTTAGGAATATATTTAAGTGGTTGGATGATTTAAGTGATGAATGTTGATTTAGTTTTTTAAGAAGGCAGGAACAAACGGGGGGGGGGGGGTGTTAAAGATCTTAGCCCCTCTTGAATGGGGCTGGTCACACCGCCTTCAGGAGTCTGGGACTTTGGATAAGTGTCTTTTGACTTTATCAGCTGACACCTAAATCCTACCACATAGTATAGTATAGTATAGTATAGTATAGTATAGTATAGTATAGTATAGTATAGTATAGTATAGTATAGTATGTGGGTTCCTTAATATCTGCCTATAGGAGGGGAAGTATTGGCACATACAAAAACCTGTACTTTATAGAAGCCTTATGTATATACCACCAAAACATGAAAGTACCCAAGGTATCCATTTAATAGGTGAATGAATAAATTAGGGTACAAGACAGTAGTTTTAGACACCCTTAAAACAATAAGCTATCAAGATCTGAGAGACACAAAGAAAACCTGAATGCATATTATGAACTAATGAAAAGGTTCCATGTTAGTGACTCCAGTTACATGCAGAACTATGGTGACAGTGAAAAACCAGTGATTATGAAAGGCTGGAAGGATGAGAAATGACTAGAACAAAGGTGACCTTCAGGGCAATAAAAACAATTCTATGATACTAATAATGGTAGGTACATGTGTTTACATTTGACAATAGTATATCTTTCTTAGAATCTTCCAATCTTATGGGCAAAACAATAATAATAAAACCAAAAATTATGAATAATGAGAAGAGTTCTTTACGAGGGTGATATACTGAGCTACAACTTCACCCATTAAGGTACTGCTACTGCGCAATTACTCAAAGTGACAGCTGGGTGTGACAGGACATTAGTGACGCACTTCTAATAGGCTCATCTTCTCTCACTTCACATAATTCACTAGTTACAAAATTCATTTTCTATGTCAAATTTAGGTAAAGGCTGAAAGAACCATGTACCTATGAATTTGGGGAAGTTTCTTAATTTTTGATCATGAGTTCTCTTATTTGCAAAACATAAATAGCAGTCATTACCTCCTGTAAAGTACTTGTCCTAGTTCCTAGCATAAAATTAATCTCAAGAATACTGTAACTTTTTCCTCCCTCCCTCCCTCCCTCCCTCCTTCTTTTCTTCCTTCCTTGAGACAATTTCTCAGTGTAGCAAGCCTGGCTGTCTTGGAACTCTCTTTGTAGAGGAGGCTGACCTCAAACTCACAGATATTCCTGCCTCTGCCTCAGGATTGCTGAAAGTAAAGGCTTGTGCCACAATGACTGTCTTTTTTAGAACAGTTTTGAGAGAAAATTGAAATAAAATTATAGTTATCCCATATATTTTAACCTCACATTGTATATGGCATCCCCCATTGTGAAGACCCTTTATGGGAATGCAAGACACTCAATATTATTAGTGGATTGGCATTGACTGAATGAAGTTTATAGTTTTCATTAGGGTTCGTATGGGCTTGACCAAACCTTTTGTCATGAATGCTAACTACACAGAATAATCTTACTGCCCGAAGCATCCTCTGTGCTCTACCCATGAATTCTTTTCCTCCCAGGCAAATTTGAATATTTAAAATTAGATTCATCAGCATTTGTAACATGAGGGCAGCAAATACACTTTATATAAAGTTTACTTGTTATAAAATACAGGGCAAACATCTCCATTTAGAGGTGTAGTTTGGTGTCTACAGTAACTGTTTATATTGTCAGTGATTGAGATGAGAGAAAGGGAGAAAGTTCATAAGGATTTAAGCTTTGATCTTTTAGCCCAGCAGCAGTAATGTGAGCATTTACCAGTTTCCTGACAAAGCAGTGATGTATGCTGACTCTGCTGCTTACAGCTTGGTCCTGTACTTAAAACTTATTTGGGGAAAATTTCATGTTAGGGTAATCAGGGACTTCCTGCCACTTCCCTGTGATTATAGGGTATGTCATTTTCAAGCCACTGCAGTAATGATGTGGTATTTGTTACCTCTAAGCCTTATAGAAATTCATCACCAGCCTTGGAGTCTTTTCATGACAGTGTTTGTGTTATTTGACTTTTAGTTCATGTAAGCTAATGTCCAGGAACTACTTTTTATAAATTTGATTCTGTTTTTGTTTTCAGAACTCTTCATCTTGGCTTATACCCATCCTTTCTGATATGCTGCGACACATTTTTCAGTTTTGTGTTTTAGAAAGCAGCCAGGAAATTCTGGAACTTATTCACAAGGTACGTGATGAATCTGTCTGTATTTCTTGTCCTAATAAATTTGTAGATATAATTTAAAAAATAATTACTATGCTATTGGTGAGAGATTTTAATGAATTAAGCTAAGCCAACCAAGATACTTGAAAGTCGAGTAGTCTACAAGATGATCCAGAAAACTAGGCTTCTCATGGAATATAATATAAATTCAGGTTGTTATGTGGTTTTTTTTTTTTTGTTTTGTTTTCTTATATTTCCTATTAAGCTAATGTTTTAAAAACTTAACTTTTAAAAATGATTTTATTTTTAATATTTTCTTTTTAATAGTATGTATGAGAGATAGTATGTGTGAGAGAGTGGAGAAGAGAGAGAATTCCCCTGCAGGTCAGAGGTATTCTGTTTATTTGTGTAGGGACCTTGTTGGAGTCTCTGAGACAGGGTCTCACACAGCAAGGCCTGAGCTTGTTATGGAACTAGGGTTGGCTTCAAACTCTGATACTCTTGCTTTTGTCTCTTAGTCCTGGGCTTGCAGATATATTGAGCATGCCTGGCGTGGCATGTTTAATTTATGAAGTCTTTCATGAACTATCAAATATTCTATTGTTTTTGTTTCTTGAGTAGATATGAGTATCTCAGATTGGCCTGAACCCTTGATCCTTCTGCTCGGTCTTCCTGATTGCTTTGTAGATGTGAACCACCATTCCCAACTCCCATATTTCTTGTCATTTTTGTTCTTTTGGTTTTTTTGTGACAGAGTTTCTCAGTCACAGCTCTGGCTGCCCTGGAACCTGCTCTGTAAAACAGGCTGACTTTGAACTCACAGAAATGTGCCTGCCTCTGCCTTCTGAGTGTTGGGATTAGCTCCTATATTCCTTTCTTAAAACCTTATTTACTGGGCTGGAGACTAGCTCAGTGATTGAGAGCACTTGTTGCTGCAGAAGACCCACAGGCAGCTCACAATCATCTTTAACTCCAGTTCTAGGGGATATGATACTCTCTTTCTGACCTTCATGGGCACAGGCAACACATGTAGTCATATACATACCTGCAGGCATATACATAAAATACACACATTTGAAAACCAATTGAGTCTTTAGAAAAACACAACCTATTGTGTGTGTTGGGGGGGGTGTGGATAGTGTGTAGGACAAGGGAACAGGAGTTGATTCTCCCCTTTCACCTTGAAGATTTTTGGAAACTGAACTCAGAATATCAAGCTTGGAGGCATGTGCCTTTACTCACTGAGTCATCTTTGTGGCCCCCATGTTCTTAAAAACAACAAAACCAAAAATTTTCCTTTGCATTATTTCATGTAGTATAGAAGCCTATCAGCCAGACCAGTATTTCAAATGAATCTCTTTGCTGTAGTGTATTCCTTCCAGTTTATTTTCCCTGAAAATAGGTTTTGATTTTTTTTTTTAGCACTTAATAGAAAAATTTGTTTCCTGTTCTCCTTTTCACTTCCTAGGTTTGGATGGAACTGTTGAGCAAGGCTTCAGTTCAGTATGTGGTAGTGGCTGCTTGCCCATGGATGGGTGCTTGGCTTTGCTTAATGATGCAACCTTCTCATTTGCCTATTGATTTAAATATGTTGCTAGAAGTAAAAGCTAAAGCCAAGGTAAGTATAAAGAAACATAATTTCTGTGTTCATTTCATTATTACCAATAAAGTAACCGTCTGAGAAATTTGTATTTTTGCTTCATTCTAAGGGTGCCTTCATAAACGTTAGGCAGGATCAATTCTTTATTCAAACACTGACAAACTGTAGATAGGTGGATAGTAATTATTAGCCCTTAGAATTTTATGAAAGGAACTACATTTTACTGGCTTCATTGTTTCCAATTAAATTTCATTGATTAATCTTTAATTATTAATTTTCCTTCCTATTTTTCCCCTAGGAAAAGACAAGTGGTAAGGTACGGCAAGGCCAAATTCAGAATAAAGAAGTGCTTCAGGAGTATATTGCAGGTGCAGACACCGTCATGGAAGACCCAGCTACCAGGGATTTTGTAGTTATGAGGGCCAGGATGATGGCAGCTAAGTGAGTATTTATCAACTGTCAAGTAGTATAGATTGAAAATTCTGGCCAATAGCCGTAAAGCTTAACCAAAAGATATCTTTTTCATGTCTATCATTTCTTCCTTCATATTAGTTATCACAGAAAATTTAAAGCAATAAATATTTTTAAATTTTTGAAAGTTTTAAAAATAGATGACTGGGTGGTGGTAGCCTATGCCTTTAATCTCAACACTTGGGAGGCAGGTAAATCTCTGAGTTTGAGGTCAGCCTGGTCTACAAAGAGAGTTCCAGATCAGTCAGGGTTACACAGAGACACCCTTGTCTCAAAAAAAAAAAAAAAAAAAAAAAAGAATTTGGGTTGAAGGTGTAGTTCAGTGAGTAGATTAGTAGTTTGTCATAGAGAGTTGAGGACCAGCCTGGAGTATGTTAGACCCTGTATCAAAAATGAAGCCCCTCATGTCTTCATGAAAGTAAGGTCGAAGATAAGTTGACGTTTTTATAGGGGAATTTGTAACTTTACTAAGAGAAATTTTCCATCCAAATAGTTTTTATAGTATGGCCTTTTCCTCTCTTTTAGGTTGTTAGGAGCACTTTGTTGTTGTATTTGTGATCCAGGTGTAAATATGGTAAACCAAGAAATTAAACCAGCAGAATCCCTCAGCCAGTTACTTCTATTTCATTTGAACTCCAAGTCTGCTTTACAGAGAATTAGTGTTGCATTAGTAATCTGTGAATGGGCTGCTTTACAAAAGGTAAGGTATATTTCTAAAGTAATAAAGGCAAATTTAGTAAATCAAATTTTTGTTAGCATTTTAGAACTATTTATAACTTAAAAGTGAAAGCAATTTATAAAAATCTTAACAGTTATGGGAAAGTATTTCATATTCAATTCATAGAATATTATTTGTTTCCATTTACTTTTAATTTGTTTTTTTAGCACCTCATTCATATGAGACTGCTAAGCTCTGCTCATACTTAGTGTCTGTCCATCCCTACAGTCTGTTACAAAGTTCCCTGTTAAGACTTGTCAGAGCCTGACTGTGTAATCCAGTTGGTCGTTACTTTCAGGTAGCACATTTCAGTGCCTTGTGTTTTTAGAGCTCTGTTTATATGGATAGTAACAAGGGTAGAAGTTTTGGTCTCAAGAAAAAGAGATGTCCACATTTAAACTCAAATGAACCACATTCCCTTCTAGCCTTTTTAACTTTAAGTTTCTGTAAGATGTATGATTTTGTGTAAGACTTGTTTCTGTAAACCAAAGAAACTTCCTGCTGGTTTTGTTTATTCCATTAACTGGAATTCTGGAAATTTAACTGTCTGCACTTGCTGTGAGAGTTGCTTGTTACTGCTTCTTAGCAGTCTGTCAAAGCTATGTCTAAAAGTAATTGAGCCATGCTTCATTGCAGTTGAGACCCCACTTTGCCTCTGGAAAGAAGCAAAGCTTATCTGTTTTGTTGTCAGGACTCCATGTGCTGGGGGGCAGTGATGCTGTGTTTTTGTGCCTCTCAGACTCAGCAGCAAGTGTTGACAGTTCGGTTTCTGGACCCTCACAGAGCTTCTCTGGATTTACTCTGTGAAGCCCAGGCTGATCACCCAGATCCCACAGAACCCCTCATGGCTCACCACTGAGGCCATTCTCCCCCTTGTTGGGGCAGACAGCAACCAGAGAGAGTGGGAAGGGTTAGTTAAATTTGGGGGCAGGTAAGTAGTTTTTAAATTATATCCATTTTTACAATACAGCATGTGAAGCTGTGGTTGAATTGTTAAAGATATCTAATATCAAATTTTGAATGATATTTTTAGTGCATGCAATTGTTTTCTGACTGGTTTTTATAGTAATATACTTCTAAATGTCTGCTTTATTTATATATAAATATTTTGAACAAATTCAGAGTATACTAAGAAAAATTAGGTTCAAAATTATATGCAATTGTCATAGTTTCATGTGCATGTCCTGTAGTCATCCTAAAACTTCAGAGTAGTTTTGATGTAATACTTTTTCTTTGTGTAACTAACTATTCTGGAAGGTGACAGATTATAGATTCAAAATCAGTGGTGATGTAGCATTTAATTGTCTGAAGTCAAGATTTAAACATCTCTACCACTATGTTTGTATATTTTCCCTGAATCTTGTTATCTATTGTATTTTAGGAGTGTAAAGCTGTTACCCTAGCTGTGCAGCCACGTTTACTTGATATCCTTTCAGAACATTTGTATTATGATGAAATTGCTGTTCCATTCACACGAATGCAAAATGAATGTAAACAGTTTATATCATCACTAGCTGAAGCACATATTGAAGTTGGTAATAGAATAAACAACAGTGTTTTAACAATAGACCAAGCTAATGACCTGGTGAGTAAAGAAGCAACTTTCTCAATTTTATAACATGAAATAAAGATGAGAAATTTGTCATGACGTGTCACTACAGAAGCATACTAATACATTGAATTTGTTTATGAAGTGGTATCCTGTCATCCTGTTCTTTAGAAAGGTTATTTCATTGTACGGAATTTCTTGAAATTAGAGGACAGAGAAGTAGTTAATACATAATACTGGAAAAATGGTAAAATTTTGTCACTTATCAGTGTATCCTAAGATTTTGGTAGATGGGAAAAACTGCTTCCATGGTTTCTTGAGTATTTCTCTTCTTGGTTTAAGATGAAAATTATTTAGACATATAGACGCAAAGGTGTTACACATAATTGCTCACGTACTCAACATTTAAAATAGCAACACTCATAACACAGTGGTTAGATTTTGCAGTTAACATTCTTTATATCATATATGTATTTAAAAATATCTTCCATCTTTCCAGTCACCAATTCATCTTGTAACATTTCTAAGTAAATTCAGATATTTGTATGTTAGATGAAGGCACAAATCAAAGGCAGACCAATTTAAGGATTTTTCACAGATACGTAAGCCAGAGAAACACAAATGCAATCAAGATAGAGAACTCAGCTCTGTTACTATTTCCAAGCCTATCCTTTCTTCTCTTTGCTCCCAGATAACCATTAGTCTGACCTTTCTGTTATTAATTTATTTTCATATTCTATTCTGTATGTACAGTATACTGTTTGGCATAAGGATTTGGGGGTGTGACATTTTTTAATTCATTATGTTATGCATATTATTTTGCACTACTTAGTTGAATTGTATAGAGTTTACCACAGTTAGTGCCAGCCATTTGCCTCTTGATAAACTCATGTTCTGTTCCTGCTTTTGACTATTTTGAATGGAAATGGCTATAATCATTTAAAAAATATTATTGTTATATAAATCTTTGGACATAGAATTACATTTTTCTTGGATAAACGTAGAATAGCTGAGTAAGAGATAATGTTTGGTTTATTTATATATTTTAAAACTATTTTTATTTTATATGTATTGATGTTTTTGCCTTCACGTATACCTATGTGAGATTGTCAGATCCCCTGGAACTGAAGTCACAGGTAGTTGTCAGCTGCTATGTGGGTGCTAGGAACTGAACCCGAGTCCTCTGGAAGAGCAGCGTGTGTTCTTAACCACTGAGCCATCTCTCCAGCTCCAGATATAACATTTTAAGATGAGGCTTTTACTCCACTGATGCTCCATAGCTGTGATTGTTCTACATCCTCATCAATGTCTGATGTGCTCAGACTGCTATTGAGGTCATCAATAATTGTGTCAGTAACACTTTAATTTACACACTTCCTCTATGAAGAATACATTGAGCACTTTTGTACTTTGTTTGCCATTTCAAACCTCTGTTTCTGAAAATTCTTTGGCTCTCTTTCAATTGTCAGTTTGCTGTTGAGTTGTAAGAATACTCTATATATCCTGGATAGCCTGTGCTGGGTGCATGCTTTCTAAGTATTCTCTATTAGTGTGTGGCTCACCTCTTAATTTTCTTACTGCTCTTTGAACTTTTTAAAATCATTTTGTGCATGTGTATATGCATTCAGATATATGCACACATATGTCCATAGTATTTATCTGGAAGTCAGATGAAAACTTTTCGTAGTTGGTTCTCTCCTTTCACTGTTAGTATGGTTTCCGAGGCTCTAACTCAGGTCATCAGGCTTGTTGGAAAGTACTTTTTTCTGTTGAACCATCTCTCTGGCCCTTTGGATGATTGGAAAATATCAACTACTTAATGCTTTTATGGTTCTTTTGTTCTTGCAATCTAATCTTTTTCTATCTTTAAGGATTGAAAACAATTGCATGTTTTATTTAAGTATATTTTCTATTTATTTATGTTTAGATTTATCACCTATCTTCTCTTTCTTAAGGTATCTTATATCCAAGATACCTTATTTCCCAGTTAAGTCTCTATTCTCTTTCTGTTTTATCAGCCTGATGGAAGGGTGATTTTAAAAGGATCCTTACTGGGTTGAATTCTTGTTTTCTCCTTCCTTGCCAAATATAAGTATTCCATAGAGATAAACTTTATGACCTTGCCTCTTTGCCAGCCTCAGGATATTTTCCCCCTATTCTTGCACAGTACTATCTACTCTAAATCCCTTACTTCCCAACCCCATTAAAGATTTGCTTATTTTAGTATTTAAGGGCATTGTGTTTCTGTTCTTTTGTCATGAGCACATTGGTATGGTCATGAAACTGTAATTTAAAATCTTTTTTTAACCATTTATATATTATATTGATTAAAAAATAAGAACTTATTTTGTTCTTCTTAATAAATACAGATTTATCCATTTTGTCTATTATGGAGTCAGTTATTCTAGGTCTTAAAAGATAGGTTCTTAGTAGGCTATGGTGGCGGGTAAGTACCTACAGTCTAAACATTCAGGAGACTGAAGCAGGAGGATGATGTTGAGGACAGCTGTACTAATTGATGAAACTGCTCCCCTAAACATACAGAAGAAATAACTAAATACCCATGAAAAGTTTTGCTTTTCAATGTTTGCTTGTTTTATGATCAATCATTATCAAGCTGTACCTGTTTATGAAAGCTCTCAGTAATGAACTTTCCCAGGGTCTGGAGAGATGGCTCAGATAGATGTTCAGTGCCCTGGCTGCAATCCCAGAGGCCCAGTTCCCAGCAACCAGGTGTAGCTCACAACCATCTTTAATGAGATCTGGTGCCCTCTTCTGGCGTGTAGGCATGCATGGAGGCAGAATGTTGTATACTTAATAAATAAATCTTCCAAAAAAAAAAAAAAATTGTACTTACCCAGAAAAGATGACCAACTTATTTGTTTGTTTATTTTTTTATGGCTTTTTTTTTTTGAGACAATGTTTTTCTCTGTAGCCGTGGCTGTCCTAGAACTTGACAGTAGACCAGGCTGACCTCAAACTCACCGAGATTCGCCTGTTTCTGCCTAAGTGCTGGGATTAAAGGCATGCACACCACTGCCTGGCCTTTTTCTGTTATATAAGCTTTGTACATAAAATTTCAGCACATCATTATTTATAATATTCAAAACATAGGAAAAACCCAAATATTAATCAGCTGATGAATGGATAAGTAAAATGTAGAAAATGTAGGATAGAAAGATTATATATGAAAATTAAATAGTTTGACAGAAAATATTATTACATGCTACAATATAGATGGACCCAAAGAACGTTACTTATATTGAGATTTCACTAATATGAAATAGTCAAAATAAACCGATTTGTATAAGAGGGAAATGAGAAGTGAGCTAATGGATATGAGTTTTTCTTTTGAGATTGATGAAAATGTCTCATTGTCTTGAGCCATAGTTCTTATTTACTTCAATTGAGTTAATTTATGGTACGGAAGTTATATTTTTAATAAAGTAATGAAGAACAATCATTTTATGAAACTTATAAAATACTCTGTCACAATAGTATTGGGCCTTGTCTAGTGGTTACTACTGTTTTCTTTCATTTCTGGAGCGGAGAAATAGTTCGTGAATTTTGGTATTTTTCAAATTAGCACCTTGTATTTGTTTGTAGTTTTAATATTTTACCGGTTAAGTGAAATTTGGTATATTTAAAGGTAACTTTCTTTCAAGAGACTGTCTCTTTTCTTAAAGAATAAGATGTTACTGTATCTGGGGGCTGAAAGACATTTATTTAGTTTATTAAATAATGAAACAATTGTTGATACTATGGGACTTTTCCAGGTAAAAGAAAACTACAGTTTAGGAGTTTAGCGTCTATTTGGGTTGTTGTAATTAATGACCTTTTGTTTTGTTTTGTTTTTTTATTAGGTAACTACTGTTTTTAATGACGTCACATCAACTTTTGATTTAAGTCCTCAAGTGTTACAGCAGTTAGATAGTAAACGACATCAGGTCCAAATGACAGTTGCAGAGACGAACCAAGAGTGGCAAGTGTTGCAGTTGAGAGTGCATACTTTTGCTGCATGTGCCGTTGTGAGCTTGCAGCAGCTTCCGGAGAAATTAAATCCCATCATAAAACCACTAATGGAAACAATTAAAAAAGAAGAGAATACGCTAGTACAGAACTATGCTGCTCAGTGCATAGCTAAGCTTCTTCAGCAGTGTACAACAAGGACACCATGTCCTAATTCAAAAGTTATTAAGAACCTCTGTAGCTCTCTTTGTGTGGACCCATACCTCACTCCCTGTGTAACATGTCCAGTACCAACACAAAGTGGCCAGGAAAATTCTAAAGGTATATATCTAAACCTTGATTTGCATAGAGAAGGAATTGATCATTTAAGTTTGTTTTACCATTACATTATAGGTAAAATTTAATCATGAATCCAGTTCCTTTTAGAGTCACTCCCGTATATCAAAGATTGACTATATCAAAATTGTATCAGTTTGTTTATTTGCCAATCATCCCTCTTACGTGCAAATTAGCTGTCCAAATAAGAAGTTACACAAGTCAGCTGAAGTCTGTGGTCACCCTTCACCTGGAAAGCTAATGGCCTTATTATAACTAGGCTAGAATACTAGTTGTGGCAAATGTTAATAATTGGGTTCTTAACTTAGTGCCCTGTTACGTTATGAGTGACGTCTATTTGATAAATAATGTCAAATAAATAAGCTTATGTAGCAAATTTATACAGAAAACAACTCTTTCATTAAGATGATCTCGGAGATAAGACTAACACCGGTGTAGTCGCATGACTAAGTCCTATATGATTTTTTCATCAGTAATATTGTAGGAAACATAAGTTATTGAAAATGTAGTAGAGTTTAAAAAACAAATGAGAAGAAAGTTTCATGTTTACTGTTAACTTAAAAAATGTAGGATCATCATCTTCACACATGAATAGGCAGTAATTTGCAGTTGAGTTTTTCTGAATTCGTAGTAATATGAACATTTAGAGAAAAGATGAAATATTTTTTAATATTTCTTATGCATAAGAACTATCCTTGTATGTGCTATTTTCATTGATTCTACAACTTTTATTATATTCAATATAAATCTTAATTCAAGTAGGCAACTTTCTTACCATTTCATTGCCTAACAACAACATTCTTTATAAAAAATTGAGGTCTTTCACAGTTTAAAATTACATTATGTCTCTTTAGGAGCAGGAAACATTTTCTCACCTATATTTTGATTGAGTGACTTTTTTTCCTTTTTAGGATCTAGCTCAGAAAAAGATGGAATGCACCATACTGTCACCAAGCACAGAGGCATCATTACACTCTATAGGCATCAGAAAGCAGCTTTTGCTATCACAAGCAGGCGAGGTCCCATTCCCAAAGCAATCAAAGCTCAGATTGCAGATCTGCCTGCAGGAAGTAGTGGAAATGTCCTGGTTGAACTTGATGAGGTAAATAGTTCCCCCCTCACTCAATGTTTTTACTTGTTGGATATTCAGTGTCTAGATTAAAGATAAAGTTGTCTTATTACCTTTCAGAATTTATTTTTATAATTCCAAATTAAAGTATTCTAGCAACATGACCAGATATTTTTAATTTAATTTTTAAATTTATCATTTCTCTTGTAATTTATACCAACTTGCTTGGTAGCTGCCTCTTTTGATTGTAGATACATAAGCTATTCATAAATGTAAATCAAGTTACTCTCAAAGCATTGACTGCAAAGATTATATTAAATGGCAGTGATGACTAATTTTGTTCTTTATACTATCAATGCCAAGAATCACTAGTGATTTTCTGAAAAGTTTTACAATAATATAATACCTCTTAGTCAACCAGGTATTATATTAAATGTGTTTTTGCCAGGGTAAGGATCTGAATCTAGTTTTCCATATGAAGAGCCAGTCACTTGACTGTTAAATCACTTCATCTTTGATTATAGTGACATCTACTGTAATGATGCTTCCTATTTGTCATGATTTATATGAATTTTTCATCCTGCTCTGTCCTCTGTGTGTGTTTGTGCAAGAGTTTCACGTATCTCTAGCTGGCTTAAAACATAATGATGTAGCCAGGGATGAACTTGAACTTCTGATCCTCCTGTATCTATCTCCCAAGTGCCACCAGACCTGGTCTATTGATCAGTTTAGTACTGGGGATGAAACTCAGGGCCTTGTGCATGCTGGGCAAACACTGTGCTAACTGAGCAACATCCCTGGCCTATAACTTGTAATTCAGAAAGTGCTTTAGGTCTGATATGGTGATAAACATCTCTAATCCTACTTGGGAGGCTGAGATAGGAGGACAGATCTAAAGACTGACTTGGAGGGAGGTAGGGAAGGGGGCTGAATGAACAACAGTGTGGATAGTATTGCAGGACAGGGATGCAGACAAGTGCTTTGCACTAAGTCATAGCCATAGCCCCTACAGTAGCCTTTTAACAATGGGATGACTGTTCTTGTTTTGTTGATTTTGAAGACATGGGCACTTACCTGGGCTCCACAGTAAGCCATTGGTGTTAACAAGAAGATGTGGAGTTTTGTTTTGTTTTGTTTTGAAACATTTTATAAATTTGCTTCATTCAGGGTGGGCCATGGTGGCACACAGCTTTAATCCCAAAACTCAGGAGGCACAGGTGGGTGGCCATCTTGGTCTACCAAGTGAGTTCCAGGACAGCCAGGGCTGCACAGAGAAACTCTGGGATGGGAGGTGTGGGGAAGAATAGATGGCTTTATCTCTGGGACCGCTGCTTCTTTGGGGGCAGGGAACACCTGTCTCTAGAAGTCATATATCCTTTTATTTCTTATTTTATTCCTATTCTAGACTAAAAAATTTTCAGTTATGAGTTTTAGGCCTGTATGGAATTGATTATTGGAAAATGTTTGCAGTGGCCATAAATACATATAGTAATGTTTCATTGACTAACAAAAGTTCTGTTACTTTTTAGATGGTGACTTTAAAGTTTTCTTGATTAAGATTTTAATGTATAATGCTTTTTTCTAAAATTCTTCTTTCAACTAACATTGGATTTTAGGGTCAGAAGCCTTACTTGGTACAAAGGAGAGGAGCTGAATTTGCCTTAACAACTATAGTGAAGCATTTTGGTGATGAAATGGCAGTAAAGTTGCCACATCTTTGGGATGCTATGGTTGGCCCTTTGAAGACCATGATTGACCTAAATAACTTTGGTATGTATTCATTTTAATCAGTTCACAGTTTTGTGAACTGATGTATCAGATAGCCCTTTAAAAGAAAACTGCTTATCTCTGTCTTAGATTAGTGGGTAAGTTTTAAAATGAAAGACTGGTAATTTTCATGTTATTTTGTGTGATTTCCTCCTTTTTTAAAGTATTTAAAAATAGATTTGGAGGTGGATTATTATTTTAAATCTATTCAGTTGCTTTAAGTGCAGCATTTGAACATTTAAAGTCACACCATTTTTAATCGAAAAGCTTTGTTGACAGTTGTATACTAGCTGAGGGTCTACTGATATTTTTTGTGATCTCTAGATTTTGTAAACTATTTTAAAAGTGATACAACTTTTATTTGAATAGATGGAAAGTCCCTCCTGGAAAGAGGTGATGGTCCTGCTCAAGAATTGGTGAATTCTCTGCAAGTTTTTGAAATAGCTGCAGCTTCGATGGATTCTGCACTTCATCCCTTGGTAATTAATAAGTATGGTACTTCTTCAGATAAGACAAGTGGTCTTATTAAATAGTTTTAGTACTTGAAAAATACAATTTGGTCCTTACTAATGGCCTTCTTCTTTATAGGACTCAGGAATTGGGTATAGGAGTGATAGAAAACCCAACTTGGAAACTTGGGGAGCATTGTGGGAGGGCTCTAAGGAAAGGAATAAACAGAAAGGAAATTGTAGACTGTTTAGACCAATAATAGGTAGAGCTCCATTCAAGGAAGAGCATAGGCAGAAGGATGCCTTTTGAGGATAAGCAAGAGGTCATGTGCTAAGATTGTGTTGGCCAGTGGCCAGGGGACACTAGTATGTGGCTTTGGTTTGACTTCTACTATTATACTTCTAACAAGAGTTTGTAGAGGGAAGAGGAAAGTAGACAATTATTTGGTTTTAATATAAAAAATTCTTTCCATAAGTTTACATTAGGGAAGCTCTTTGCAATTTATTGGATGCAAATAATTTTAGCTTACTTCATTAAAATATGATTCATAAAAGTGCATCTGGGCAACAGGAATAAGAGTATGTTCTTGTTATGAATTTCTGATAAGACATAGTGGCCTACTTCTGTTTCCTAGTTTCTTGGGTACAGAAGTTTGAGGCCAGCCTGGTCAACAGCAAGTCTCCATCTCAAAGAAATCTCTCCCTATCTTCTTGTATTAGTAAAGGAAGAACTCTATCTTTATCTACCTTTATGTAGCTGAAATGTGAAGCCGGCCTCACTATTGAACAAGTACTTGGCTATCATTGGTAACTTCGATGTTCTATGCAATGAACATTTAACAGTGAGATGCTGTTGCGATCATAATGCTGTGGTAATCATTATGGAAATACCCACCTTAGTATGGTACCCAGAACAAAATCAGGAACACTGAACTCTGGAAGTATTATAATTGTCTTTCTTTCTTTCTTTTTTTAAGCTGGTACAGCATTTGCCTCATTTGTATATGTGCCTTCAGTACCCCAGCACTGCAGTGAGGCACATGGCAGCTCGCTGCATAGGTGTCACCAGCAAAATAGCTACCATGGAAACAATGAATATTTTTTTAGAGAAGGTACTTCCATGGCTGGGAGCAATTGATGACAATGTCAAACAAGAAGGTGCAATTGAAGCACTTGCCTGTATCCTTTATTTTGTCAAACTTGAGAAATTTTATTCAATGTTCACATAAATCTGATTTACATTTTATTTTGAAGTACTCTACATTTCACTATGATTGTATTTTATATTAAAATTTTATATAAAAACTTTATAATTGCTTAAGACAGATAACTTATTAATAAGCAGAGTGATTTTATGTAATTTTAAACTAGTAACTAACTGATCTGCTTATCTTATACTTAATATATATAATTAGTATTAATTGAATACTAGATAGGCTATATTTATGTAAGTGTATATTTCCAAGTTTCCCCAGGGGAAAATGATTAAAATAATAAAATAATTAAATTCTGATTTTTCTTCAAACTGCATAAGCTTTTGCCCTATTGAAATATATATAGGATGTACTACAAACTCTTTTTAAGGACATGGCAATTATTATTTAATTCAGAATGTGAGAACCCTGTATGTCAAAGCTGGATAAGGTCACGTCAGTAGACATCTGGTTCAGAAGTTTTGCAGCCACAGGATTAGGTTTAGTATATCTAGGTGGTGATTTTTTTATGCTTCTGGTAGGAAATTTGGAATTTTCTTAGTGTGACACTAAATTGTAATTCTTCACTGTTGGTGTGATTCTTTTATTCTGAAATGGATATCCTGGGAACATGCTTAGTAAGTTCTTACTAAAATTTTCTCCACTTACCTTTAGATAAAAACATAATTTTATAAATAAATAAATATACATGCTGGAGAGATTTTTCAGTGGTTAAGAGTACCTGTTGTTCCTAAAAGGACTGGGTTTCCTAGTACCCATGAGATAGCTTACAGCTGTTCATGACCCCAGTCCTAGGGAATCTGACTCCCTCTCTTTGACCTCAGGGCATGCAGATTGTTTATAGACAGATATGTAACCAAAACATTCATAAGTTAAAAAACATACAGACAGATAGGTACATAGATAGATAGATACATAGATAGATACATAGATACATAGATACATAGATACATAGATACATAAACGAGTAGACAGATAGGTAGATAGATAGATGTGTATCGATGTGGGTATGTCTATGCACCACATGCCTGCCTAATACCCATGGAGAGTACAAGAGGACATGAAATCCCTGGGTCTGGAGTTATTGATAGTTGTGAGCTACTACATGGGTTCTGACTATTAAAACCAGGTCCTTTGAAAGAGTATCCAGTGTTCATAACTACTGAGCCATCTCTTCAGCCTTAATTTTATTTTGTTCATTTATTTATATTGGCTTTTTGAGGCAGGGTTTCTCTGCACAGTCCTGGAACTCCCTCTGTAGACAAGGCTGGCCTATAAATCACAGAGATCCACCTGCCTCTGCCACCTTAGTGCTGTGGTTAAAGGTGGATGCCTCTCCTATTCAGCTTGCAATTTTACGTTTTTAATTATGATAGTTAAATCATATTTTAGAAAGAAAGAGCACTAGCCTGTAAATATAGTTATAGTCCTGACAGAATTGAGCCTGGCAGGACTGTGTACATTGTAATCTCAGCATTCAAGAGGTAACCAAGAGGATGAAGAGTTGAAGGCCGTTATAGGCTTATAGGAAACCCTGTCTCAGAAAACAGTGAGGAGAAAAATGGTTAGCATATAGTATGGACATGTATAAATGTCATTTTTTTTAAATGCTGAAGTTATAATTTTGGTATACTAGTATGTGAAGACATCTACCAGGAAACTGTTTTGAAATTTCCTTGACGGCTTACTCAGGCGTAATGGAACAGTTGGATGTTGGTATTGTTCCATATATCGTCCTTTTAGTTGTTCCCGTATTGGGAAGAATGAGTGACCAGACAGACAGTGTGAGATTCATGGCTACTCAGTGCTTTGCAACACTGATCAGACTTATGCCACTTGAGGTAAGTTCATGAATTTAGTGTTTTCTATAACAATAATAATTCTTTTGTCTGTGTGTCAGGGTGCATGTGCCTGTGAAAGTCAGGGTTGAATTTAGGTCTGTCCCTATTATAATTCCTTTCTCTGGTTAAAGCATTGTAATGTATCCTTTCCCTCAAACATGTAAACATTAAAAGCAACCCTGCTATGTTAATGTATATTTTATATCTCCATGAGTAAAATTTGTTTTAATAGAATAACGATTATATGATGATCCAGGGATGTTGATTATAAATATTTTGTATTTAAATTTTTTTATGGCACTAGGAATTGAATATAGAGCCTTGTACGTGGCAGGCAAGTGTTCTATCAATTAGCTATACCCCCAGCTCATAAATATTGATCTCAAGAGTTTGATAGGTGGAGGAAATAACTCAGTGAGTAAGAGTGCTTGCTCCACAAGTCTGAGGATCTGAGGCGAGGTAGCCACACATACCTACCACTCTTGACCCTCTATGGGAAGATGGGAAGATCACTGGGACTGCCTGCTCCCAGCCTGGCTCTAGGTTCAGTGAGAGGGACTGTTGAAAGGGATGATGCTGGAGAGTGATAGAGCAGAGCAGGACACTTCACATCTTTTTTTGGCCTTTATGAATGCATGAGCGCATACGCGTACAACCAGTCTGTCAAATCAATATTGAAACTTAGGTTTGGATATAGTTAGGGTATGTCTATGAACATCACAGTATGTCAAGGAATTCTGATCTGCTTAAATTATTTAAGGGGAAAAAAAATCAGACTAGTTTAGCACACAGTTAGCGGTCTATAATTGCCCTCCTCCCCAATTTATTGTGTCTTGAAAAGGAACAGAAACACTTTGTACATTGTGACATTTTGTCTCCGGCTCAGGATTAGATTTAATAGTTCTTTTCATTTTCATCAGCCCAGCAAGGGCCTTCCTAGATGAAGCTGGCTGGCGAGTTAGAAAATGACACTAGTACATTGGTGATCTTGCTTAAACTCTTTCCCAGTCTGGAGTACTTTTGCTGCTGAATTGTACAGATGTTAACAAAATATAAAAAGGTTTTAGGTATTCATTGGGACTTTTATATACCATATTTTGAGATTGAATACCCGAGGACATCAGAACACTATGAAACTAACAGTTTTCAATAGCATGGAATGTAAGTTAGATTACATATCATTGTTTCTTTATTAACACTTGTTGCAAAATAAAGTTCTAATTGTGTCTTTAAAATACCTCAAGTATATTTTCTTGGTCTAATGTAAATACTTTTAACATCTTTTGAAATCTTTATATTCATTTACCCTCAAATTTTCATACTATTTTAAATTAATTTTTTTCTGTGTGTATGTTTGTCTGGGTAAAACTGAAATCATTTTGATAACATTTTAGGATGAAATTAAGTAAATTGCTTGTACTGCCTAGTGAGAACAAGACTTTTGAACAACATAGTGAGACCTTGTCCAACTGTGTCCGTGCCCCCCACCCCCAGGGCAAATGGAACAAGGGTGACAGGGTCCCATGTAGGTCAGGTTGACCTTAAACTCTCTGTGTAGCTGAGCACGAGCTTGAACTCTGCCTCCAACCATTGAGTGCTACAGATTTACAGGTATAGTTTCATGCAGTGCTGTGATTAAAGCTCAGGGCTCTTTCATACTAGTAAGGCACTTGAGAAATGAGCTACTTACCATATTTTCAGCCTAATTTTAATACATTTAAACATCATTTCAGGCAGGTATTCCAGATCCTCCAAACATGTCAGAAGAATTAATCCAATTAAAAGCAAAAGAGCGACACTTTTTAGAGCAATTATTAGATGGAAAGAAGTTAGAAAATTACAAGATCCCAGTACCAATCAATGCTGAGCTGAGAAAGTATCAGCAGGTAAGTTTATTCTTCATCTTGTAAATATGAAGTCACCTTTTCTATTTGATTTTGTAAAGTCTTAAGTTTAATGCTCTATATTGATTTCTCCTGCTCATATAAAGATTTAGGTCCATGCAAATATGTTTTACGAGAAAAAATTCTTAGGATATCTTTTTATGCTTATAATTTTCTTTTTTTCTACCCAACCTTCTAGGACGGTGTGAACTGGTTAGCCTTTCTTAATAAATATAAGCTTCATGGAATTCTGTGTGATGACATGGGCTTAGGAAAAACATTACAGTCCATCTGCATTCTAGCAGGAGATCATTGTCAAAGGTAATTTAAAATATTACTTCAAAATAAAGGTTTTAAATTCTGGTGAATGACAAAAATTGCTTAATTATCCTTTTTTTTTTTTTTAAATAAATAAATAAAGGGCCCAGGAATATGCAAGATCGAAATTGGCAGAATGTGTACCACTTCCTTCCTTGGTGGTTTGTCCACCAACATTGACAGGGCATTGGGTGGATGAAGTAGGTAAATTTTGCTCCAGGGAATATCTCAATCCATTGCATTACACTGGCCCTCCCACTGAAAGGATAAGGTAAGAGCTGAACAGCAAAGCTTCCTATTTTAATTAGAATTGAATTGTAGTTAGCTCTGATTATAACCATAGAAACTCAGCTTAATGAAGATGCCATTTTATGGAGATAGCAGAGAAGCTCATCAGAATGAAGGACTTGAGCCACTGTCCCACCCACTGTGGTTCTAAGTATTTCATGAGAAACTAGTAGCAGACATGTCAACTCTGCTCTTTTTAGGACCTTGTGGCCATAGTACCTCTTGCTCTTCTTTCCATTTTACATATTTCTGTTTCCTTTTTTCCTACTTTATTTTTTTCTTTTTTCTTATGGTCCACAGTGGCTGTTCTAGATATACCACTGTGTGTCAATAGCTGTGTGCTCACAATCATCTTCTAAGGTTGAGTGGTCCTTCATGAGGTGGTCGAATATCAGACATTTCCATTATGATTTATAACAGTAGAAAAATTACAGTTAGGAAGTAGCAATGAGATAATTTTGTGGTTGGGGTCACCACGACATGAACTATATTAAAGGGTCACAACATTAGAAAGGACCAGTGCTCTAAGGTGTACTGTTTGGAGATAATAAGTTATAAAACATAGGTCCTGGGTCCAAGATCACTTAAATTTGTTAGTTGGGCAGAGTGAGGATTTGAACATAAGCAGTTCAAATATTTGTACTTGAGCAATCCCAATAGTGTTTCCTGGTATTGATAAATTTATGATAGGAATTCAACTCAAGCTTTAGTAAACAGGGAATATCAATTCACTCCCTCAAATCTCAAGCCTAGATCATTGCTTTAGAAACAACTAGAGTATTTGTACTTGTTCTTCCTTCCAAACATAATTTGTTTGATGTTTTCTTGACTTTATTTCTACAGTTGGTGGGTAAATAACACTGGGAAGCCCAAGCCCACATTCTCATAGCTTCACTACAATACTAAGTATGTATTTACTCTTTCACCAGAGATTTCTCAGTACTGAACATGATAGACTAGTTGTGAGTCATGTTCAGAGGAGAAAAGATTGTAAATAGTTCAATCTGTTCTGATGCTTCATCTCTTTATTCACTACGGGGACATAGGATTGATAAGATCCACTTAGCCTGGGTGGAAAAGGTGTCCCAAAAGAAGAAATATGACAAAGTGTTTGCCATATTTTGAATTAGGTGCTCATCTTTTATCAGAGCCAGTTCTGCATGTGGTCTGTTAGGTGTAGAGTAAACAAAATGCTTAGTAGACAGATTGAAGCACTTTACACTGTAATAGTGTCTGTGTTACACTACCAAAATTGTATTAAGATGGCTGTGGTGATGCATCCCTTTAGCCTTTAATCCCAGCACCCTGGAAGCAGAAGCAGGCAGATCTGTGAGTTTAAGGCCAGCCAGGTCTAAATAAGTTCCAGGACAGTGAGGGCTACACAGAGAAACCCTGCTTCTAAACAAAACAAAACAACAACAAAACCCACCCCCCCTAAAAAACCCCAAACAACAAGAAAAAGAACCCAAAATTGTATTAATAAATTAATAATTCCTGTTTTCTAATTTTTCTTAAAGGTTGCAGCATCAAGTAAAAAGGCATAATCTGATAGTAGCTTCGTATGATGTTGTGAGGAATGACATAGACTTTTTTAGGTAAGAATTAAAATATTCTTTAGAAAAATTAGTATTGATTGGTGAGAGGGAAGATAAGATAGGGTCATGTGGGTGTTGAATATGAACAGCATATATACTTGGTTTACATGTATGAAAATGTCAGCCAAACCATCACTTTGTACAGTGAATGCATGCTAAGTTAAATTCAAAAACTTAGTTGGTAGAATGTACAAAAGAGATTCATTTACTCTGGATTGTGTAGGTATATATGTATAAGTATACCTTATAAAATTCATGCATCCATTCACATCAGAATTGTAGGTTTTTCTATGTTTTTTCTATTTCTGGAATATAAGAAAAATTTGATATCAAAATTGTAAACAGTTTCTACTTCTAAGATTGTTTTTTTATAATGTTTAATATATGGGAAAAGTTAACACTTTTTATTTATTTTTCTTTAGAAATATTAAATTTAATTACTGTATTCTTGATGAAGGCCATGTCATAAAAAATGGAAAAACCAAATTGTCAAAAGCAGTTAAACAACTGACTGCTAACTATAGGATCATTCTTTCCGGAACACCAATCCAGGTAATTATTTACTGCTCTTCTTGTTTAAAACAAAAATGGCAATTTTGCCAGGTGCCATGGCATTTAACAGTAAATTAAGGAGTCTTTTAGCTTATAAAGGTAACAAAAATTTTCAGTAGTTAAATTGTGTTTACAAAGGTTTCTTTGGTATATATCAGTAGCTAAGCTGGACAGGTTTGGTTGGATTGGGTTGGATTTTTGTCTTGTATTGAAGACAGGATCTTACTATGTAGCTCTTGGCTGGTTTGAAATCCACTATATATCAAGCTGGTCTAAAATTCACTGTAATCTCCTGCCTCTGCTTCCTAAATGCTGGGATTACAAATGTGCATGACCGCAACCAGCTTTTATCTGGCCTGACCTGACATAATGAATGTTTTAAAATACTTTGCATTTATATATTTTTAAATTTTATGTGTGGGAGCATTTTACGTGTGTACTCTATATAAGGAACCCACAGAGATCAGAAGAGGGTGTCACATTCTGTGAGATTGGTGTAAGCCAACATGGAGGTGTTGGGAACTTGTAGTTTTAGGTCTTAAGTCCTTGGGATCGCACATCAGATATCCTGCATATCAGATATTTATATTACGAATCATAACAATCAAAAAATTTCAGCTATAAAGTAGCAGTGAAATAATTTTATGGTTAGGGGGTCACCACAACATGAGGAACTATATTAAAGGGTCACAGCATTAGGAAGATTTAGGAACTACTGTTTTAAGAGTTAGAAATGACTAATATTTAAACACTACATGTTTAATAATCAACAGATACGCCCTTTATTTACAATGTTTTTCTAAACAATATGTTTTTGGTTTTTTGGTGGCATTATTTTGTTGTGTTGGAGATCAAACCCAGGGCCTCAGAGATTTGAGGCAGGTGTAACATCTAGATTAAACCCCTAGCCTAAAGTTGTCTTTTAAGTGCATTAAAAGGGAGAAGGGATGGTTGCTATGGTATCACAGTGACTGGGTCCTGGTGGTATCAGGTGGCGGAGACCTGGCCTCGAGATTCAGCTGCTGGTGGGCAGGTATACTGATGTCAGTGGACTATGAGCTTTCAGAACCCCTAGAGAGAATACAAAGTTCTGGTTGTCGTGGTACTGTAAATTGAATTCATATATTTGGGGTGGCACAGATTCCAATTTTCTAAGGACAATGCCTCTGAGCCAGTCTGGCGCTTGCAGTTGTCAGAAAGAAGCAACTTCCAATCTGAACTTAATAAAAGCAGACATGAAAAACTCCAGTTGGATGAAAAAGGCTTCTTGTAGCTGGGGTGACTTTCATAGGTGTCCATCTTGAGACATACCTTATACAGAGAGCTGCAGAAGGGTCAGTGAGGTCTCAGTAATATCATATTGGTTATTGTCTGAAACCACTTGATGTTATAGCTGGTAGTGCTTAATGTTCAGATTGTCATTCCTGAAGAATAGTTTTCAGTGTTAAAACACATGACAGTGCAATAAATGGAAAACCGTGAACAAAATAAAGCTGTCTTCACAATAAAATAAAGATGTCTTAATAATAGGGAGGAGGGAATACTTTTAGGTTTCATTATTAATATGTGTGCACACACATGTATATGTACATATACACAAATGCATATACATACATATATGTATTTATACACATACACTTATATGTATACACACGTGTATTTGTATACACACATGTATATGTGTATACACATATGTATATTCACATACACACATATATGTATATACACATACATACATATTTTGGTTTTGCAAGACCTGGCTTTCCTGGAACTCATTCTGTAGACAAGGCTGACCTTGAACTCAGAGATCCGCTTGCCTCTGCTTCCTGAGTGCTGGGATTTAAGGTGTGTGCCACCATGTTCAGTAATTTTTAGTTTAGGTTTTGTTTTGTTAGTTTAAGGTTACAGCTTGTGCTGGATTGAGACATCAGAAGGTTTGTGGTTTTGTCTGGTTAAAGGTTATCTTTTTCCCTTTACTCTTTTAATAGTTATTTTGAAGCTGTCAGATTTCTGCCCTTCAGAGCTTTAGTAGATTCTCTATGTTAGAGAACAGCTGTACATGCTGAACCAGAGCCTGAACTGGATGAGGAGGCTTCTGAAGAGGCAAAAAAGTGGGGAGGCACATTAGGTTCTAGATCTATTGGGAAATGTTATTTTCAAAACCAAAGAAAAGATAATTAGTTTTTCTTTTTTATGCTCAGAACAACGTTTTGGAGTTGTGGTCACTATTTGATTTCCTCATGCCTGGATTCTTGGGTACTGAACGCCAGTTTGCTGCTCGATATGGTAAACCTATATTAGCGAGTAGGGATGCACGAAGCTCCAGTCGAGAGCAAGAAGCAGGTAAGAAAGCGTTAGAGTAAGTCCCCATGGTTGTATGATTTACTGCAGACATTTAAAGCTGTCTGTCTTTTCACCGTTGACAGGTGTTCTTGCAATGGATGCACTGCACCGCCAAGTCCTGCCCTTCCTTTTGAGAAGGATGAAAGAAGATGTCTTGCAGGATCTTCCACCTAAAATTATTCAAGACTATTACTGTACTCTTAGCCCTCTCCAGGTTAGAAATGTGTTCATTGTCATGACTGAAAGAATATTATTAAAACAGCTTTTTAGTTTTATTAGATGCCTATAGAAAATTAAACTTTTCTTAGATTATTTGGTGATTTTTATAGCCATATTCCTTAAATCTTGCAGTGAATACTAGAGTATGAACGTGAACCACATCTCACTTTAGTAGGGGAGACTAGAGATTTCACTCCAAAGGAATAGCATATTTTCTCTAAGGATGATCTGAATTTTGTAGATTGAAATATAGAGATCAATGCTCTTCTCGCCTCTAAATGTAAGGAAATAACCCTCTGGAAATTCACCACCACTTTCTCATTAAAGCATTTATGACTTTTTTTTTTGGCAAAGCAAAACTTTTAGCCTCATTGCTCTTGTACTTTGAGGCTACTATTGAATAAATTAGGCTTACTTGAGCACAGGTGTTACAGAAAATTGTGACAGTTGATCCGTATTGGAATTGGGACAGTGTGACTAGTGGGCAGGTGCCGTATGAATGTGCTTACAAAGGGGTGATTTATATCCCCAGCAGAAAAGAATGGGATAGCATGGGATTTTACCACACATAGTGGCACATGATTTCATGATATAAATGTGTATTTTTTGGAATTTTTATTTAGTATTTTCAGACCACTGGTAACTGAACTATGGAAGCAAAAAGGGGTAGAGAGGGTCCCAGTATAAACCAATCTTTATTGGGGCTAGAATCTGTCTGTGAATGGTGTCGCATCACTCTCAGGGCAGCATTATAGATATTATATAATTCCTCCTTTTTGCTAATATGGCAAAAGTGAGAAAAAGGAAGTAACTCGCATAACCTAACTGTTACAGTCAAGTGTAAAGTCTTGGTCAGTGGGATCTTACTGTGTATGAAGTATTGGATGTTTTCTTATTGTGTTCCTAGAAATTTTTGCCTGATTCTGACTTTATACACAGAGACTATTACAAGAGGGTTTATTGTGAGTTTTTTTCTTGTACCCTCCTAAGGATATAAATAGAAACCATTTCTCTCATATTTTTCAGCTCGAATGGTTAGCTTATGCTGTTTTCATATTAGTTGGTTTAGTAAGGTCAAATGAAGCAAAGACTGAAGACTCCTGCCAAATTTTCTCTTTTCTCCCCTCGCACATATTAGTGTATCACTCATGAGCCACCTTGGGTTTAGTGGGCAGGGCATTTTTCTGGAGGCCAAGAGCTCTGCTTCTTCTGTGCTTCAACTCTCCGGTAACCAGTTCTTTCATTCAAAAACTCTGTTTTTTACTATTTTTTGAAAGGAAGCTGGGATAGTGGCCTTTAATTCCAGCATTTGGGAGGCAGAGGATCTCTTGAGTTTTAAGCTATTTCGGCTACAGGATGAGTTTCATGACAACCTGAACATAGACCCTGTCTCGGAAAAAGAAAAACAAATTTCTTCAAAGGAATGTTTTAAGAGTAATGAGATACTTTTTGCCTTTGGGAGGGGGAAGAAATATGTGGCAGTGTCCTCATGATAATGGTAATAGTATAGTCTAGAACCTGTAAGTAATCTGGAGAAAGAGCCAGGTGGTGGTGGCAGCCTATGCTTTTGATTCCAGCACTGGGGAGACTGAGGTAGGAGTATCTCTAAATTCTAGGACAGCAAGGACTCAAAAAACAGGAAAAAAAAAATCTGGAGGAAGACACTCTAGAGGAGAGTGACATTTGGCTTTGTTAGCACTTATGGGTTTTGTTCTCTTTGTCAGATTTTGTTTTCTTTTGCATTTTGTTAGCCAACACAAGGTAACACTTTGGACTAGCACTTACATTCTTTTAAAATCTGGTCTTAGAATGTACTTACAGGGTTTTGTTTTGTTTTTTTTTAATAGTTCTATGTTTAAAAAAGACTTCTCAGATATTTGTAAAGAATCTGATTCCCTTTTATTGGTACTATATTTTCTTAATTCATGGAAAAATTTAATGTGTATTTAATACGTTGCAAGTTGCAGCTAAACTTGACACATTAATTTTTATTAAAAATGTTTTCTGAAAATTTAATTTTAAAGGAACTTAAACACAGATGGAATCGATGATCTCTAATACTAATAATGAGGTATAATTGTCATAATTTGCTTTCTTTTATGGAGGCTGGTTTCATTTACTGTTCTTGGCTTTACTAGATATATGTCTGGATACTTGTTAAATGTACACTGCTTCACAGGTTCAGCTTTATGAAGATTTTGCGAAGTCTCGTGCCAAGTGTGATGTGGATGAGACTGTGTCTTCAGCTGCCCTTTCAGAAGAAACAGAAAAACCAAAGCTTAAGGCTACAGGCCATGTATTCCAGGTAGAGATCACAAAGCACTTTTAAAAATTAAAGAATGTTGGGCGGTAGTGGCACTCTGTAGACCAGGCTGTCCTCAAACTCAAAGGCCCACCTACACTTCCCTTCTTGCATGCTGGGGTTAAAGGCATTCACCATTACTGCCTGCTGGGTATCTTTCTAGATTGCTCTCCACTTCCTGAGACTCTCTGAACCTCAAACAAAGCTTGTTGTTATTAGGCTTATCTGGGCTAGGGGAACCCCTGTATCCTCCTCCTTTGCACAGGCAGTTCACGATGCCCATTGGGCTTTCTTATTCATTCATTCATTCATTCATTCATTTAGATATAGGCTCTGGGGATCTGAAGTCTGTTGTCATCTTGTGGTGTGGCAAATGCTTTGTGAGCTAAACCATCTTGCCAAGCTCTGAACTTGGAGGGAGAATTTTCTAGACTGATGGAATAGCAAAGAAAGGATACAAAAATACAAAAACTGGTATAAAAAAATGGAATTACTTAAGTTGGTTTCCCCCTTTTAAAGGCATTGCAATATTTACGGAAACTGTGCAACCATCCAGCATTGGTCTTAACCCCTCAGCATCCAGAATTCAAAAGTACTACTGAAAAACTGGCAGTCCAGAATTCTTCACTTCATGATATTCAACATGCCCCTAAACTTTCAGCTTTGAAGCAGGTATGTCTTTTAATGATAAGATAATGTGTTCCAAATTTATGATATTAGAAGATTACTGATGAATTTACCTTTTACTATATTTTTGAATTTGGCTTACTAAACTTTCTTTTTCCTCCTGAGACAGAGTTTCCCTATGTGATAGCTCTAACTGTAGACCAGGCCGACCTTGAACTCAGAGAGATCTGTGTTGGTATATTGTGTATTCATGGCTTGGCTCTGTCCTCTGATATTTCAGACTATTTTTATTTAATATACAATGTATCACCATAGAGATCTGCCTGCCTTTGCCTCCTGAGTATTGGGATTAAAAGTATGTGCCACCACCACCCAACAGTGTGTCATTGACCCTACAGTCTGTTATCTTCCAGAATAATTACACAAAGAAAGAGTATTACATCAAAACTACTCTTGAAATTTTAATATGATTACAGGACATGCCCATGCAACTACTATAATTGTATTTAATTTTCAACCTAATTTTGAATAAATAGAATAAACATTTAGAAGTATATTACTACAAAAACCAAGCAGAAAACAATCTGGCATGTAGTAAAAATATTCAAAATTTGATATTAGATTTTTTTAATAGATCAACCACAGCTTTGCATGCTGTATTGTTAAAATGAATATAGTTATAAAATTATAATGGCATCTGGCCATTTTTTTTACATGTAGTCTAATATAGTAAAATTCAAACAGCTAATTTTTTTATACAGCTTATAAAAAACTCACATGGCACTTTAACTGTGCAATTCTGACATTATGTTCAGTGTTGTACGGTAGTCCCCAAGAATTCAGTACCCTAGAACTGCAGCCTGCCGAGCAGTCACCTACCACCTTCTTCCCTTTGCAATCTTTAACCTATTTCCATGATTCTCCTCTTTATTTCATGTAGATAGAATCATACAATGTGTGTTTTGACTGGCTTTTTTTTTTTTTAAACAACAACATCACAAAAGCTGGCCCAGAATTTACAATGTAGGCCAGGCTGGCATCAAAGTCACAGAGCTGCCTCCTCTCTGAGTACTGAGATTAAAGGCGTGTTTCACCACATATTTTATCTTTTCACATAAAAAGGTTACTTTATAGCTTTTGTTTGGGACATCATTTCACTGTCTTGAATTAACATTTACTAAATCTGATGAGTATCAGGGAGTTTTAGCCCCATCTACTGATAGGTGAGTAGGTTACAGATAAATTTAACCTTTTTTTTTTTTTTTTTCATAAAAATACTTGCAGTAGAAGGTATTTGTAGTAGCAAATATTTGTTATTTACTTCCACTAACTAGCTATGTAATATTTTCTTCGTCTAGTTGCTGTTGGACTGTGGCTTGGGAAATGGCAGTACTTCTGATGGTGGCACAGAGTCTGTCGTGGCTCAGCACCGAATACTGATCTTCTGTCAGCTCAAAAGCATGCTTGACATAGTAGAACACGACCTGCTCAAGCCTCACCTGCCCTCTGTCACTTATTTGAGACTAGATGGCAGCATTCCCCCTGGACAGAGGCATTCCATCGTTTCGCGGTAAATAGCTCCTCAACTGTTAATATAAACCAGAATTAGTATATTTGTTAATACTTTTGTAGGCATTTGCTTCAAGAAATGTTTTCATTTTGGTAAATACCTGCAGGTGTGTTACTGGGTAATCTTTAGATACAGAACTTCAGAAATACTGTGATGAAGTAAGTAGGGAAAGTATAATGGAAACCTTAGATGACTAATTCCCTCACTGTTGCAGGGTTCAAGGTGAGATTCCTGTGCTTCTCTGCTTGAAAAAACAAAGTAATGTGTGTTCTGAAATACATCACTGGAGTGGCATTCTGACAAAGCAGATTCTTAGGTTCAGTCCCAAACCTCAAATGCTCTTCTATCATATTCTTTTAGGCAAGGTCTGGTCAAACCTGAGCTCACCAGTAAGGCTAATCTTGATAGCCAAATCTCTCTTGGGATTCCCAAGTCTTTTCCTTCCAAGGCTGAAATTAAAGGCAGGCTACGTGTCTAGATTCTAGGGATGTGAACTCAGCATCTTGTGTAAGTGCTCTACTCCCTGAAATGTCCCTCCATCCTCTTTGTTCTTAGTGACTGTTCTAAGGATCTATGTAGTTTTAATTTTGATTTCCTTGACAGCTAGTGATGTTAAATGTCTGCTTTTGTTCTGTTTCATATATTTAACCCATTCTATTGCATCTTTAAAAATTGTCTGTTCATTTCATTAGCCCATGTATTGGTTGAGTTGTTTAATTTCTTGATATTTGTGTTCATTGTATATTGTCTGTATTAATTAATCCTCTATAAAGTTTTCGAAGACTTTAATCTCAGTACCTGGGAGGAAGAAGCAAATATATCTTTGTAAGTTCAAGGCCAGCCTGGTCTATATATCAAGTTTCAGGACAGCCAGAGCTACATAGAGAGACACTGTCTCAATAAGCAAACACTTTTCTTTGTAGAGATCTTTCATTTCCTAGGTTGTTTCTTTAAGACTTTTTCTATTTATTTCTCAGCCTGCTTGTTACTGGTATATAGAAAACTATTGATTTTGAGTGTAGATTTTGAATTGTTACTTTGCTAAAAGTTTGCTTGATCTTAATTTTCTGATGGAATCTTTAGAGCTTTCTTTCTCTCTCTCCGGTGTGTGTGTGCGCGCGTGCATGCGTGCATATGTGTGCATATGCATGTACTTGTTGGTGTTGGAATACGGAAGCTGGTATTGGAATGTCTTCCTTAATCACTTTTCCCCCTCCCTTTGGGAGACAGTCTCTAACTGAGTCTACTGTTCAGCCTAGACTAGCTGGCTAGCCCCCAGGATTTAACCTATCTTTAACATGCCTATCTTTTATGTGGGTACTGAGAATTTGAATTCAGATCCACAGCAAGCATTTTAACCAGTAAGCCATCTTCCAGCCCATGATATATTTCAGTATTTCTATTTTTTAATGAATTCCTGCTTCATATCCTGTATTAGCTTCCTCATTTCAACCCTTTCCTTTTTAAATATATTTAGATGTTCGTTTGTATCCTTTTTAATTTCTTTAAACATTGTTAGAATTTTCCTTCTTGAGTATTTCGGATTTCATCTGACTCGGTCTCCTTGATGTCCACATTTGCAGGGCTTATACTGTTTGAGTTTTTCCATGACTCTTGATTTCTTTTGTTGGGACTTGCACATCTAGGTTTTTGAGGGGTTCCCCTTTTCTTTTCTCCCCACTTCCCTTTTACTCTCCTTCCCCTCAGTGTTGTCTTTCTGCTCGAGTATTTCAGTGCTCAGAGAGGTCTGAGATGTCATTCCTCCCAGTGAACTAGGAACTCAAGCCTAGATGTTTAGGGTGGTGTTGTGCTCAACAGCACCACTCTTTAGAGTGTTAACTGCAGAAGCAAACATGACCAGCCCAGTTAGTTAAAAACAATCATCTTTTTTAACTTCAATCACTGTTGGCATAACAAACACAGTAGTAGAGAGATATTTAACGTTAGGAAGGGAAGTAGGCTAACTAATCATGGGGGTTAGTATTAACCAATGGGAAAAACCAGGGAAAGGTAAGTAGATGAGGGTTTGGAATATTCGGATCTACAGAGCATATAGATTAGTAAAAGGAGCAGGGAGTGGGCCAGTGGCCCAGAGCACTTGCTGCTCCTTTAGAGGACCCAGATCCTATTCCGAGTGCCCTCATGGTGGCTAATAACTGCTCACAACTCCAGTTCCAGGGGGAACCCAATACTGTCTTCTGGCTTCCTGGTATACCAAGCATGCATGCAGGCCAAATTCATATATATAAAAGACGATTTAGAAGGAACAGGATGGGGTATAAGGAAGAGATGAAAAGGAGTAGGCTGTACAGAAAGCAGGATGCACAATAGAATGTCTGTAGAAACATAAAGTACAAACATAAAATCTAATTGAGCAATGCAAATGCAAGAGTGTTTTAAAGGAAGGCCAGGCAAACTAGATTTTAAAATAGGTAGCAGAATCAAGTCAGGCATGCCTGACATTCCTGCAGCTGGGAAATGAGTTGGGAGTTCAAAGCAATCTCTGAGAGCAGCCTGGGATGTATGAGAAACCTGGAGTGAAGGAGGAGGACTAGTGGAGAAACAGGAGTGGAGAGTAGGTCAGACAGCATTTTCCTTGTTAGAAGGGTTTCTGAAGATGGTGGTGGGGAAGGTGCAGTTTGTAGCTCCATTTTAAGCTTGAACTGTGTGTATTAAGTGTCTGAGAATTCAGAACAAGAGGCCTTTTGGGTTGCATTCTCCTTAATGCCCAATTGCTATCAGCCCTTGCTTAGTCTTTGGAGTGCGGGGTTTATGGAAATTTCCCTATCATGCATATTCCTTATGTTCTGGAGATAAGTCCAAGGTACAGAAAGTACCCGTGACTGTTCTATTTATTTGTCCTTTTGGCAAGGGGCCTGGCTGCCTCCCTCAGCATCTGCGTCTGTAGTCTCTACCCAGTTTCAGTTTTGGCCAGTTCTCTCTTCATCAGGTGATCGTGACAGTGTCCTCATTTCCTGCATAGATGCTCAAGTAGAGGCCCAGAGACTCGCCTCGGCTTCATGCTGGCTGTTTTTGCAGTTGTAGAATTGGAGAGCTGGAAGGGGCACCCCACAGAAAGCTCCTGCTCACCTTGGCATAGATAGGCACAGGGTGTGAGGCTGCTCCTCTGCAAAGCTCTCACCTGGCTTATTTCCTTTGTTTTCAGTTACTGTATTTTGTAGGGGAGGGTTATATTTATTATCCTTTTTTTTCACAGTGGATCACACTGAAGAAACTTCTAATCCGCCATCTTACCCAGAAGCGTGGCTGCTAATTTAAATGTTAGTAATAATTGTCTTTCCCTAGAGTCCCCATGAGTATCTTCTAAGAATATAGCAATCCTGAATGTTTGCCCTGTCTTCCCTGGAAGGTGGGTCCTACTCCCACTCATCTGTTTATAGTTGGGACTTTTAATTAAAATATTTACATTTTTGTGACTTACTCTATATCTGATATAAAATGCAACCTTTTGGGCCTTATTTATGTTTATGAAATTTCTGATAAGCCTTAAAATGGATTCTTTTTAGTACAAATTTGCATGTATGCATATATGTACACAATAAACTGTTATGTTAGAAATATGTAATAGTTCAAGAGTACAGTTAATGTTGGAGAAGTCAGGGGCAGGAGCTTGATTGAGGTAGCTGGTCACATTGCATCTGTACTCAGGAACTGGAGAACAATGAATGTGGGATCATCTATTTGATTTCCCTTTTCATTTAGTCCAGAAAACCTCCCTATTTGATGTACCGCCCATATTTTGGGCAGGTGTTCCCACCTGAATGAGCCTGATCTAGAAACTCCCTCACAGACAAAGTTAGTGACTCACTTACAAGATGATTCCGAATCTCATCAAGTTGATAGTGAGTTCAGCTGTTACAGTATATTCAAAGACTGTTATCATCTCAGTGAGAAAATCCACAGCTATGTATCATCTTCCAAATGACTCTAGCTTGTGAGATCTCACAAGAAGACACCTCAGCTGAGAAGATGCCCCCACCAGAGTGGCCCTGGGCTAGCCTATGGTTCATCTAATTGATGTGGGAATGACCAGCTTACTGTGGGCTGTGCTACTCCTAGGCTGGTGGTCCTGGCTGTTCTATGAAAAGCCCAGGAGCACTCTCCCATGGCCTCCGCTTCACTTAATGCCTTGTGTTCCTGCCTTGACTTCCTTGATTGATGAACTGTGATCTCAGAGTTCTAAGCTAGAATAAAACCCTTTTCCCCCCAGCTTGCGTTTGGTCATGGCGTTTATCACAGCAATAGAAATCTTAATTAAGACAGACGTAAGTTTCTAAAACTTACTAAAGGATCCCGAGTAAGAAATTACTAACTATTTTTGTTACTTACGTTTGTAGGTTTAACAATGACCCATCCATTGATGTTCTTTTACTTACAACTCATGTTGGTGGCCTAGGGCTTAACCTGACTGGTGCTGACACTGTGGTATTTGTGGAGCATGACTGGAACCCTATGCGAGATCTTCAAGCCATGGACCGGGCCCATCGTATCGGGCAGGTAAAAGTCATCAAACACAGAATTCAAATTCTTGCTTTCATGTAAGAAGCTTTGTGACTTGGGACATATCTTTCCCATCTGCTGTAATGTCATTTGTACTACTACCTTCTGAGCTGGCTAAGAAAGCATGGGTCACTTTCCATCCTGATGTTCTATGACTAGACAAAACCCAGTTATGTATAAAGGGGCTGGCTTGACAAACCCAGTTTACCACAGATTGTTTTCTTTAATTCAGAAACGTGTGGTTAATGTCTATCGGCTGATAACCAGAGGAACCCTGGAAGAGAAGATCATGGGCTTGCAGAAATTCAAGATGAACATAGCAAACACTGTTATTAGCCAAGAGAATTCTAGTTTACAGAGCATGGGGACTGAGCAGCTTCTTGACTTGTTTACTCTGGATAAGGTAAAGAGCTTTTTACCTTCTTTCAGTCTTGGTGGTTATCTGTGATGATCTGTGAGGGTGTAAGCACTCAGAAGTTTGCCAGACCGCTGTGGTCCAGTCTTCTGAGGTTAGTAAGTAAGCACTAAGAATAGTAAATATGTTCGTCTCACTTTTCTATAAGTTTGTGTTTTTGCATGTGTGTACAGGGCCTCTGGAGGCCTAAAGAGGGTATTGGATTCTCTGGAGCTGGAGGTATAAGGTGGTTGTGAGCTGCTCATTGTGGTGCCACAAGAGCATCACACCTCTTTAACTGTTGAGCTACCTCTCCAGCCTCCAACAAAGCATGTTACTTCAGTGTGTGGGGGCAGTTGTTACACACCCAGCACATTGGGGTCAGAACAAACTTCCTGGAGTTGGCTCTCCTTCCACCGCCTGGCTGCTAGGGGGCACCACTCAGGCTGTCGGACTTGGGGACAAGTACCTTTGCTTACTGAGCCATTTTGTGAGCCAATGAATAACTTTGGCCACATCAATTTCTCCATGTTAGATGTTTGAAGTCTTGGTCTTTGTATTGCCACCCACGTGTTATCTCAAGGTTTCTTCCTTTGTATTTTCCTTCCAGGGATCTTGTAATCTCTGGAGTTTATGGAACTCGTGGTTGGGTGTTTCCAGTCTAGATCCTAATAATTAGCAACTTTAAAATTAACTTCTGAGGTCTACATGTATTACAAGGTGTTAAGATAACATGAAATTATACCACACACACAGAATGATACAGGCACTGAAAGCAGACTGTCAATAGATACTAATGTTATTATTATTATTGTAGGCTATTAAACTTGTAATCTATTAGATAACAACCTAATATGGAGATGTTGAGACCTTTAATCCCAGAACTCTGGAAGCCACGGCAGAAAGATCTCTAGGGCCAGCCTGGGCTAAACAGCAGGACCCTGTCTCTCCTTCCTCCCTCTTGGGCCTTGTCTCTTTTCATTTTATTGACTGGCTGACTGAGACATGTCTTCTATATCTCGGACTAACTGTGAACTTGCAGTGTAGCAGAGGATGACTTTGGACTCTTGATTGTCCTGAGTGCTGGGAGTACAGGCATGCCCCACCATGCCCAGTTTTGTGTTGTGCTGGGGTCTAATACAAACAGAGCTTACAGTGTGTGAAGATACTCTACCCCTGAGGTACTCGCTGGCCTCTCTGGCTTCTTTTTTCCAGTGTTGGAGATTGAACTCAAGGTCTGGTGCATGGTAGATAGCCATTCTACCTCAAGCTACAACCTTTGAGAGCCTCTCCTTTTATTTTTTGAGACAGTGTTTCTCTCTCTGTAGCCTTGGCTGTAGACCAGGTTGGCCACAAACTCAGAGAGATCTTTCTACCTTTGCCTCTGGAGTGCTGGTACTTAAAAGCATAGGTGCTCCATCACTGCCCAGCAACTTCTTTTCTGTTTTAAAAAGATATTTCTAAAGTTAATGACCTCATTTTAAGCCAGGCAGTGGTGGCAAACACTTTTAATCTCAGCACTCAGGAGGAAGAGGTAGGCAGATCTGTGAGTTCCAGGACAGCCAGGGCTATATAATGAGACCCTGTCTTAAATAAACAAAAAAACTCATGTTTATCTGCCAATGTTTCATTTAGGATGGTAAAGCAGAAAAGTCTGACAGCTCTACTTCTGGAAAATCCAGCATGAAATCAGTTCTTGAAAACCTGAGTGACCTCTGGGATGCCGAGCAGTACGATTCTGAGTACAGCCTGGAGGCCTTCATGCGTTCACTTGAGTAGCTGCTGCAGATGGATGTTACTGCTGCTGCTTGAGTTACATTCTGCTGATATTCAGCAAACTCCTAAGTCTGTGGAGAACTTGAACTGAATGTATAAATAGATCTGAAGAATATTCAGCATAGTGCTGGCTCTTGTTTCACTGGGGAACAAGTTATTCTCAAATATTTGCACTGTATTAAATTTAAATGTTAATGTGAAAAGGTTTAAATTTTACACGCTGAACAGCTGCAGACAGGAAGCGGCCAGGTTTCCATGTGCTACCAGGAGGTGCTCTTCCCAGGACAGCCTCCTCTACAGTCACTTTGTCCACGATGAGATCCGCCAGTGCTGTGGTTCGTGTGCATTTGTTCTCTTTAAAATAGTACTTCTTTTTATAATTGAATACAAATAGGGCTTCTTTTGTATAAAGCCTTAATGAGCCATACTTTTCAGAATTTCAGAATGACTGAAATATTAGTCACCTCTAGAGCATTAAAATGTTAAGCAATGAATTGAACCAGGCCCTGTGGCAACCTTTGTATATTTAATGCAGATGCATAGTGTTTTTCAAATCTTTATTAACATCATTTTGTTCACTTTTAAAGTATAACTTCTAAATGCAGGTACTAGTATATTTAAGGCTATAATAACATCCTATTAGAGGGTGGGTTTTTGTTTAATTTATCTAATGGCTAGGATATAGCCAGATTCAAAGAATATATGTACTCAGTAGGTTTCAATCATGTATATATGTGTGTGTGTATGTGTGTATATATATATATACACACACACATATATACATACATATATATGTGTGTAACTATGAACACACAGTTTTCCAGACATAGATTTTACACTGCTTAAAATTCCAAGCCCTGTGGTGAAGGCTGTTTACTTTAATAGAGCATGACTGATACCTGGAGAAAAACTGCTAATTACACACACGCATACAAGGATACACATATCTATATGTACAGTGTCCATCCCACACCCAGTGTGTCTGGTTTGGGCACTAAAATCATGTAGTTATACCAGACAGCAATAATAACTGAGCATGGAGCTAATGAGCTAGTGTTAAAACAGCTCAGTGGTGAGGGTGGGTACCTGTATATAGATATGTATGTATGTGTATGTATATAATTTTATAAATTTCCATATAAGTTAATACATGCCTGTGTATACACACACGTGTGGAATATATTTGTATATATATGTACAGGTAATAAAATCCCTAAGGTTTTTGTCTGGTCCTACACTTAGGCATCAACTTAAAACCATCAGACCTCAATTGTACAATAACAAGGGTTTTGTTTAAAATAATTAAATTCTACAGCATTTAGATATGAAGTTTGTCACACTTGAGTAGCCTGGACAACCATACTGTAATAATGAACTTAGCATTCCACAGGAGAATAAACATCAAATTCTAAAGTCTGTGCAATTGTGTGTTGTTTACAGTTAAGATTAAACAACCGGCCCTGATATGATAAATGGGTTTTTGAAAATCTACACTTTTTCATATCTAAGGTTTATATTCAGATATAGTAGACCAAAAGGAAAACTCATGGTTTCATTTAGAATATACAGTATACTTGAGTGTTTTTATATTTATTTGATATTTGCATATCTTCTAAAAGCAGGGAGCAATTTTATCATCAAAAAACAATAGACAGAAAATTCACACTAATATAATTTTTTTTCACAACATAAAAAGTCACAACGAGGAGCAGATATTTAGGCAACTGAGAGTTCACAGGTTTAATCAGAAAGTGCTTTTGTATACTGATTGTTTCTCAAAGGGTGGGAGAGAATGTTATTCTGTCCTTTCTGTAGGGACAGTATCTCTTTCAAAACCTTTTATTGTAAGATGTGAAATCACACATTCTAGTTTCCCAAACAAAGGAAAACACATAACTCAGAACTTAGAATCCTGCTCCTGAGACAGTGGGTGTCCAGCACTGCTGTCAGCTGTGTGCGATGATGTGTTGGTTATGTTTTAAAATGTGGGTCTGGGATAAACATGGTGTAGCATTGGTGCTGAACTGGGTCATGAGCCCAATGGAATCCATTGTACTACTGTTTGTTGTTGAAATTTATTAAATAATTAAAAATAATAACATTTAAGGTTGATCATATGCTAACTGTTTCTTGTAGGAAAGTCTTTAAAATTTGAAGTTCTGGTGTAATTGACATTTACACATACTCAATAAATCCTGGCCTTTAAGCAGAGCGAAGACTAGGCACACATTTATAGAAGCTTGGTCAATTATAAATATTCCAGGGGAGCCATTCGAAGGTGTGACAATGTATCTGATCTCAGAACCAAGCCAGATTAGGCTTGCAGGGGGCATGGCCAATTAAGTGGCACATAATAGAACTGGGTATGGTGGCACATGCCTTTAGGCCCAGTACTAAGGAGGCAGAGGCAGGTTCAAGGTCAGCCTTGTCTACAGAGTGAGTTCTAGGACAGCCAGAGCTACACAGTGAAACTGTCTCAAAAAACAAGAAAAACCTAACACCAATGCAATAAAATAAATGCTCTGTTCCGTGCCTCTGTTGAGTACTGCCCTCCAGTCTAACTGAACCTTCAGACTTCAGCCTCCCAGGACATAGCAGACACCGGTAGGATTAAGTGACTTTAATTGCAGGGACATCTGTTATCAACTGTCAGAAAAACCAGTGTGAATTAATACAATAAAAACTTGAGTTTTGATACCAATCATTTGAGAATGTTTGCTTGTCATACTAAGCACTGTCAACCTAAAAACAATAAAACACACATAAAGAGCGGGCTGGAGAGGCGTCTCAGTGGGTGAAGACACTTGCCGCTGAGTCTTACAGCCCAAGTTCCATCTCCACAGTCTTTGAGCACGTGCCATCTAGCTGCAAACCATTCCAGTGTCTCAGTTCATTCTGAGTCTGTCTCCCACAGCAGTCCGCTCCGCAGTCTTCCCTGATATTGCCTCTTGTGGGTTCCTAGCTCATCCTCTGAGCCTTCAAAACTTTCCTGTAAGGGTTCTTTCTACAAGTCAGTGGCACTTGCCACCTCTGGTCACATCTCTGCCCATCTCCCTATTTGTCTCAGTCAAGCCAGTATGTTCTGTGTTGTGCCTCAACATCAACCAGTTTATGCTTTAATCCCAGAACAACCAGAACCTACTGTTTTATGTTCTACGCTTGAGGGTGAATTTGAAGGGAAAAATGGAGGGGACAGAAAAAGATTTGGGGAGGGGTGAGATGGGAACAGCTGTGTCATTCATATTTTCAAACATTTGATCAGAGACTGATCTCAGCGATGTTTTGATGCAGCGCCATCTTCAGGGAAAAGCCAGTGGTCAGCAAGTCACTTATGGATCTCAACTGGATGCAGCATGCCTGTCTGAGTGCAGAGCTGTATGTATGGCTCTGATTTTAAACGAAGGCAGTAGTCACACATTCTCCTTTGGTGACCAATAGGAAAAGCCAAAGTTGGATGGTTTCATTAAAGCTTGCAGAAGGAGGAAGATAAACTTTAATAATAGTAAGGGTGGCAGTTTGAATTGTCCCCCATTGTCTCATAAGGATATTAGAAGGTGTGGCTTTGTTGAAGTGGACATGGACTTGTAGTAGTGTGTCACTGTGGGGCAGGCTTTGAGGGAGGAGTTGCCATGGTCATAGATAAATACTTCACTTCAAACCTGTGTAAAATCACACAAGATTCAAGGTAGCCTCAGAGATTTGACATCTCAGGAGCAACAGACCAGAAGAAAAACTGGAGTAGCATCTAGGTGATCTGAATATATAACGTGTTATATTTGGGATAACAATCTGGGTATGACCAACAACTTCCAGAATATATTCCTTGGATGCTCTATGGGAAATTGACCCTATCTAAAGCAGAGTGCAATCCCTGGCAAATTTCAAGAAGTTGAAATTGTTCACTTCTTTACATTTTCAATATCCCTGAGTCATTAGCCATCACAGTGCTATCTAAAAGACAAAAATAGGGGCTGGATATATGGCTGTGTTAAGAACATTGGCTTCTAGAGGACTGGCGTTCATATCCTACCATCCATATCTAACTGTATTCTCAGGGCATCCAACACCTCTTCTGGCCCCCTTGGGCATCAACTATATGCATAGTGCATAGGCACACGTGTACACAAAACACCCACACATTAAAAAAAAAAAACAAAAACAAACAAACAAAACAACCTGCCAGGAATGGTCACACATCCCAGCACTTAGAAAGCAGAGACAGAATTAAAGAATTCAGTGCCAACTTTTGGCTCTGCAGAAAGTTTGGGGCCATTCCAGGCTGTATGAGATTCTTCTTAGAAAACAAAAGACCTGATGCTTGTAAACATCCCTCACTCTGCAAAAGCATGATGACCAGGCAGTTTAGCAGTTTAATGGAAATGATGTTAACATTCAAAATGTTTTGTTTCTGAATGCCCACAATAAGAATTTTATTTTTTAATGGTCCAAATATAACAGCACCAGAAACCATGAGACAAGTGCATATTTACAAAGCATTGAAGATGTAAAGTATTACAGGACAACAATAACCAAATGACCTTGAGGAATGAAGTTATACCACACTCATGGATTAGATACACAACATTGGGTTCCTGAGCTTAATCTCCAGCACTAGACACCAAGTTGTTCACAAAACTCAGTATTGCCAGGATTCCAAATGTATTGGATTCAAATCAATTCCACTCAAAATCAGTGTTTTTAAAAGAGCTTATTCTAAAACTGAAAAAGTAAAAGGACCTGAAGGACCTTTCACACTCTGGAGGATGTTGCAGAACAGAAAGGCAGAGATCAAAATAATCAAAAGCAGGAAAGGGGACCTCAAGAGAGCCCAGGTCATGAAGCTTAATGGAACTCCAGCAATCAGCAGAGAATTGGTGGGAAAATGAACCAATGGACTGGGACAGAGCTGCCTGCAGATACATTCTGCTTTATTTTTTAATGGAGAAAGGACAGTCTTCAAAACTGGGTCCATATGCTTAAAAAGGATCTCTCTCTATAGAGATATAATTCACAGACACATGTCTGATGCTATGCAAAACTTGGCCCAACTGTGAACATATATTTTAAACTAAAGTAAAACTTAGATGAAAACACGAGAGCTAGGTATGTGGCTCAGTTGGCAAAAGCAAGCCTGTCATGGAGGAAACCCTAGCTTTCATCCTCAGCATGGAGACCTATAATTCCAGCACGAAGCAGGTAGAAGTAGGACAATGATGAGAATTTCAAGGTCATCCTTAGTTTCTTAGTGGGTTGGGAGCCAGCCTGGGCTCCTTGAGACCCAGACTCCAAAGAGGAAGGACAAAAGTGACCTTGGGTTGAACAAAGATTTCTTAGACAAGACAGACACATGTGAAAGGAATGCTTCCCCTCCCCCATCAATCTGTGCGTCCTGTTACTTGCATCCTTCTTAGGTTTTGCTTTTTGTTGTTATGATCCAACACCATCATCAAAACAGTGTATCTTTAAGGTTACAGTTCATCATGGCTAGCCAAGCAGGAGTTTGAGGTAGAAACTACAGATGGATACATACTCCTCTACTAGCTTTCTTCCAGGCTCACATTCAACTACCCACACACCCCACACAGCTCCAGGTCCACCTGTGTAGATACGACTGCCCACAGTGAGTGGGCCTGATGTGGGAATGTCTTTCTGTATGATGTGAATAGCAATCTTTAAATAAAGGAGCTGTTTTGGCCCATGATAGGCACCATAGAAAAAGTAGGAGGAACAGGGCAGAGTCAGAGAGACTGAGCCAGAAGCCCAAAGGAGCAACATGTAAGGAACACAGGTGAGCCACGGGCCACGTGGCAGACAGATTAATAGAAAATGGGCTGAGTTAAGATGTAAGCACTAGCTAGCAATGTGCCTGAGCCATAGGCCAAACAGCATAAAGTTAATATAAGTGTCTGAGTCATTTCTGGGGGCCTGAGCAGTGGTGGGCGGCTAAGGGGTCCGGATCTCAGGCCACTAGGGACCAAAGAAACCACATTGTAACATGGGCCCTCCTACTTCAATTGACAACCAAGAAAATGCCAGAAGACACATACACACCGGCCAGTCTGCAGAAGACTATACTTTAGTTGAGGTTCCTGTGGTGATATATATTTAATAGTTAGTCTGGAATATCAGAGGAGAATCAACCACAGAGCCAAGCCGTGAAGGTCAGGGAGTGGTGACCCACACTTTTAATCCTAGCTCTAGAAATGTTGAAAGAGGAAATAGATAGCTAGACAAGGGGAGAAGGCATGTTTTTCCAACCCCCCTCCCCCATACTTCCTTGGGCTGAGGAGAGGTTGTTGTAGAGACAAGCCTGAGGAAATCGGCAGGTAAGAATTGGTGGTGGCTTGTTTCTCTTTCTAGCTTTCCCCCAACATCTGGTTCTTGATTTTCATTATCAAATTGAATTCCTGCAATATTTGGGGCTTAACTTTAGGGACACTAATTCACATTTTAAAAAGCCGCTTGCTGGTCAGAGCTACACAGCTCCATGTGGCTGGGTCACTACCTAGAGCTGGCTAGGTTTTCTGTTTAGAGTTAGCCTTCAGCCTTGGGCAGAGCCCATCACAGCCACACGTGTTTCTTCTCAGGTGAGTTTTTCAGACAGCAGCTTCCCTCTCCTGATCTTGCTTTGCTTTCGTTTTTTTTCCTGGATCTCCTTGGGCTGCTCCACTTCACAGTCATCTGCGAACAGCTAACTTCAAAGGAACCGGCATCAAGGTGATGAGCGACATGAGCCAAGGCCATTAGGGGTGGCCTAGGGTCCCTAGGCCGGACACACATGCAAATACACTTACCTGCAGGGCAGCACCCTGGAGTCCACAACAGCAACACTCCGGCTAGGTGGAGGCAGTCGTGGGGGCAAGGTCAGGGTTGTGTGGGGGTGGCCCTCCTGCCCCACGAGGCCCCTCCCCTCCCCATTCTGAGTTGCTCCACCAGGTGCAGATGCAGGGGAAGGGGGAAGTCCAGAGTGCTATGTCACCTTGATTGGGCTCCTGTATGCATGTTCGACCCCAGACCTTACTTCCCAGCCACCTGTGCCCAGACTTGCCCGCCCGGCTGAATTGCCCAGTGCCAGGCTCTGCATCCTTTTCCTTCAAAGATTGGTTGACACTTGGAGAAGGCATGCCCCAAGGCCAGAAGCCATCTGAATTTTTACAAAGCCCCATTTTCTGAAAAAAATTCAATAGGAGACTCCGGTGTTATTGTGAAAAAGAAGAGGACAATACTTACCTTTTCACAGTTCTGATTAAGGAATTGGCTTCCTGGAGCAACAGGCTGGCAACTAAAACCCAAGGGGGAGGAGGTAATCCAGGGACAGAGTCTGAATTTAGGCTGGGGCACAGAGGGCCACAACAGTATGAAACAAAACACTCCCAGGCCCCACCCACTCTCACCTGCTCCCACACACACCTACCTGCTTCAATTCACTTGTGCACTTTAAAGTGTGTGTCTGAGGAAAAGGGGACCTTGATGGAATAGGTGAACTGTTTAGTGACTTGGGGTTTTTGTTTTTAAAAAATGGATGGAGTCAATCAGAATTTCCCCCGGGGCAAAGCAAACACACAGATATTCCGTAGCAAAAAATGACAATGGCAATGCTTTGTACAACTAGATTTAATAAGCTGTTAGTACAGAAAAAAAGTTCAAACTACAAATTTTAAGCAGGTAAGCGATAGCCGCATGAGCTCCATGGTCAGTCACAGTAGCCAATCCGTACAAGCAGTATTTAGTCCCAGCCCCAGGGCACAGGAAGGGTTACTGGAGCAAACAATCAGGAGAACAGGTAGGAAAAGGTACAGTACAGTTAAAATCAGTTAGTTGAAAAACAAATACAGAGATCTTAGCTGTGAACACTCTGAAAGTCATTTTGTCCATCATTTTGACAGCAAAATACAAATACCTAGTACTTTATACCCCAACAGCACTATGTCCAGGGGCAGGCGTCCCCTGCGCTAGCACCCAAGCTCTCTACTGGTCCCAATAAACTACTATAGTCACACAGAGTCAACATCCCTGGACTCACACTCCACTTCTTGACCCATTTTGGGGTATTAAGTCAATTATAAAATACTCTGTGGTGGGAATGGAACACTATGGCAGCTGAGTTTGACAAGTCTGGTTATTATTAAAGAAAAAAATGTTAGCAGACACTGCATACAAGTCAGTGATAGAGGAGTGACCCATACAAAAAAGCCAGTTTTAACAAAAAGACACTTTTTTTCCACTAATCTGTGACTAACCTTTCATTCAAACCTTGCAAGCTGAGATGTCACAATACTCAAAAATTTAAGTAGGAGCTTTACCCAGTTAAATGCCACTTTGTTGCTAATATAATAGATAAAATGAAAACTAGCAGGTATTTGCTAATTGCATAAATGCAGTTCACTGCATTAGCCCATGCCTCACTAACAAGCTATAAAACACAAGATATAGGCAGAAATCTAAGCATAATCTTTATACCACTAAACAAGAATTTTTCCCAATTTCTTCTGTTCCTAATCATTTATTTGTAGTTAATGTAAAATTCCAACCATTAGGACCCAATTTGAGTTAAAATTTTACATCACAACTTGATCTAATCTATATATTATTTACAAAACTGAATACATAGAGCGAACCCAAGAGCCAACTCTGGACACATGCTTACCCCAGTTATTGACTTGACCTCCTCTCTGCTTCAATAAAACTGGAAGAGGCCACCACCAACTAGCAGAAATGCACCATCTACCTAGAGCAGTCCCTGGATGTTCTGTTTACACAACACCAGCTCTGTAATTGTGAGATGTTTGCAGTAACTGTAGATGCCTTTGCAATAGCTGCTTTCACAGTGCGCTCCAGGGTCTGGCGGGGAGGAGGGACTGGAGAAGCAGCAGCAGGAAGGCAGACAGATCATGCGGGAGAGTGGCCCAGTATCACCAGAGGAAAGGCAAACAGGGGCACCATGACGGAGAACAGACATGAGGACATGAGGACGATGCAGCTAACACACGGACAGTTGTAACATACAGTGCTCTTCCCCAGGGCCTGCCGCCAGCCCTTCCACAGACAAGTCAGGTGAGGCATTCAAATCATGCAACATATAAGGTGGTGTCTTCTCACACACGTCACCACTGTGTATGGAGTAAAAGATTTGTGAGGGAAAGGCACCAGCTCACACATGGACAGCAGTTGGTGGTGGACACACACACGCACACACATGCTGGACATAATGGGGAGTTTTAGGGAAAGCACTGGACACTGCTGGCCAAGCTTGGCTTCACAGCCAATGCCATTTCAGGAAGGGTGACTTCATTATCAGGCCACAGTTTTTGCTGCATCTGGTGTTGTATAAACCCACTGTGACATCCTTAGAGACTTGTACTGTGACATCCCTAGTCTCACGCTAAACCACTGTGATAAAGGAAAAGGCTTGTCATGATCCGGCTCTGCTCATCCTGTCATTTTATTACCCAATTGTCCGCTACAGTCCCAGTCACTTTACAGAACCAACCGTTTCCACCACTGTAAACCACATCAGCAAGTTAATACATAAAGCTTTGCATTTCAAAAAACTAGACACTTTAGTAACAATATTACAAAGATTTTAGCTTCAAAAATAACTGAAAATGAAAAAAATAAACTTTTAAAGAATTAGCATCATAAAATTAATTTATTCCAAGTAAAAATACAAAATAATATTATGACGTTGACCAGATATGAAAGTCCCTCCCAGAAACAACTCTAGTAATGATTGAGAAAGCACTCCTTAAAGAAAATACGAAATAAAATGAAAAATATGTAAATATGTTTAATTTTTTTCTTAGCAAAAAATCTTTCTAAAAATAACAATGAAAATTTGTCTCAGTACAAAGGCTACGTTACTATTGAAAAAATACCAGCATGAGGAAAAGGTACATATTTGACAGTAGAAAATGGGTTCCGTGAGTCACAATGTCTAAAGTCTGCAATGAAAATAAATCTGCAATAAAGATTTATGCCTTTTTTCTTTTCTTTTTTTTTCTATTTTTATACAAACAGTACAAACAGTATTGCACGTAACAACAAAGAGTCGAGGTTAGTTACAGCCTTCAAAAGTTCCACTAGTTCAAGTGTCCCATCAAGGAAAGGCCACAGCAGGACCTGTGTTACCAGGGGCTTCCCAGTCAAGTCACAGGGCAGAACACCTCTGTGTTTTAAAAAATAATTTTTTTTGAAGGACCCTCTCTTTTAGTATAACATTAAGAACTTGGGGCACATTTATTTACAAAAACAAAGGGGAACATGTTATAATTTAATAAACTAAAAAAGTTCTCTTTAAAAAAATACAAACAGAAGAACTCTCACAATCCTGGTCAGTCGTACAATCAACACTTGATTATAAATATACAAATTAAGGGAAAGGAGTTCCATCACCTAGTCCCAGCTCTCAGCACCAATTGGAGTCTCTCTTACAACCTGGCCTCCACGAAACTGTGGTCTCCGCGTTAGCTTACGCTGCACAGTCTTCGGGCTTCTCTAGAGCTCAGGGTTATTTTAGTACATTAAAGAGGGGTGCTTCTTCCAAACATCTGCATCTTTCACATAATTAGGTAGATTTCTGTAGGTTAGATATGATCTTTAATATTATAGTTATAAAGCTCTAACTTCTTCATTTTCAAAAAACACAAATAAGCATGAAAAAAATAAAGTTACCCATCTGTTAAATCATTTTCTTGCAGAATTAAATTAATATATATTTTCTGAATAAACTTACTTAGAAAATATCATTTTCTTTCCTATATTTCAAAATTGAGGTATTGCAAAAGATCAGGTCAGTCAGAAAGCATGCCTTTTTCCTTAAACAAACAAACAAAAATCAGCCAACTTTTGAAAACATTCTAGAATATAAAAAAGTAGTAGTGCGTAACAAAATTTCCCATACAGATGAAAAAAATAAAACACAAACATAGAAAAAAAGAAAGAAAAAAACCAAACCACATCTGGGCTTCAGGGAAGCAATTATTACCAAAAGGCCCAGAGAAAACCCCAAAGGGGAGGGTTCTAATAGGCATCTTTTAATTCAGTAAAAAACTATTTTGTTTCTCCTTTTTTGAAAACAAACTGTAGCTGGAGAGCCAGTATTCACAAATAAACACCAGACACTGAAAGAACGGACAGCTGTAACAACAAACAAGCAACACTAACCAAGACAGTACAAGGAAGTCACAGCACAAAAACACAGTGACTTAAATCTACTCTGCGGTGCCACATCCAGTCAGATTGTCCCCAGAATTCAAAACAAAGGAAGAGGGGCTTAAAAAGCTTTACGGTCTTGCAATCACCGTGTGTGTTTCTATTTCTCTCTCTGCAGCCCGGAGTAAATGCTAGAAGAATGTCCACGGTAGCATGAGCAGGGCTGCATTCTATTCAAGCGTTACAGGATAATCCAGGGAACTAGTAGTGTCTCACACAGAAGGCCGTGTCTGCCCAGGCCATCTCGCTTGGTACAGACATTTCTTTCGTGTTACCCTTACGTGGCTTTCTTAAAGATGTGCCTCAGTGTCAATCTGACAGCTTATTTCTAGATACTGTGTATATTCTTAGTGTTTGTAAGCTAAGATGAGCTCTTTGGCTTTCTGGACAAGGTCTGAAGCTATGTAAAGTGGTGTGAGCACTAGGAGGTCATAACTCAGAGCTCATGTGTTATTTAATAATATACCAGTTATGAATGGTCAAGTTCATTAATGTCTGACACAGAGGCTTTTAACAGTTACATTTGATCACAGTTAGACATAATCACTTTACTATATAAAATAAATTGCACACTATATAACAGAGCACCGCCAGTACTTCATCTACCATCCACAGATTTGCTGTAAGAATATCCTAAATCTAGGTTTTCTATTAGTTTTAGTAATGGTTGTCCTGTTATGGGCTCTTCCTGTCCACAAGCATTCCACCCATTGAGGCATGCCTTCCTCCCATCGATTTCCAATTCTTTGAATGAAAAAAAAACTTTAAAAAAATGAGTATTTTATAGCTTATATAGATTCTTAATTTGTGCATTGTGGGAAGGTCTTTATACTAGACATCGGATATAAAATTTATTGCATGCAACAACCGCATTTAGTAAACATGCAGTCAGGAAGGGCGGCCTCCACTGGCTCTTTCCGGTCTCTTCTGATCTCCCTCTGGCAGCTGGCTCTATCCCTGGGTTCTTGGTTTGTTTTTAGCTGACACCTTAGCCTGGATAGAGTATTACGGTATCAACAATACCATTGTAATAGCAGCAAAGCTATTGCAGCATAAGTTTACATAACACTAGCAGATCTAACCCAAACCCTCAGCAAACAGAAACCAAACAAGAAGGAAAATTAAAGACCCAGCCTGTGAGGTACCCGTACATGTCAGAGTACAGAGCAGCCACAGGCTTATTTTCACGAAGGGCTACCCTTCCTCTATGCGACCCCACTACTGATTGTTGATTGTAAAGCGTCTGCTACATCGGTCTCTACTTACACGTGTGACCTTTGGTAAGTCTTGTCCTAGGGCGACTCTCTACGTTTCTGAAAATAAGGGCGTGCTCTGGTTCAAAACCATCTGAGCTACAACACATCAAACAAAGAGTCACAGACGTCAACGTGACGGCCGCTGATGAGAATGGCGGTCTACGGACTGTGGAGGTGACAGATGAGGTGTAAGAAATCAAGGTGCCAAGCAGACAAGTTGTGAGTCAAAGTGCAAATGGGTACCGTTACACACTCTGCGATTCTGCATTATACTGGACGCTGAGTTCAGTAATATGACTGTAAATGATAATAATAATAATAATAATAATAATAATAATAATAATAAAAAGACCCATTTCTTCTTTAAAAATCGAGAACGAATGCACAGATTTCCAGAACACCGTGAGCCCTGAGGCAGTGCCCTTTCTTCTTCCCTGTGATCTACTCCAATACTTGTAGTAGCTGGGTCGGCCCGGGACTCAGCTCCAGCGGAATGGGACATGCCGAGGGCGGTCGCCTCCCTCCTTCACCAGCGGTTTGTGGAACTCTCGGCCAGCTCGGGAATGGATGCTGGCCCAGCAGTATTCACAGTAGTACTGCAGACAGGTGACATTGGCACAGAAGAATGGAGCAAACTTCCCACCGCAGCGTGTGCCCTGGCACTCGTCACACATCTGATCATCCAGCACGTATGGTTTCACTTCCACCTGGACCCAGAGAGGAGAGACCAGAAACAGGGCTCAGCAAGGCTTCCTTAGGTTCATCTGCAAACCTGAAGCTGTATATTATGGAGTTATTCTTAATCTCTCTGTGTGCTCTCCAGCTACCTGATCTGTAAAGGGGCACACACACCTCTACACACAGCTGTGCAGGCATAACTCCTGAGGATGGGCAGAGCTCAGTGCAGGACAAGCAACATCCCAGGGGAGGAGGGCTTCAGACAAAGGCTACAAGCCTGAGAAGGCAGGGCCAGAAGCAGACCTGACAGGGAAACATAGGCTTAGGGAGGTCTGGGGCTTCTGTTGTGATGCCAAGGCTTTTAAGACAGTTGCAATGCTTTCGTGAACCCCAGGGACTACAGGGGGACTGGGGACAAGGGATAGCTAAGGCTTTACTGTAGAAGCAGGCTGCTTCTTACTTATTTGAATGTGCTTTATTGTCTTACTTTCTCTCTCTGTTTCTCAAGTGTTTATCTCAGCCCTTCAGGGAGTGGACCAAATGAAACCAAGCTGCATGATATGAAAGCTTTTCAGAACCAAAGAAGAAAACATCTACTTCCCCATGTTTCTCTTTCCCAGAGCCTAGGACAAAGACTGAATTGTGAATTTCTCTGTCTTGAACATCAGAAATAAGCACAGGGATGGAAAGTCTGATCAAATCTCTCCCATACCTGTAGTCAAGCCATGCTGGGGAAGAGCAACCCTGTGGCTGAAACATGGTCTTGCAAGATGGGTAATATCTAACCCAGAAGCCTCTAGAAGGGCATGAGCCAGGTGTCTCACCAAGGGGATAGAAGGTGGGAAGAGTGTGTGGTGAGGAGCATGGAGGCAACAGTCTCTTCTCCCACTGTGAGCTCCTGTCCACGGGCCTATCTGCTGGCCAGACATTTTCACTCAGAGGGCACTCAATGGAAGACTCACACTCTTAGTCACCCAAGGAGAGATGTCTTAACTAAGGAAGTCAGCCACCCAGAGTGCTGCCCCGCTGGCTATAGGCACAGCTGCGGTTCCTATGGCTTCCTGAAGCCAGGGCAGACTCTGTGATTGGATGTACTCAGTATTAGTGTCTTCTATGGAGCCACCAAGTTCTCTGTGTTCCCTGGTTCAGTCCTCCTACATACGTGTACCATTTCAGTTGTCTGTCACAAGGTCCTTTCCTTGGTCAAAAGGTTGTACAGGTCCACCTACAGGGCTGAGTTCAGCTGTTTCCTGTGGCCAATCCCAATGGCTCCAATTCAAGCCAGTCTGCAGTTTTCTTAGACTGCCCTCTTTAGTGCCTTCCCAATACAGACTCTAGCTGCTCAAGCCTGTCCCATTCCCATCTCCTTCCCCCCCCTCCCCTCCCGATATACAGTTTCCCTTACATAGCCCAGGCTGGCTTCACACTCAAGACTCTCCTATCTCAGCCTCTTCCCATGTGAGTCTCTACTGGAACGGGTACTTTCCAGCTTAAAAGCCTTCTTTACACCTGCTTTCAGCATTGAAGCATCATCATACCTAATGACATTCAGCCTTTACCGTTTCTTGCATAAAATCAACTATTTGGTGTGTTTTATGGACACTTGTGTGTACTGATGCATGTATGCATGTTCTCCACCTGTTCCTTGACACAGATCTCTAACTGAACCTCAGCTCCACAGGCAGTCAGTGAACCTCGTGCCCTCCACACTGCACCCCAGTTAGGAGTATAGGATTTGAACTCACATCCTGCTTGCATCTTCAATACTTTACATACCAAATCATCTCCCCAAGGCAACCATTTTCTGTTTTGTTTTTGTGGTGTTTGAATGAGAATGACCCCATAAGCTCATATATTTGCCTGCTGAGTCCCCAGCTGGTGAACTGTTTGGGAAGGATTGGGAGGTGTGTCCTTGTGAGGAGATGTGTTGTTGTTAGAGGAAGTGTGTCACCGAGTCTCACTCTGACTAGAACTCACTATGTAGAGCAGGCTCTTTCCCATAGCAGCTATAAACTATTTTGCACTCCAACCCACAAACTAGCAGACCACCAATCTATATGTGCAAACACTTCCTTCCATTTGTGGGGTTATAACCATCCTGCTGCACAGGATGTGGCCCCTCCATGGTTAAGTTTGGCACTTACTTGATAACTAAGGATATTTAGCTCCTTTTCATCTGTGTAATGTTGTTTGTTATTTTTATTTTTTTAAAGATAGGCTTTCAGTATAAGGCTTTGAACTTATGACCCGACTGACTCAGTGTTCTTAGGGCTGTGATCACAAGCATTTACTACTACTCCAAGCATGGCCATGTATATGTCCTCTTTGGAGAAAGGCCTATTTAAATCTGTTCATTTTAAGTGAGCCGTCTTTCTTCAAATACTCTGGATTCAGTCTCCATGGTCTAGAATAGACGGTATCTTTCCACCATATGACCTGCCTTTTCACTGTGGGACAATGTTCTGATACAGGAAAGCATGTCATTTGTGAGATGACACCCCTGAGAAGGTGATGTGACCATAATGGCCCTTCTTCTAGCTGTCCAATTGGCTTCCAGCTGGACACCACCAGCTGTGTCAACACCCTTTGTGAGGGATCTACAGAATGGTGTCGGATCTTTGTAAGACCCTTGTGCCAGACACAGCTGATGCCTTATTATTGGCTACAGGAGTGTCCCCTCCTTAATCTGAATTTTTAGAGGTCAGGTATTTCTCCCCTTTGATGCTAAGACACCTTGAGTTTTGATTTTTAAAAAGTAAATATTGTGTGGTGTCAGGTATGGACACATGTGCCTACAACCCCAACACTTAGGAGATGGAGGCAGAAGACTGGGAGTTTGAGGTCATTCTGAGCTACAAAAGTCCCAGTCTCAACACACACATATACACACATGCATGCACTGTATACACATGAACATGCATACCTCAAAAAGATAAAAATAGTAAATTGAATTAATAATGTAAAATAAAAGTTTCCTAAAGACATCCCCAAACTCTGTAGTTTCTGCCTTAGCCCAGCACCTTCTGTACTATTGCTTGGTATTTTAAGTAACTATCTAAATTAATTATACTTTTCTTGATAAAGAAATACAACAGAAAAGAAGCTGGTTTCTCTGTCAGCCATGATACTGATGACAGCAGCATAGTAGGAACCATGTGACAAATCTACACTACCCCAAAAGCTCAAATACCAACAACCTTCTAGGCAAAGGTGACCATACAACCAAGTTGACCCTCTACTTCCAGGAGACACAAAGGAACAAGACATAAGAATGAGATTCAGAAATACAATGATTCTCAGCCACATGGGGTGATCAGGCCAAAGGATACTGAGCATCTTGTGGTGTAGTGGTGATGTACTCCCACAGGCATGGAGAACTGCTGCAGAGCCTTGGCTGAGTCTTACTTTGTCTCTAACAGTCAAAACACTGACTAAGAAACTCTCTTGGAGGCAGATCAGGGAGAGCATGGGTAGGTGCAGAACATCTCCTCTCCCCCCCCCCCCCCCCCAGCCAGAAGGCTTGTAGTAATGAGATGAGGTACAGGACAAGGTCAGCTACAGTGTAGCTTATGTCTAAAAGCTCTAGTAAGGGCAGCCAAAGACTATACGCCCTGGATGAGAGCTACCACTTACACATCCATCCCAGAGAAAGTAAGGAATGCTTCCAGGTGGCTGGACAGAAGCCAATTAAAAGCAAAGATGGCAGATGGCAGAAGGCAGAATTCAAGTGGACAAGCTGGAGAAGAGGCCAAGGAAGGAGACAGAACCAAACAGTGAAAGGGTCATCTCTGGTCACAAAAGTAGACAACACAAATACAAGGCACAAGTCTTGTAGGATAGATGTGGTCATGGTGGCATGAACTGGAAATAGGAGGAAGTCAACAAAAGGAGAAACCTAATTGGGAGGCTTGTCAAAGACTTTAAGAGGAAAACTGTACTCTGTGTGTGTGTGTGTGTGTGTGTGTGTGTGTGTGTGTGTGTGTGTTTCTGTTGGCCAAGTGCTTTCTCTATAAGCATGTGTTCTTGAGTTCAGATGCCAACACTCACATAGCCTGGCACGCACTGTTAAGGCCAGTGCTAGCAGGGGGTTGCAGGTGGGTGGGGGAAGAGTTCTCTGGCTGCAGCACAAATAGTGAGCTCTAGGTTCAGGGAGACCATGGTGGAGAATGCCAGGAAGGTATCTGAAAACCTGACATGCATACACAGGAGAGCACACAGAGATGGTGCAAGGTGGAAAGCAATGATGTGGAGAGCAAGGGTGTGAAAAGCCATGGGAAACTATTCAGAACTCCCCTCACGTATGAGAGGAAAGAGACAAAGACAACAATACCTCCATAAACACATCAAATAAAGTTCCGCAAGAGAACTTGGATGCATGTGACCATCAGAGGAGTGGGCACAAGGGAGGCTAGAGTCCCCTCAAATGGGAAACACAGCTGTGAAGCGGGGCCCTTCCCTTTCTCGTGGCCTCAGGGAAGGGAGGGCTCTCAGTCCACTGCAGGGGTGAACTACTGGGTAGTAGAGTTGTGAGTGTTCTTTGCTGCCCTAGGGGTTTAGAGATGGGGAGAAGAAACGAGGAGTTGAAGCATTGCTGTGCTTTATCACTAGAGAAGAGATTCTAACAAAGGGAGGGAAGAGCTATACTCTTGGTTGGAACCATCAACTCTTTCAAGTCTGAACTTCTTACTTTAAAAAGACATTGTCAGAGGGATCAGACTCTCAGGGAGATTCTATGTGATGCTACCAAAGGAGATGACAGTTCTGGATGAATTACATGGCTTTAGATGGCCACAGCACTTCCAGGACTGAAAACACACTCTTAGAGGTAGGCAGATCTCTGTGGGTTCAAAGTCAGCCCGGCTAGCTAAGGCTATACCTTAGTGGGACTCTGTCTCAAAAAGAAGCATAAATTCCAGCTTTAGAGCCCCCAAAGATACTGTGAATGTGAACTTGACATACCACATGTCTGTGTCAGAAATAGCCTCTCCAATAGCTCCAAGAATCAATTACAGGAGTTGAAAGGATAGAACTAATTTTGAAAATATTTTTTAAAAACTTGGATAACTTCAGAACACATGAGGAAATTGCCAGTGAGAGAGAGAAGCAGAAAATCAGCTGATAATATAAACCAGCTACCAACATGGAATCTTTAAGAACTAAAGACAAACACAACAGAACTGTCTAGACATAAGTTAACCAGATCTCACAACCAAGACAGATATGACTCAACACCTTTATAGTCAAGATACTGGTTATGAGGATTGTGGGTACCTGATGCAACCAGGACAAGGATTTCTAAATGAGATGTTAGAATGCTTTATCTGGGCAAAAAGAAGAAATCTTTTACTGTGGGGATATGTTTCAAATTTAATAAAAACAGTCGGAGATATCAGAGTGATCTACCCACAGTCAGTCTAGATGGATCAGACCATGGTAACTCACACCTTTAATCCCAGCACAGGGAAAATCCAGGAGTGGTGACCTACGCCCTTAATCCCAGCAAATCTGAGTTTGAGGTCATTTTAGTTTACAGAAGGAGCTCCAGGCTCCCAGGCAGGCAGTGGTGGCGCCACGCCTTTAATCTTAACCTGGATGTGAAACAACTGAGTGAAGAAGGTATTTAAGGCAGGTGTAGGAAGACAGAGCTGGCGGAAGAAGTCATGAGGAATGAGGCTGAGGAAGCTGGAAGACAGCTGGGTGAGATCTGACTGTGGGGTTTCTTCTCTGATATCTCAGCCTTTCCTTGAGATCTGGCTCTGAGTTTCCTTCATTCGTGTAACAATTTACCATTTAAAAATTACATCCTGGGGCTAAAGAGATGGTTCTGCAGTAAGAGCACTTGATGCTCTTGCAGAGGATCTGAATTTAGTTCCTAGTACCCACAGAAGATGGCTCACAACCACTTGTAACTTTAGCTCCAGGGATCTGCCATCCTCTTCCAGCCTCCATGGGCACTACACTCACATGCATATACCCACACACAGATACACACTCACATGCATATACCCACACACAGATACACACTCACATGCATATACCCACACACAGATACACATTCATACATATAATTTAAAATAAAATGAAAGAAGTTCCTGAAGTTTGAGAAAACCTGAACAAACTATCACCTCAAATGGACCAGTTCTGACAGTGGCTTCACCTATACAGTAAAACTAGGACCTTGGTGCTTCGACAGGATCTCACTTAGAATGGTGCAGGTCATAGTTCAAACTCATACTTGGGTTTGCCAAGCCTTTGAGAAGTTATCTTCACCAAAGCTACAAGTGGAAAGCAGATATTGGACAAATGGAAAGCAGATATTGGTGAACATCAGTAGGAACGCAGCATGGTGTAAGGACTGGGAAAAGGGCAGTGTTGAATACCAGTAGTTCAAAGTAATTGAAAAGTGTTCCCTAGTTAAGGATTAGGTATAATGGTCCCTGTTTTCAGACTGGTCTTAATGTGATTGGGGTATTCCATGAAAGGCCCTAGCTCACTTAGTAGGCCATTTCCTATTAGAGCAACATATATTCTTGGAAAAATCATTTAATGGGAGTGCCCAAAGCCTTTAACACAATGCACTCAAAATTTTGTTGGCTTAAATCAGAAACTATATCCAGATTCCCACCCCCCCAAAAAAATCACAGCAACCTTATTAATACTCCCACTAACTACCATGCTGATCAGATTGGCAATGCAGGCTCTGCACTGTCTGTGAGCTGAAATCCTGCAGCTTGAAGAGCAGATGCCTAGGAAATGAAAGGAGTGATGTGCAAATAGATTTTTGCTAGCAATAAAAATCACCCACAACCTTCCAGATAGAGCAAATTCACAGTTAGTAATTTTAGTAATTTTAGAGATGTCCTGATGGAGACTGAAAAAATTTTATTTTCTTTTGCTTTATAAAGGCTAATGCTTACCATTTTTCATATTCTGAAGTGATAGGAAGTGAAAGGTTTAAAATAATCCTGATGCCACCCTCATAGTTCAAAGTGTATGATACACACTAGGGCCCTGTACCAAAACCTCCACTATGTTTTACTGAGTGTGAAGATCTGTAAGGTCTCTGACCTTAAGATCACCTCTTTAAAAATAGATTAATTTAAAAATCCATTTGTGTGCATGTGTACCATGGCATAGAGGCTAGAGAGTAACTTGTGGTAGCTGATTGCCTCCCTTCTGCAATGTGGGTCCTACGGATGGACTCAGGTCAGCAGGCAGGGCAGCAATCATGTTTTATGAAAAACAGAAAGAACAGCTAGTAGTGTTCTACATGGCACATGGGTGAGCCCTCTAGCCTGGCTTCTCCATGCTGCTCGGGAATGGGATTTGTGGTGATGTGTTATACATTTAATAAAACCAATCTGGAGTATCAGAGAAGAGATCCACCCACAGTCAATCCAGGAAGATCAGAGACTCACATCTTTAATCCAGCACAGGAGTGGGGGACAGGGAAAGACTGAAGACTGGGCATGGTGACCTACACCTTAATCCCAGCAGATCTGAGTCTGAGGCCAGTTTGGTTTACAGAGGGAGTTCCAGGCTCCCAGGCAGGCAGTGGTGGTACCAGGCCTTTAATCCCATAACTCCAGAGACAGGGGAGATCTTTCTGTGTTTCTGTGAGTTCAAGGCTAACTACCAAATAGTTGTAGCCCATACCTTTAACCTTAACCTGGATGTGAAACAACTGGGTGAAGAGGGTATTTAAGGCAGGCATAGAAAGACAGATGAGGCAGTAGAAGCCATGAGGAGCGAGGCTGAGGAAGCTGGAAGATAGCTGGGTGAGATCTGACTGTGGTGTTTCCTCTCTTTGATATTCCAGCCTTTCCCCGATATTTAGCTCTGAGTTTCCTTTATTGTAACCAGAATTTATGCAACAGGATTGAAATGTAAACACAAATCAACTTTCAACCAAGAACCAGGAACAAAAGCTATACTGTGCGGAGGATGAAGATGAAGACATTTGTTCAAACTCTGTGGTGAGCTAGATGACTGTCACAGTTTCACTCTCAAAGTATCTAGGCACAGAGCATCTTGGCTGAGTCAACTCAGACTGTTTCCTTCACTGCAGGAGGGGTTTCTATGATCTCATTCTCCATGTAAGAACCAGAACTCACCAAGAGACTGCTAGTTGGCTGACAGCACCTACCTATAAGTTTTCAGATCCTGAGTGTTCTGCTAAAATAAATAGCTAGGAAAATGACGATGGTCTTTTTCTGACCAGTCATCCCATGAGTACATATCTACACGCAAATATGAACAATAAAGGTTTGTTTTGATACTGCATCTCATTGTGTTGTCTAGTCCACCTGCAAACTTGTGACTCTTCTTCCTCCGCCTCCTGAGTAACAACAATTATCAGACCTGAACTACTGTACACAGTCAAAAGAACATGCTAATCAATGCTATATCAGGGTATTCATACTAAAAATGACCATAAGTCCTGATCCCCAGAGAGGCAGGTGAAGAGAACGAGCAAGGAGATCCTTGACAGAAAGGTCCCACACCATTCTAAAATCTTACTTGACTACACAGTTAAATACCCTTTAAAAATACTTTCTAATCAAAGGCTGTAAGAGCCTCTATTTCAAAATAAGTCCAGGTTAGAATAGCTCCTTGGTTTGGGGTACTGATTCCTTCCCAAAGGGCCCAATTAGACACAGTCATATCCAGGAGGCTTTTGAACCAGATCAGGCAGGGGCAAATAATAGTGATGAGAGATATAGGCTAGGTTACAGAAGCCCAGGCCAAGGATCCCAGCAGAAACCACCAAAAACAAGTCCCCAGAACCCTCACACTTATTGCTGTTGGCTCATTTTATATATTCCTGCTGTGACTGGCCAGAGACAAACTGTAAAATCAACACTTCACTTAGTATGGCTGCTGGGTCACCTTAATCTTCAAGTAGCTAAAAATACAATACCTTTTAGTCTTCAGCAAATTCAGGCTCAGTACGTTTCCAGTAAAGAGAGAGAAATTAAAAAAAAAAAGACTATATATATATATGAACTACTTAAGGTGTTTCCAAAAAGGGGTAAAGGATGGCATCTCATTAAATGAGAAGGGTGATTTTAAGGAGCAAGAAAGTAAACATTATGTGCTATTACAGTATTCTTTAATCCAAAGTATTACAAAACCCCAGCTTGGTTAACTAAAACTCAGTCTCTAGCCCCCAATATTAAGCTAAGTAGTAAAGAAATTATTTGTCAATGGCATTCTAAATTTTATTTTCTTAAATAAGACATTTTAGGGGTTGGGCTGTAGCTCAGTTGGTAGAGTATGTGAATAGCATGCATAGAGTTCTGGGTTTGATTCCCAGAACATAAACCACCTATGGTGGCACATGTCTGTAATCCCAACACTAAGGTGGAGCCAGGAAGGACCAGAAGCTCAAGATCAGCTTTGGCTACCGATCAATACTGAGCCTGGCCTGGGATATATGAGACACATGAGATCCTCCAGTTCTCAAAAGAATGTAGACAGACGGACGTGGGATGGAAAAGGAAGTGAGAAGGGCATGAAAGAAAATAGCAATGAGTAATGTAACCACAATATATTATATACACGTGGGCCAGAGAGACAGCTCAGTTAACAGTGCATTGTACTTCTACAGGACCCATGTTTGATGATACCCAGTAGCCATGTAGAGTAGCTCACAGTACATACATATAGAAAATTATCACGGAATAAATTCATTTAAAAATATGTAGCCATTTTAGATGCTTTAAAAAAGTGTACCAGACAATATCAAGTAACCAAAGAAAAGAGACAAATTTTGAGGTTAGAAATGCAGCTCAGTAGTGAACTACATGCCTGGCAAGAGGCCCTGTGTTTGATCATTAATACCACAAAAGTCATAAATACTAAAGGATTATCAAGTACATCTTCAGTGCCCTATCATCATCACAGACATGCTCATGATACCTTTGTCTCACCCAAACCATCTGTATCTAGAAAGATCTCATCTGAAACATACTTAGATTTAAAAGGGGGGGGGGATCGAGAAAGGGAAAATAATCAACTGTGTATTAAATTGTACGACTCTTTTGTGTAATTTGAACATGGGAGGAAAAAAGTTGAAAATATTATTTTCCCCAGAACATTATTCTCCATACATATCTTGGAAGGGTCCTATAATAAAGAAATCATGGATATGTATGAAAATGTCATGATGAAATGATTATAATACTGCATGGTAATTTAAAATTTTAATTTATTATAGGAAAATTATTTGTGTGAAAATGTGCCTCTTTTGTGGATCTTTACAATGTAGGTTAGCACATAAAAATTCTAAAATGTCCTACATAAACTATGTACTTAACTTCTTTGAACAATCATTTTCAAACTTTTTGATGTACAGGCAGATTTTTAAATATAAAATAAATTCTAAACAAATCCGTAGAGACTCATGTTTCACCTAGCACACTTTAGGATATGGTAGGCTAGGGGAACTAATCACAGTAACATCCCTGGGTAGGACAGACCAGTGTCTTCCTCCTGCTTAAAACAGAAAAATCAACAACTTTACCCTTTGCCTGAAATATGTAATTCCCTTTATCACCCAAATTATAGCCTTTAATGAATAATTCCCAGATCTCAAACACCAACTAGAGTCACAGAATCAGTGCTACTAAATACTGACATTGTTTTGCATTTATAAAATCTCTCTCTCGCTCTCTCTCTCACACACACACACTGTCAGCAGTAGTGTGAAGACCTTACACCAGCTGATTCTGATCTATGTCCTTTTTACTAGTTAAAGCTCTTATGAGAAGAAATGGCAGTGTCTATCCACTGTCTGCTGTGTGACACTGCTCAAGTCCCGCAAACCCAGCACAGAGGTTCCCAGGAGACAAGACCAAGTTGTGCCAACCAGCTGTTGGGGTGGGTACAGAGTTTGATAAACAAATTGCTAGTATCAATGCAGTCATAGACTACTGCTAGACGAGATAAGATTGAGCTGACTTTCATACACTCTCCTTTCTTGTCTTTTCCTTTCTTGTTTGTTGTGTTTGTTTGTTTTTCAAGAGAAGGGTTCTCTGTGTATCCACAGCTGTCCTCAAACTGTGGTGTCCTCTGTACACCAGGCTGGCCTCAGACTCACAGAGATTCACCTGCCTCTGCCTCCTAAGTACTGGGATTAAAGGTGTGCAGCACCACTGCCCACAAACACGATATTGTTTTTATTATTATTATATGAAGCAGACAAAAGAGGAGGAAAGTGCCCATGTGAAAAGAGAGCCCATTTTTAGTGGTTTTCTTTTTCCACAGCAGGAATCTCTCATACCTAAGTGACCCAGATATGAGCTACACAGACTTGATTTCAGTACTTTATAGCCCATTAGCATTTATTTATCATCACCTCTAAAAGCACCCTTAGAACAGACAAGACGAGCACAGAGGTCTCCGTTTGCTTTTATTATATTTAGGTATTTTAGACAATTTCAGTTTTCTCTCAAAACTATCATTAAAGAAATACAAGCAAAATTTAATGCTAATTTCCATTCTAGTTAAGGTTTAAGAAATCTTTCCTTTATCAGAGAAGAGATACTGACAGGTGAAGCATTTCTTTCTAAGCAAGACAGAAAAAGAAAAGTCTCCAGTGCATTAAATGGAAAATGAAAGGGAACTTTAAATGTCTACCATGTGTCTTGGCTAATATCCAAGTGGTGTGAGCTGACTGATGCCCAGGTTAAATGTTCCAGTGCTACCTTCAACTAAGAGGGAAAACACAGTCATCAGCTGTGGACATATGACAGGCTCATCAATAATACAGAATAACACTGTGTTGTCTAGAAAGTTCCCAAGTCATCTATGCACCTGCCCTTTTCCTTTGTGTCTGGAACACCCCTTACCTAGGCTAATGTTCCTGTTACCAAAGACCCCTTAGACCCTCCTTACGGTCACATCACAATGGAGGAAAAGTCAATCTCAAGTAAGTAGAGCAGTGATTCTCCTAGGAGAGGAGACATGGCATAACTGACCCCTTACACAGCCTGAAACATAAAGTAAAAACTTGACTACAAAAGAAGCAAAAAGAAAAGCAACAAGCCTAGGAAGCCTTCAGGCCTATTTGTCAGTGCTCCAGTGTGTGAGCGCACTGGGGCCAGCCTGGAGCTCCCTGAGCTCCTTGTTCCTGAGGTAGACATTCTTGAAAAGTTGTGTGAAATACTGAAACAAGCAAAAGCCTCTTGCTGTAGCTTTTCCTTCTTTTTAATTTGAAGTGTCTCACTGTGCAACTTAAGTGGGCTTCAACCTCATTACATAGTCCAGGCTGGTCTTGAACTCATAACTTTCTGCAATAGTCTTCCTATGATCATAGGCACTTGCCACTGGCTCTCAACCTGTGGACTGAGACCCTTTTGACTCTATTTCCAAAAAAAAATTTAGATTATGATTCATAGCAGTAGTAAAATTATGGTTATGAAGTGGCAAAGAAAATAATTTTATGGTTGGGGTCACCACATGAGGAACTGAATTAAAGGGTGGCAGCGTTAGGAAGGCTGAGAACCACTGCATTAAAGAAACATAAATTTTAATAAGGGATTTGTGACCTCCCCCCGCCCCAACAGGGTTTCTCTATGTAGCCTTGGCTGTGCTGAAACTCTCTCTGTAGACCAGGCTGGCCTGATCTCAGAGATCCACCTACAACTGCCTCCTGAGTGCTAGGATTAAAGGTGGGTACCATTACCACCCATCTTATAATTTTAAAATGTAGGGTCTGAGCATTTAAGATTTCATGGAAAAACTGAATATGAAGAATCTTTAGAATCCCCATCCCTAACACTGCACAAAAGGGACAAACAGACAAACAGAACATTAGGCCCAGTTCTGCTCTTATTCAGTAGGTACCTTGAGGAACTCTTTGAACATTTAGTTTTTTTTTGTCATAGGCTAAAGGATACCAGGCAAGGTCAGGTCTAAGGTTAAGTCCAGGTTTAATATGCTGTTAAATGTCAAAGAATACTTTCTGACATTCTAAATGGCAAAATCTATTTTTAATTACTCAAATGAGTATCTTAACAAAGCACAAAAGAAAAGCTGAGCAAGAGTTGTGTGGTGGCCAGACAGATACGCTGACGGACAGAAGAGAGAGGTTTCCCTTTTGGACTACCTTTCAATCAGCGTTCAATCAATAGATGAATTATTGATAAGTATTCAATGTTTGTGCGATGCATGTCATATTCTGAGTACATGACAGATATTCTAAAAGACACAATTATTGCTCTCATGGACTGTGTGGTCCACAGTAGAGTAAGTGGACTGTCAGCACCTTAGTACTCAATGCCACAGAGACCTAGAAGGTAGTGAGTGATATAATGATCTGTGGGGACAGCTATAAATGCCAATGAATAAATAATTCCTAAAATTACCACAATGATGGTGAGGCCCAAAGAAAAGGCATTGGGCACGTAATTGTAGGTTTGACCCTAAGAAGTGGAGACCAGGACCAATGATGGCTGGCTAGGAAAAGGAGGGGAAAAGCAAGAATACAGCACATCAAGAGCCACTTGGGAAAGTTTAAGGTTCTAACATTTGTGATTTATGTTAAATTATGAGCTTATAAAAATATTCCAATTGCTTTAGATGGGTCAGAAGTGGTGGCACATGATGACCCCAGCACCTAGTAGTCCACAGCTGGAAAGTTTGAAGTCTAATAGTCACCTTGGGAGACCCTGTCTCAAAACAAAATAAAAACTAAAATAGAAGAATGTGGGATAATGTTCTTGTGCACTGTAAACATTTGTTACTTGTATCAGTTTAATAAAAAGCTGATTGGCCAGTAGGCAGGCAGGAAGTGTAGGCGGGGAGACCAGGCTAAGGGAGAAGAAATGACAGAGCAGTAGATGCCAAGCCAGAGGCAGAGGAAGCAGGTAAGAACGCTGCACTGAGCAAAGGTACCAAACCACATGGCTAAACATAGATAAGAATTTTGGGTTAATTCAAGAGTAAGAGCTGGCTAGTAATAAGCCTGAAACACTGGCTGAGCACTTACTATAATATTAAGCCTCCAAGTCAGTTATTTTATAAGTGGCTGCAGGACTGGCCAGGTGGGTTTCTGCCTCTGAGGCAATTACTTGGGAAGCGGCAGCCAAGTATTTGACAGTTTCTGGTGGAACAGAGAACTTCTGACTACAAAAAAAAATGATTTAGAGATAGACTATGGGGAAGCAACTTTAGATATCCAGTGAGAGAGACAGCCCAGACACCCTAATTTATTCTACACACAATCAAGTGCTTGTCCTGTACCAGTCACTGGCCATTAGTCCCATTCATCACCTGTAAGTCCTCTCGTGGCTAGACAAACCACGGCAGTAAGTCATTGCTGTATGGATGCAGCCCTAGGCACACCCACAGGAGGGCTCAGAACTGAAGAACACAGGTTAACCTAGCAGGGTCCCCTCCCAATGAGCCAAGAGAATACAGAGGATACAGGCAGTGGGCACCTGCCCCCAATAGCTGCTACACAACCGATCCTTTTACCGCACACACAAAGATGGATGGGAAAATATGTCTGCCTAACACTGATCTTAGTGACAGGTGCACAATGGTACAGATATGCTAAAAAATTTTCAATTGCTCTCTTTAAATGGGAGAATTATAGGTATATGAATATCATAAAACAGCTCAACAAAGCTGCTATGAACCACCTGTCCTCAAAGATCAGGAGATTAATGGGTGAGTGAAAGGAAAACTACAGCACTGACTGTTTCAGTGGATGTTGAATACTGACATGTTTTAAGGGATACGTAAGTCAGTAATTCTCTTAAGAAGGATAGAAAAAAATTAAATCTGTAAAGGTCATATTTCTCCATAAATTACTCCATCTAAAATCTTAATCTCAGCAGCAATAACAATAAACAAACAAAGATTGTCAAGAGATATCTTGACAAATTTCAGTGGACAGAAAGAGATACAGAATGTATTGATTTCTTATGTACCTGCACTCTGAGAGCATTCATGCCCACAGACTCTTGGGGCTCCAGATATTTAATGAGCTGTGGGACCCAATGGCTAAGCACAGCTGCTTTGCAGCTGGCCTCCATCGTTCTTCTAATGGAGTAAGCAATGTAAGGGAAAAGGCTGCCAACAGAAAGCAAGTGGCTTTAATGTGCCATGATTCTAACAAATGTCCATTTCTATCCTTGCAGACAGCAAAGGAGATGAAGGCTGATGCTATTTAAAATAGTCAGGGCTTAAAAGCAACCCCAGGCTCAAGGAGAGGATATCACCTTAGAATCTTTAATAGCCACAAGGTGGACACAGGCCCTTGACTTTTAGCACAAGTTTCATAGGTTTTACTATGAGATTATTTGCAAAACTCTATAAGAGCTATTCAGGAAAGGTGCCTCTGGCAGACATTCTCTGTAAGGTACTATATAAGGAAATACAAATATGCTTTTATACAGTGGCAGCTCTCTAGAAAGCTCACATTTAGATTTTAGTAGAAAGACAAATAGAATAAAGGTATACACAAGCCTAAGCACATCCATTAAGGATGCAGCTAACAGACTCCCAAGGCCAGGACAAGCACTGTGAGGTTATGCTCAGTCAAAGACGGACAAGTATCTAGAGTGAGGAGGGAAGGGCTGTAATGTTTACAGGTTAGCAGTGGGAAAGCCCAACTCAAGAGGGAAGCCACCCCCACGCCTCCTTCCACTCCTTAGAGTCAGGATATGAGGGTGGAGGGCGCTCCAAGAGAAGGGGAGAGCCACGTGATGAGTAAGATCCTTCAAGGATCTCCAATGCTCCCACTCAGATGACTACTATAGAATAGACACCCTCCCCTTTTCTCATTCATCATCCTCAGGGGAACAAAGAAAGCTACTTTCATACGGGTGAGAATCGAAAGTCATCTAGGTAAATTTTGTTGCCCAGGTTGACCAGGGGTGGAATTGCAGCTGGGCCAAACATATCAGATGTCCAAATGGACAGGCATGAGCAAGGTAGGTGCAGCAGCAACAGCAGCAGGAGTGAAGAGTACCCTTCAAAAGGCATCATATGTGAATTCAAAAAAGTTTACTGAGCATCTCAGACTGAACCAAGCAATAGGTACGTACTGGTAATGAGTCTGAGAGACACTGTGCCTCTCCGTGGAGCTCAGACTTGTATGAGAATTATTGTTAGAAAAGAGTACTTGAAAATGAGTACTTGAAAACTAGGAAGAAAGTTGAATCTCTGTCATTATTCTGAGTCTCCATTAACTCAGAGGTTTTCAAAATTCTGAAAAAATTAATTTCAATTAGCAAACAACCACTACCACTTATTCTTAAGGAGTCCATAGAATATTTATTCTAATTTGCTCAAATACATATGCTAACAAAACATCTTGCCGAATATATAAAATCCATTACCAACTGAAATTTTTACCCAAGATACTGTTACTACAGACTCCACACAATAATGTGGAGACAATGGAGAAATGAAGCTGGTGCTGACCTGAAGACCTCATCCCTACTCGCTGGTTTTCATTGTTTTGGAAGGGTCTACTCATGCTACCAAGGAAGAAAAATAACCAACAGTTTTACCCAGCTCTAAACTATGCATGTAACAATAACAATTGGTCTGGTAAGCTATGCCCATAGGTGCGATAGTGGCATGAATGTTATGACAGGCACTTTCTGGTTGAATTTAAGGCCCACTCCATAAAATGAAACTCATAACTAGTACCGTTAACTGGTTCAAAAACACATGGCTGACTGGGTCATAGGTACTAACAAAGAATACAACTAATATTCTGCAGAATAGACATAGCAATAATTTGTTCTTAAATTCTTATCTTTATACATGCTAAAAAGTTTATCTGTCAGTCCTCAACAGAAAAGCTCCTTTTTGCAGTAGATGGCAATGAATACAGATACCCATAACTGGTCAGCATGCAGAGAATATGAGACTATGTAAGGCTTAGCTCTAAATGGGACATCTTCATTACACCCCACGCCCCAAAGCTTAGGGACCATCACAGTAGAGGGACAGCAGAAATATAGAGCCTGAGGTAGTGGAAATCTGCAGTGAAGCAATATTTACTGAGCACAAGAGAGCTATCATACACATGAATTCACAACAACCATGACTATAGGCACAAGAGCCGCAAAAGAGCTAGCCAACCAAATCCTCAACATGAATGGGGACGAGCTCAGGAAGTCCCACCCCAGGCAGAGAAACTATTGACAACTGATGGTTGCTGGTGGAGGAAAAGGTTAGTTTTCTTCAGGGATATGGTTTCTGAAAGGCTACCCATGCTCCAGGAGGTGAGTCTATATCCATACACCTATAGGCAGCACTAAGTGAACTTAATGAATTAAAAACAAAGCACATGAAGTTGGGAGAGAAAGTTCTGGAAAAGACTAGGGGAGCAATTGGAGGGACAGGAATGGAAGGAGGTTTTGATTAAAAAAAATTACAATGCATGTAAGTTAAAATGCATTAGGTAATATTATAACTGTGACATTTAAAATAAAAATTCATAAGAAATTATTTTATCCAGATTCTCTTTTAAAAATCTCATTAAAAGGCTCTGGTGTAGCTTGGACGCTCTACATAGCTAATGTAGCTAAGCCTGAAGATGAACAGAATTATGAAACAGAAAATTTTAAAAAATCTCAGAAATTATTCAAAATTTAAAGTTCTTTGGTAAAAATGAAAAAACAAAAAACAAAACAAAGAAACCACTACCACCTACTTTCAAGGAACATAGACTATTTTAAGTGCTGGCTTTTGTAATTTGGTCAGAACATGTGTTAACAAAATACAATCTTGCTGAATATGAAAAAGTTCATCACCGGCAAGAATTCCCACTGAGATGCTAAAAATATTGTCTGCTGTACAGGATGGCAAAGGGTGTGGTAAAGCTCCTATAGGAGGCTACTTCATCCCTTCCCAGCTAGTCGGTGCTTCAAGGATATCCTCTAGTTAGGGGCAAGAACAGCCACTGTACAATACAAGGCAGAAAGTCAAGACTTGGTTCTCCTTTAATCTAGGTTCCAGATTTACTTCAGTCACCCTCCAGTCTCCCAACATTCCCAACAGTGGTGAGCTGTTCACAAAACCAACCAAGCACAGTGACTCCTCCAACCCCTCATGTCCTCTCTTTAGATCAAAGGACATTCACTCAATGCCTTTAGAGCCCAAGCAGGTGACACCAAGGAGCAAACTGACAGAGAACATGTATGTGTGTGTATACACATTTCATGAGTAGTAAAATTATGTGAAGCTGAAGGGAATAGTATTTGATTCCTGTGATTGCTATCAAATGTGATACAGCAATTGAAAAATAAAGGTAAGTTCAGATTTTTATGTGTTCTTCTGAACATGTCAATTCAAATTTGTTTTAAGGTCAAATAGGTAGCTGGCTCTCAATCTTTGTTAAGACATTGCTCCTAGTTTGGTATGCTAAGTTCTGCGGATTTATTTTCATCACCTGTGAGAAAAAGAAGCAAGGCAGAAGGTTCATCCATATCTTCCACACTAAGGGTCCTCTCTTCTTCAGACAAGCTCTGTGGACTCAGCCTGATGCTGTGCAAGATACAGCTACTCTCTTACGATCACATAATGCTGCCCTGCCCAGGACCACACAAAACAAACGTCATTTCTTCCCCATAGCAATTCCATTTTGAGTGATTGCTTACCCGCTTGTCAATGTCATTGTGTTGAAGCTGCACAAAACGTGCACTGATGGCTGCGATGTAACTCTGCTGATTGGAGAACGCAACGCGCCCAGCACCTTTAGGGTACTTCAGCTCTGGATCTGTATCAATGCCAGCGTAGCAAACACCACCATACAAACGGTCCATTATCATTGCGAGTTCAACTGTAAAAAAACAAATGCAGCTATGTATAACTATCTGGGACAGCTTTCTCAGGAAAAGGAGGATCATGCAGTCTACTTAGGAAAAGAAAGTCCACATCATTCTTACAACTCTAGTAGAACAACTAGTTATTGGAATTTTAAAATAAAATACACAGTAATTTACATAGCCATAACTAAAGTGACAGTATAAAAAAACCACTACTGGTAATCTGTTCTGATTGTTTAAATGAACCACATAGCCTACTGAGCAGGCCTCTGTAGGTAAAGCATTCCTTGGTGGCCTAATAAGTTATGGAGAAACGTCTACTTACAAAGCTTGAGACTGAATGAAACTTCTGATGCCTCGCTGCCTCATTAGAGCCCAGCTGGAACCAAGCCCTCATTTTATCTACAATGTGTTTACAGATGTAAAGTTTACTAATGTAAATCCTGGCATTGACCAAAAAAAAAAAAAAAAAAAAAAAAAAAAGATAAAGAGTAGATTCCATTCCAACTGAGAAACAGCATCTCATTCTGAATTCTAGATAATAATATTTGTTAATAAATAGCAATGAATAGCCAGGAAGCTGTTTTCAAGCTGTAAAAATACACATCCTCCATCTTGTTAGAGGTCTAAACTAATGGCGTGGTCTGCAGTTCTTGCCATGTTTCCTGCCTTGATTCAGTATATTTACAAAATCCTTATAGAGAAGTTATTTGGGGATTGGACCATTCCAAAGATCTGATATTAAAAACTTATGCCCACTGTCAGTCAGGGTACCTTTGAGAGACAGGTGGCACTTACCTGTGCTGCCAACTGCCTGAAGGTAATTGCTTACTTGAAAGCACCATCTCCGCCTATGGCCATTCCTTTCAGGCCACCACTAAATCCAGACTCAGGCCTACACCTCGGAAGTGACCTAAACACCCATTTTCTTTCAAAACCTACATATGGCATTTAGAAAGGAGAAAACAGGGAAAACAGACAGTGTCCAGAGCCAATGCAGCATACACTGCCACATTCTGGTGGGGACAGGTTCAGTGGTGTGTAGGATTCCCCTGAGTTCTACAAATAGATGAAAAGGCAAGTATTTCTCATTCTGGCATAATGAAATTGCAAAGGCAATTAAAAAAAAACAAAACAAAACAAAAAACAAAAAAACCTGTTACCATGTCAGAAAGACTATTTTTGCACTTCAAAATTTCTTTCTATACTAGACTGTCTATAGACTGTCTAACAATGATTTCTTTCTAAATGTTCTTTAAAAAAAATAAGGAAAAATGAACTATAACACAGCAGTAAATTTTAAGTGAGAAAATAAACTAGCAATAATTAGCCAAAGAGTAAGTGCTATTAAGACCAAGAAGCAGAAAGCCATCCCAAATGTCTCATTATGGTCAGAATTATTGAGTCCCAAGAGCCAGGAGCACCTTGGTTTAAAGCTATGTGGACTGTACTGTGGTTCCTGGCAGCACCTTGAACACCACTCACTTGCACAATGCAAGAGGAGTGCACTTGTGCCCTGGATGTCAGAGGCCAGTGGTTCTTCACTCTTTATCCTCTGATGACAATGCTACTCTCAACAGAAAGGAGATGGAAAGGACTGTAAAACACAGCCATTAGTGACTCTCTCTTAGTGAGATAACTGATCTCAAGGCCCAGGAAACGAGACACTAATTTCCCAAAGACCAGGTTTGCTCTAGAATGGAAAAGAAAGTAAACACTCCCTAGGCCTGGTGAGTAGCCAGCAAAGGAATGCTGGAAGCAAATAACATTGTCCTCCATCCTAAGGACTGAAAAGGGCATCCCAGCCATAAGCTGGGAGCTCTGGTTAAAGAGGAGTTAGAGTTACCACAGGCTCTTCTACACCACAACAGTCTCCAAAGGAACTTTAGGGATCCCAATTCCAGAAGGCTCTTTACATAAGCATAAACTCTCCATTACTTTGTGAATCTCTCGCTGAAAAGTCATCTTCACGCTCCAAAGACTAGAACATGACTGACATTACTGGCCGTAAACTACTTCTCATAAGAAGCAGGAACTCTCACCGAATTAAACTTTTTTAAAAGCATATAAATAATTTCCATTTGTGAGCTAGTTATTTTTTGCATGTATATACACATGTGCATGTTCATGAGTATGGGAGGGGCACATGTATGTTCATGTGTGTGTAGAAGACAGAGATCAATCTTGGGCATCATTCTTCAGGAGGGGTCTACCTTGGTCTGGCAGGGTCTCTTGCTGGGCCCTGAAGCTTGCCTATTAGGCTAGTCTGACTGGCCAATGGGCTCCAAAGGTCCTCCTGCCTCTGCCTCCTCGATACTGAGATTGTAAGTATCCACTACTGTGCCTGGGCTTGCTTGTGTGGGTTCTGGGAATCAAAATCTTCCTTATGGATTGAGCACTCTCCCTGGCACTATAGTTTTTTTCTTGGTCATTAAAAAGTCCCCAGATATTTGAGCAATAATGTTTTGCTTAAGTGAAAGGCAATTTGCTAAAAGGCTGGGAAAAACCAAAGTGGCTAAAGAGTTTTTTCAAGGAAACCGACACATTTTCATCTCTTTAATCCATAGGGTTTGGGTGTGTGTGTGTTGTTATTATTATTATTTTGTCTCATGTAGCCCAGTTTGGGTGTGTGTGTGTGTGTGTGTTGTTATTATTATTATTTTGTCTCATGTAGCCCAGTTTGGGTGTGTGTGTGTGTGTGTGTTGTTATTATTATTATTTTGTCTCATGTAGCCCAGTTTGGGTGTGTGTGTGTTGTTATTATTACTATTTTGTCTCATGTAGCCCAGTTTGGGTGTGTGTGTGTTGTTATTACTATTATTTTGTCTCATGTAGCCCAGTTTGGGTGTGTGTGTGTGTGTGTGTTGTCATTATTATTATTTTGTCTCATGTAGCCCAGGCTGGCTCTAAACTCTGTGTAACTAAGGATGACCTTGTGTTCCTTATCCTTCTGCCTTCACTTCTGAAGTACTGGGATCATCACAGGTGTGTGCCACCACACATGGCTTTAGTGCCACTGAGGACTGGACTACAGACTTCGTGAATGCTAGGCAAGTATTTTACCAACTGAGCCATACCTCAGCCTCTCAAAGCTATATTTTAAGTCTGTGGTCTGATCACCTTTGGAGAAAGAATAAAAACAATCAAACAACTGTTTCTAGCTGACTGTTTACTCAGTCCCTAAGTCTTCCTGTAGTGTGCTTTCCGAACTCACACTATACTGAAACACTAAAACGGTGTCCCTTAAATACCAACCGGGATTTAACAAACTCCATCCACCCATCCATCCATCCACCCATCCACCCACCCATCCATCCACCCACCCACCCACCCACCCATCCATCCATCTGTCCGTCCATCCGTCCATTTGTCCATCCATCCATCCACCCACCCACCCATCCATCCACCCACCCACCCACCCATCCATCCACCCACCCACTCACCCATCCATCCATCCACCCACCCATCCATCCGTCTGTCCATCCGTCCATCTGTCCATCCATCCATCCATCCACCCACCTACCCATCCATCCATCCATCCACCCACCCACCCATCCGTCCGTCCATCCGTCCATCTGTCCATCCATCCATCCATCCATCCACCCACCTACCCATCCATCCACCCACCTACCCATCCATCTACCCACCCACCCACCCACCCACCCATCCACCCATCCATCCACCCACCCACTCACCCATCCATCCACCCACCTACCCATCCATCCATCCATCCATCTACCCATCCATCTACCCATCCACCCACCCATCCATCCATCCATCCACCCACCTACCCATCCATCTACCCATCTATCCATCCACCCACCCACCCACCCACCCACCCACCCACCCATCCATCCATCCATCCATCCATCCATCCATCCATCCATCCATCCATCCATCCATCCATCCCTGGGTGGGTGACTAATAGAAGCAGAGAAAAAGCTCCCTTAAGTCTTACAAATTTTAATCTGAGGTTTCCCCAATTTTTAGCATTTATTTTTATTTGTGTGTGTTCAGGTATCTTCACAGGCTGGAAGAATGTATTGAAACCCTTGGATCTAGAGTTAATAAGCATTTGTGAACTACCCAATGTGGGTGGTGGGTTTGAACTCTGATCCTAATAAACAGCAAGTGCTCTTCACTGTGGAACCATCTCTCCAGCCTCAAGTTTTTCTTATTTTTAAATAGAGGATATAAGTTTTACTAGCAAATGTTGTAACATACAGCTACTTTTTAGAGACTAGGCTCAGAAGACTCTAGAATGAGCATCATTATGAATAAAGGAAGTTTTATATAAGCCCCTTCTTCAGATGGAAGGAAAGTAAGAATGAACCAGCAATCAAACAAAAACAGGCTGCAATTCTGAGTTTCTAGAAAGAAAGAGAAAAAAAATCAAGACAACCAGTAATTGTTTGGAAAAACTTAATCTTCATGGATTTATCTATCTCTGCAGAGATGAATCCATAATCTTGCTGTGGAGTCCTTAAGCGTATGTCCTATTGAGTAAGCCTATGACAGTGAATCCTCAGTCAGAACCTCTTTCTGTAGAGACAGTAAAAAGAACTTTCTGGAACATATTAAGAAACTTAACCCCAAAAAGAAGAGGGTTCAAGAACTGGGCATACAGATGAAGGAATATGGAGCCCACATGGAGTTCATTCAGGCACCAGTGAAGAGTCTCCAAGGAAGTGCCTCCAATCCACTTCCAACCACTCCTAGGGTTTTCGGGGTCTGTCTAGTCACCAGAGAAGTGACAAGCTGTTGGGACTCAGAGATAAGTACAGGAGCATGCTGCATTTGAGGCCATGTGCTCTGTACTCCCATGAGTCTCATTCCCATGCTGGCTCCTGAGCTGAGCTTCACTGTACCACATAGCAGATAAGGAAGCAAGAATGCAGCTGTGGAGCAGACAGCATTCTGTGAATTCTGTCTTGTAGTGACCACACTTCTTAAGCTGAATCCTTGGACCTTCTCCTGATTCTTCACAGATGTAAAAAGGACTTTAGTTCACCAGACAGAAAATCTTGATTTCCCCATTATACTCTACCTCAGGATCATGTTCTTCTGTTTAATTACTTTTTAAAGCCAGCTTGAAGGCAATGTCTAAGTCTGGGACACTGAGAACCAAGTAGGGTGACAGAGAAATGAGGATTCCTGAGAGAAGGATCACTACATTCACCTTCACAGATTCTAAACTGTGACCAGAAGTCCTATTTCCTCTCTCTGGAGTAAACAAAAGAGAGATGGGAAAGGCATGAAGCACCTCAGGATGACAATGGAAAAGCAGCTTTCTAAGTTTCCCCCATCTGTTACGCTGTCAAATGAGGCTGGGGACATTTATAAAGGGATGGCATGAAGCACTAAGTCAGAAGGTGAGCATTTATTTAAGTTCATTAAATCAAACTGCTATCAAGTCGTTCTTTTTAACTGAGACAATATGCCAGATCTCCACTGGATAAAGCAATTTCCAACAATACAAAGAGCCTGCAGCTGAATCACAAAGACTGAGTGAGGACTGGTTGCCACTCTATCAGGATTCTGCTTCCTCCTCATGAGTGCTATCATGAACACCAACCATGAATGAGCAGCTCTAAGCACACTGGGTGCACAGTGGCACTTGACTGTGTAGGGTTTTTGTTTTTGTTTTGATGTTTTAAATCTTCCCTCCCTGCTCGTACATTTTTTGCTTTAAATTAAGCTGGCTTGATTTCTGCTCTATAAACACCAATCATCCCAGTCTAGCTTTGGCTTTATGCTGGCTCAGTCTGTCATGGATATGGCAATGTTTGACAGCATCTATAGGCAAAGGTTTGTTTGGGAGAATGGGGGTGGAACACACACTAAACATTATAAAGTCTTTATCCCTACAAGCATGTCAAACATGGAGTTTTTTTGGGTCACTTCATACCGAATTTAGGAGTGGATAAGAAAGCGTCTACCGCTGAGAAACTTGACGTACAGTAATTCTGGCCATCTACTGTTTCAAGGACAAAAAGGGATATGGTTACAAGACCACTTCCTAATTACAAATCAGGGTCTGATCCCCAGTTCATGTGAACTACCAGAATGTTTCTACAAAATGTACAAAAAAAATGGTCCTGGGAAAGACTGAGATATATATTCTCTCCATGTGGCATATATCATTCAGAACTCTTTATCTCTCAGGGCTGGAACTGAAGCCCAGCAGGTAAAGAACGTGCCTGTCATGCATAGTACCATGGAATATCATAATACATCTTTTCCTTGACATAAAAGCCATCCTAGAGCAATAGAGCTGGGGAGCAGGCAGAAAACAAAGTTTCAGGATTAATAGTGAGAAAAATGAAAGACTTAGGAGAACAATGTTAAGAAAGAGCAAAGACCCAATAACAGAGATGCAATGGCAGGTTCTAGAAGCTCAAAACCAGTCTCTCAAGATGAAGCTGCTCTGCAAGGCCTGGTCTGATCAAATGTTAGGACACCACCAAAAGAAGAGCATGGTCTAAAGTCTATTCATTTGGGAAGAAGAGATCTTAAAACTTAGTCACTTCAGTGGTCTTTAAGTCAGCCATCCAAACCAAGAAGAGAGAGTGAGTGACACTTGTGCAAACGAAGTAGAGAGCGCTGGGACACCAGACAGCCATGGTCTCCTCATTGGCCCTCCTGACACCAATGCACTGTCAGAGGGAAGATGTGTGCATCTTGGAGAGGTCCTAATACCACTAGGATACGTCATAGTGCTTTTTCTGTAAGGGCATTCAGGAAAATACGTTGCTTATCACTTGGCCAAAGGTCACCATGCCATTGTCTCTGTAACCCACAGAAAAGCAAAGTAGTTCTTTTGGGGACCCTAAAGAATGTGTAAACTTTAGCCAACTGGAGGCACAGTGAGTTTATTTATAGCTGCTGCTGCCTTTTTTTTTTTTTCCTTGCCTTCTGAAGGGAAGTGGGGAGGGAGCCATCCAGATCTGAGAAACAGCAGATTTAGGGCCCTGTCCTTAGTTTGCTGCAGTTACTCACAGGAGTAAGGAAGGGGATGAGACAGCAATGTGCATTATCCAACCTCAGCCCACAACTGAGTGAGAAACTCGTCCAGATTTACCTTTTACTGGCTTTCCTCACTCCCCACTCCTAGGCTAATTTCTCTAGGCTTGTGATTTCCCCTGCTGACCTGACTTTTAAAAATGAATGTTTGGTCTGAGTATTGTGGCTCATGTAGAGCAGGAGGAGCATGAGTTTGATGACAGTTTGGGCTCCAAAGTAAAACTCTGTCTCAAAAAGCAAAAAAGTTTTGTCAAAGAATAAGATTATTAAGTTCAATAGACACCATAAGCCCAGTTAGGAGAATACTTGCTTCTTTAGAGATGTTTCTATTCAGGTGGATAAGGGCTACTTTTAGAATAAATACTAGTGATAATAGTCCCTACTTTACAGTGTTGAAAGTCAAACACACAAAGAACCTCAGTAGGTCTACAGGAATAGCAGGCTCCATCCCAGTCTTCCCTCACTCTCACTGCTACACGACAGGTTTTGGCCAAGGATAAAGGGAAAGAAAATTTATCTCAATACCCAAAGCCTTACCTGCTGAGTGAGGCCCAAGGAAGACTTTGCCTGAGATGCTTAATAAAAAAAAACAAACAACAAACCAATCTTAGGCTGGAACAATGGCTTGGTAGTAGAGAGCATTTACTACTTTTCCAGACGACCCAGGTTGCTTTCCCTGCACCCACATCATAGGGCTCACAACCACCTGTAACTCCAGTTCTGGGAATTCTAAGTCCTCTGGCCTCCATAAGCACCGGCAAGCATGTGATGCACATAAACGCTTATAGGCATAAAAAATAAAAAAATTTAAGAATTATGTTGAAGAACATAATTTAGTCTTCAGCTATCAATACATTTCTTGTGCTGTGTTCTGTAAGCTTTGGCTTTCTATATAATATGATCTGTTTAACATGACAATGGGCTATTCACTGAGTTCAGTATGGCAGGCATGCTCCTGCTATTCATTAAATAGTGGATTTCCTAGTCCCAAGTCATAAGCTGCATTCTAGAAATGCTGGAAAGTGGGCTGGCAGTGACATTTCCAGGAGACCACCTAACTAGGTCTCCGTCAAACTATTTAATCTGCCAAAACAAATCAATTTGAAAACAAAAGCAACTAACTTAGAAAATAGATAAATCCATGACTTATTAGGCATATTCTCTAGGCCAAAAATACACATCCTATTTCTGATTAGATAGCTGAATATAAATCTTTTATAAATACTTTTTTTTTTTTTTTGGCGTTTTGAGACAGGATCTTATGCAATGCAGGCATTCCTTGAATTCACTATGCAGCTAAGGAGAACACTGAATTCTCAATCTACCTGCCTCCTTCTTCCATGCACAAAGATTATAGCTATGTGCACATGCCCAGCTTTATAGCCTACTATCATTTTCTGTCTGAGTCTAGAATTCGAAGCATCTTCCTGAAGCTGAACATTGGGTACAATGTAGCTTATTACATACAGTTCCTGTGCCTTGACAGCAAAACCTGACAAGTTAAAATCAGTTGTATTATTTTATGATTATGAGGATTGAGGATTGTTTAAAGATAGGGTCTTACTATGTAATTATGCCTGGCCTGGAATTTACTATGTAGACAAGCTGGCTTGGAACTCAAGAGATCCACCTTTCTCTGCATGGAATTACAGGTGTGTGCTACCATAACCAGTTTCAGGACTTTTAAAGGTTCTCTATGAAAGACTGGAAGGAGTCAAGCATTCAAATAATTTCCATTGCATTGTGTAGTTAATTGCAAGGTACAGCAGTGACTATTCAACTGTAAAATCATGGGCACTGAAAACTCTCAATGAGGATTCTTCTTCTTCAGCCTTGCACATCAACAGTCACAAATGTCATGAGCACTCTGCAGTACCTCACTCACACTGCCTGTTCCTTATATAATTTAGAACTAATGCTCCATCTTTCTAGTGTTGAGCTGTTCCCAATGAGTTGGCCCTTCCTAGATTTTATCAAATGATCTCTTTTGACACAGTTTTTCATTAGAAGGTAAGGAGAACTCAGAGATGTCTGACTTTTAGACATAGTATAAAATTACCATAATCACAATTATTCAAAATAGAATCATGATTATATCCCATTTGTTTTTTGAGACATGGGCTCACTCAGTAAGTTACTCCCAAACTCAAGGCCCCCTGCTTCAGTCTCTCAGTGTTAGTTATAAGTGTGAGCTGTTAAATGTATGAGTATATCTGTATAGAGTTCTAAAGGGTGTGTGTGTGTGTATGTGTGTGTGTGTGTATGTGCGCAGACTGGAGTTAGAATTCAAATAATGTTGAGACGCCTTCAGAATTTTTCTGTGTAGGCCAGGTTAGCCTTGTATTCTCATTGAGTAGCTCAGGTAAGACTCAAACTTGTAATCATCGCGTCAGCCTCTGGAGTGCTCAGCTTTCAGGCAAGTGTCACTGCTCCTGGCTTGTCTCCAGATTTAAATGTTGAGGCATCAGTTTCAACACAATTCAAGTATTTAGTTCATTTTGACTCGGCTTACCCTCAGCAGCATGATTGTTTCATCCTGGGAAACAAATTCAGACAATAGCAGCAACAACAGTGGTAACAGGGGTGGGCAGGTGGTAGCAGCCTGCATTCTCTGCTGCTTGACAGGCTGAGGCAGGAGGAGTCTAAGGCTCGCCTGGTCTGCCAGGCGCCTGGAAACTTTATGAGACTGTCTCAAAATAAAAGTAGAAAGCAGGCTAAGGACATGAGTACTTGTTTAGAATGTGTAAGGTCTTGGGTTCAAGTCCCAGTATCATACCAAAAAACCACCACAGAACAGGGGAACTTATATAAAGTCATAATTTTAAAAATGCCTCAATGTGTAATTCATTTCTGTTAATTATAAGAACTAGTCAGATCATGCCTTGCTGGGGGAGGCCCAGGGGTCTATTGCAGCTTCCCCCTGACTGGGTATCCAGGTACACTGGACAGGTTTCTGAGGAGTAACTGTAACACTAAGCAGGAGCACGCACACTGCCAAATATTATTTTAAATGTGTGGGTAAATAGGAAAGAACTAAATGGAGCTCATCCTTTCCACAAAATGGTTTAATAAAATTGACTCTTGAACCAAAAGAATATACAGCATTTTGAGGGAAATTCTTAGCCATAAAAAATCATCTCAGTGAAAACAACATGGCAGACTTCCTTTGAGGCTGTGAGGCTGACTGGAAACCCAGACAGATAAGGCACTGGGGACTCTGTTGTCATCACTTTTGTTGTGGTGTTACTATTTCCACTCACCAGCTCGAAGGGGTCGTGGAACTCCCCCAACAAAGATAGTTTTTCTGGGGTCCAAAGGCTGAGAACCATCCATTACAAAGTCACTGTCACTTAGGTTCCACGGTCGAATTTGCACCTGAAAAAAAGTTGTTTACTTGGTCCTTACTTCATTTCCATCAACCCCAAACGAGAATAAGATGATGCAAGACAAGCCCAATGTTTGTGTACTGTACAACATCCAAGCCCCAAACAAAATCAAGTTCATTACTAAATCCGGAATGCATGAAGTGCTTCTCAGTTACACATGTACAAACCACCTGTGTCATGTAAAGGCAGTCTCCAACAGATTCTAGGTTTTGAATCCAGTTCATTTAAACACATCATAGACTGTTGGGAAACCTGATACAGAACACCATTTAGTTTTTTTTGTAATGAATCCATCTAAAGGGAACAGAAATACTAGGAAGATTTTCTAAGAACTACCTATCTGCTTGGATTTTTAATTCTCATCCCTGCCCCAGGTTAAAATATTTACCTTTTGAACAATATAACATAACACAGATTAACACTCAAGTTAGCAAACAATCACAGAGCTATCAAGTACTGACACTTGGAAAACAGTGTCTAATTTAATTATTAAACTGATTTTCCTTCACTAAATTGATTAAACAAAGGCATAATAGTGTGTGGTGTGTGTGTGTGTGTGTGCATGCACACCCATGCACAACTATGCATGCAAGACAAAGACAAACCCAGAGAAAGGCAGACAGATGAGTACAGGGCAGAGAAAGGGTAACATGCTTGTTGGAAGAGTTGGTTCTCTTCTTTTTCTATGTCAGTTCTGGGGCTTGAGCTGAAGTCAGATGTGGTAGTAGCGCCTTTAACTGCTGCGCCATCTCACCAGCCCATAAAACTTTAAGGAATATAAAAAGAAACCTTTACAGCCTATTTCCTTTTCTAAACTTCCTAAATTTTTTCTCATTAGAGTGTGCATGTTTGCACGTGATGCATGTGTATATATGCATATATATATATGCATACATATGCATATATATATGTGTATATATATATATATACTGTGTGCATATATGCATAGGCATGTATGCCAAATGAGTAGAGGTCAGTTCTCTTCCAAGGATCCCATTCAGACCATCACAATGGCCTGCATTTTGCATTGTCAGACAGAACACATCTTTTTCTGCTGAGCCACCTCACTGCCTGCCCATAATTTTTCTTTTTATTTGGATTCTTAATTTTCTGCCCATAGTTTGTATTATTTTATCATATACTAAGAAATTAAGTATCTCATGAGTTTACCTTAAAAAGAAATTCCTTTTAATTGCAACAGGATTACAAAGAATCTCTTTAAACAAATGGTCAAAGCAAAAGCAAGCCTACCATTTCCAACCAAAAAGGTAAGGGTGACACTGTTCCCAATGCAACCAGTCTGGCAAGTGGGTGGCCACCGGAAACCAGCTGGGAAATGGCACCTGGCGTCTGTCCTTAAGGAATAAATATACCTATCTTCTGACCCTCCTAGATGAAGACAGGACACAAACAGGCAAATTTCCATATTTTTAGTATCCACAGAGTTCACTTCCAGCCTCAGTGGCTGAGTGCAGCAATCTGGCACCTTGCCAACGCTGCTCTTGTCCACTTCCATCTAGCTCTAGAAACGACCTGCACAGTCTTTACCTTTGCCACTAAGTTTAACCCAGCCTAATTGTGTGTGTGTGTGAGGAGGGGGCTGGCTTTTATTACATGGATGATCGACAGGAAACCATAAAAATTTTAATTTCTTCTTTAGATTCTGAAAACATGGAGCTGTTTGCAAACCCGTTAACACTCCAAACTTAATCCAGCGTTACTACACAAAACCAAACCAAAACAGCTTCTTTTCTATTATATGTGATTAACTTGACTAGATGACTGATCCCTTGGGATTCCCACAAAGGTGGCTTTATGCCTTTATGCTTTGTGAGGGAGCATCACTAATTTTTAATTATAAACACAATAAGCCTCTGATGTTGGAGAAATAAAGAAAAAGGATGCCTCTTTAGCACAGAATCCTCTCTTACCCTAACAGCTGTTAAGGTAGCTTAAGGACACTCATGCTGCTAACTGACTTTAGTCAAGGTCACTGAGCCCTCCAACCCTCCTTCTGCTTCAGTTACAGTCTCAATGTATTTATTGCTCAGGCTGGTTTCAAGAATTCCTGGACTCAATCCTCCAGCCTCAGCCCTCATTATAGCTGAGACTATAGTTGTGCACTCCTAAATCCAACTGGAAACACATCACTTTGTCTCAAAATGAAAATAACTCCCATGTGGTTTCCATTGAGATCTAGTTTCATTTCAGCAAAATTACAGGAAACATTACAGTGTCTGTAATTGCTGTATGCTATAGCTGTTCAGGAACACTCACTGAGGAAGACCTGGAACCTTCCTGCTGAGAGCTTTCATCATCGAGGCCTTCCTTCCTCCACTACTCCCCCCGCCCCACTTCATCATCTCACACACAACCTCATTCCTTTGCTCTATTCTTGGCATTACAGCTTAGGTAAAAACACAGGAAGAAAGCTTAGGACAGTGCTGATCAACCCTATTCACGAAACCTACATTTCCCAGCTGCTGCCAGAAAAACAGCTGCACAGAACAGGCACAGGCCCACATCAGCACACTCTCTACAATAGCACAGAAATGTGGCAGTGAACTAAGCCTTCCCTCTCACAAAGGCTGCTCTCCTTGAAACACAAGCTTCACAGACTTGTGTCTCCCTGCAAGCAGTAATATTTCAATGAGCACTTACGAGAGAAAAATGCAAAGCTTCCTTTCCGTCAGCTTCATTTCTGAACTATGCAAAACTATGCATTCCTATGAAGGCTCTCCTGAGGACCATGAAATCCATGTTTGGTTGAATTCTGTGTCTTCTAAACTCTTATCTTCTGAATCAGTAAGGGTTTATACAAAGCTTTCTCATATAAACATTTATTTATGCCACATAGTAACATTGTTCAAAAAATCACGAGAAATGTATCACTTAATAAAGCCCATAGTTATTGGTGAAAGCATGAATTCCCCTATGAGGTCTCCCAAGGAGTGTTCTACAGAATATATGTCCTTAGGGTTGCCATGTCAGATAATTGCTATTTGGAAAAGCTGTAGATTACCTTCTCCTTGGAGGTTCAGGACATTCATTGATGTATTTAATTAAAAACTCAAAGGAGGTCTACAGGCAAGAAATCTGTTCAACCTTCTTGAACACAACATATCAAAAATTTTTCTATGCATTTTTTTTTAACATAACACCTACTAGTTTTCACATTTGGACAAAACTGTCCTGTAGCAAAGTATACCATAAAGTATCATGAATGACTAACTGGTCAGAATGTGGCAGAAACTTTGTGAGCCAAGGGCCTTTCCTTATTTCCTATTATTGCTTTGAAAAGGTTACCTATACAGAATCAATTTTAAATAGTTAAATATAAATTTAATATAGTAAATCAGCTAATACATTTAAATATTAGATAGCTGACCAAAGAATTGAAAGTCCCTAGGATTAGCTTCGTTAAATATATGCTACTAAATCACTTCAGTTATTTTTGCTATCGATAAATGTGGTGATATAATTTATATTTAATAATCACTCATAGTCAAGCATAAGGGTCAGAGAGTGGTGACCTATGCCTTTAATCTCATGACTCAGGAGACAGAGATCTCTCTGTGTTTCTGTGAGTTCAAGTCCTAACTACCAAATAGTAATAGCTCACATCTTTAATCCTAACTCTAGGATTATGATGCAGAGTTGAACCCAGAAGTGAAACAACTGGGTGAAGGAGATATTTAAGGCAGGCGTAGGCAGATAATGAGGTAGGGATTCTGCAGAAGCCACCAGCCAGGCTGAGGACTCCAGAAGACAGCTTTTCCCCTGGGAAGTTGGCTGGGTGAGAATTGACTGTGGTCTGTTTCCTCTCTCTGATATTCCAGCTTTCTCCCAATATCTGGCTCTGAGTTTTCATTAAATACCAACTAGAATTCGTGTTTCAAATAAAGCATAAAATACTAAATATGGATCTAAATTAAAAACTAAATTTTCATTCACACAAAACTAAAGGTGATAAAGAAAAATAAGATCAGGTCAACTAAGAAAAATGGATCATTTCTTTGGACTGAAGGACATATGATGAAAGTCACTAGCTAAAAAGAATTTCAATAAAAATTAACTAAACCTTCCAAATTAAAATGCAAACATTCATTTTTGCTCTATCTTTAATCATAGAATAAAAGAAAACCCCATGGCCTTGCATACTGGCACACGCCTTTAACTCCAGTACCTGAGAGGTAGAGGCAGGCAGAGCTCTATGTGTTAGAGGCCAGCCTGGTGGTCAACACAGAGTTCCAGGACAGCCAAGGCTACATAGAAAGACCCTGTCAAAAGGAAGAAAAAAAGAGAGATGGTGGGAGGGGGGAAGAAACTAAAGGGCTTCAAGTTTTAAACATCATTTATCCTACAATTTTAGAATTCTCTATTTAGACTCAGCATTTTGATATTTATAGATCAATAATTTGGGGGGCACTCACTTGAAACACCTTGCCCTATATTCCATCCTTCTGGTAACCACTGTAGATTACAAATGCCCCCCACTCAAATATCCTGTGGCAAGGTGTCTTGTTTCCATCCGTTTATTCGAAGGCAATCCTAAAAGTCAACAAACACTGCAGTCTGATGTCAGTGCAGGGACCTGAACCAATCATTTTCCCATTCCCAGCCAGCAGGCTATTAGTTCTCTTTCTTATAAAGCTCTGCTCAGCTTTTACTTTCTGCTATAACTGTCTGCTCTAACCTCGTTTCTGATATCTTGTTTATTTCTTTTCCAAACCCTTCAAATTCCTACTCAGACTCAGAAAAGAGCATTTCTCCCACCAATCCTACAATCCTTTCATTTTAAATGAAACAGAAAAAGCAATAGTACAGAACCACCCGGAATGCTCTCCACAGCAAGCTGCAGCATCCAACTCATCTTCACTGCCAGGATGAGTCAGCTAAATCCAAGTCCCCTGACATATAGCCGCAACGGGTCAGTTGTAGTGAGGGACTAACCCATGTCAGCTGTCGGCAATTCTATTTTAAGCACCAGAGCCCTCATGAAATCACTAATGTGTGCCAGCAGAGGCAGAAAGAGTCAGCATAGCTTGTAAGTATCTTTTATGACATAAGGGCTTGTTTTATTATTAAACACCAAAACTGACAGCCACAAGCAGAAGTATTTGTGAACTGAACTTTTCAAAGCACATACATATTTGGTATTTCATTTTGAGCTAATTTTCACCTCATAGATATTAATAAATATGTCAGCCATTTTCCAGAAATAGTTGCCATCTATTATTCTCAGGTGCTCTACTGAGAGGGCTAAAGACAACACCAGTAATGCCCAGGAGTAGAAGAAAGAACAGAACCCAATGGATGAGCTGTCCTTTGTTTTTGTTTGTTTTGGTTTTTCAAAATAGGGCTTTCTGTGTAGCCCTGGCTGTCCTGGAGATCTCTCTGTGGATCAGGCTGACCTCGAACTCACAGAGATTCTCTTGCCTCTGTCTCCCAAGTGCTGAGATTAAAGGTGTGTGTCACCAATGCCTCAGCCCTTGGCTTTGATAAGAGCTCTGTATCCCATATAGCTCTGGGGCCACAGCTCAAAAACTGTTAACTCTAACGCTTTACCCCCAGCAGTTCTCAACTGGTGGACCTCAACCCCTTTAGGGGCCTTTTCATGGGGGTCACCAAAGACAATGAGAAAACACAGATATTTATGTTATGATTCATAGCAGTAGTGAAATTACATTTATGAAGTAGTAACAAAAATGATTGTATGGCTGGGGATCACTACAACATGAGGAACTGTATTAAAGGTTGAGAAGCACTGTTCTCACTGATTCTCAGACAAGAGAAGGTCCCAGCGAACCTTGCCAAGAGTCAGAATTCTTTCTGAATAGGTAGCCAAAAATAATACTGGGAAATTCTCTCTTGTGCTCCTGGGATGCTCCACGTGCCCTACGAGGCTTAGTCCAGACATAAAAGGTAAGCTTTGCGACTTGCACTAATCTGTAGAGCCTACTCCATGGAGAGCTTTATGGCCTCTTTTGTGTATTCTTTCATAGGGGTGCTTAGTGAACAAACAGAGAATGAATAAAACTATGCTGCTGCTAGTAAAGCCATTATTAAATAAATGCTACACAGAAGGTACAAGCCAACGTTTTATTCACTAAGTCACATCATCAGTACAGATGGTTGTGAGCTGCTACACGGCTGCTGGGAATTGAACCCTGGGTCCTCTGAAAGAGCAGCCAACCCTCTTAACCATGGAACCATCTCTCCAGCCCCCAAGTGATTTTTTTAAAAGCATATGGGTTCCTTGTAAACTAATACCCACTAAGAGAAAGTAAGATGAATATATGCTACGCACACTTTAGATGGCGTAACCTAATACAACCATATATGCTATACCAATTATCTAAATCTGAGGGGACCAAGAATCTAAAGATCATGAAAATGAAATCATTTCAGGACTGAAATCAAGGCTTATCTGATTCCACTTTAACTATGCTTCGAGCATATGAGGTTCCCTACCTCTAGGCCACTCACTGGAGCCGCAGTAAGAAATCACTTCTTCTCTCCAAATCTGCCAGTCCTCTGTGCGTTAGGAATAGCCAATAGTGGTGAGGGTTCAGTAGTCAAGTACTTGCCTAGAATGACCTCTGTGCATGTCTCGGCACCAACAAAACCAAGAAAAGAAACGACTAATAGATTATTCCTTGACCTCCTGAAAAAACTAGCAGCTAGTAAATCTCTCATTTTGTGTGATATTTTGGTTGTGCTCTGACAAGTAGCTTGCTTGGAGTCAGAGAATTAGACAGCAGCCACAGTTGCCACACACCTCTACTGCTCCCCATCCAACAGACCTAGCTCCTTCTCCACCTCACCTTACTACTTACTGTTCCTTTCCATCTCCAGTCCTCCAAACCTCTACAGTTAATTTAGGTTAGCTCCACCCTCTGACTCCAAGCAAGCTTTATTTGTCAGAACACAATCAAATATCACATAACACTCTCACTCAAAAAATGATTTAGCACTATTATTTGGCTATTTTAAATTTCATATTTATAGCTTCAAACAAACTTGTACCTAATCAAAACAATTTGTTTACATATATGTGTACTTTCAGTTACATGGTACTAAGAAAGGATTGCTGTTAATAGTATGTTGATTTATTAACACTCTTGAGAGGAATTCACACCTAAATATTCAGCTGGGGGGTCTGGAGAAACGGCTCAGTGGTTAAGAGCATTTGCTGTTCTGGCAGAGGACCTGAGTTTGTTTCCCGGGAACCAATCAGACAGCTCACAAGTGCCTGTAACTCTAGCACCAGGGAATATGATGCCCTCTGACCTCAACAGGGTGCTACACTGATCTGCACAAACTGACTCACAGGTAGCACACACACACATAAAATAAACCCACTTAGGTTACCGAGTTTTTCCTTGGAGGAAGCCTGCTCCTTGGGAGTATTTCAGGCAACTAATTTCACAAAATGACACAAGTGTCATCTCCACAGCAAGGATATAAAAGGTAAGGTTAAACACCATTATACAAAGTTATATATTGTAAGATGCTTTTAGAGCCTGACAAATTAATGTTTCCTGGATATTTGGGGGATATGGAATTTTTAATTAAAGGAGAAAATATAAATTGTACAAGGTAAGTGCACAAAGATACCCATTGCTGTTATGAGTGTTTGGTACATGAGACTTTCAAGACAGCTGTCAACTGGACAGGCGTTCTTCAGAATACACTTAGGAAAACACTGAATACAATCCCTTAGGGGAAGCATTAGCTGTCTTGTTCACTGGCTTGTATGTAGCACCCTGGCACATGTAACTGCCATTTTACCTCCCTGGAAAAGGCATAGAGCACCCAAAGGCTCAAGCTCCAAGACACTCTGGACCCACCTGCAGATTCAGAGACTAAGAGTAAAATAGGAGGCATTGCTCTCTTGTGCCAGACAAGGAATTCTTTGGAGAAACTCGTGGAAGAAGGTACTCAGTCATGATCAAGATTATAAATTTAAGGAGATCAAGGTAAAACTGTTAATGACTTCCTAGTTGAGACAAGACAATATGACAGCCATGGATTCTAAGATGTGGTGAAACACTGTTTGTAATCAAAGAAATAGTTTGCCTGAAGATCAGAGGACAGAGCTAGCCACAGAGTTAGCGACAGAGGTCAGATAGTGTAATACACAGCTTTAATCTTAACAATTGGGAGGCAGAGATGCATGTGGATCTGTGTGAATTCAAGGCCATGCTGAACTACAGGAGATTAATCCAGTACAAAAGAGAAACAGAGCCAGGCAGCTGTGGCACACATCTTTAATCCCAGCACTTGGGATCCCATGCCTCTGTTTCTGTACTTGGAAGCACTAGAAAGGTTGAGACAGAAAGTGATATGGCTGGGGAGAGGATTTGTGGAGACCGGATCTTCCCTTAATGGCATGAGGATTCAGTAGGGGTGAGAAGTGGCTATGGCTTGTTCCTGTGTTTCAGTGATTTTTAAGCATTAACCCAATATCTGGCTCTAGGTTTATTAATACTAATTATGATTCATGCAATAAAGAGGAATCTACAAACCCAGATTTAACTGAACCAAGCCAAAATTAAAGTTAGGGCTTAGTAGGTTGTAGATGGAAAATTACATGGTCTTAGTACATATTCCATGAGCAGAAAGATGATATGTGCAAACACATACATATCAAAACATATTATACACACACACACAGCACACACACACTCTACACATATACATGAAAAAAAGGAAAGTAAATACGAAGGTCAGAAGAAAAGCAAAAAGGTAAGGTTGGGGGTAAACTGAAGGAAGCTATACTGGGAAGCTCTTAACGCTCAGCTCCGCCCCTCCCCCAACCTGGCTGTTCCCATAACTAAGGAAGAGTGATTAAAAGTGTTAGACATTCTACTGATAGCACATAAAGTAGGTCAAGAGACACTGGAACGGCAGACTGGACAGAATTAAGAGATGAAACAATGGTCCAGTAAGATGGCTTAGCAGGTAAGGACACTTAAGGTTCCACCCAGATGACCACTGAAGGACAACAGGCTGGAAGGAGAGAGCCAGCTCCACAAAGTTGTCCTCTGAGCTCCACATGTGCCCCATACACATATACACATGCACACATAAAATAAGTCAATTAAAACATAATTTGAGAAGAACCGAAACAGTAAGCAGCGTCTAATTCTAGTTTCTCTGCCTCCATTATTTTTTAAAAATTTTTAAATGGATGGCCATGTTACCTGAGCAATGGTACAAAACACTAACCTACATAAATAGACATCAGCTTGGTAATACAGTTTAAATTCCTTCCAAAGTGTTTTCTGTTCCATCTTTGGACACTCTGTTCTAGAAGCAAGGATCATTATTGAACATGGTAGCTCATGTCTTTAGTCCCAGGACTTGAGAGGCAGAGGCAGGCTGGTCTATAAGTCTATTCTAGGTGAGCCAGAGTTCCATGATAGGAGCTCAAGTTAATGCTCATTTAATGCTTCCTCCCTTCTTTGCAGATACTATTTAGCTTTGTGGGGCTTATCCAGGTCTCCTGCTCTAAAGTTTGTTGTTTGAACCTTCAGGTTCTGTCTATTTATATTTTATCACCATCCTAGAAGTGACCACTGTTGACAACATCCACCTATTTCACTGGAAGCACAGACATCACTGTCTGTAGTCTGTGGGCCAACAGCACAACACGGAGACTTATTAATTTTGAAAGCTGGCCTTAGCTTAGGCTTGTTTTCAACTAGCTCTTATAACTTAAATTAACCCAGGTATGTTAATCTGTGTTGTGCCATGTGGTGTGACCTTCCTCCATCTCCCACCTCCTGTTTCTTCTTTGCGTCCTGCTGGTGAATCCATGCACCTAGATTCCTCCTCCCAGTCTCCCTCTTTGGCCAGTCTTGCCTATTCTCTCCTGGCCAGCTATTGACCATTTAGCTAATCAGAAGGTGCCTGAGACACATCTTTACAGTGTAAACAGCTGTTATCTGCTGGGGCGTCTGGGTCTGATGAATGCCGGAGCTCCTCTATCTGCAGGAGGAAAAGGACTTGCAGATCTTGAAGTTACAACAGCTCCTGATCTTGCCAATCCTTCCTTCCTTCCTTTGGAACTAAAGAGTCAAAATAATCAGGCAATAAAATCAGTTCTCTCTGCTACCTTTCAGGGCCAAAGCCACACACAGAACAATCCATGTGAATCATTAAATGGAAGGAAATCACTGAACAGAACCATCTACCTAACATACCTTAGACCCATTAGTTTGGGATTCACTTGAGTTAAAAAGAAGCATGACCCTGGACAAGATAGCTTAGGGAAGATGTTATTACAGGTCTCTGCAGTGGGAAAACAATCTGGATAACTTGATCCAAAAACTGGAAACGGGGTTTGAGCTGAGGAAAAGGAATAAATAAGGACAAAGGGTAGAAAAATCTTCAAGATAACTTTTGGATATATTACCAAGGAGAAATACAAGAAGTCAAAAAGAACTAAACATCACTGCCAGGGCACTGGGATCCTGAAGGGTAAGCACGAGCACTAGCCAGCCTAGGACATGGAACAAAGAGGGAACCATGCTGAGAAAGCCTGCTGAATGAGTTCCTGAGACTGAGCTTGCCTTTTTCCAAGGTCCTTATCAACTCCAGAAGGTTGACTCCAGCTGTCATTTTCTGTGTGACATCCACATGAGCAGGAATGTGCACGAGCCAGTAGATAGGTATGACTAAATGAAGCTGGGAATAGTTGAGCGAAGGCTAATCCAAGAAAGAGGCTGCAAAACTGGAGGCAAAAGATCTGGAACCTAGCATGAAATGTGTGTCATTCAAACTACAGATAGTATCGGGAGAGTTCTTCTTTTTATGTTTTATCCTAACTATTAATGCTGGAAACCCTGAGTATATCTGGGTCAAAGAAACATGTTTTTGATAGTCACCATCAGAATTCATTACAGTAAAATAACTGCAGTAAAATAACTCCTCCAGCTCAGATAGGCAAATTTCAATCAGGAAGGAATGTGAAGACACAATGAAAGTTAGTTTCCCATAAACATTTCCAGTAGAGAAGACTGCACTATTATTTTTAAAGTCTTTGAAGTCCAGATGTGCTTAGAAGGCAAACAAACACCCAAAGCCAATGGTGCCATCACTACTCACCTATGTTCACCACCGTGCATTTGCTCCCTCTCAAAAGACACCATGTCCAGGTGAGGGCCTCCTCCCTAGCAGACATCATCTCCTCCCTTCTCCTACACAGCCAGCGATGCAGGTCTTCTGAGCCCTGAGCCTATCTCAACTCTACAATTTGTTCTCTACTGTGAACATAATCACATCATCTTGTACCTCTATCTCTTTGCCTTCTCACATATAAAATGTATTTCTCTCCTACAGTGCATGGCCAATTCTACCATGACTCTTCCTAATTCACTCTCACCGACTTCTCACCAAATACCAGGGGCAGGGCACCTCTGTAGATTGACTATTGAGACAAATTGCCAAATTTGGTAGAAGCTTTATAATCTTACATGACTCTAAAGAACTTAATTTTAGGTTTATTTATTATTCAAATGATGTATTACACGCTCTTCCTATCAGCAAGTCCCCCTGTCTCCCACACCAGGGCACACACCTTTTAAATAAAGCTCTAAGTTAGCAAAGGTTCCCCACTCTTTTTCTTACCTACTGTTTCCCAAACTGTATAGCCACAGTATTCAACACTGTCTCAGAACTCATAATGGCTAGAATCCTTAATTCTTTTTCTGTATTAACCTTTCTGCCAAGACTCAATAACCCCATTCTGTAGGAATGTCCTCTTTTATCACATGCTAATTCCCCTCCTTATAGGTAACCAAGTTCCAGTGGCATCTTCAACTAGGTGGACACCCTGTTCTTCCCAGCAGGTGTGGCCAGGCAGCTGAACTGTAACGGAGCTGTCCTGAATTCACTATTCAGGACTGATATAGTAGCACCAGGGAGTTATACCTGCACCAGTACCCGCTCTCTATTGAGTGCTTCTACATTCATTTAGAATGGCTGTTCTTCCTGTTTTCTAGTTGAGAAACCAAGGACAAGAGGACTTACTTAGAATCAAGCAGATGTTTAAATATTAAATATTAAATAGTAAAGTTAAGACTCAAGCTTGGAATTTCTGTATCTAACCCAACTCTTTGTAGAATATTTCTAAGAATATACTTAGCCAACAAGTGAGCCCCAGAATTCCTGATGAAAGTCTGCAGTGGTTGTTCTGGCCCCTAGATATAGCTTCAGCCCCTTGCCCATTCTACATCACTATTTTTACTATTTCCTACTCTAAGGAGCAAGCCTTTACATACAAACCTACCCCAGCCACTTGTTTAGAGTTTCAGTGTCATGCTCTCTGTCCTGCTGAAACTGTCCATTTAGAGTGTGATCTGCTGGCTTACCTGCCAGGTAACTGTTGATACAACCCAGCATAAAGCCTTACTTACATCCAAGGACATATAGACATTACCAATTATAATATTGTAAAAAGATTCCTCTTGTCTTTGATCTGAAATAATGCCAGAACCACTAAGACCATTGTTCACCTCAATTGGGGTTTCCAAATAGGAGTTAACTTACCAAGCTGTAAGGGGGTGTCAAGGACACATCTGTTTACCTATGGTCCCAAAAGTAAAAGATGAAATTTGAGTACTTTTTAATTAATTTCTCATCACTAGCAGCAGTCCTAGTTCTACACAGCAAGGTTAGCCCAGGTAAGAGGATCCTAACTGCAGCATTTCCATAAGCAGGAGGAACAGCTAGTCAACTGCATATGTGCTCTGGGAAGAGGCAGCTGGTATCACTTACCGGTTTATCCTTGATGGTGGGGCTGGACACACACAGGTACAGTTTCCCATCTTCTTCTAGGCAGGCATCTATCAAAGCTTGCACTGAGCTCTCTTCCTGGAACAGCAGGAAGGCATAGCCTTGGGGGGAACAAAACAAAATGGTGGAAGAAATCAGTACTTCAACCTCAAAGCAGTAGTGAAGATATTATCTGTAGCAGGTGTGGGGGCTCATTCCTGTAAGCCCAGTGCTAATGAGGCTGAGGCAGGAGGCTTGCCATGTGTGCTAAAATGAGCTACACCAGGAGTAACATGCTAGTCTGGGCTATAGACTGAGAAACTTCCTTGTCAATAAATTCTTAATAAACATTGAATATTCAAATGGGGAAAATGGACTTGAGAAGCCCTTATGCTAGGTACTAAGTTTGGTGCACATTCATCTTGCTTAATTAAATCACATGCTACTGTGATAGCTGGGTGCTCTAGTCACTTGGTTTAACTTTCATAACTATTCAAAGAAGCAAGTTCAAACAGTTCTGTGGAATTTCTACAAAATAGGTCTCTGAATGATGCAAGCTACAAATAGTAGCCAGGAAATAAGCATTATTTCCATCTGTCAAGCAAGAGCTTTGACTCATGCACAGCAGGGATGAGTCCTGAAAATACTGTGCTAAGTAAAAGAAGCCAGTAGAGGCAAATCAAAACAACACATAAACAAAAAACAAAACCACAAAAAATAAAAACAATTAATGGCTACCTGTAACTAGAGGGAATGAATATAGTTTCTTTTTGTGATAAAGATTTTTCTAAAATTGATCCTAGTGACTGATGGTTATACAAGTCTGTGAATATATATAAAACTATTGAATCATACATTTTAAATTGATGAACTGTATACTATGTGACTTATAGCTCTTTAAAGTTGCTTTTTAAAGGCCCAACAGGCTGATGTGTATTTACATGACACTGCTGCTGTTTCCCCAAGGACTATTCTCCTGGCAGACTTACAGTCTCAAAATATCAATTTTTTTCTCTTAAAGCTTTTAAAGATTTTTTAATTCATGCTTCACCCCATACTTGTATACGATGTGTTTTAATCATATTCATGCCCTCTCCTTCCTCCACCTCCCCACCCAGCTTATGTTCCCTCCTCTTCCTTCCTACCCTCCTCCTCTGACATAACCCACTGAGTCCAAAACGTGTACAGGTGTGAGGGCATCCACTGAAGCATCAACAAACTACCAGTGGCTGCACTCCTTAAGAAAAATGAATTTCACACCCCAGCAACTAGTCTACTGCCAATAGCTCCTCAGCTGTGAGACCTCTCCAGTCTGTGCTGGAATTTTGACTGGCTTGATTATATGCTGGTAACCAAAGCTGTGGTGAGTTCTTAAGTGCAATGGCTACACCATATCCCAAAAGACAGCATTTCATAGCACTCCTCTCCAGCCTTGTCTTCCTGGATGGATGCTCTCTGAGCCCTGGGGTGAGGTGGGGAAGGATTTTGATTTAGATGTCCCATCTACAAGGAGTAGTTAGAGTCACTTCCCCCCCCCCCCCCCACGTTGACCAGCAAACATCAACATTAACAGAAGGGACTTCCATGCACATAGCGGAGGGTGGGAGTTGGGAGTTGTTTTTTTAATGGTGTGTGTGATTTCCTTGTTGAGTCAGGGTCTGACTATTGCAGGCTGGCCTAGAACTGGCTGTGTAACTCTGGTTAGCCTCAAACTCGACATCTTCCCATTTCAGTTTCTTGAGAGTTGGGAGACAAGCATGGGCCTTTACATCTTGCTTGCAACATAACTTTAAATTGACACGTAGTAATTATACAAATTTGTGGTGCCACATGAAGATAATTTGATGCATGAGCCCAATAGTGACCCAATTCTGATAATTAGTGCTTCTCTCAAACACTAATCTCATTGTGCTGGGAGATCCAAACACTTTTCTTCCAGCTTCTTTTAAATTAAAGGAGAACTACCTTTATGATCATCATGTCTATTAGTCACTGGAATGATGAAGAGTTGTGAATTAGGAGTCAGGAGGCCTGGATCTGTTGTAAGTGTGGTGATGACTGCTAACAGTTAACAGTGAGCGTCTATGATACACCAGCACTGACAGAGACTGTGCTCAGGCACTCATTCCATCCTCCTGGCTGATGAAGTAGCTTCTATTTTTAGTTCTGCTTCCAAGTTCAGTGAATTATGTGGAGTGATTAAGTGGCTGGTTTGAAGTTATAAGTGGTGGAACCATGACCTTTAATAATAAACACTGCTAAGTCTCTTCAGGTTTTTTCCCTGTAAAAAGAAGATTCTCTTTGGCCTTACAGTGATAATAACCTGTGAGACAATGCATGTAAAGATGCCTTGTAAATGGGTGTATCACACAAGTGTTGACTTTCTTTTTATGCAATTTTCTTTTGTTATTTTGAATTATGTATGGGTATGTGTGTCTGCATGTGAGCAGGTGCACATGAGAGCAGGTACTTGAGGAGGTCAGGGGTGTTGGATTCCCCTAAGTGAGGGTTACAGGTGGTTGTGAACCTCCTGATGTGGGTTTTGTGAATTGAAGTTTGGACTTCCGAAAGAACAGCAAGTACTCTTAATCACTGAGCCACCACTCTAGCCCCCAATTCTGATTATTTGTGATGTATATAAAATTAAAGTTGAGCTGTTTTATGTGACCTCATAAAAATTAGAATTTAAGTGAATGATACATGCTACTTTCTACTTGGCATTTACAAAGAAAGTATTTGGTCATTAATGGAAGTAATCTAGATATGGAAAAAAGCCTTAATTAAAATTACTTGATGGGTTGAATAGTACCAAACAATAAAATGTCATTAGCCATTCACACTAAGAGAGAATTGACAGGTGTAATTTTATTTTCTGGTTTTAATATATACCACCCTTTAATAAAAGCTACTATACCTATAAATACTGTTTCTGTAGTCACAAGCTGGATGTAAGGGTCTATCACTTTGAATTTTTTTTGTTTTGTTTTAGCCAACGCCTCTCTTTATTCCCTCTTGTTCTTGGAGTCAGTAACCGACCAAGTTCATAAAATGCCTCCAGTTTCAGTAATGGTGACTGAGGTGGGAGGGGACTGCGAGCACATAGTGAACAACAAGAAGCCTTAGCTCAGAGCCACTCTGCAGGATGAGAGGTGGACCCTGGAGGAGCCTGTGACCACTGGCACCAAATAGGTTACAAGAGTGGGGATGGAACAGGGAGAGGTTTAGAAAAATGTGAATTGGCAGTGCAATTTCCTTAAGGAGAAAGAGCAGGGGGGCGTAAGGGCACAGACCCATTTTATTTAGCTGGGTTTTTGAAGGGTAAATTTAATTAAAAGGGCTTTTTCTTTTAATGCCTGAGAACATACTAAGAATTGCTTCTAAAATGTTCTTGGTTGCCATTTAAACACAAAGCTTTCTGAGGTTTTAAATATGTTTTCATATTATAATTTTAAGTATTTGATCCTCAGTGTAACCAGCAATTATTACCAAGCTTACTGCTGTGACTACCAGGTCTTGGGTGTTCAAAACATCCCAGAAACTTGGCCAAGAAGCATATTTGTTGGCTCATCTCCTCCCACAGGCTCTGTGGGGTAAATTCAGTTATCATTATCACCATTTCACAGATGAGAAATTCAAAGGACTCAAAGCTAGGGTCTGAATTGAGTTATAACCTAAGCTAGATCTGGAAACTCACAGTTTGTTATCCATTATCAATACTGTATCATCTAAAAATAACAAGATAAAATGTCACTAGGGACACACCTTTCATATTTTTTTCTTTTACACACACAAGCTCTGAGTCCTATTACTGAGGAATACTATAGTACTCACTGCTCTGGCCTGCAGTCAGAACCTGCTGCTTTAAGACTGGTGGCCACTACACAAGTTACTAAGAACAATTTGTTACTTGTTCACAGACAATACCTTTACAAAGATGTAAGACAAAAATTTAAGCTCTTTTTCAAAGAATTGATTTACATGGTGCTTGAGCTGAACACATAGGAAAATGAACAAGAGAAACTCGCTAAGTCTCTGAGAAATATGAAGTTAAAACAGAGGCTATGCTTGCTCCTCTCTAATGTAACAAAGTCACAGAAATAGAACTCAAGCTGCTGAGTCTTCGTAGTCCGTGAGGACATCAATGTCACCCTTAGAACAGGCATGTCCTTCTGTACAGCTGTCACATATGTCAACAGTTCATCCTTTTTCTGCCATCAGTAGGCCTGGAAATGGCCGTCTTCTTCTGGGTCTCTCTCTCCAATTCAGGGCAGCATACTCCTTGGCCCTCAAGTCTTTAAAGTCTCTACAGGCATTATGTCTTCAATCTCAGCCTAGACTGTTTCTATGACCTGTTTCAGACTCCATCTCCTTCAATGGGAATATGAGACAGCCTACAACAATTGGTGGATACTCTCAGTTACTAATTGGCCATGGTTGCCAGGCCTTGGAGACCCAGGAAAACTTTCTAAATTCAAGCAATGGTTCCTTGTAGCAGCTGATCCACTGCCCAAGACCTGTACCCACAATTAAAATGCTATTGGTGATATACATGTTTCAAGTAATAGAAAAGATAAAAAAAATTCCAGTATGGGGCTATGTCCTGATTTCTTTCATAAAAGGGTGACCAACCAACATATGGGCTTCTGATCAGGTCAATCAACCCTGGATAGTCAGACAACTCTCACCTCACAAAATCCAAGCTCTCCATTTCACACAACCTTCCCATAGCAGTCTGAAGGGCACCTCAGCCTAGGCTGCCTGCATCCAGATTTTTTTTTTTTTTTAAACGACACAAAGTCTGAATCAAACATTCTCTCTGACCTTGAATTTCAGATCAGAAGACATACCTGGTTTGCCTCGGAAAATTTGTCTTTGGATTCATTTCAAGAGAACCAAAAATATCTAGGAGGTGCAAAGCATGATGGTAGGCATTGGCTCTACAAAGATGAGAAAGAAAACAGCTGCCTGCCCTGGAAAACCTAAGATTTACATAGTTTGTGTATAAGGATGTAAGGAACCGACTATTAAGATGGAAGTGTGATGCTGTAGGTGTGTCCTACACGACACCAGTGAGAACACTGCAGTAGATTTGTCCAATCCAGAGAATTTAAAGAGCAGACCACATCTAACTGGAGAAGGATATTTTCCAAAGAAGCTACGCCATTCCAAGTTCAGGAAGGAGCAGGCCATGGCAAGGACAGGCCACATTCAGACTTGTGTAAAGAAGCAAGTGAATTATAGGTGAGAACATGAGGTTGGAGCATGTGAATCATCCCACCAGTCCCGACCTGCTGCCCAGATTACAGAACAACTAGGGTTCTTGTTTAATTTCCTGTTGGACTAGAAAATCTGAACTCCAAAAATGGTTTAAACTTTTATAGGCACAGGAGCTTATACATTAATATACAATGAGGTCATGGGGGCAAGTAGAGAACTCTCACCTAGAAACAGTATATTAGGGGATAAAGAGCTTATTCAGCAGTCAAGAGTACTTGCTGTTCTTTCACAGGACTGGAGTTCTGGTCCCAGCACCTAAGGTTGTACATAGTCACCCATAACTCCAGCTCCAAAGGACCCAATGACCTCCTTAGGCACACACATGTGGTACACATACATACAAATTTTAAAATTACACTAGCTCCTTAAAAATAAGAAAACAGTGCATCAAAATCTAAAGTATCAGTTTTTAAAAAACATTCTGAAAAATGAACTTCACAAAGAGAAGAGAGCTTATTTTCAGTAAGAAAGAGAAGACAGAGAAATCAGAAGCACATTCTGAATGCAGAGGCAGTCTGTGCCAAGAGGACCCAAAGGGAACAGACTAGTCCACACTGCCAATGTGTCGGAACCAGATTTCTTTGTCTATATTTACTCCCTAGGGCTGAGATACACATTGGCTCCAGTCCATTTTCTGTTCCTTCTACACTGATAACTGCTTCTCTGTGGGCTGGCTGTGAATGGGAAAGGGTAGGGGTAGTTGGGAATAAACAAGAAAACAAATTGACTGAGAAGCACCCCAAAATGAAGACTACCAGTGTACTATCTGCAGTCCAGAAGTGACCTGGAGAGTTAAGCTTAAAAGCTCTGTTTATGTAATCACATATGCTTTGTATAAAGAGGGCCTTGTGAAGTCTGCCAGTCTGTCCATTCCCATCAGTCAGTTCTAATAAGCACCTAAGCAGGGAAAACTGCAACCAGACTGGGAGAACGGAAGGAACTGACCAAACCGGTTGGGCAATTTTATTATTACTAAGCATCACAATTTCATGCAGTGGATATCATTTCACACCTAACAGCCTTGTACTGGTTGCTTGTGTGCACAATCGCACAGACTCTAAAAACCTGAGACGAGTTTGTGAGGTTCAGAGGTTAAACTACTCAGTGTTAAATGTCACACAGCTAGGAACTTGTTGGCACCCCTTCCTGGGTCCAGATGCCTGAGGTCTGCCTCGCCACTTGTTGCTTTTCCCTCACCCTCCAACTGCCAGATGTTTTACCAGCAGACACTTCTCTCAGTTATGATCTCAGGCCTAAGCTCTGACATTCTAGATTCTTCTCTCCTCTGGAAGTTAATGTCCTCAAATTAGCTCTTGATACAGCTGATAACACATTTCTCTCGAGGGCTCTCTCTTCAATACTATGGACAACTGTTCTATTTGGAAGATAACCCAGGTTCACTGCTAATCAGTTCTTCAGTTCCTCATCGTTGTTTCCCTTCCTCTTCCTCTCCCCACCGCTTGGAAGCCAAATGTTAGCTTTGGGTGGCTTCTTCCTGGCCTGCAGTGTGCTGATTGGGCTAAGCAGGCTGCCCAATAAGCCCTAGGGATCCTGTTTCCACCTTTCTCGTGCAGGGATATCAAGCATATGCCATCATATCTGACCTTTTTATGTGGTTTCTGCAGACAGATATGACGTCCTCACTTTTGCTCAGCAAGCACTTACTTAGCAACTGAGCCTCCCCCCCAGCCCCAGTTTTTCCTGTCCAGTCCTTTGATTTGATATGCTCGTTCTTAGTCACACTTTCAGCCTGGGTCCTCTCAAAACCCTGTCAGCAAGTCCAAACCTAAGATAAATAAATCATTCTCTCTCCTTCACCTGCCAGATTTGCATTTCATTTTGGTCTCTGAAATGTGGTGTTCTTTTCCAAACAAAGACCTCAACAGGAATACCTACAATTTCTCTGGATTAAGCAAGTGCCTGTCCTTTCCTAGCACCTCTGCCTAGGCACAGTGTGTTCCACTGTGACCTCTACACACTGTCTCTTATTTCTGTAGTTGTTCAAGCTTTGTCCCGTGGCTTACAAGCTCCAAATGCTGTTCTCCTTCCTTTACACTTCCCCAAACTATAAATGCTTCACAAAACCCACATGCACAGCTCTACGTTAGCACGATGCTGAGAAGATGACAAAAGCAGTCTATGTGGGAGTATACTATGATCTTGAAAGTAAAAATAAAGCTGCTCTCTCTGTCTGAACAGGGCAAGACAAAAGTCATCTCACTACAGTACAGTGCAATTGCCACGTTTTCACAACAAAGTCACTCCCAGGATGAAAATTGCAAGTAGATAAAATATTAAAATATATCCAAGATTCACCAGAGTGTTAGCGTTTTAGCCAAGACCTACATTTGTAAAGGAAAATAAAAAATATTACTCAAAGTATTTTTTTATAGAGTATAAAAGAGTAACAACATGCTAAAGTCACTAGGCTTCTCAACTTATCAGTTTACATAACCCAGAAGGTGGAAAAACTTGAAAGCTGGGACTAGAACAACACTGATTTGTTTCCATTCAAATTATCTACAAAGGGAAAAAAATGTGACATTTGCAAACTGTTCTTTCCAAAGTCAGATTTTAGACAAACCAACAAAAAAAAAATGAAATAAGTGCTATAGTCCAGCCTGTTACAGCTACTCAGTGTTCTATGTCTGCCCCTTTCTTGTCCCTAAAACAGTATCTCTTTAGCTGGCTGGCTCAAAGTGGATTTGCATCCATGTGGCCTGCCCTCTGCCAGGTTTATAAACCAAGTGGTATTACTTAAACCATCACAACTGCACATCTTAGTTTCAAGGTAAGCAGGTAAGCCAGCTTGATAGCATAAAACAGCTCGGGTACCACAACAGAAACAGCCACTCAGAGGCACATGCTTTTGGTGCTAGAGAGATGGCTCTGTGATAAAGAACACTAGCTACTCTTTTCAGAAGGCCTGGATTTGATTCTAAGCACCCACATGTCAGCTGACAACTGTCTAGCCTCCTGGGACACTAGGCACAAACATCATGCATGTGGACAAAATACCCTCACACATAAAATAGCTTTTCTGACAGTGGAAGGGAGTCATTACCTGGGACATTCTGTATTATGATTAGTACCTGAAGACAGAAGTTCTCTTAAAATATATTAATTTAAGATTAATATTTATTGAAATATAAGCCAACACTCACGATATAGGTAACAGCTTATATAGGTGCCTGATAGACTGTATTATCTACGTAATGGTCAGTGGATGCCGAACCGGTCTCTCCAACAGTCAGGAACCAAAAACGGGGGCCCAAGATCCCAGCAGCCCCTTTTTAATGGGGTTGGCCACTCCTCCTTCAGGAGCCGGGGACCTTGGATAAGGGTCTTCGGACCTTATCAGCTGACACCTGAATCCCACCATAAGTACCTGTTTATATTCCTATATACCTGGCATGACGTATGCCCTGGCTTGACAAAGCTAGAACCAACTGTCCAGGGAAACTGTGGATTACAACCTCTTCCATCACTGTGCATCTCCTGCCCAATCTCTGAGACTGGCTGTTGTCCTTTGTTTGCCCAGAAGCCTCTGCCAACAATGGGAGTTCAGCTGCTCTCTCCGACAAGGTTTTCTGCATGGCTCTATAGGCTCCACCCCCATCCCAAAGGGTGGGATTATAGCAGTCTCAAGAACAGATGCTTTCTGCAGAACCAGGATAAAGAGTCCAAGATGGGGAGAAATTCTTCTGTAGCTCCAGTGGCAGCAACTTCAGAAAAGAGACATTTCCCGGGAAACACTGAGAGAAGGTATACTAAACATCTACCACTGAGTTTGCTGAGCCAAGTTATCATCCTAGATGTAACGTTCATAGTCCTGGGCTCAAGGAAGCAAAACCGAGCTGTCCCTTTATTAAGAAGTCAAAGAACCCAGGGTTCTACCTTGAGGATACTAAGTCTTAAAATACAGACTGGATTAATTAGATTACCCTTCTGGAATTCAACTAGAAATATGCAAACATTTGAGCCGACTCATGGTGGAAGATAGCAATGGAGAATTAGCTCCCAGTGTTGAGATCTCAGTTGCTGTCAGCCCTACTATAGCCTCCATGGCATCTGCTTACATTACAGATCCTCTTTTATCACACCCCTCTATTGAGGTAGCACAGTAGTACCTGTCATCTGTGCAGTCAAGAAACTCACTACAAAGCAGCTCATCCAGGTACATAAATGGCGAGGTATCACCAAAGAGGCAGAGTCCTATAGTTAAGCTATAGATAAAAGGCAACTCAGACGTGCTAAAAATTTAAGGAATCTCTTTGGAAATACTGTAGCTTATTTGGTAAAACACAGGGGTTGGTTCAGAAAAAGACAAAGGGCTACTTTGGTCTTCAGGCAGCTATGAAAATGTAATTGGATCATACAGTTTAAAATGCTAATCTCTATGTGAGTTAGAAAGAACATAATTTATCAGATTATAAATCGAAGTACTTCTTACCTTCTAAGCCAAAAGAAGAAAGAAAAAAAACCTCTTATTTACCAGGTAAAACTGTTGATCTTTCAGGTTCAAGCCAGTCTAATAAAAGCTATGCACAGTAATAAAAAGGTGATTCTCCTTTCTCTTTAAATAAAGGTTGGGTCGGAGTAAGATATCGTCACGGAACTTTACAGTTACAGAACCTGATAGACTTCTAATCTCTAAGCAAGTAATGAGCCTGTACATCAACTTGCAAAGCTGTAGTTCATTCATTTAAAAAGTATTCGAGGGAATATGTGCCAGGAATGGAGAGCAAACTAAGCTGGAAAAATTTCCCCCCTCTTACATTTGGAAAACAGAGGACAGGTACTTCAAAGAAAAGTAAAGGTAAGAATAAATCTGAGGAGAAGGGGACTGGAGGGCTAAGAGGCAGCTACTTCAGACACAGAAGTCAAGACAGATCGGTGTCATTAATCTGGGGGGGAGGTTTAGACAAGAAGAAGTCTCACTGCTCTAGGACTCTGCTGTTCAGTTCACGGACAGCAAAGCCGAGCAAAGTGGTGTATATCTATGATGCACGTAGTAAAGAAAATCAGACCATCAAGGTGACCCTAAACTCCCTCATGAGAATCTACTAAGATAAGAGGTGTTGGTAGAAGGCAACTAAGATTTAGCCAATCAGGCCTTAGAGGAAAAAAAAAAGACTAAAACATTTCAGGGACAGGATTCATACTAATGTGGCCCCTGGCTTTTGCAGAGGTCCATTAAATGTCAAACAAAGAAGCGGAAAGGTGAGTTCACAGCAGTGCACTGTTTATCTGACTTGGAACTCAAGAGGGAACATGCTGCAGATGTCCAAATTAGCATAAACTTCACGAAGAAACTGCTTTGAGAAGCCATGTGATATCAAATCCGGAGTCATTAAGATTTTCATCTCTAGATAAGTAGCTTCTAATTTAGCCCAAAGGAAACAACTTGAAAGAAAGAGACACGGGTAAGAATACATGAACGTAAGAATTATTACTAATGGTCTAAATTGCCAGCAAGCAAATAAATTAGAGCATGGAACAGGTGAGGTAGCCAAGGAAAGCAATTAGACCTTGTGGGGAGAAGAGATCGAATGTGAACACAAGATTGCATTCCCAGCCCTGACACACACACACACACACACACACACACACACACACACACACACACACACACACACACACGCACACACACGCACACACATGCACACACGCACATGCGCATAAAGAAACAATTGCTCAGTTTTGCTCTTGTTCTACTGCTCTATCACACTGAATGGTGTAGTATTATGTTTCTGGCATGGACTTTCTGGCCTAGCCTTGTGGCCCAGATTTTTGGGCCTGGCCTCAAGGTTTGGATCCACAGACCCACAGTCCCACAGAAACGCTTACATTAACTGTACGCTGATTGACTCAGGCATATAACTTGCTAGCTCTTGCTCTTAAACTAACCCATGATTCTTATCCTGTTCAGCCATGTGGCTTAGTACCTTTTCTCAGAGCAGCATAGTTGTCCTCTGCATCTTCTGGCTTCTCTGTGGCATTTCTGCTCTGTTCTCCCTGTTCCTAGAGTTTTCTTAGTCTGGTAGCCCCACCCACACTTCCTGTCTGCCTTTGGCCAATCAGCATTTTTATTAAACTAGTAGGTGGAACAATTATTTATAATGTAACAACACATAATCCCCCTACAAAATGGGTATTGTTTACCAGGTATTTGTCAAGAAGGCCACAGCCATCTCTATTTCTAATCTTAGCAATTGTTATAGAAAATTTACTTATTTGTTCATTTTCCTATAGAAAATTTACTTATTTGTTCATTTTCCTCTCCTTTCTCAAAATGATGGCTCAAGACACAAACATCTGCAACCTGTCTCTGCACCCAAAGGCCTAACTATGAAGCAACTGCCTGCTAGGAATTTCTTCTCAGATCAGATATAAGGACAGGCCAAGTCAACATCAAATCAACAAACCAACTTGACTTTCCCTCTTCTATTTAGTAGGAATTTAACACACGCTGCTGTCAAACCTCCTGCCCCCAGGACTGTCCATCACCAGAACCAGTGCCCTCTTTCTCCCCCTATTCTAATCTCACTACTAGTATCCTACATCTTCATAACTTCTCTACAAAAGTAACCACAAAGCCGGGTGGTGATGGTGCATACCTTTAATCCCAGTACTTGGATGGCCCAAGAATTCAAAGACAGCTTGGTCTACAGAGCTAGTTCCAGAACAGCCAGGGCCATAAATAGAAATCCTGCCTCAAAAATCTAAAACAAACAAAACACTCCTCTGATCCAACAGCTGAGCCCTCAGTGATAGGGAGGAACTAATACAAAGTATTCTACATGCAATCTCTTGTATAAGCATAAGAGACCACATAATCATTTCCCCCATTTTGTGAATGAAATTTATTAATATTAATAGTTCTACATTAAAGTGTAGAACAAGAATTCCATGCAGGTTGTTTGTTGATAGTCCATATTTGAGATCACCAGTTATTCAGCTCATATATGATTAAGGCTCTGACTTCACTCATCCTTAAAGACCATCCTGAACATGTCTGCCTTTGTGATATCTTTATTCTAAATGAGATTAATATAATGCAATTGAGAACTTTGGACTCATAGGCAGTTATGCTGACACATACCTATAATCATAGCACCTAAAGAGTTCAAGGTCATCCTCAGAGTTCAAAGCCGACCATGTCTCAAACATCCCTCCCCAAGTTGGGGAAGGTGCAGGAGATGTAGCTTCACTGGTACAATGTATTTTTTAGCATGCATGAAGCCCTAGATCACATCACCAACATCACAAACATGTAATCACTAGCATCCGGGAAGTAGATCAGGAGGACTAGAAGTCCAAGGTCATTTTTGGCTACATTTCAAACTTTAACTCCAATGGAGAATACATGAGATCCTGTTAGGTGGAAGGTGGACAGGAAGCCTTTGAATTCTCATGATATTTTGGCTCAAATCCCAGTCCTACTTATGGCCTTTTGACACATTACTCTCTTCTGAACTTTATTTCTGTTTCTATAATATGGGAATAATATGGTGTAATGGTAGTTTTAAAGAAAATGCCCCCACAGGCTCATATGTTTGAATGTTTGGTACCCCGTTAATGGAACTGTTTGCAAAGAAAATAGGGAGTGTGGCCCTGTTGGAGTAGGTGTAGCCCCGTTGGAGTAGGTGTGTCACCAGGGGTGGGCTTTGAGTTTTCAGAAGCCCATAGCAGGCCCAGTCTCTCTCTGCCTGCTGCTTGTAGATCAGATGAAAGCTCTCAGCTACTACTCTAGTACCATGCCTACCTGCCTGCCTGCCTATATAATCCCTGCCATGACAATTATGGGCCTTCTGAAACTTAAGCAAGCCCCCAGTTAAATGTTTTTTGTTTTGTTTTGTTTTTTTTTATAAGGTGCCTTGGCTATGGAGTCTCCTCACAGCAGCGGAACAATAAGAAAGACAGGTGCCTACCCTGAAAAACTGAGATGCTTAAATGAGATTCAGAACAAAAGATAGTGACCTATTACCTGTCTCACGGCAAACACCAGCCAACCTCAATGATATGATTACTGTGCCCCCTGCATTTTCTGCCTTTCTTCTCCTACCTATCTCCCGAGGTCCAGATCTTATATAGCCCACATGAATTTCTTCTTCTGGGTGCCTAGAATAATTTTGCTCCCTTGGTATGATTTATAATTTATCCTACAGTCCAATAGAAATATCATCATTCATAATACCATGCAGGAGCTGGTCTAAGCACAAGAATTTACTATGGACTCACACAGATCCACTTGCCTTTGTCTCCCAAGTGTTAGAAAAGTGTGTGCTACATTTGTATTTTTAAGTTCCTTTGAGAAAGTTTATGGAACATTGAATTTGACCTCATAAGACCAAGTTCAGATCATTCTTAGTAACACAGTAAGTTCAAGCCCAATGTGGGCTACTTCAGACCATTTAAAAATAAAATCCGTTAATATAAAATACATTTTTATAAAAACACAAATACCTAGGAAGTATTGGGCAAAGTATACATTTCACAAAATAATGAAATCAATGTGGTAGAAAAGAAATGTCCCCCCATAACTGTTATTTTTAACCATAAAATTTCCAAAAATTAAAAAGGAATAATTTCCCTAACTGTTAATAAGACTGAGTTTTGTAAACCAAGTTCCTAATGATAAAACAGAAATTTACCCTAGGAAATCATGATTAAACTGTAAGTCAGGGCCATTACCCTGTATACAAAAGACCGAGAGATCAATTCCCTGCACTTCTCTCAATGCAAAGAGAATTCAGAAGAGAGAAAAATAAAAAATACAAAAACATGAGGATATTCACAGAAGCATAATTTGTGAGCAGAAATGGCTTAAACACTATCAACAGATTTGAATAAGTAAATTATGCTCATTAATGATAATTAGGTCTGTTACAGAAAGATGTTAGTATTGTTGGGGGAAATGTATATAATAAGACAGCATATATAATATAGTAATGCAATATGGAAAATTTAAAATTTTATGCGAATTCACATATTAATAAAAAGAATATTTAACAAAATATATATAGTAGTGATCTCTTACAGATCTATTTGGGATGATTATATGAGCATGACCATATAAATATTTAGTACCCTTTTATTTTTCCAATTATCATCTGACAACTAACTTTACGCCAGGCAGACAGGTGACGTGTTGAGTACCTTACCTTTAGGAGGGAAGTATGACTTGCTCTCTGCTTTGTGAGGCCAGTCTACCACAAGAGGGCCAAACCTGCGAAAGCTGGCAGTGATCTCATCTATAAAACAAAGAAGGAATTTAGCAAAAGAAACAAACCTCTGCAATAACAAGAAACAAAAAACGTCGAGGGATCCCCTTTTTGCATTATTTTCTTTTTAGAGCTTTTCTCAAGTATCTCTCAGAAGTGAAATCTGCCATAGCTTAGCAGTGAAATGGCATTGCTAAGGAATACATTTGGTTATTAGCTTCTAACCACAAAAAGTGTTTCTAATTCCTCTCCTTTTATTACCAACAAAGTTAATAAGGAATCTGGAAGAAAAATCTAATACTAGCCAAGGTGATCTTTATGTCAAGCAAACAGGAGATTCCAAAAATGAGAATGTTTATCTATTTTTAGAAAAAAGGTAAAGATGCATAAAATGTTTAAATATAATTAATGACAGGTGGGATGGCTCAGTGCATAAAGGCCATAAAGCCTAATGAGCTGAGTCAATCCCTGGGGCTCAAATGGTAGGTAGCAAGACAAACTGTCCTCTGTGCTGTGGCATGCACACCACCTCCCACATAAATACGCGTAAACTCAAAAAATATACATATAATCATTTGTATGGAATCTACTTGTATGGTATCCCTAGAATTCCTTTAGAAACAAATAATTCTATTGATAAGGAATAAGTACAACAAAGTAGACAGATCTCTTTGGTGATGCAAAGGGTTAAAAGTCAACTGTCTCACTTAGATCTCATACTGCCTTCTTTAGTAAGATGTATACAAAACTTGTAGCTCAATTATTTTATCTATTTCTTTCAACTTTTGACTGGAATGAGAAGATTGTGACCTTGTAACTCCTTGGGTGTAGGTTGTCCTTCCATCAGCAATGGTAAGAAATTTATCCTAAAGAAAATCTAACTGACTGACAATATTAACACAGCTATGAGAACATCTTGTGGGAAATGTGGCTGTGGCCACCAGAACTTTAATTCAGTAAATTTAAACTATTTTTAGCAGTCCCCCAGACACACATCTTGTAAGGGCTAAAGAAACTATGATCTATTTATATTAGTATTAGAGCTGTACTGACCAATCAAGAAAGTCAGTGTTAGGAAGATTCCCATAGCACATCCAAAGCCTATGAGAACTAGAGCAATTTTCTTAAGTTAGCTTTGTCACTGCTTAATTTCACTTACACATTCAATGTGTTTACTAATGTCGGCTTGGAAAAGAGTCAGGGTCTGAGCACAATGCACAAAATGCACAATGCTTTTTACAAAAGTTGGCTCTGGTAAAGTTCTAAATGAAGCATACAGTACCTTCATCAATGTCAGGAGGAAGGCCTCCAACAAACACCTTTCTAGAGTAGCGTTCCACTCGCTCCCCATTTTGACATCGAGTTGGAGAACTTAAGCCAGAGGGTAAAGCCTGATCACCATGGCTGTCATCCAAGAAGGCGTCTTCAAAGGGAAAGAGAGAAGACCGACCTGAAACAAAGTAGCAGTTTCTACAGTCAGAACAGCTTTTCTAGAGAACAAAGCTGTATCAGAAACCCACTGTACCAAGTGAAACACAATTTTTACTTTGAGGTATGGCTTTTCCAGCAGAATACTGAAGGTCCCTAAGTACAGCCATGTTTACATACAACACTGAAATAATGGAAATAATATCTAAGGAGGAAGCATCAAAACTCCATGTTTTCCTTGATAATTACACTCATATTATATTACCAGAAGAAGTGCTCACACAGGCCTCAACCCTAGCTGAGGCGCTATGTAGTCAATGACTGAATGGGGAGGAAGAAGCATCTTTCTTTGGGGATATGTCCACTGGTAGGTGAATGGACTCACACCCATATGAATATGGGCACCATTGGTTAGACACTATTCGGGGGAGGGAAGACCACATAAAGTTGGGAGAGGAGTGTGCTTGAGGGTTCTGGAGAAGGAGAGAAGAAATCAAATACATTTTACACATATATAAAATTCTCAAAGATTAAAGAAAAATATGATAATAAAAATATACCTACAAGTTTTTTTTCCTTTTTAAAAATCATTTTTAAAAGTACGCAGGACAAGAAATATACATACATACATATATGAATATATATATTTCTCCAGATCTTTATGTGCTCTTGACGATTTCAAGGGTAGCTTTAAAGGCTGGCCCTGATGACAGAAGCTATGATATCTGTTCTAACAGCAGGGCCAATGATGCTTTTCCTAGCATGTAAACACACTCCAGTTTGAAAATAAGCAAATGTAACAATATTTGGCAGGATATCTAAATGAAAATACTAAGTTAAGATGTGGTAGCATAGCATGGGTATGCCTATGACTATTACTCTAGGCTGTATTTTAAGTCAATAACAACAACCAGAACAAAAAGCAGAACATGGTGGCGCATGAATTTAATCCCAGTGACTGGAAGTCAAAGGCAGGAGGATCTCTGTGAGTTTAAGGCCAGCCTGGTCTATACAGTGAGTTCCCTGTCAGTCAGAGTTATAGTGTTGCTTTCTCTCAGAAAAACAAACAAACAACAACAAAATCCCCATGGAATTATTTTCCTTTTGGTCTTTCTATGTAGCCCTGGCTATCCTAGAACTCAATATGTAGATCAGGCTGGCTTCAAATTGGAGATCTGACTGTTCTTGCCTTCCCAATGCTGGGATTAGAGGCATGGGCCACCATGACTGGCAATTAGTTTCAATTTGACATTTTAAAATAAAGCCCAAACTAAAAAAAAAAAAAAAAGATTTTTTTTTTTTTTGTTTGAGTCTGTGAGTTCCTGGTAAAACTTTCCACTAGGCTCCACTGTCCTGAGCATTTCATCTTCAGGGGAAGGAGGGAAGGGGGAGAAAGAAAGGGATGGAGGGAGGGAGAAGAAACAGCAGCAGGAACAGCAAAGCAAGAAAGCAGAAAAGTCCATTTCTAAGATAAGCCCACACTCGTTGAAGGAAACTAGCATACAAAAGCAACCTCCCATTTATTTAATCCTCTTTATCTCCCCAAAACCTGAGTTTTGTACGACAATAGCAAACATTCAGAAAAAGAATATAAGTAGCCTTAGAAAATGGTGAATATTTCCTTTATCAAAAAGTAGAAACACTGCTAATATAATCATGTTATATGACAAACAACTCAATGGCATAGGAAAGGTCCTGTTTTGAAGTTTGGAGTTAGTGAAAGGGCCAAGACTGGGATGGTGAGACACCAAGAGTTCTGATTCAGTTCTTCCCAATGTAGCTACACAGACAGATAGATAGCTTGTAGTTGTGTGCCACCTATCCCTTTGAAGCAAGGCTGGAGCAAACAGCAGACAATAAATTCTCATCCCTTGATGTTTGCTTTGATCACTAGGAGTAAAAGAAACAGATCTACAGCAAATACAGGCAAAACGAGCTTCCCATGGACATTTTCTGACAGCAACCAGGTAAACCTGCCAGGCGGTCCACACTCTAAACCTGATGCCTACTCAATGTTAGGCTCATGTTCCAGTCAGCAATTCCATAGAACATCTATTCTCACCTCTTAATCCCAACACAAGAACTATGAGATTCACAAAAGACAAAGGCTAGTGGAGAAGCGGCAGAAATGGAAAGCTTTGTGTTATGCTCTGCCCTACCCTCCTGAGAAGCAAAATGCTGTTTTGCAATAAAGAGGCATGAATTTACTCCCAGCATTATCCAGAACCAAGGTAACAGAAGGAACTGCTTAAGGGAAATGTATCCCTTTTCCAAAAGCAGCAAAGCATCTCCTGATGGAGGAGGAGTCCCCATCTAACCAGGCAGATAACTGTAGGTACTGAGTGAAGCAGAGAGACACAGTGTGCCCCTCCCACATGGTTTGCAAGGAGGTAGTTCAGCACAATTTTGTGGAGTGGGAGTTTTCAGTGAAAAGACCAAAGACTCACAGAGAAAACACCTTCATATAAGCTCCTGATTTTCCATTTCAATCTTTTCTTCTCCAGCATTCTTTAAAATGTCAATAAAGAGGCCATTTGGGAGACGGCTCATGGGTAAAGTGCCTGCCTGCCATACACATACAGAAAGCATAGGTCAGATGCCTAGTGGGCACCTGGACTAAGAGTCAGGAAGCTCTGTGCTCGAGTGAGAGAAAGCAAGGAAGTCAGCTCACAGCAACCTCTGGTTCCCAAGAACCTGCACATCCACACACTTACAGGCTCACATACCACACTAGTAAAAAACAAAGACCTGATATATACACCTGATTCAACCCAGAAATTTAGTGTTTAGCTTGAAGTAGCAGATTCTCCCACATTAATCTGAGCTCACAACACACACCCAAAGTTCTCAATGACCTTTCACTGCCTTTTGTATAATCACTGTGAACTACAAAGTCCCTGACACAGCTACTGCTGTTCCTTGTTCAGTAACCTCTCTAATCACACAGAGTTCCTTTGGGTTTCCTAACTACTACTCCTTGCCTTGCCACAGGTGCTAAGGACATAGTGTTCCTACTAACTGCTAAGCAGCCCTTTCTCCAATTATAGTTAAGTCTTTACAAATTCTTTGGATTTATTAATTTGTGTAAGTGTTTGTCTAATTTTATGTATGGACCACACATGTTCCCTGGCACTCACAGAGGCCAGAGCCCCTGGAACTATAGTTATAAATGGTTGTGACCCACTATGTGGGTGCTGGAAATCAAACCCAGGTCCTCTGCTGAACATTGCTTCAGTCCATAATTAATTCTTAATTCTTTCAGTCTGAGATGCAAAGCCATAGTCTTGTATGGAACTGTACTGACCCTTTAGATTAGGTACTATAGCATTTCTTGGGTTTTATTGAGTATATGGTTCCCCACCCAACTAATGTTTCCCACCCAATGTAATTATCATTATGATAGGCACCAAATTAATCTTCATCATTGTATCCTCTGCCTTAGAGTACAATAGAGGAACCCAAAATATGTAAATGTGAGGCAACACCCAAAAAAGCAAAACTGTGCAAAGCTGGCCATGGTGATTCACACTACTAATCCCAGCACTTTAGGGAATGAGGAAGGAGGATCCAGAGTTCAAGACTATCCTGGATTAGTTTAGTGAATTCCAGAGCAGCCTGGATTGTAGCATGAGACTATCTCAAAAACAAACAAAAGAAAACAGTATGTACAGAGATACACAAGCTTCTGTGAGCATATATTCAATGAGCATAACACAGGGGTGCGGTTACATGAGAAATGTGATCATCCCCGAGGTGCAGCTTTAACTACTGTTGCTTTTCACGGTGTAAGACTATAGTCTACACTTAGTATTAAATCTGGTTTTACCCTTCCAAATGTAATACTTCATTCTAATCCCAGCCTTTTAATTTTTTTTTTTTTAATTTAAAGATAGGATCTCAGCTGTTGGTGGTGGCACACACCTTTAATCCCAGCACTCCAGATCTCTATGATCTCAAAACTAGCCTGGTTCACAGAGCAAGTTCCAGTACAGTCAGGCTACAGATAGAAAGAACCCCTGTCTCGAAAAAACAGAACAGATCGAAAATAGGGTCTTATATACTCCAGGCTGGTTTCAACCTCTGTACTGAGAATGACCTTAAGTTTTAAAAATTTATTTTTAATATGTGTGAGTGTTTTGCCTGCATGTAGGCTTCTATACCATGTGAGTACTGATAAACTCAGAGGCCAGAAAAATCCCCCAGAATGAGAGTTACAGATGGTTGTGAGCTAATATGTGGATTACAGGAATGTGATCTGAGTCCTCGGAAAAGCAGGCAGTGCTCTAGCCCGAGGGCCTGCTCTCTAGCCTGACCCCAAGCTTCTGCTCCTCCTGACTTTGCCTCATCAGTGCAAGGACACACTACCCATACCACACTCACGGTTTTATGGAGCCTTGGGGACTGAACCCAGCTCTCCATGTTAGGCAAGCATTCTACCAACTGAGCAACATCCTCACCAACTGGCTTTTCACACGGACGCCCTGGAAACTATTATCCTCCCATCCACTTGCTGTTGTGTAAGATCATGTCTCTAAACTACCTCTGACTGTTCTGTCCCAAAGCCCACACTAGCTTCTATCACCTCTACAGGCAACTTGAACCCAGAGAGTAGGAGGATGAGTTGAGATTATGAAGGAATCAGTGACTATCCAGATGGGCAATGAGGAATGCCAGAGCAGTGAAGAAATGGCAGATACCCGAGACATTCCTGAACAAATAAAACCTTGTTTCTCGTGACCAGCATAACCACAGCGTCCCCAGAGGAAAATAAAAGCAAGAGCTGTAAAACTCTCGACAGTTTTCAAAATCAGCTAAGGGGTGTTAAGACACTTCCTAAGGCTTTAAAAGCGAGCGAGCCTATGTCTTATTAACAGCATTAGAGTGCTCCAGGCCTTAGTAATGAAGGAGCCTTGGGAACAAACTGTAAACAGTGAGCACATAGATGATGTTTCTCTAACTACAAGTAGGAACTAGTAATATGGATTCCAGAAACCAATCCCCAAATCTGCTCATCTAAATTTGGAGTGCTCAGGCTTCAAAATTTACACCCCAATCTGTGATGGGGTTCAGGTGTTACTGAGGGAGACCTAGAGACATACCTTTGGGGTCTCAGGACCCTGGATGGGGCGTGGCCAAGCCCCCTGTGAAGGTCTGGTTGCAAGTTGCCTGCCCTCCCTGTTTCTTCCTGCTCTCTTGGAGAGGGTCGCTGCTGCTGCCCTCAAGTGGGAAATTTCAACCCTCCAGGAATTCCCCTAAGGTTCAATGTTGTATCAGTGAGTGTTTATATAACCCCTTAATAAATATTAATCCTTTTATATAATAAATTGCCAGTGAATAATTCCTACAATACCAACCCCAATGACTCCTATGCTAAATTTTAAGAGCTACCCAAATGATATCTTGTCTGCAGCAGGCTGCCACTGAGAGAGATCTGTATGAAGTGTACAGAATTTAGAAAGCATCCAAGTTAAGGAAAGCATAGCCTCATGATTGAAATATACTATCTTCAATCAGTTTTACTGTAACATGACCGTCTGACAAGTAAAGCAACAACACACAAAAAACTGTTATAGAAAACACTTGAATAACAACTTGTGGGGTTAAAGGAGGGCTGAAGACATGTTTCAGTGGGAGAATACTTGCTGAGTTTGCATAAGGTCCCAGGTTCAAGACCCAGCAGAAAAAAAAGTCAACCTGATTTGCATGGAGACTTCTAGGACAGCCAGGCCTACATAGACCTGCCTCCAAAAAATAAAAAAGGGGAAGGGGCACTTCTGTGAGCCGCTGTGGTCTCAAAACCTGACAACCATCTATTTTCCTCTGCTCTAGTCATAACCTCCTGAAGACTGTTTATTTACTTTTTAATGTATATGTCCGGGAGTCTGTGTGTTTGCCATGTTCCTGGTGTCAGAGAGGAGTTCGATCCCCTAGAGATAGAGTCACATGCCTGATTGTGGGTGCTGAGGAGAGAACATCAGCCTTTGGCTCTTAACAGAATTTTGTTCATGATTTTAGTACTTTGTCAATGTGAGGGGGTGATTTTTGAACTAGTTGACAAAGAGGCCAGTGATACTTTCATTGCTGTAGTCTCACACCAGAGTAAGTTGGTACCTTGGTATTCTGAGCAGTTCACTCGTGAGGCATAGTCATTTGGTTGGAATATATCCATGCTCAAAACAAATTGTCCCAGATGGGGTGTTTGGCACATGCCTGAAATCCCAGCACTTGGGAAGCTGAAGTAGGAAAATCTCATGTCTGAGGCCAGCAATTTCCAACCTACCGAAGCCAGCAAGATCCTGCCTTAATACAAATAGTGACTGGGAAAATGCTGGGGATGGGCTAAATGATATACTGCATCAAAACAAAACAAAAACCCCCAAACAAACAAACAAAGCCCTTCCCAGGAAAACTGCTAAAATTCTAGTTTCTAGACACATTATTAGTAGCTGAAATCTTAAGAAGCTGCAGGTAAGCTCCCTATATTCCAGCCTCACCATCTAGCATCCTCTGATACAATCCTTTTCTTTAAGGGAAGCATTCCTCAACACCAAAATTCTTTAAACAATCTATATTATGTCTTAAAAGAATTTGATAATATAAATCTGAATTAGAACCTCAAGATACTCCCACAGAGAATGTATATAATATTCCAAAAGAGAAAGAAAAGTCTTCTCGACAGTTCTAACATGGCCATGTGGCTTTCCATTGAACGCTCTACTTCTGGCATATATTCTCAGTTACTGCCCAGAACATGGGATCTGATCTAGTGAGTGAAGGGACAATTTATGAAGGTGGCAGTGACCTAAAACTGAAAGAAAGTGCTAGTAGACAAGGGAAGCATCTTCATGGTATTCCTCCCCAGAAGCAAATGATAGGAAAGCTAGAGCCAATGCCATGCTGTGTGTCTTAGTATGTTTAAACATGGACTCTTGTTGAAGCCCCTGCCATGACCCTAGCTCTGCCCCAAGGCACTTCTAGTCCAATGCTTCCATTTTCAGAAGCTTTTCAGCTCAGTCTTACAAGCAGCTCAGAAATCTGTTTAACAATTTAACAAAAATGGATAATGAGAAATGGCTTTCTAAAAATAAATAAATAAAATATCTCCATGGAAACCAAGATAGTTTCCAGATTAATCTCCAGTCTTTAACTTTGGAAAAGACGGATCCCTTATCTGTGACTTCCTTTGTGATGTGACAACTGATCCAGATGAAAGGCTTCCTCTAGCTTTCCAGAGACTCCAGGCTCTTTATTAAACACATTTCATTTGTTTGTATGCTTGGATCTGCTTGTCTTCAGACAGACCTCACAATGTAGCCCAGGGTGCCCTCAAACTCTTGGATCCTATCTCAGCACATTCAGAGCTAGGATTATAGGCACATGACACTATGCTCTGCACAGAAATCTTACATAATAAAAATAAACTTTACTTTATATTAAAAAGTGATATATCTTAGGCATTAAAAATGTACAAGAAAATTCTTATTACTTTCTGGTTTTTTGTTTGTTTGCTTTTTTGAGGCAGAACCTTATTATATAGCCCTAATTGGCCAGAAATATACTATGTAGACCAGACTGTCATAAAACTCAGATCTGTTTGCTTCTGTCTCTGCCTCCTTCATGTTAAAATTAAAAGTGTGTGCCAACACATCCAGTTACAAGTAAGCTCCTACCATCTACCCAAACTTCTTTTCTCCTACCTCCATCTCAAGTCATGGCTTTACCATTCCCTCACTCCACAGCTTCTGTCAGAACCTTGGACATCACTAAGGTCAAATTTGAGTTATTTGCCACACTGAAATCCTCAGCATAATGTAATCCTTCCAATTCTGTTACCTCTTCTCTCTGGAATACACCATTGTTAATTTCTCTGCAACCTCACTGCCATCACACTAACTTAACTTCCATCAGTTCTTGTTGTCTTGACACCGCTTAACTAGGCAACCCTCTGTAGGGGGATTATGTTGTTCCACTGTAAATAACTGTCCCACCTACTGGTTTAATAAAAAGCACTGATTGGCCAAAGGCAGACAGGAAGTGTGGCAGGGCTACCAGACTAAGAAAACTCTGGGAACAGGAAGAACAGAACAGAAATGCCACAGAGACTCCAGAGTTGCCAGACAAGCCAGAAGATGCAGAGGACAACTATGCTGCTCTGAGAAAAGGTACCAATTCCCATGGCTGAACAGGATAAGAAACATGGGTTAGTTTAAGGGTAAAGAGTTAGTATGCCTGGGCCAGGCCGATCAGCCTAAAATTAATGTAAGTGTCTGTGTGTTTCTGTGGGACTGTGGGTCTGTAGGTCCCAACCTTGAGGCTAGGCCCAAAAGTCTGGGCCAGAAACCTCTTACTACAGCCCTCTTCTAGACCCATGCCTCTTCATGCAGCAGAATGGTGTTTTTGAAACAGAAATGGAATCACTAGGCCCTGAAATGATTTACTTCCATACATGGATCAGGCTCAAAATCCCTACAAGAAGTAAAAGGCCAGTAAAAGCAAACTCCCCTCTCCAAACTCATCCTATACTCACCAGTTTCAGCCATTTCCTTGCCTGAGTCTTTTTAAAGACAACAGTTTTATTGAAATACAATTCACATGTCATATAACTCGTACATTTAAGTGACAAGTCACAGCCCATCTTCCTTCATCTACTCTGTGTTTCAATAGATTGTCCTAGTCTGCATTTCAGATGAATAGAATGCTATAATAGGTAATGAGCATATTTACTCAGCATATAATATTTTTGAGATTTATATATATTGTATTGTATATTACTACTTTGCATAAAGCCTTTTGCACAACCCATTTCTCCTACCTTCCTTTTTAAAAAAAGATTCATTATTTTTATTTTCATGCATGACTGTTTTATCTGAATGTATGGGCGATATATGCATGATTGTTTACCTGCAGAGGCCACAGGAGACCTCTAATCAAACTATTCCATATTTGTATAAGTTTGAATTTTTCATAATTAAAAAGTTAAAAGCCATGCATAGTGGTGTATGCCTACAATCCTAATACTCTAGGTGAGGTGTTAGAGACTGGAGAACCCTAAGTTTGAAGCAAGCCTAGCTTTGAACTTAATGAGACCCTATGTCAACAAACAAAAAGCCCAAGATGTCTCCTTATCCTTTGTGCTTTATTGTGATCAGCTGACCTCCACCACTGAGAGCACTTCCCATTCTTCCCTTCCCAGTACTTAGAACAAATGGAGATGGAAGAGAATCCTTCTGCCTCTACCTACCAAGTTCTAGAGCTACAAACTTATAGCACCATACCTGGGCTTCTAAAAATCATTATACTTTCATCATTGTGTTTTGTGAGCTCATCAGGATGGTGTACAAGTAGAATATGGGACAATTCAGTATGGTTGGTTCTCTTTTCCCATCTTTATGTGGGGTCTGGGACTGAATTCAGGTTGCCAGACTTACGGAGAAAGCGTCTTTACCCACCAAGCCACCAAATCAACCAAATTTGGCTTTTATCAAATGAATACCAATATTTGTCTCATTTATTTGTCATCTCTAACCTATCTAGGGAAAGCTCCAAGCAAAGTGAGAGACCATGTCTTGAGTTTAGAACAGGTGGGCATGCAAACACTTAATAAACAAAATGGGCAGGAGGCCCAGAACTTCATATTCCTTCTTCCTTCTGGATCTTCCCACACCAATTTCTCAGAACAGTGAAGAATGGATGATCTGATTCCCCTCACTCTCTTCTCTGCTCATATTTTCCTATTACTATGCTGACCAATAATAATCAAGATATTATAATCACAAGCATTAAATTCAACTCATGTCTCTTTCTCGCTCCAGAACTATTTATTCATGTCTTTCAACAGACAAGGTCACAGACTCAGTTTGCTTTAGCAGAATGCCAGGCTGCTACCATGGTCTCATCAGCACGGCTGCAAGGCCCCTCAGAGCTGGCTTGCCACAGAAAGATGACCTCAACTCATGAACCTGTTTGTCTTATTGAACTTTAGAACACCATAACCAATTAAGTCACCTATTAGTGTACGTACATGTTTATGGACTAAATAGTTACAATATTAACTCTAATCATTCTTTGTATTTGCTCATCTACAGTGTTCAAATAGATTCTTGGATTTTCCTTGCTGCTGTATGACTAAGAAACTCTGTGAAACATCAAGAATTCTGGGTACAGCTGGAGGTATAGCTAAATGGTAGAGCATAAGTTTAACATGCATGAGGACTTGGGTTCAGTCATTAGCAGCAAACACACACACAAACATGCTCACTATTGGCACAACTAATCTGTCTACTTGGAGACAATGTCTTCATGAGCCTAGAAAAACTCATACTCGTGTAAAATTTAAAATTACAATCCCCATTACATATATAAGCTGCAAGCACAGCAGGACCTGCCTACAAGCTCAGGTTGAAAGGGCTACCAAGGGAGACCTTGTTTTAAAAAAAGAAGAAAAGGAAGAAAGAAAAGAGGAAAGGGCACCAGCAAAGATCTTACAAAGCTTTACCTAGAAGACCAGTTTTCATCAGGGTTAGCATACATCAAACTTGTTAGAGAAGAATATTCCTGAAAGATAGTGTTAAAAGGTTATTTGATGTAACAGACATTGTCTGCAGTATCAAAATAAAAATGGGTATTAAAGGAAAAAACTGGTACTTATTTTCCAATCTTATTCTTTCACAGATAAATCTCCACCCCACCATGTCCCCCAGCACCGAGGACGAAAGCCAGAACCTCATGCATAACAGATAAGGACTCTGCCATTGAACTACAGCCCCATCTAGTCCCTCTCTCCTAATCCCCCTTCCCCACCATCTCCCCTGCTAGAGCTGCTTGGCCTTCCGAGAGCCTACCTTCAAAAACTCCCATCTAAGCCTTTGGTTAATGCCCAAGTTCTTTTTCTGCTTTCATTACTTGTATCATGAAACCCTCTTTCAAAAGTCTGGCATATCTGTGCCCAGAGACTGTCCTGACTGAAAAGCATGAACCATCTTATTGCCAGCTTTTCCTCAAGCCGGCTCCATGCAAACTCAGGGACATGACAGGCTCATCTCTGCACTCTCTTCTTGCTGAATCATACACTAGATTCCTTGCTTCCCATTTCTCGTCCAGTATCCAAAGAGTTCTTGAAATTCTTTCTTTTCCAGATTTACTAAAATATTGCACTGGTATAATTTCTGTTTACAGAATTCAAATCTTTCACATATATTCCCATTACTTCCCATTACTAAAGAATGTATCAACATGTAAATATGCACATAAACTATGAGTTATAGTAAAGTTATATTCTTTTCTACTGTGTTTTAAATGTTTATTATTGTGGGTATGATGCATGTGGGTTGGAGAGCATGTGGTCAGAACAACTTTGTGAGTCAGTTCTCTCCATCCACTTTTGTAGGTTCCTGAGAGCAAATTCATGTCGTCATAGGTTTGTATGGCACACACTTTACCTGCTGAGCCATCCCCCACATGTCCCTCAAGTTCTATTCTTCTTTAAAAAATTATTTCTATTTCATGTGCACCGGTGTTTTGCCTGCATGTGTGTCTGTATGAGGATGCTAGATCCCTTGAAAGTGGGTTACAGACAGTTGTGGACTGCAATGTGGATGCTGGGAATTAAACTGAGTCCTCTGGAACAGCAGCCAGTGCTCTTATCATTGAGCAACCTCTCCGGCCCAAAAATTCTATTCTTAATTATAAGCAAAATAAAGTAATTAATATATATCAGTGAGTTTACTTTTTAAATGTTAACTTAATCCTCACAACACGAATAAATGGCAATGAAGAAGCTGCCAGTTCACAAGAATTACATGATGTAGGGCTAAGGTTAAGAGAACAGCTGCCCCATCTCACATGGCTACATCATTGTGTTTAAAGAAAGTGATATTTTCCCTTCTCTCTTGGAATGGAAGACTAAAGAAAGAGCATGTATTAAACATTTTCACTGGTTACCTGTTTCTTCTACCCTATGCTCTCATTTCCTACCCTCATCTATGACTAACAATCTGAAGACTTAAGACAATGGAAACCAATGGGAATCAGAATGTTATAGGCAATAGTTAGCACAGCACACAAAGAAGACTAAGGCATCAAGATGAATAAAGTCATCCATCCATTCATTCATTGAGACAGGATCTTACCATGTAGAAGAGGCTAGCCTTGAACTCAGAGAGATCTATCTGCCTCCCAAGTGCTGGGATTAAAGACATGTGCCACTAAGCCTTGTTTTGGGGGGTTTTAAGAAAGGGTGTTGCAGTAGAATCCTGGCCATCCTGGTGCTATCTATGTATGCCAGTCTACTTTCAAATAAAAGGCAATCCTTCTGCCTCAGCCTCCCAAGCACTACAATTACAGGAATGTGCCACTCTGTCTACCAAGTAATTTTTAATATTTTATTTTTTTAGAGATAGGAGCTCATGGTGCTACTTAGCTGGCCCAAAACTCCTAGCTCAAGTGATGCTTCTGCCTCAGCCTTCAGAGAGGCCAGGACTATAAGAAAATGCCATTATTTACAGCTAGTAACTTAAAAAAATATAAAGCAAACTCTTCTGCAGATGATAGATGAGTGTTATTTCAAAATAATCTTAACTAATAAGTATTTTAATATGACTATACATAGAGCATAGTGTTAGGCACAAGTCACAATTGTCCTCAAATAACTTTTCAGCTGAGGAATCAGTAAAGAAAGACAGAAAGAAATACTGTCTATAAGGTCCCTGGTCAGGGCTTCTTAGAAGGGAAAACTCTTGGCAGAGTTGGAGAGATGACTCAGAAGTTAACAAACAGTATTAACTACTTTTGTCAAGGATCCATGCTTGATTCCTAGCAGCTCACAACCATCTCTAACTTCTGTTTCAGGGGGTCAGATGCTCTCTGTAGGCCTCTGTAGGCACCAGACCCATTCAGGGTGTACACACACACATACGCACGCACAAAGGCCCATCTACATAAAAAAAATTTTAATGAAGTAATTAAAAGAGAAAGGAGACGACTTGAATTTGGTTCACACTAGTGAAATGAGATTTAGAAGAGAGGGTGAGTGGTCAGTTCTTAGCAATGACCAGAGGAGAGCAGAGCACATATAGGTCACAGGAAGATAGAGTGAGATGCTGCTGCGGCTGAGATAGGGAGAGCTGGGTCACAGGAACCTCTGGGGGGGGGGGAGTGACACTGACCATGAGTGTCTCACAAAGAAGAACGACTGAGATAAAGGGAAAGACTAGGACACCAGAGGCAAGTCTTGACAAGGGACTGACTCATGCGTGAGAAAAAGCAGTCCCTCCTTCTACTCTAGGAAATTTCTACTCCATTCCCTACTCCTTCCTGCATTTTCTACCAACATAAAACAAGTATTGTGCAAAATGGCATAATGACATAATATACCAAATGATATAAAGATAGGAGATGTGATTAAAGGTCTTTTACCTTTATTATTACTATCTATTGTTTATCACCATATTATTTTAAATGCAAGTGACCATGTATACTACCTTGCTTGAAGAAGTTTTTGACAAAAGAAATAATTATTATTTGTAAGTTTTCTTGTTCTAAAGAAAAGCAATTATGTTCTATGGATAAAATTTATGTAAATAAGTTATTCTATATAAAAATACAAAAATGTATTCCCCAAGTAAAGATAATAATTATATTTCATTATACATATATAAACTCAGCCAATATTCATTTAACCAATAAATATTTACTGTGTAATAAATAATAAAATACTATCAATTTAATATCATTTTCTCCTTATGACAACCAAAGTCAGAGACGTTCTGATAAAATGTAAATGTCAGCAAATATGAAACAATGAGGCAGATTCTAATGTTGGCTCTAGCTTTAATCTGAAGTCACACAGCAAGCAAGCAGTACCCTCCTGAGCTTCTGCAATGAGCAGCAGACAGATCTTCCATTTGTGGAATGCATGATGGACATGAACACCTTTTCTTAAAACTAGAACCTGGGACATTATGAAGTTGAACAAGATTGGTCTATTACCTCATAATTTGCAGATGAGGAAGCCAGCTCTACGTCACAGGCTGTGAGCACAGACTGGGTGCTCACCCTAAATCCCATGTTTTCCACTGGCTCTTGCTACTTTTCAAACCATTTTGAATAATTATGGATGTGGAAATACTGAGGGGGGCACAGCATTACACAAATGAAAGTTAGACTAATTAATTTAGGTTTTAGGGGACTAAAACAAATTTTGTGATACCTCTTTAAAGAAAGACACACACATGCACGCGCGCGCGCACACACACACACACACACACACACACACACACACACACACACACACACACACACACAATAGGTAAAGACCTCGAAAGGGGCCCTAAAATGTAGGTTTCTTCTAGTCCAAGGAGAAGCTAGCCTTTGGATGCAACAGAAAAGATAAACATCAGACAACTTAGTAAAATCAAAAATTGCCCCCAAACTGAGGTCTACCCTCTAGACCATATGAAAAGAGCTGAAAAAACACATACACATAGCCTTTATTTCATGTTCAGTTACAAAAATCCAAGCTACAGAAACTTCTAGATAAAACTGTCTTTGCTATAGCTTTATTATGAGTAAAAGAACAAATTACCAATAATTATAATAAATAATTATAATAAAAGTATTAAATAAAGAATTACTTTTCTAAAATAATTAAGCTAGAACATCAGACCATACATTAATTACTCTCTTATACACACAGGCAAAAACACGCACATACTCATACTTACTCAGTTTGGCAAGCAAAAGATCTCATAAAAAAAAAAAAAATTACCTCGTCTCCGCCCATAGCTCCTGGCTGCATGTAAACACAGAAGAAAACCATGGGTATATGTATCAAAATGGAGAATTTAGAAATTAAAAAAATGTTCACACAAATGTTTTCTAAGTATTCTTGAAACATTATCTGGAGACACTGTTCACTGCTAACACACCAGGGAAACCCTTCCCTTCATGAAGCATTAAGCCAAATCACGATGTCAGAACTCAAACGGCTGTGGTGGCTGGAACTGAGCTTCACTAGTCTTGTATGAAATTTTACTGGGTATATTGGGGCCTATTATCTATATCAGACATAGATATGAGCTTCTTAAGAATAATTTGTAGATCTTTGTTTATTACCCTTAGACATCACTCACAGGAAAAATATTCTATATAACTCAAAGTTGTGGCAATTGGTGGACATTCCAAACTTCTTACTACATACACACATGCATACTTCACAAATGTCCTGAAAATGTATAGACATTATGTCATTAGTTCTTTCTTTAAAGAATCTACTTCTGTGATTTTTGTATATATGCAAATTTACATGTATATGGACACACATGTATATGGACACATACATATGGAGTCCTGAAGTTGATATCATGTGTCTTCCTAAACTGCTTGCCACTTTATTTACTGAAGCAAGGTCTCTTGTTGAATCTAGAGTTTTCAAGCTTGACTATTCTAGGGATCCTGTGTCTACCCCAAGCGCTGGGATGACAAGCATGCATGGTTGGCTTCTGTGAATCCTGGGAATCCAAATTCCAGCCCCCACTCCTTGCTTGGCAAGTGTTTGATCCACTGAGCCGTCTCCCCAGCCTAGTTTCTGTAAAATTCCTAGTGAGGTGTCTATTAGCCTCTCCACTTGTTTTTCATACCTCAACATATATCATATCACAGAAAGGGGAAAATACTACATTTTACATCTATAAAATGAAAAGTAGATACAGATCAAGGTTCTGGATCTGCCCAAGGCAGCTCATAATAACAGAATTCTGGAGGTTGGCTTCTTCTCAACTCAGGCCCCATGTTTTAGCAGAGCTGACCTATAGCTTCATCTATCACCAGTTACCTACAGTGATATTCAGAATGGAAAGATTAAATTTGAAACCTCTAGTTCTATAAAAACAAATGAGAACTTTAAACTGCATGTGATCTATTTTTGAATTACAAAAGGCCACAAGATCCATTTACACTGAAAAGAGATCATAATATGGACTCATCTGTAGTATAGAATAATGGGATGGGAAGAAAATGCATTCCTTGAAAGACTCCAGACTTTTCATTAAGCCATTCACGTGTCTCACTGCTTTCCACTTTTCAAATTCTCTTACCTCCACCTCTGTCCTCTTTACTTCCCCCACTCAAAGATGGAAAGGATTCCCCAGTTCAGACCTCCCCTGCCTTATCCCCAACCCTATTACAACCTGCAATGAGCAAATCTCTTTTAAAGTTACACAGCTACCATTGTTTCCATCATTCCATAGGGATGTGCTCCAAGGCACCTAAAAGGGTTTACACTTCTCATTATTTGGAACCTGGAATTCATCTTCCTAAGTCAAGTGTCACAAGTCAGAGTTGGCTTCTTAGTGGGACAGAAAAGAGCAGCTTGCTTCACCTACAGTAACACGGACAGATTAGCACCAGTGGGTTAACACTTTGAAAGAGGCAAAATAAGGTTGACATTCTGTCGCTTGTCCCTTTGTCCCTTCCCTCCCATTCCCAGTGATGTCATGCTGCCTGATATACCACTAAAAAAAATCTATACCGAGAAAGAAAATAAAGTACTTTGTATTCCAAAACTACTCAATATTCTCCCTACTAACAACCTACCACCACTATTATCTCTGATTTTGGGGCAGATATTTCACACACAAAAAAAAATTGATTAGAATATAAAATAACAATAACCACTGATTCTTAGCTCTTCGCCTAAAGAGGAAATGAGAAAGGTGTCCACTCAAGTCTCTAACTTCTGAACAACTGATAACCAGAAGTGAACAGATCCAGACATTAGGGGGTGGGAGCGAGTACTTTGAACTAGGAGAAGGAAAGAGGTGCAAAAGACTTCTAGGGAAACTTGAATTAGTGCTTCTTTTAAAGTTCATGATTTTAGATTCTTCTCATTTTCTATTTGTGAACAGAATTGTAAATGGGATCCTGATGGCAGGATGGCATACAGAATAGACAACTAATTTAAAAAGCAATCCGAGATACTAGAATTTGTTTGTATCCTCATTGAGGAAGTATGTTCCAGCTTGGTCCTAACCATTATTTTATCTATGATCCCTATGCTTTGTTATTATGGCAGCTAAAAATGAGTGATCATTATGTGCTGCACATCTATCAATATGAGTTAGTGTAACATCCAAATTTATGGCTTGTTTTTCTTTGTTGTTTTGGCTTTGATTTTGCTGTTGCTGAGACAGGATCTCAGTACATAGCTCCAGCTAGCTTGAAACTCACAAAATAAGCCTGTCTCTGCCTCAGAGGCGCCTCTGAGGATTAAAGACATGCCACCATCATCCTCTCTCTCCTCTCTCCTCTCCCCCCCCTCCCCCCCTCCCTCCCTCCCTCCTCCCCCCCTCTGTGTGTATGCATGTGTATGACTCAATTACATGGTTCCCCAACATGACCTTTGTAGATAACACTGTTATGGTGCAGTGGTAAGAATTTGGGAATGGGGGTGGTGGTTGGTCAAGTGCCTACTGCACAAGCATGAGGCCCTGAGTTTGAAATCATAGTGCATACATAAAAAGATGGATATGCAGCTCAAACATGTTCATAGCAGCATATTCATAATATCCAGAACCTGGAAACAACCTAGATGCCCCTTGACTGAAGAATGGATCAAGAAATTGTGGTACATTTACACAACTGAGTACTACTCAGCAGAAAAAAAAAAGACATCCTGAAATTTGCATGCAAATGGATGGATCTGAAGAATATCATTCTGAGTGAGGTAACACAAATTCAGAAAGATAGATATGGTATGTACTCACTCATAAGCGGATTTTAGATGTAAAACAAAGGATAACCAGGCTATAATCCACAAACCCTGAGCAGCTAGGTAACAGGAGGAACCTGAGAAACAACCATGGATCCCCTCGGGAAGAGGAAATAGAGAAGATCTCCTCAGTAAATTGAGATCATATCAGGAGTAAACAAGGAGAGGTGGGAAGAGATCATGAGAGAATGAGATGGTTGAGTGGGAGGAGCAACAGAGAGGGAGAACAAAGAAACAGATATCTTGATAGAAGGAACCACTGAGGGTTAGAGAGAAACCTGGCACTAAGGAGACATCCAAGACCCATAAGATGTCCCCAGCTAGGATTCCAAGCCATAGTGGAGAGGGTCCCTAAACAGGACTTCCCCTTTTATCAATGAATGACCATCCTAATTGTCATTATAGAAACTTCATTCAGCAACTGATGAAGGCAAAAGCAGAGATCCATAGCTAAACACAGTCGAGCTCCCTGTCCAGCTGAAGAGGGAGAAGAGGGCATCTATAAGCAAAGGGATCAGGATCAGGAGGAGAAGACCCACAGAGATGGCTGAATGGAGCTATTGGGAGCTCACTGACTCTGAAATAACTGCTGAGAAACCTTCATGAAAGGAACAAAACCCTTCGAATGTAGACAGCGGTATGTAGAGCCTCTTACAGTAGGACCAGAATATTTTTCCTGGTACATGAATTGGCTTCTGGGAGCCAATTCCCTACAGAGGAACACCTTACTCAGCCTTGATATTAGGGGGAAGGACTTGGACCTACCTCAACTGGGTATGTGGGACCAAACTGTAGGGGGATTATGTTGTTCCATTGTAAACAATTGTCTCCACCTATGAGTTTAATAAAAAGCACTGATTGGCCAAAGGCAGACAGGAAGTATGGGCAGGGCTACCAGACTAAGAAAACTCTAGGAACAGGAAGAACAGAGCAGAATGCCTGAGAGAAGTCAGAAGATGCAGAGGACAACTATGCTGCTCTGAGAAAAGGTACCAAGCCGCATGGCTGAACAGGATAAGAGTCATGGGTTAGATTAAGCGTAAAGAGTTAGCAAGCTATATGCCTGGGCCTTAGGCCGATCAGCCTAAAACTATTGCAAGCATCTGTGTATCTCTGTAGGTCTGTGGGTCTGGGGCCTAAAACTTGAGGCTAGATCTGAAAGTCCAGGCCAGAAACCTCTTACTACACCAAACTGATTCACCTTGGGATTGCTTGCCCTCCCTGGGGAATGGAAGAGGGGATGCAAGGGGGGTGCTGAGGAAGGATGGTGAGGAGGGGAGGAAGGGGGAGCAATACAAAAAAAACTTTAAAAACAAAACCTGATATGACCACATGGACCTATAATCAAAACACTGGGGAGGCCATCTAGTCTAGCCAAATTGGTGCATTCCAGGTTTAGTGAGAGACCCTATCACAAAAAATAAGGTGGAGATGAGAGAGAACACATTTAATGTCAACCTCTAGTTGCCACACACATATAGCCACACGAACACTTGCTCGTGCACACACAGACTGGATACCAAATTTGTACTGAACACACATAGCCTCTTAGAAGAGTACACAGTCAAGGGATAGCATGTTTTGATAGCCTGTAGAACACAAATCAATTCTGATAGCAAGTTAATACTTAATAAATTTGTTTATATGAGAACTATTTATTTGAGTCAAATGCTTCTATTAGAGAAAGGTAATGAATACTGGAGAAGAATCTGGAGGAAACAGTAGTGCTTCCCTCTAGAAACAAGTACAACTTTAAGAAAGAATATTGAATACAAAAACCTCAAATGAGGAAAGGGAGAAATGACATAATTAAAGAATGGAAAAGTAAAATCATGTCGGCCAAGGCAAAATGAACCATGTAGAAAAATAAAGAGAGACAGGGAGACCCTGTCTGCAGATGCTCCTGTCAGAGCAAGGGTTAATGTGTACTTCCCCTTTCTCCCATTTACTACTGTAACCTATAAAAACGGTTAGTTTAAAAAAGTGAGTTGTGGCTCAGGCCTTTAATCACACCACTCATAAGGCAGAGGCAGGCAAGGCCAATCTAGTCTACAGAGTGAGTTTCAGACCAGCCAGAACATGTAAGGAAAAAAAAAGGAGGGAAACAGGGGCATTTATGCCCAAATAAATTCAAGACTATCCTGGGTCAACTCTCAAATTCTGGGATCTGTAGTGGGATTTAGAGCCTGGGACCCTGGATAAGTGTCTTCGGACCTCATCAGCTGACACCTGAATCCCACCACAGGGATTACAAGTGTACATAGCCACACATGGCATGAATAATTTTATCTTTTCCAAGAACTGTATATGGATATATTTATATACTAAGATGCAATATTTTTTCTAATACCTTCAAAAGCTTATTTTTTAAAAAGTAGTGATGAGGATTAGACCCTTGATTTTGTGCATGCTAAGCAAACACTAACTATACTTTATCCCTGAGTTTTATTTATTTTATCCTTACATTTTTGTTTCAGGGCACATTTGTGCAGTATATGTGATTTTGTATGAGGGCAGAAGACAATCTTGGGTGTCAATTCCTTAAGCATTGTCCACTTGGCCTAGAACTTGCCAACTGGCTGGCCAGCAATCCATAGGGATCCACTTGCCTCAACCTCCTCATAGCCAGTACACAAACTCATGTTACCATAGCCAGCTTATTTACATGGCTATGAGGATCAAACATCTATCAGGTCCTGTAGGACAACCCCCCCCCCCAATTTTGACTTGTATATATTGGAACTGTCTTCACCGACATTTTCAAGCATATCTACACCATGAGATGTGCTCCTGCTGCCCCACACTGCCTTCATTTTCCTCTCCCTCTTGTTGGCTTCCTTCCTACTCCCACACAGTGTTGCTATTATTCGCTCTTGCTTCCCCCTTTAGACATCTGCTGTTCCTTTCATAGTCCCCTCTTTCTTCTTCTCCTTCTTCAGTGATGATGGTGGTGGTGGTGCTGCTACTGCAGCTGGTGATAGTGTTGGGATGTGCGTTTGTGTGTGTGTGTGTGTGTGTAGATGCTGCATGAGAGAAAATGTGATATTTGTCTTTCTAAAACTGGATTTTTTACTTAATATAATCATTTCTGGATTCATTTATTTTCCCATTTGTCATAATTTCAGTTGTCTTTATAGGTGAAATTTCAGTTTGTATATATAAAACATACTATGTAGCCCTGTTTGTCCTACAACACTCTATTTATATGAGGCTAGCCTCAGACTCTAGCGATCCACCTGCCTTGCAGTGCTGAGATTAAGGACATGCTCTATAATGCCTATGTTCCACATTTCTTTATCTATTAACGGACACTTAGACTGGCAGTAATGAACACAGATCCATAACAATCTCTGTGCAAGGCTGACTCAGAAGCCTTAGAGTATTACTGCTAGATGACTTTCTTAAAGAGCCACATAGTTTTTGTAGATAAAGCTGAATCAATAAGTTTTCTTAAAAGGGCTGTGTCTCTGTTCACTACCAAAAAACAGAGCAGACCCAAAAAAATGTTGCTACTAAGAAACTGTCTTTGACTCTTGTTTTTTTTTGTTGTTGTTGTTTAATATGAACATAAACTTTAAATTAATCATATGCTACTGAGTCTTCTGTTAGGCTTCAGGAACTGGCCTGATTGTAGCTTAGGCTCCCTGCCACAAGTCCACTGCCGCCATTTTGAATGTGGCCCCAAAGCCACATTATCTCTGTACAATGACTTGTTTTAGATATATAATTTGGAAGCTGTTTTGGCTCAGTTTTTGTGCTTTAGAGCCCTTTAAAAAAATTTTTTTGGCTTTATGTGGGTGTTTGGCCCACTCAGGGATGTCACTTGTCATAATAGATTTTTTGGCCTTGGGCAGCCAGAGGTCTGTCGTCTCAGACCGTTTAACCGCCTATTGCTGCTTAGCCCTCTACAAATGATTTAGATATTTATATCAACTTTATGTTGTTTGGTGTATGGCTTAGGCACACTGTTAGTTTTTTTGTTTTATCTTATTTTTATTAATCTCTCTGTCATTTGGCTTTTTTTTTTTTTTTTTTTTTTTTTTTTTTTTTTTTTTTTTTTTTTTTGATTCCCTACCTACTTCTTCTATGGTGCCTGTCATGGGCCAAAACAGCTCCTTTACTTAAAGATTGATATTCACAGCATACAGAAAGACACTCCCACATCAATACACACAGAAGTATTAGTTTTAGAAACCTCCTTACTGATTTCCATAGTGGCTACACAAATTTACATTCTCACCAGCAATTTGTAAGAGTCTGCGCACATCTTTGTATTTGTCCTCTATTTGAGGCAGGGCTTCACTCCATAGCCCAGGGTGACCTCGAACTCATGGTGCTCCTCCTGCCTCTGCCCTTCAAGTAACAGAATTGCAAGTGTGAGTCACCACACCAGGCTCTGTCATTTGCTTCTTGATGGTAGCCATTTTGATTAGGGTGAGATAAAACCAGGAAGTTGTAGTGTTCATTTGTCTTACAGCTAAAAATGTTGAATACTTTTTCAGGTACTTATTGGCCATTTTCAATTACTCATTTGTGTTGAGGCATGTCCAATCATTACCCCCATTAATAGTCTGGATGAGGGTTGTTGTTAATTTTGAACAGATTCTAGACATTAATCCTCTACTAGTAACACAGCTGGGAAACATGTGTTTCCTATTCTATCTTTTTTGCTATCTTTTCACTCTTTTGATAGTTTCCTTGGCTTTGTAAAAGCATTCCAATTTCATACAATCCTACCTGTTAATTCTTGAGATTTTCCTTTATAGAAAGTCTGTGTCCATACCCTGCCTCTGTTTTCTTACAACTGTTTGATAATGCCAGTGTAGGGGGATTATGTTCCATTGTAAATAATTGTCCCTGCCTATGAGTTTAATAAAAAGCGCTGATTGGCCAAAGGCAGACAGGAAGTGTGGGCGGGGCTACCAGACTAAGAAGACTTTAGGAACAGGCAGAACAGAGCAGAACGCCTGAGAGAAGCCAGAAGATGCAGAGGACAACTATGCTGCTCCGAAAAAAGGTACCAAGCCTCATGGCTGAACAGAATAAGAGTCATGGGTTAGTTTAAGGGTAAAGAGTTAACAAGTTATATGCCTGGGCCTTAGGCCGATCAGCCTAAAACTATTATGTGTCTCTGCAGGTCTGTGGGTCTGTGGGCCTAAACCTTGAGACTAGGCCCGAAAGTCCAGAACAGAAACCCCCTTCTACATGTCAGACCTAAGGCCTTTAATACATTTTGAATACACAACATATATATTTGTTGAGTAAAAGATAAGGGTCTAGTTACACTCCTTTACATGTGGGCATCCCAAGCACAGTGTTTTGAAGATACTACGTTTTTTTCTTATGTGCTTTCTTGACATCCTTGTCAAAGATTAGGTGGCTGTAGCTATATGAGGTTTGTTTGGTTGGTGACCATGTCTTTTGTAGCTCAAACTTATGTTGAACTCATAATTCTCTGCCTCTGCCTCCAAATTGCTGGAATGACAATGAACACACACCATTAAGCCTGGCTTCTTATTTGTTCCTGTATTTAAGAAGGGTATTATACAGTATTAGTCCAGGCTACCTCAAACTCATACAGTATTAGTCCAGGCTACCTCAAACTCATGGCAACCCTTCTGCCATAACCTCCTGACGTCTTAGATGACAAGCATGCACCATGCTGGCCTGTGTCTTCCATTCTACTTTCTACCTATACATTGTTTCTGTGCCAGTACCATGTGATTTTTCTTAGTATACCTCTATAATATGGTTTGAGACAGAATACTTTGGTCCCTACAACATTGCTCTGTTTATGATTAATTTCTTCTGTGCTAGGAGGAATTTCAGAATTTTTTCTTGTTCTGTGAAAAATCCCATTGAAATTCCTATGATGACTTTACTGAGTCTGTAAATGATGGCGTTTGTAATACAGTCATTTTCATAATATTACATCTGCCAATCCATGAGCACAAGGGACTTTGTATCTTCATCTACTTCCTTCAGTAATTTCGACACTGTTACCATGGAGCAGTGGGTGTCAGTGCACAGGTGGAAGAGAGAGTTTTTCTCTGTCTGCGCGTCCTGGTTTAGATGGTTTAGATGGCCGCACTGTCATCTCCTCGGTTAGGTTGATCCTAGTATTGAGGCGTGCTTTGTTTTTTAGATGGTGTGTGGCCCTGCCATACAGTCCAGACTGCTCCAGAACTCTGATTCTGAGTCCTGGAATTAAAGGTATGTTCCACCACACCCTGTTCTTCCTGCTAATTTTATCCAGCTATTTCTCATTTTTAATTTTTTTTTTAATCAGCTTTGAGTTTCCTGGGAATTTTTTTTAAGGATCTTTGAACTTTATTATTATTTTTTGGATATAGAATTTCTCTTTGTAGCCCTGGCTATCCTGGAACTCACTCTGTAGACCAGGCTGGCCTGGAACTCAAGAGATCCACCTATCTTACCTACTGAATGCTGGGATTAAAGGCATTCTCTACTACAACTGGTTTCTGAACTTTAATTCCTAATTATCACCATTCCTTTTAAAATTATTTATTTTCCATGTATGATGAGTGTTTTGCTTACGTGTATGTATACACACTACATTAACATCTAGATTTCTTGCATTAATTTTGTAGTCAGTAAACTAATAAACATTTGTCATGTTTTATTTTAGGCTTTTTAACATCTACACCAAAGTCAACATAGGGCAGACTGTTACTTGGTTACTTCCCTTCTCATCCTGCCTCAAACAAACATACAAAAATCAAAACTGCCATGCTTATTAGGCACAACAAAAAAAGCCTGAGACCCCAGAAGGAGATAGCAGGAGGGTGAAAAATTCAAGGTCATCCTTAGCTACTGAGCAATTTCCACCAGGACCTGGATAGGGTATCTCAAAAAAGAGAGCAAGCCTTGTAAACAATTTTATTTTTAAATTTTAAAACTGAGCCTCATGTTGCCATAGCTGGACTCAGCTCATGTGGTGGGAGAACCTGGAACTGATTTCCTGCCTTCATGGAATCCGGGACCACAGACAATCAAACCCAGGGCTAGGGTTCCTCTCTACCAACTGACCTACGTCCTCAGGCCAGCAAACATTGTGTCTTTATTTGGCAACTGCATTTTAAAAGGATTTATTATTTTTTATTTGTGTGTATGTAAATGTGTTTGGGTGACCTCAAATGCTAGAGGTCTCAGGTCCTCCTGGAGCTGGGCAGTTGTGAGCTATGTAACATGGTGGGTAACAGTAAAATATAGGACTTGGGCCCCTAAAATCTGCTGCGCCATCTCTCTCTAGCCTCCAATGATGTTTCATTTGTTTTTGAGACAAGGTCTCACTATGTAGCCCTGGATTTCCTAGAACTCCTTACAAAGACCAGCCTGGCCTCAAACTCAAAGAGATTACCCTGCCTCTGCCTCCAGAGGGCTAGAATTAAAGATATGTACCACCATACCTTGTTTAACCTTAAAAAACAAACAAACAAACCACCATTTGAATAGGCAATACACTAAATTCTAATCAATGGACTGGGAATGTAGCTGGTGATAGAATACTTCTAGCATGCCCTGTCCCTGTGTACAATCTTTGCTCACTTGAAAGAACACACCCCCCCCCACGTGTATCCAAATATCTAATATTGTCTTTTAGCTTCTACCAGAAGTGAGTCATAGAAAATTCCACATAAGATTTTAAGGTAAAGACCAAAAACTTCCCATTCTCTTCATTAGATTGTAAACTCACAAAGAGTAACAGGATGAGGTTTGTCCCCAAATGCTCCTCTTTGTTGTTATAGTGGCTGAAAAAAATACTTTCAATTCAGTGATTCTAAAACTAGGCAAACAATATCTCCATAAATAACATAGATATAGCAGATAGGAATAGTATATCTTTACCTGCTACATTCTCATTATTAAAAATGGCTTGAATATTTTAAATTCCTTTCCCATTTCTGTAATTCCAATCGACCTTTCTCAGGAGGATCTTTCCATTTCTTTATTAACTTCAAAAATAACAGTAATGAGTGACAAGGTACTAGCATTCCCAAGGTACCTTATAAGGAGAATTCTGTAGAATAGAATGCTTTCATGTATGCTGATAAAAACAGGATAGTCTACAGATGGCTGTTTAGTGTCTGCAGAAGCCATGTTCCTGGGACAGTTGGTGACATCTGTACTGACCCATCTCTGGTGTCTTCATGGCCAAGGGCATGCTGACCAGAGCAGCTCATCTCAACCAGGGACAAAACTTTATCTGATGATCCAGTGCCTAAATGGCCTGAGAATTTGCTTACTACAAAGAAAGGACCTAAAATATCTAGTTTGGCCCAGTGTAATGGCACAAACTAGTGGCACTTAGTCCCGTCACTAAGCGGAGGCAAGAGAATCAAAAGGGTTCCAGACTAGGCTGAGTTAGGGTGCTAAGACCTTGTCCCAGAGAGAAAAACAACAAAAATTGGAGCCTCTGTTTCCAACAAACCATCTTCTCCAGACACCATGCCAAAAATCTTATGTGAACTCTTGAAGCACTATATAAATCTTCAATTTTCGGTTATTTGGGAAGTCAGTACTTGCTAATTCTATAAATTATGAGCCCCCAAATAATGTAGACAATTACATAAAGGAGAGTAGACAAACCTAAGGATACTGAAATGTTCAGGAGCCCACAGTACCAATGCTGGGCCTGCTGGTCAGTGTTCCAAATGCCCTGCCTACTTAGTGAGGCATTCTTCATATAGAAACAAGAGTTCCTTCATAAAAGAAAACTGCCAAAAATAACGTTTTTTGTTAATTTTGGAACAGCCCCAACCACAAGAAGCCCCTCATTTGTCCCACACCTGGTCTGGCTTATATCCTGAATAAAAGCTAGTTTCCACTTTGCTGAAATATACACAGTAAGGACAAACACCAATATTAAAATTACATACCACAAATGAATGAGCTCATGCAGTATATTTCTTTCTGTGACTTATTTCATTTAACACGTTTTCTAGGTTCCTCTATGGTACTGCTAATGACAATATTCCATTTAAATTACTTATTGTGTGTGTATGTATGTGTGCACACATGCATTCCATGGTACTGGGGGTGGGGAGAGAATCATAGGACAATTTGAGGAAACTGGTTTACCTTTTATCATGCAGATTTAGGTACTGAACTCAGGTTTCCAGGCTTATAGTGAGTCAGTTCACTGGTCCCAGGATTCCATTACTTTTTGGCTGAGTAACATTCTATCATGTATACACATCCCACCCATCCTTTGACAAGTACCTGGCTACTGTGAATAGTACTTTAATGAACATGGGCATGAGGACATAAATTTCTTTGGATCTATACTCAGGAGTTTGATTTCTGGGTCATATGACAATCCTATTTTTAATTTTTTAAAAAGAATATCCATATTAGAGTTGTACTATTGATGACTGTGTAGTTAACGCTGACCATTGGCAGGATGGGGAGGGGGAGTTTTTCTCCACATCTCGCCCAATACTTTCTTTTTGGTAAGAGGCATTCCAACAGAAATGAAGTGCCACCACCTTGTGGTTTAAATTTGCAATTCCTAAATGATAAGCAATAATGAGTTTTTGAGTTTTGTTATGTTTTTAATTTCTATAGGCTACTATTTGCATGTCTTCTTTTCAGAAAAGTTAAGAACTCTTATACATCTTAACCAATTTTAGTATGTGTGTGCATGTGTTTATGTGTGTGCATGTGTTTATGTGTGACTGCATGAGCTATTGTGTGTGCGCATGTGTTTATGTGTGACTGCATGAGCTATCTATCAGTTGTTCTCAACATGCGAGTGCTGGGGATTGAGCTCAACCTCTCATTTTTTCAGGGAAGCATTTTAACAACTGAGGCATCTCTCCGGCCATTGATTTGGTTATGTGTGTATTTATTCATGGGGGGTACATATGTATTTGGAGGACACAGTATCACCTTAGATGTTGTTCCTCATCAGGTACTACCCACCACAGTTTACTGAGACAGCACTCTCACTGGTCTGGGTCTCACCAATTATAGACTAGGCTGGCTAGTCCATAAGCTCCAAAAATCCCACGATTTTTACTTCCCTGGCGCTGGATTGCAAGTCCATGCTATCTTGTCTGGGGGTGGTAGAGATCAAACTTATGCCTATGTAGTTAGAGCTCTATCAACTCAGCCATCTCCCCAGGCCCTTGGATCTCTGTTTCCCCCTCCTACAAAGACATGGTAGCCTTACTTGCTCTATAGCCCAGGCTGGGCTTGAATTTATGATACTCCTTCCTCGGCATCTTGAGTGTCTGGGATTACAGGCCTCTGCCATGAGCCCCAGCTCATGATATTGTATCCTATAAATGTCTATCATACATATTATATCCATGGCAAAAATAAGTATTTTCTTTTCCAGCCATCAATATAAGCAAAAGGATTGAATTTGTTGATGTAATGCACACAGACGCACACTTACACCTTTTCTTTTGAAGTTCTGGGAATCATATTGGAGTTTTGCTCAAGATACTACAGCTGCATCACCAAGCTTCAGCTATAGCTACGTGTTTTGTGCTGTTCTTCACTGACGTATAACGGCATTATGAGAGGTTTTCTTTGAAATATGTACAAATTAAGTTCTGAGATTTTTAAGTTAATTACACCTGTGGTAACTGCCACAAACAGGAAGTCCAGGTTATACTGCTTGCATAAGGGGAGAAAGCAAACAGGAAGTCCATAGAGAACAATAAGAAACTTGTTGGTCTTTACTATGAGAAAGAAACCAATTCCTGTTAACTTAAAGGATTTCATACAAAAAAGGAATCTCCTCCAAAACCCATTAAAATCACAAGACAATTTCGAACTTAACTTACTTACAATGTTCAATATCAAGTTATGTGGCCCAGACTGACCATTCAATTTTTCAGAAAAAAAGAAAAATAAAGGCTATACAGTAATAAAATACAAGGTATTTTTACAGAAGTACTAAATTTATATGCTTGTCCTAAAACATTGAGATTGTGTGTGTGTGTGTGTGTGTGTGTGTGTGTGTGTGTGTGTGTGTGTGTGTGTGTGTGTGTTACTCTTAACTAAGTACTTAAAGCAAAAGAGAAGCACCTTCAACCTGGAGGCAGGAAGCTCTGTTCCTGGTTCCATCTTGTCACCTTGGTCACATCCCACACAGCTTCTTGTAAAAACCCACACGGGGCAATTCTGTTCAGCTCTACAGCCACGCTTCCAGTATCCCCTATTAACCCTTGAGCCTGATCCCATATTAAAATGCCTTTACTAGCATAAAAAAGAAACTCTTTCAGGCTCCTTACAATGTTGTTTTCAAGTGTATGTTGAACATCATATATCTCTGTAATTACTATTTAATTGTTCATTGTTTATAATGTGTTCATATCACACCTGCATTTTAATTCCTAAGCCTGCTCAGATTTAGAAAGAACAGCCATGGAAATCTTGTGTATAAAAATTTTAAAATCTCAAAAATAATTACTTTGGTTTGTGAATCTCAGAAAAATTCACTATTATATTAACCTCTGAATTATTTTCTGCGGGTATGGTGACTCATGCCTTTAATCCTAATACTCAGGGTGGAACTTTGTGAGTGCACAGGCCAGCCAGATCTACAAAGCAAAAATCTTGTCTCTGATCTGGGATGTCTTCCTGTACAGTAAATATGCTTTATTATCATTTATTAATAAGATATTTTGGCTTATGGTAAGGCAGCTTAGAGGTAGGTGGGGAATCTAAGCATAGATAAGGATAAAGAAGGGCAGAGTCAGGGAGAGACGCTGCTGCAGGTAGCCACCCAGAGAGCAAGATGTAATGGAACATAGGTAAAGCCACAGAGCCACATGGCAATACAATAGATTAATAAAAATGGGTTAAGTTATAAGAGTTAGTTTTTAATAAGTCTGAGTCATAAGACAAACAGTTTGTGGTTAATATGAGCCTCTGAGTAATTATTTTTAAACAGCTGCAGGACCATAGGTGGGAGAGCTTTGTCTGGACCACTAGGCTTGGATTACGTGTCTCAAAATAAACAAATATAATGAGATTATTTTCTTTTAAGGGTATGATGGCACAGAACCACAGTCCCACCAGTTTGGAGCTAGAGGAAGGAGAATTATCAAGTTTAAGACCAGCCTTAGCTACATAGCAAGTTCAGGACCAACTTAGGCTATATGAAACTATGGAATATTCCTTGAAACTAAGTAAATATATGTTGCTGTGAAATATATGTTTAATGAAGAAACTGGCTGGCCAATAGATAGACAGATAAGGTTAGGCAGGAGAACCAGTCTAAAGACATTGGGAAGAAGAAGGGTGGAGTCAGAGGAGTCACCAGCCAGACACAGAGAGGAAACAGGAGATGCAAGATTAAAGAAAGGTAATGCCATGTGGCAGAATGTAGATTAATATAAATGGGTTAATTTGTGTTATCTAGTAACAAACCTGAGCTATTGGCCAAGCATTTATAATTGATATTAAGCATCTTTGCGATTATTGGAAAGCAGCTTGGAGAACAGAGCTAATCAAAGTCCTGATGAAAAACTCCACCTACAAGAACCCTTGAATCAAAAAACAAAACATATCTGAAGAGATGGCTCACTCTCTATGAGTACTTGCCATACAAGCAAAAGGACCTCAATTTAGTCCCCAGGACCCATGTAAAAGACAGGCACAGCAACACATGTCCACAACCTTATCACTCTGGTGCAGGGTAATGGGGAGACAGTAGGAAGAGTAGGAAGAGGGAGGAGACTCACTGGCCAGCCAGGCTACAGGAGTCGCTGAGTTCCAGGTTCAGTGAAAAGCCCTATCTCAAAAAAATGTGAGGAGACTGATAACAATACCCATGTTATACAAACACACACACACACACACACACACACACACACACACACACACACACACACACACACACACACACACACACACACGATCCCACAAACAGAAAAAGATAGTTTCTTAGAATCAAATATGATCACTCAAGCCTATAATCCTACCACTTGGCAAGCTGAGAACAAGAGGAAATGTCACAAGTTTGAGGCCAGCCTGGGCTACACAATAAGTTCCAGGCTGGCCAAAGTTATATAGCAAGACTCTGTCTCAACAAAACAAAGACTATTTTTTATTTATATTACTCACAGTAAGCAAAAATAACAATGTGCTCCTACATCTTTTAAAAATTCCATTAGGAACTCTGGCAAAGCTGGCTTTCTTTCTATTCTGGCACAAATGCATCATGTGCTCAGCCCCCTCTCTGCCACTTCCTCTCAGCTGAGCCTCCCCAAGGAGCTCATATTCAGTAAAGCTCCACAAGGAGGGGGATGAGGAGTCAAAACAGCCACCCAGCGTCCGCCCAACACAAGCAGCCACACTAATATCGCCTATGTTTCCTCTTTTGATTCAACAAATGCACTGTCGGCTCTCAGTTCCAACACAATACAGGAAGCCGTTCTGAAATAAGTCAAGACGTTTGTAAGAGGAGATGTGGAGATAAGGCTCCAAGTGGCCCAGTGTATGGACCATGAATAGCATTTTCAGTGGTCAATGAATGACTCTGGAACTTCTCAACCAGCTCAGTGTCTTTTTGGTTATTATGTCGTCTTACTATAATGCTGGGTGATAGACCCAGTGTTTCAAGCTTCTTATACATCACTCTCCCCCAGATGCCCATTCCCTTTAAAGATACTAACATTTTAAGTTTTCAAACTGTCCAGGTCTCTAGGACTCCTCAGTTTCTAACTGCCTGGGTATGCTGATGAGAAGAGAATGGACAAAGAATCATCACCCTCTCAGGGGTCATGGCACTTCAGATTTCCCACTCACCTCTTTTTCAAACACTAATTACAACCTGAAAGTATCAGAATAAATGATAATGAAAATTTAAATGTCAGGCATGGTAGCACATGCCTATAATATCAGCCCTCCAGAGGCTGAGGCAGCAAGACTGACTGCTGGGAGTTCAAGACCACCCTAGCTACACAGTGAGACCCTATCTCAAAGAACAAAAGCAAAAATCAACAAAAAGCTGTGTACAGTGACTTGGGGGAGGGGGTCACAGCAACTTCAAGGCCAGTCTGTGTACAAGGGCCTCAAAAGTGAGAACAATCACTCAATAACAAGCTCCTACTTTGGAACTCTAACACGCATATCAAGGGAGACTTTAACAGGCACCTATAAAACTGAAGCAGGAACCATCAGGGATGGCTCACATAAGCTTTTCACACTGAGGCGCTAAGGTTGGAAAGCTTGTGAGAGGTGACATCAGATCTCTGCCCGACCCCAGACATAGCCATTTACTGCTGTATTAAAGTACTTTCAGATGCTTGCCAGAGAGCTGTTGGGAGCAAATGACTCTACTCCCCCTTGAGGCACACTATTCCTCTTGTTTGTGTACTTGTCAAGCAACCTCCTTACATTTTTGCCAGTTTCCCTAAGCCAACTGGAAAGGAGTAAAGTCAAAAGGAATAAACTGCATACCCTCAACAGTGATGCCTCTTAAGCCCACACTGAGCATCTTGGCTTTGAACAGGAATTTGAGCATAACCTGGTGGACTTGCACCAGTTCTGGAGGCACTTTTCTGGGAATCAACACGATACAACATTATCAAGTCAGACAACAATCCTATGAACCACAACTGCTAAAGCAAATGTATACCACAATGTAGACAAGCAAAGCCATAATCTACTGTAAGCATCAGGAAAACAAACAGGCAAACAAACCAACGCTGTCTGATACAAATACTACCACAGAGGAAGCCAGAGGCCCTCTCAGGGGTCCTTCTCTTTCTTTTGGCAGAGAAAGATGTATTATGCAAACTTACACTGCTGTTGAGGTAAAAATAAATAAAGATGGCTCAGTGGATAATTATTACAACAGGGGAAAGTATTATCCACTCTAGAGGAGAGAACACATGGTTTCAGAACTACTTTTATTTTGAAAATACTGGAGAAGCAGTGGGTCTTACTGATGAACCAAGGTCCCTTTTACTTTGCAACACTTTAGAAAATATTTCTTTCTTAGCTGTGCCTCAGGATCCAGTCCAAACACAAGCCTACTAATTCTTACTAGATTTATAGTCTTAAAAACTTATTTTATCTGGCAGTGTTGGTGAAGCCTTTAATCCTAGCACTGAAGAGGCAGAGGCAGGTGGATCTCTGAGTTCAAGATCAGACTGGCCTACAGATGGAGTTCCAGGACAGTTGGACTATACAGAGAAGCTCTATCTTGAAACCTCCCTCCCCAAGATTCTTTTACTTTATTTTTTATATGAGTGGATGCCACACATGTCCAAGTATACTCAGAGGACAGAGAAGGGTATTGAATGCTCTGGAGCTGGAGTTACAATTAGCTATCAGTTCATCAGTATGGATGCCAGAAATAAACGAGTTACTCTCTACCCTAGAGTCAGTCTTATAAAGGAAGAATCGGGGGCTAGGGAAATGGGCCCAGTCAGCAAAGTGCTTGCCTTGCAAGTCTGAGAACAATTTTGGGGCAGATCGCTGAGCATGGTGGCATACTTATAATCCCAGTGCTTGGGAGGCAGACACAGGTAAATTCCTGAGGCTCACTGGCCCAACAACAGCCCCCTCTCCTCAGCAAGCTCCAGGCTAGCAAGACAAGTCTCCAAAAAAATAGTGAGGATGCCCAAGAAATGTTGTCTTCTGGCCTCCACACACATGTTCACACACAAATATGCATGTGTACACATGCACACGTACACACACGCACACACACCCATGCGCAAGCAGGTTCTGGGAACCAGAGGATGGTAGTGCACACCTTTAATCCTGGCACTCAGGAAGCAGAGACAGGTAGATCTCTGAGTTTGAAGCCAGCCTGTCTACAGAGTGAGATCAGGACAGCCAGGACTACATAGAGAAATTCTGTCTTACAAAAGAGTAACTGGAAGACATGTACTAGGACAGCAAACCCAGAGAACTGGCCCACAGACTCTCACAGGTGCCAAGGCTCGCCCTGGCACCTCCCTTCCTATTCAGAGAGCTGAGAGCACAGGTCTATCTCCAGAGGAGATCCAGGTTTGGGTGAGCCAAGGAATGAAAAAGGACACTGTGAATGGTGGCTTTGTGTAGAGTTTAGAAACATGGATTGTTCAGAGCAAGTCAGGAGACACTCAGTCTCCAGTTCCTCACCCACCTTTAAACAACAGTCTCACTGGGGGCCCAGGCTGATCTTCAACCTGCTTTCCTTCTGCCTCAGGCTCCCAAGTGCTGGGACTAGGTGTGTACCACCCACAAAAACACTTCTACATTTTTCTCAGCCACTCTTTTTCTTTTTAAAAAAAATTAGTTAAGCTTTATTTAGTCCCTCTCAAAGATCAAAACGTGTGAATTAGTAAAATTTTAGTGGTTTTTGTTTTGTCTCATTTTGTTTGTTTCTGAGACAGGGTCTCTCTGTGTAGTGTAGCCCTGGCTGTCCTGGAACTCACTGTAGAGACCCGCCTGTCTCTGCTTCCTAAGGGCTAGGATTAAAGGTGCTCGCCACCATAAATTTTAGTGATCTTTAATTTTATTCCAATCAATTTACATAAAATACAACCAACAGTGGTGTGTGAGCGACCATGTCAAGATGGGATGTTTTTGAAAGAGAACTGACTATAAGCAGTGCAAATGCCAAATTCTGTTTTGTTTTGTTTTTAATGGTTTATTTTTGAGGAGTCAGCTAGATTTGTCAAGCCTGAAATCCCAGAGAAGCATGTGAAGACTGAAATACTCTTGTCTGCTATCATGCTCCAATTATCTATATAGCTCATCAGTATCAATATAAATATCAATATGTAACATAGATGCCATGGCACACATACATTTCCCTCACCTCCACACAATAAAAACATTTTGAATATTACCTAATCAACCTCTTTTCTCTAAAACATGCAATTGACGCTAAAAGAAAGATTTAAGCAAGCCACAAGTACAGAGTGCAGATCTCGTAAATGAGATCTCTTATTTTATAAACCAAAGATAATCAAAACCTTTTGAAGAGAAAATGTCTTTTAGTTTCATTTTCTACACAGAAATTAACAAATTGCATTCTCTCCCTCTTAGAGGACAATTTACACAATGTCAAGTTAGGTCATTTCCAGATAGATAGCAATTTCTTCAGGCCGACAACACTACAACACTCATGGTCAACTCCAACTCCATCATGTAAGAATGTCTCCTCATAGTTACTAATGAAGCTCAGCTAAGTATGTTATCAATTCTCACACACACACACGTACACAGAGCATAATCTCAATGTAAAGTGTCCCTTCCCTCTGAAATAGGAAATGAGAAAGAAGCACATACTTTGAAATTTTTATTCTCAACACCCCCCCAAACAGGAAATATGCATAGCTTGGATCAGGGCTTGTGTTATCAAGCAGAGCCAGTGATTCCCATATTCGAAGGGTAAGTGCTGCATGTCAGATTCATTGAAATGTGTAATATTTTAGACTACATGTGTATATATTTCAGAAGCCTAAAGTCTATCTTAAGAAATTCTAGAAAGAGGATTAGCATATGCAGTGCTTCCTTTACTCAGTATGTGCCCCGTGTGGACCAGGTATTGACCACACACTTGGGAGGACAAGAGGTCACAAACTGGCACCAATCACAGAGGAAAAACTGCAATTCTGACAGGCAACAGCTTGTCCAGCCCTCCTGGCAATAAACAATTTCTGTGTAGGTTCTCTTGTGAAGTTGTTTGGTCTATACATGCTGGAGAGGCAAACAAACCCTGGGCAAGATAGTTCCAGGGCTTTTGTTTTTTAAGACAAGGTGTGGAGATCACACTATTCTCTGCTCTAAGTTATTCCATACCATGAAACATGCTTTCAGGCTATGCCTCGCTCTGGGCAATTTTCATTTTTTACAAGCAGCACTGGGCTCCATTTTGAATGCTAACACAGATCAGGCTGATTCAGCCTCACTCTGTACACATAGATACCATATCTGTCCAGTACCACACAGGAAACAGATTGACACCTTTCCCCAAAGGAAAGAAAAAATATGCTACCCATAAACTGATGAAGACTGGGAGCATATGAGCACAATGACGTATTAAAACTGGATCTCCAATAGCTCCAATAGCCTCACACCTTAGCTCCTGCTCAACCTGGAGACCTTGGAGCTCGGCTCTAGGGCCTCTAGAAGCTCAACTGGGTCCTTTCTATTTTCTACCATAAAAACTGCTTCTCTCTTACCTGCTTTCTGCCTCTGCCTCATGTAAGAACTCTTGCAACTCCTAAACTTTGATGTAGCCTTTTTAACCCTTTTATAACTGTAGGTTTACAGATATACATATTCACATAAGTATTTACTGTGCTGTGTGTAATGAGTGATATGAAATATTTAGACATAATGCTCTTTTAGCATAGTCTCACAGAGCCTAAACTGCCTCAAGTTGTCTACATGGTGAGTGTAACCTTGAATTCCTGATCCTCCTTTGCCATTACCTCCAACTTCTGCGATTACAGGTTTATGTCACCATCCCTGACTTTCCAAAGCACTGAGCAACTCAGCAACACTCTGGTGTCTCTCTCTCTCTCTCTCTCTCTCTCTCTCTCTCTCTCTCTCTCTCTCTCTCTCTCACCTATATATATATATATACACACACACATATATATATACACACACACACACACACACATATATATATATATAGGTGGCTCTAGATGTAATCCTATAATTATACTGTCAAAATCACTTCTGACCAGCAAAATTGCTAACATCTATAGTATTCGAATTTCATCAATGGAAGAACCCTGAATATCTATCTTGAAACATCTATGGGCTGCACACAACAATGAAAAATCATGAGCTATGTATAAATTGGGTAATTTATACTCACACTTTCTGCCCTTCTCTCCCCTTCTCTCCCTCTCCATCATTCATTATTTCACCCTAATCGTGAAGGTCAGGAGCTGGGAAACATTGCCTGTCACTAATTAAAACTTTATTTACAAACACAGGAAGTAGGCCAGATTTAGTTCAAAGGGTTGAATTCTGCCAATGCTGGTTTGGAGAGGTAAGTTTTCAAGCTTTCGCTTACTCAGAATCACCTACATGACTACTAATGCACAAATTCCCCCATCCATCCTTAAAACTTCTCATTCTACAGGTATGTCTGTAAGAGAACCTGAGATTTTTAGTAAATTCTCAAGTAATTCTGATGCTGCTGGTACAGAAACCCCGACTCAGACTGCTTGTATAGAACAGTAGTCTACCACCTCCAATGAAAGATGAAGCAGTGAAAATAATTAAGCAAAACCTGTATGTTGCAAACCTGACTGCTACTTTTTATAGAATATTTCATAGGAAGACTTACTGTTGAGTGCCATAATGTTATCTGTTCCTGGATGATGGAAATTTATTCCCATGCGTCCTGGAAAATAAAGTAATTTTATCTTAAGCATACATAACACACAAAATTGTCCAATATAATTATTTTAAATACACTACAAAATATACACACTACAAAACACTACAGATTAATCTATAGCAATGCTATCAAGGCCAAAGCATTTACAAATTTTAAATCAATTCATAAGACACAGACATGAAAAGTCTTTAAAAAAAAGAAAGAAAGAAAGAAAGAAAGAAAGAAAGAAAAAGAAAAAACCCCAACGTTTCAACACAAAATACAACCAAACAAACAAACAAAAAGAAGCTTCCATTATGGTCTGAAATTTGTACATCTCCCATATTAAAATTTAAACAAGTCCATTTCCTGGATTTTATTTAAATAATCATGTATTTATGCCCTTCAAATTAAGGCATAAAAAAGAAATTTGGAGTAGTATATAAACATAAAGTTTAGAGAGAATAAAAAGATACATTTTTACAATGGCTCAAAATATACAACATAATTTCCAGAGTAGCAAAATGGAGGAAAATGGTAAATTTTATGCAAATACAATAGGAAAGACTGGGGTAAAAATGTGTTAAAAAAGTGTTTAAGTTTTCCTAACACTCCTTCTCTTTCAGGGGCATGGTCTGTATGGCAGGTTGTTGTTCTATGTGGCCCTGGCAGATCTAGAGCTCACCATGTACACGAGGCTGGCCTCTAACTCACAGATATCTGCCTATCTTTGCCTCCCTCAGGAAAGGGGATTAAAAGCACACACTACCACACCTGGCCCCACCACTAGCAACTCTTAGGACCTTGTGACAAATGTGACTTTCCAGAGTTTCATCTTTATGAATAATATGGGAATCTAAACTTCTGCCCACATCGGTTGGCTTCCTATTTCTGAATATCTCTGAGGTTAAGAGCCATTTCTACATTTTTAATGGGCTGGAAAACCAAACAAAAGCAAAGAGGCAGAAGAGGCCTATGTTCTGTAAACCCTAAATATTTATTCTGCAGTCCTTCACAAAGTTTGAAACCTTGATCTATAGGTTAATAAATAGAATCAGACATTTTGACTAATGGCCCATTGGGATAGAGTGAAAGATGTGTGTTGGGGGGGGGGGAGTGTTGGGGAGGTTGATAAAGTGAGACTCAGAAGTACAGAGGGGAAGATGCAGGGGTATAGAATGACAGATGCACGTTTTCTGCTTTGTTCATTATTAGAGACAAAGAAGATGGGTGTATAAAATTTTTTTAATTAAAACCAAAGAGTCTTGTATGGGGGGGGGATGTAATTTGCAAGATTTTTAGACCAATTATTTTAACAAAACAGTCATCAAAATCAGGTGTGGTGGCTCACCCCTATAATCCCATAATTTGAGAGACAAGAGGAATGTTGGGAATTCAAGACCAGTCTACAGTTACAGAGTAATACTCTGTTTCACAAAACAAACACACAAAGATAGTGGCACAATCACTAGGCTGACCTATCTGCATTTGAATCTAAACTTTCCAGGTAGAGTTCCTTTGAGAGTTGTGCTTTACCACTGAAATATTCCGACAGCCCTAAAAACATTCATCTTATTTTATAGCCACTGCTTAAATAAATGTCAATCACATATGAGGAAGAACAGTATAGAGAAAGCTGGAGATAAGGGTTTCTAATTTTTATTCGTACAACAGATAAAGCCCTACATGTAATTTTAAAAGGACCAGTCAGTTTTCATTTGGTATTAAATTCCTGTTATTGGGAATTGGAGGCAAACATCATTGCCAAGCTCAAGACCACAGAAAAACAAAATAACTTAATGAAAAAAACCAAAGTCCTCATTAAACTTTACGGCTTGTATTGGTGTGTATGTGTGTCTAAGAAGGGGGGGGGGGAATCAATGAAACTGTCAAAGAATAATAAAGGGAACACTCCTGACTTTTTATAAAAAGTGTGTTTAGAATAATGACAAGCTAATTTCTAGGAGTTTTAAAAGTATTGCATTGTTGGAGGCCACATTTAACATAATTATACTTGTAGTTATCCACATGCCTTCCCATGCTTTTCTAATTCCTAGGTGGTTCTATGGTCTCTGAAAGTTATAGTCTATACCATATGTAATGCTGTCCCCTACAAATACCTTACTGAAAAACTATTTCACAAAAATTTGTCACCAGAATAAGACTTGACTCAGTAGGAGAATTTACATTCTGGTTTCAGTTAATTAAATCAGTGTTCTTTATACCCCAAACTAAAATCCATGAACACTAAAAGTGATATTCTCTTTAGCTTCATCATATTCTACAGAGTCAACCACAACAGCCATTTGCTGGAAAGTCTACATAAAATTCCATCAAGACTTCAAACTCATTATTCATTAGAATTTAAGGAAAACAGAATCTGTCTAGTTAGATGGTAGAATACACAGGAGGCAGAGAGAAAAGAATCACAAGTTCAAGGTTAGTCTGAACTGCACAATGAAACCATCCCAAAACAAAAAACAAACAACATGAAAAAGTCAGAGACAGTGGTGTGCAGATTTCTGTGAATGCTAGGCCAGTCAGTGCTACAGGGTGAGATCTTTTCTGAACAAAACAGGAAAAGCAGGACCTCTTCAATCTTTGACCAATGAATATTCAGAGGGCAGTATGGGTCTTGAAAAGCAAACAGTGATCCTTAACATTATTACAATAAAGAAAGGGTATCAAAGACACTGAGGAGGAACCCCATTTTAGTTAGAGAATTATGTACTTTACTAACATTGCACCAAATAAGGTTTCCATGTTTCTGGAGTGCTGCCCTTTTAGCCTCATAACTTGAGGAAAGCGACATGGCAGTCTGGAGGGAAATTGAGGGGAAACAGGCTGCTTTCTAGGTATCATCCTCTAACCTCACTAGGTATTTGCAACTCTGTCTTTCTCAAGAAGCAGAGCAAGAAGCTCAGACAGGGCCTTACAGGAAGGGGAAGGTACTGCTGCTAGGGGAAGAAAACAGCAGTTTTTTTTAACCTTTCTGCTCTTCTCCCTAATTACTTTTTCAGTGAATCTTTGGATTAAAAAGTAACATAAATTTTGTAAGGAGCTCTGTGTCAATACTGTATCCCTAGAATCAATAACTTGAATATAATCTAGGTTTCCTACTAAATAAACATTTTTGGTAAAGCTAAATATGATTTTTTAGTTTCTCTCTTCAAAAAGTAGTGTTTAAAGCACAAATCTATTTTCATTGAATAAAAATAAGGATATGTAGAAAAAAGATCACTAAAGACAGTTTTTATTTATACTTTTCACTATAGAGACTATACATGAAGCTCTATTTCCTAAGATTGTTATCAGTCTATAATTTTTTCCTAGGTGCAATGTTCATCTAAACTTTAATACTTATTACAGGATTTTGAGGAGAAAAGTGTGTAGTGGCAGAAGAAATCCTAATGCTAAATTCAGAGGCCATTTCTTTTTGCTTCCTTCTGTCCAACAAATGCTGCTGTTGTATCAGCTGTGAAAACAGGGCTAAGCATGTGACATCTGGTGATTCTGTTGCTGCAGCCTGGTGCTGCCAGCGTGACATCTGTCACCTGTCCATGAGTCTGCTATTTTTAAAGTGTTCTTGTCAGCTAGCTATCATTCAAGTATAGTGTAAAATATAAGGTTTCAAAAGCTGGAAGGCATCTTTAGTCTGACTAAGTTAAATGACGCTGTGGAAATCTGAGATTGCCCCACTTTGCTCATGTCACAGGACAAAACAGACAAGAGTTACAAGAGGTTGGAGACAGAGGGTAGAGAATGGGGTTATGTTTGTTTATTTAGAATGGAAAAATATCACACCTTCATAAACTCAATTCATTCATATTTTAAAATCTACGTTATAGTTACTCAAATTTCAAAGCCCAAATAAACTCAAACTTTTGTGTTCAAAATAAACACTGCATTTATTAATTCATAATTAGTACGAAAGCCAGTTCTTCAGCACACTACCATATCTTTCTCTAATCACCCACTTTACTCTGAAAAAAAGGTCAAGTATTTAAGCAGCTTCAAAGAGAATGTAGTGCTTTGTTTAAGAAAATAGTCTTCTAAATTTTACTTATATTCTCTAAAAAGTTAGATTTCACTCCTAGAGAAACAGTGAGGTCAGGTGTGGTGGACATGCCTGTAGTACCAGGTCTCAACGGCTGAGAAGGAGAATCTTGAGTTTAAGACCAGCATGGAACCAAGATCCTGTCTCAGAACAAAAGAAAGGGGAGGGGCAGAGCTTGAGGTTGTGAGATGGCTCAGCAATCTTCATCACCAAGCACAAGGACCTAAATTCAGTCCCTCCTACAAGTTGTGCTGTGAACTCTGTGTAAACAATATATTATTTTTTAAAAGTTGAATTTTTTTAAGTAAAATCTGATACTATAGTATAGTATTATAGATCTGTTACAAATAATCAGTAAGCAAAACTGTGAGCTCAGAACTGAAATTAATGAACAATTTAGGCAAGTTTTTTTTTTTTCTCTCTCTCTCTCTCTCCTGGGAGGGACAGGTCACACTGTGGACTGCTGTCACGCCTGCCATCACGCCACACGGCCAGCAATTCTCAAATCCTTTACCCTGGTTTCTCAGTCTGGGCAGCGCGACTGAACTAGGATTTCAGAATCTCGTAATCAGGTATAGTCTTCCTTTATAATTGTTAAATGATGAAAAATATTACGTGGGATGGTGGTGGCATTTGTCTTTAATCCCAGCACTCAGGAAACAGAGGCAAGTGGATATCTGTGAGTTTAAAGCCAGTCTGGTCTATTAGTTCTAGGACAGCCAGGGCTGTCACACAGAGAAATTCTGTCTTGAAAGGCAAACAAACAAATAAAACAGAAGAAAAAGAAGGAAGGAAGGGAAGAGGAAGGAGAAAATGTCATATCTTAAACCAGACAAAGTAACAGACCCTTTAGTCACAGCTGCAAAGGGAGAGGAGACTAGGAGGGTCTCTCACATGCTAACCTGACCAAGTAAGACTCAAAGAGAAGAAGAGGTTGGAAATATATAAGAACAATCACTTCTTGTTGACTCAATTTATCTCTAGCAGTTTGTAGGGTCTTCATGTCCTTTGCTTTGGAAATCAATTGAGACACTTGGCAAATGGAGCTAAGAATCACTAACTTTGTAAAGGACAAACCGACATGGGCTGAAAGAAGTTGACATTGAAATAAAGCTAAGCAGTGATGTAAGCCACAAAATAAACAGCCTGTTTCCTTCTGGAGGATTAAGTAAAATTTTAAAAGGTAATGAACATACATTTCCTTCAAACAAAACAAGACAAAACACAAAGGAACTCAATCCCCCAAAGGGAACCAATTTTGTGTAAGTTTCTGTAATATTTCAAATATGATGAATAGAGAAAGGTATCTCTATAACAGCAAAGGAGTGGCATTCATATCTTCCAAGTTTCTGTCAATTAAAATGTGCTGAAGCACTATTACCAGACATTTTCAGTATTGCTTTGAAAAGCGGGCCCTTCAATCAATGTTCTCAACCAACACCTGCTCTTTTCAGTTTTCAAATCTCAGTTCCATGATTAGCAAAGAAAGAGAAAATTCAAATATATACAAACAGTTCATCAGGCACTATCTGCAGTCAGCCAGACTAGACCCCTGGTCTAAGAGTGAGGATGCACAGGATGAAGGAAATCCCTCCCTTCTTCTTGTTGCCTAGCTGCCTGCTGCTATATGGTACTTCCCCAGCCAGAGGATGGGATCTTGCTTTTTAGCAATCATCTACTCTGTCCATAGCATATGGCTATGTCCTTATTTATTCTAGTAGGGAAGGTGACTTATCACTCAAGCCTACTGATCACAGGTTTTCAAGTTAAGAGACTGTCTCATACAGAGAGTACAGTGATGAATCTTTTCCCCTTTCTCTCCTCTTCTAATACTAGAAATCCTTTTTCCCTACCCAGTTAAGAGGGTTGGATTTCAGCAGAGATCAATTCCTTCCACCTCTCCTACCTCTGCTAATCCAAGAACGTCTGTGCTTAGAAACAAAGTAACAGTATTCACAGTTTTGTACTTGTCTCAAACCCTCCTGTCTCATCAATGAGGCATCTCTCAAGCAAAAAAGATATATGAGGTGTAAGACACAAAGACCTTATTCTATCGCACTGTTACAGCTAAACTGAATTAGCCAGTGACTGCAACAGAGGGCCAGTTTCCCCCTTTCCTTTTTCCTGCAGGCCATGTGTGCTGGGATTCAAACCAATGGCTTCTGCACAAGTGCTCTACAATCAAGCTACACACACACTAGCATCCCACAGAAGGCAATCCTCTGTGATTCATCGTCTAAATTGACCCAGCATTAGTGCAAACATAACAGAAATACTGTAAGGTCTAACTTATTGAAAAAGAAATCTTTTTTTCCTAAATTTCCTGTTTTCACACTGCCTTTTTTTTTTTGAATTAAAAAAAATGCTTGAGTAAAATGATTTTTTACTAAATATTTATTAAACAATAAATACTGATATCTTTTATGTGACTACCACTGTGAATATACACCATGTATATTTATGTCATAATTGAGTGCTTGGTACCTAGTTGGCAGAACTATTTTGAAAAAGATTAGGAGGTTGTCTTGTTAGAGAAGGTATGACACTAGGGCTGGGCTTTGAAGTTTCAAATGTCCACACTAGGCACTATCTTTCTGCGCGCTCTCTCTCTCCTCTCTCTCTCTCTACCTCTCTCTCTCTCTCCTTCCCTCCTCCTTCCCCCCAAGCTCCAACTTGAAATTTAAATGCTCAGCTACTGCTCCAGTTCCCTGCCTGCCTGTCATAGACTCACCCTCTGAAACTGTAAGTTGTCTTGGTCACGGTGTCTCTTCACAACAACAGAGTACTAACTAAGACAACTATGTTTTGAGGTGGACAGTTTTAGAAAGTCAAGTAATTTGGGGCAGTTTTCTTTCTTCTACACATAGCTTTTGAAAATGATGGTTTATCTTTCAATAATCACTGCTTAATCTATGGGAAATAAACAACTGACAATCTGAAGCTGTACTCTGGTCAAGGAATAAGTCTGTACTGATATGGCTTAATTTATTACAGAGGTCAAGGAGTAAGCCACGGACACCTCAGAAAATCACATGCAGGATCTGCACAGTTCCTTGTACTGCCGATTTCACCTTCCCACCAGTGTTTGATTGCAGCTACAAGGCTTTAAAGAAGCTAATGTATCCAGGTCAATAGCTCACTAGGGGCAGATAAATAACTCAAATCTAGTTTGGACCGACTACAAAGTTATAAAGATTGTGTTTTGAAATTCCATCTCTTATATATAAACTGTAGAACATCTGGGAGGCTCTTAATGTTGCTAAAGTTAAGTGGTGACTAAATAACCTTGTGTTTCTAGGCATTGAGCCGACAGCAAGCTTTTTAACTTCCTTTTTGACCTACTATGTATTATTTGATTTTTTTTTTTGTATAGTAAGCAAGAATGAGAGATTTTCCCTAAAGAAAACCCAGTTCTAAGAAAAATAACACCAGTGCAATCAAGCACCCCCAAAATCCAACTCTGTATTTGAGTTTTAGGACATACACATACCCCATCCCACTCCACAGTATTCTCCCACATCAAAGAGGGGAAAGGTCAAGGCCAATGATCTAAGGAAGACACTTAGGAAGGAAAGAAGACAAGATGGAATCCAGCACACAGTAGGTGCAAAAATTATGTGAAGAAAAATGTGCAGCAGCATTACCTAAAATAAAGGAAAACTGGAAAGTCTAAATTTAAGTTCTATCAATAAATTATAAATATCAAAAGGAAACATGTATTATAGAAAATAAAGGCTATATAGCTTCATGTTTCTTATGCTTTAAGTTACTCATGTGTATATGCATGTTCATGTTTGTAGGTAGACATGTGTGCATGTGGAAATCTGACAGAGGAAAATCTCTGCTGTCGTTCCTCGGGTACTGTCCACATGTTTTTGGTGAGGTTGTGGGTTTGTTTGTTGTTTTTGAGATCAGGTCTCTCATGGCCTGGAACTCATGAAGCAGCCTAGTTCCACTGGCCAGTGAGTGCCAAGAATCTGCATGTCTCTTGAGAACAGGGATTGTGAGCACAGATTAGCATGCCCAGCTCTTTTTACTGGGTTTGGGAGATGGAGCTCGGGCATCATGGTGCAAGACAAGTACTCAGCCTGAAGACTGAGCTACCTCTCCAGCCCAATGTTTTAACCACCTTTTAACTCTGAAAATTTACTTTAAAGCTAAAAGTACCTTACACATTTTCTTTTCTCCTCTTCCTTCTTTATTTTTGTTCTTGGTTTTTTGAGACAAGTCTCACTATACAGCTCTGTGTGGCCGGGAACTTGTTCTGTATAAACTCAGGTTGGCCTTGAGCTTGTATCATCCACCTGCCTCTGCTTCCCAAGTGCTGAGATTATGATGTGCACCACCATACCCAGTGTCAAAATATTTTCTGAAAGGTGCAAGTGATGTCACTAACCACAGGGACATAGTGATGTCATTGAACTCAGGGAAGTAGTCTGTTTATAGGAAATCATGTAGCAGTATGACAAACTGGGAAGTTGAAACTATATTCAGACTATTAATAAAGGACATATTAAAGGTCTCTCAACTCATTAGGCCATAATACATGTATGGTGAAGGAGTCTTTTAGCTCATATTTGCTAGTAAAGACAAGTCTGCAGAGAGAGTGGAGCCTGTGATTTAAAAAGGATAGCACAAGTGGAAGGTATTTACATTGCAGTGAGGTTACCGTCATTTACCAGGCAAGGGCCATACTTAATGTGTACAAATAGCTTCTGCTTTAATGGTATACATAAAGTCTAAAAAAACCTAATTTTTTACAATGGTGTGCCCTATAATCCTAGCACTCACAAGAATGAGGCAGGAGAATCGTCTTGCATTCCTAGGTCAGCCTGGGACATATAATGTGTTCTAGGAGAGCCTAAACTAGTAAGACCCTGCCATAAAAAGAAAGAGAGGGGGAGAGGAAGAGAGGGAGGGAAGGAAGGAAGGGTGAGCAGAGAATACAAACCAAGAAAAAGAGGTATATACAAAGAACAGGAGTTAAGTGGTAGGATAATCAGGAGAGGCTACCCATGGCAGAGAAAAACAACAAATGTAACCTCAAAAGAGTCTAAAAACAAAACAATCTGCGAATATTTTTATTTACATCATTTGCACCTCTAAGTATAACTAACATGTTTCAAATTACCATGGACCTAATCTTTAACTGAAGAAAAAAGTGGTAAGTGACTAAATATAACATCAAATATTTTTTTCTTTTCTTTCTTCTTTTGCTGAAGGCCTTAAGATCTAGCTTTTCTCCAGACTGCTTACTGTTATTACTTTCCTTCACTGGAAATTAAGAAAAGCAGCAGGAAAATGATGAGCATGACAAGGAACAGTGAAAAGGATTTCTGGAGAGGGAATGAATGCCAGAGGTTCAGTCAGTCATGCCCTAGAGGGGCCTAGAAAATAGCAGAGAACAAGAGTCCAGGATTTCAGATGTGGAGTTCACTCAAGATGCTCATCCCTGTGGCAAACTGTCAGTTTTAATTATAGTCCTAACTCAAAATGGAGGGGACTATTTCCACACCAAGAACTTGCATTACAGTACTTAAAATATTGTAGGGTCTCTAAAATGTGGAATAAGCTATAAAAAGAAACGTCTGTAATTATGAGTTTACATGAACTCTCTAAGTCCTACTATTCTTGATCTTGCAATACTTTGCCTCATACTGAACTCAAAACATTCATATACTTTAAGACCTTTCCTTGTACTTAGCCCACACTATGCAAAGGGCTGTTGGTTACACATAAGCTGTATAGAGATGCTCCTATACTAGGAAAGTATTACACTCTAACACAATGGAACCATCTCTGAAGCTTTCTGAAGGGGTTTTGGAAACTGATTTACTAAATGTCATACTTTCTTGAGGTCCACTGGACTTAATTGAATTCTACAGATTTAGCTAAGGTCCAAATGTACAAAGCCCAGAAAATTTGGCATCTGGTTTCATGCTATAACCATGACCTCAGCTACCCAACACAGAACTTCTTCCAGATAAACAGATTAAGGTTACCAACTATAATTACTGTAGGTAGCTGAACCCAGGTTAAAAAAGAAAATCAAATTTAAATACATTCCACAATGCTTTACAGAAGCAAAACAAACAAACAAGTAAAAAAACAAGTAAAAACAAAAATTCACAATTATTAAAAAGCTGATTTTTTTTTTTTGCTTAAAACACCAAGCAAGAATGGACATATGAATATTCCTAACCTGCAAAATGATTCCTCCACATTATATCAGCGAAACTCATTGGTGGGCCACTGGGAGGGTAGTGTTTACCTTTCAGAGGCTCATGATCAGTCCTTATCATATCCATTAAGGAGTTCTCCAAGGAGTGCAAGTTAAAAGTGTCATAGGGCCTACTCCGGTCCTAAAAATAAAAAAAAAAACAGAACAAGACGATATATAACATTACTTTACAAAATTAACATTTGCTCTACTTCCTGCTGTGGACTGGTAACATGAATAAAAATTAGATAATTCTAAAACACATTCTCTCTTTATTAAGAATAATGACAGTACCAACACTCAATAGAAGTATCTATGGTAAGTGGCCCCTTCCCTCAGACTGACTTTCTCTCAAATGAAATGGACCAAGTACATTAGCTTTGCCTTCTACCATCCACTCTGTCTTCCGTGAACACAGATTTCCCACATTCCTAGCAAACAATGGAGAACTTAGTGTAAAAAAAAAAAAAAAAAAAACTAGAAGATTATTGTATAAAGAGGCTGAGGCAACAGGACAGCAGCAGCTTCACCTGTGTAGAAAGTTCCAGGCTGTCTCAACTATACACAAAGGTTTTGTCTCAAAATACAGAAAACAAAATCACGACAATTTCAATGTGACTGTAATAAGTCACTTTAATATTTATGACCAGTAAATTCCATACACAGTTCTTTTTGTTGTTGTTTTAATGTGGAGAGAGAAACATAAGCTTAGGTCACTGTAGTAGAGAACTGACCCTTCCCCCCCCCCCCCCCCACACACACATGTTGTCCCCTGACCTTCCACATTCACTCTGGGACATGCACTTTGTACATACACACGCCAATGAATGAATGAATATAACAAAATAATGTGTGTTTTTGTTTTTAGTTTTGGTTTTCCAAGACAAGGTTTCTCTGTGTAACCTGGAATTCACTCTGTATACCAGGCTGGCCTCAAACTCAAAGAGACCTGCCTGCCTCTGCCTCCTGAGTGCTGGGATTAAAGGCATGCATCACCATCACCCAGAAATTTTTTAAAGCAAGAAATAAAAACACATCATGAAGAGGAGGTTAAATGACACCAATAAGAACAGTGTGTTTAGGATGTCTGACAGAATGTGGTGGACTAACTTTCAGCAGTGAGGAGGCTGCCAAGGGAGGTTAGCCTGGGTTACACAGTGAAATCCACCACTCATGTAGCAAACCCAATACAATATACCTATAGCCCCTGCACTGAGCTAGTCAGTCTAGCAGAGTCTGCCACTTAAGGTTCAGTCTGAGAATCTGTCTCAAAAATAAGGTGGAGACTGACAGACAACGACACCTAATATCAACTCTGTCCTCTATAGGCACACACACACACACACAAAAAACACACAACAACTACCTGTATGGTATCTACTATAATAGTAGAAAGGACACACTTTGTCCTCTGTGATGCCACATCCCAGTACTGCAACATACATTTAAACATCTAGAAGTTCATGGATACAAACCCAACAGGGTTCATTAATGCTCAACAGATGAAAGCATGACATGTGAAAGGCATAACAGACCTTTCCCATGCTTCTTAACTAAACAAAACTGCAATCCATTAAGAGACTTCCTTTCTCATAAAATTAATCCCACTCACGCCTCATCACCTTATATTTGTGGCATAGCACTCATCCTTTTTATTTCACTATACAGCTGTGCTGTGCCCAGAGGCAGTCTCAATTCTTACATTGTCCAGGAGTGTACATCACACAGTCAGAGCCAGCAAGAAGCAAGAATCCACTCAAGGCAGAATGGTGCTGACAAGCAGCCATGCTGACCCTCACAGGCCAGATGGAGCTAATGTTTCTCTTCTCACTGTTCTTTCTTCTCATGTGCCTCCCCTCCCTCAGGGCAGTCCTAGGAAAGGAACATGCTTTCCTCGAACCCCATTTTACCCAGAATTCAGTCTGTTCTAAATAAATGTTAGAGTACCCTTCAAATTGAAAACTTTGCTGGGAGCCAGAAGGTGGTGGTACACAGAAGATGGTATAAACCCAGCACTAGAGAGGCAGAGGCAGGCTGATCTCTGAGTTTGACACTGTCTAGTCTACAGATTAAGTTCCAAGACAGCCAGGGCTACACAAAGAAATCCCGTCTTGGGAAAGAAAAGAAAATAAAGGTTTGCTAGGGGAGAGGGCAACAACACTCGGCATGTGCTCCACTGATGGAGTCTTGAAGCCCCTTTGATCTGGTTGAGCTAGCATGGATTACTATTGCCCACTGACTCTTACATATCAGTTTCTGGGGTCCCTGGCTTAGCCTATCTGGAGCTGATCAGTGCCATTATTTTCACATCCTGTTTTAGGGTCTTGTGCCTCCCCACCTACTGGTCTTTATGTCCTATCTTTGGGGCCTGTTGACCAGTCTGTTCTGCCTATAGGTAGTAGACAGTGTTGGAATAACTGATTAACTAGGAAGCTAGACAGAAAAGAAGGGGGGAAAAAACCCTTAAAAGTCAGCAATAATGTTCAATGGAAAAAACTACAATTCACAAGTCACAGAAGTTACAAATAATAAGAGTGGAGTTTTCTGTTCACCACCAACAGGCAGCTCCCCAGAAGAATGAGAACATTTGTAAGCAATGAAGCTCATTGTTGGGAGTTCCCTAGAAATGACCAGAGATGATCAGATGCTCATATCCCCGACAGTGGTTCATTTCCACACTGCATGAGGCTTGGCCTCTTTTTTCCTTGCCTGACTTAATATCATCAAGCATCTAAAATAATCTCACTACTCAAGAAACGCAGGCAAAAAGTAAGGTGCATCTGTAATGGGTAGCAGTCTTCAGAGGCTGAAGCAGGAAGACAGGAGGATGTGAGGGCAAGTTGGGCTACACAATGAGACTCTTGCCTGCAGAAACAAAGTCTCTAGGAAGGAAATATGCTTTGTCCTGGGCAGATGGAGTCATTAGTGAAAGATTAGGGTGGTAACACCAGGGTCCAAATTTAGTCGAATCCATGTGATCTTGTCCTACCCTCACTTTTTAAAACACCTCTGCACCCTCATTAACCTAACCTCTGCCACACAAGCCCCTGAATCATGAGCCCTTGGTCAATTAGCTGATTCAAGTGACAGTAATTAATGTGGGGAAGAACCTGGACCGGTCTCCATTGCCCACCTCTCAGTCTCAGGTCTTCACTTCCTGCTTCTCTGGCTTTTTTATACTTGAGTGTTTCCTTTCCCGGAAACACAAAGTAGAAGACTTTAAGAGACAACAGTAACTGGGAACCAAATGATGAAAATAACAGTGGACAGGTCAGCAAGATGGCTCAGTGGATAATGGAGCTTTAGGCCAAGCCTGATGACCTGAGTTTGAGGAGAGAAACGACACCTTCAGATTTTCTGGCTGCTGCAGGCTCGCTCCACACTCTGCCTCAAATACACACACACTAACCAACTAAAAATAAAATAATATAACCATGGTACCTTGAAATATGCTAGGCACTGGACTAAGTGTCTTCAATTCTCTGCTACCCTTGGGATGGATGGAGCTTATGCAACTATTCAAAGTCACGTTGCAAACCTACTAGACAGATGTATAATTGGCAAAGTTTTCCCCCCCATCTAGTAGGCTGCTTACTTGCTTGAATAATGTCTTTTGCTGAACAAAAAGCCTTTCGTTTTCATAAGGTCCCATCTACTAATTGTTTATCTTAATGCCAGTATAATTGGGGTCCTGGTGAGAAAGTCCTTTCTATGCCAATGAGTTCAAGCCTATTCCCTGCTTTCTCTTCAATCAGATTCAGGGTATCTGGACATAGATTGAGGTCCTTAACCCACTTGGAGTTAAGTTTCATGCCTGGTGATAAACATGAATTTATTTTCATTCTTTTACATGTAGCTTATCCCTCTTTTACATGCAGTTGACCAGCACTAATTGTTGAAGATGCTCTGCTTTCTTCAGTGTGCATTTGGGTTTCCTTATCCAAAATCAGGTGTTCATGTGTTTGAACTTGTGTGTGGGTCTTTAATTCCATTTCATTGATCAATGCTGTTTTTATGCTAACAACATACTTTTTTTTTTTTTTTGGCTTGTTTGTTTTGAGACAGAGGCCTCACTACATAGCCTTGAAGCTAAGACATTATTTGGCTTCTGTTCGGTCTTTGCTGTTTCCCCGTCTGTTGGGTTGATTTCCAGTTTCAGGGCCACTCTGAATTTCAGGACTCAGACTCACAACTGGTTCCTGATCAGCATGGCAGGTAGGGCAGCAAAGTCCCAATTGGAACTTGGGTTTCAGAAACTTTGAGCAGTCCCATCTTGGCACAGTGGGAGAGATATGTGACAAGCAAGCCGACAGGAAGGGGACTGACTCAAAGTGGGGGCAGAAAGGTCTTTGAAGCAGGGATTAGGGTCCAGCTCCCTGTGATCCTAGGTCCAGGGCCCAGAAGTTTGTAGACTGGCTGGAAGTGGAGGGAGCCAGGCAAGGCAAGCTGGCTCTGAAAATCTAGCCCAAAGTTCTTAATCTTTTAAGACTGAGTGACAAGTAAGACCCAATGTCCTCAAACTTGGATTTTCCTCAGCCTCTCCTAGACTAGGACAACACAGCTGCATGGTACCTGGCCTAGCCTAGCTTTGTAAAGTGGATATCTGCTGTTGGCTTATTTGATGAGTTTATTCTTCTCTCTGTGTAGTGAGATTGTGTTCTGTTCCATTGTAAATAATTGTCCCACCTACTTATTTAATAAAAACACTGCTTGGCTGAAGGCAGACAGGAAGTGTGGGTGGGGCTACCAGACTAAGAAAACCGGGAATAGGAAAAGCAGAGCAGAGACATCAGAGAAGCCAGAAGATGCAGAGGACAATTATGCTGCTCTGAGAAAAGGTACCAAGCCGCATGGCTAAACAGGATAAGAATCATGGATTAGTTTAAGAGCAAGAGCTAGCTAGCAATATGCCAGAGCCATAGGCTGATCAGTTTAAAATTAATATAAGTGTCTGTATGTTTCTGCGGGACTGTAGGACCACAGGCCAGAAAACATAATAACAACTCTCACACACTGAGCACAACAACAACAAAAATACCAAAGTTCTACCTTCTCTTTCAGATCACTATAAATATTTGGCATGTATTTTTGCAAATGTTTAAAAATACAAAGTTGGCCCTTCCAAGTAGGCACAAATTTGGTGTCTGTAGACTGGAAAGCAGAGTATAAGTGCTTGAACAAAGAAAGGGCAGCCTATTATAACACATGCAGCCTTTTTACTGTCCCATTTTTTCAATGATATAGCAGCTATTTACACAGTGGGTATTGTAAGTTATCCAGAGCTGATTCCACGTTTTATGGACTGGGATGACTAAGCAGATGAAGGAGCTTGAGACTTCAAGCGCCAAGCCTGATAGCACAAGTCTCTCTCTCTCTCTCTCTCTCTCTCTCTCTCTCTCTCTCTCTCTCTCTCTCTCTCTCTCTCTCTCTCTCTCACACACACACACACACACACACACACACACAGAGAGAGAGAGAGAAAATGTGTGTGTGTGTGTGTGTGTGTGTGTGTGTGTGTGTGTGTGTGTGTCAGAGTCTGGAGAGAACCAGCTCCCAAGAGTTATTCTCTGACCTCTATCAGCACCCTCCAACAAAGAAAATAAAAATATTTTAAGAAATTAACGTTTCAGTAGGATATGGATAGGCTGTATACCAATGGGCTACTTTATGAATGTAGATTTTGGTTATCTGCACAAGGGCCCTAAAACCAACCCACCACCGATACTGAGAATTGTTATTCCTATCACTCTATTCTCTGTTACTTTTCTCTAAACATGAAACTTCGCATATCATATAGCTTGCTTTCTTTGGCCAATACTTTGCTTCTGAGACAGCTCCCTTTCCTCCTCCATCCAGTCATAAATACAGTTTTCCTACAAAGTAATCATGTCATTTCAGTGTAGAATCAATGAAAACGTGGGGATTTCATTCCTTGTCCCTAATTTTCTCAGCATGTTCATTTGGTCCTTTTAAAAAAATGATCTATTTACTTTTACTTCATGTGCATTGATGTTTTGCCTGCATGTATGTCTGTATGAAGGCATTATATCCTCTGGAACTGGAGTCCGGTTGTGAGCTGCGGTATATGTGCTGGGAAATTGAACCCAGGACCTCTGGAAGAGCAGCCAGTGCCCTTAACTTCAGAGCCATCTCTCCAGCTCCTGTCCATTTGGTCATTTAACTTCATCTTTTCTCAGGTTGCTCTTTTTGGGTATAACCATCCCTCAAACCATGGTTCCTATTAATAACATCACTAATACTGAAACAAAGATTTATGGACCTTACTAGCCCTGAGTAAAAACCAGAGGCAATTAATACATTAGAGCCCGGCATAAAGTGACTCCAAGCACAGATGCAATTAAGAATACAAGGAACGGATCAAACACATACTGCTGGCTACTAAATAGGACCAGCACACAATTACATAAGTAGCATCACATTTCCTAGGGATTGCAAAGTAGAAGTGTAGGAATTTGTGCTTCTAAACCAACCAACTACCGCTACTACCTGTCAGAAAAAGGAGGTTCTTTATTAATTTGCAGTTTTCTGAAATGAAAAGCAACCTGGCACACATTACCCAAAAGTAAAATCTCATAAAGGGAACTCTGGCCTTTTAGGGAAAGAGGAAAAAAGCTTACCCAATACAGAGTTTCTTCTTAAGTATGGAATCCCCCAGTCAATAACCAATTTTAACCATCCCCAATGAGACTGTTATAAGTGTAGCTAGAAAAGTTCACTCCATACTCTCCCCAATTATTAACTGGCAAGCAACTGGTCCTTCTATCTAACTTAATATTCTTATAAACTTGACATTTTTCTTCCTTTTTTTTTTTTGTTTGTTTTTAGTTTGTTTTTCACAACGGGGTTTCTCTGTGTAGCCCTGGCTAGAACTCTCTTTGTTGGCCAGGCAGGCTAGCCTCTAACTCAGACTTCTTCCTGCCTCAAAGGCATTTGCCACCACATCTAGTTTGAAGATTCTTTAAAACTTTTTTGTTTGTTTTTCAAAGGTTTTCAACACAACAATTCTAAATACAGCCCTGAATAAGATTAAGGCCTACATAGAAATTATCAATTCCTATCTTTTTCTTCTTGCAGATGACTAATTCTAATTACCTTAACCTTTTTACTACAGTGAATTTTTTTTCCTGTGCTAATAGCAAACCAAGATGACTTAAGTTTTGAAATGATTTTTTAAAAAAATCAAAGGGGCTGAGATTTAGAATTCCTGCACAGCACACAAAGCCCCAGATTTGACCCCTGCACAAATCAGAATGCTCCAAGTTGCCTACATCCAGACCTTGGGAAGTAAAGGCAGAATCAGGAATTCAGTGTCACCCTCAGCTGTGTATAGAGTTCCAGACCAGCAAAAACAAGCAAATAAAACACAAGACACCAGAGTCACCTGGTTTAGTTACATGAAGAGAGTTAACTCAGGCACATCTGTCTACTCTCCTTCCTGCTCCCTCTGGTCTTAATTTCTCTACATAGCTCTTATCACTGGCGGTGTGCAAAGTAAAAGGCAGAAATCAAGCCTGAAGTGGATACAGAAAGGACCACCAAGGACTACAATATAAAACAGGCATTAGGGGCTTCAAGTATTAAATCTGTTCCTTTCCTTGGTTTATTGTGTATATTGACTTTTGAAAGTAATTAGCTGATGACATTCCAAATCACTGGTTGTTAACAAGCAGACTATTATCCCAAGCAGCTCATTAATAACGTGAGAGGAAACTTGGTTCTATCAAGGCCTATCTTATGACATTATGCAAAGTACATGGATCTCTTTATATTCTTTTGTTGCAGGATATTTATACACTTGTGAAGATGTATTGCTGTGGTTGGTGTAATAAAAAAAAAAAAAACTGAATGACCAATAGCCAGGCAGGAGAGATAGGCGGGACTTTCGGAGAGAGGAAGAGGAGATAATCTGGGCACACAGAAGAGAAACCACCCAGACTCAGAACAAGCTGGACACACGGAATGGGAGAGAGCCATGTGGTAGAGGCAGATTAATAAAAAATGTGGTTTAAGTAATAAGAGCTAGTGGGACAAGCCTAAGTTAAGGCCAGTCCTTCATAATTAATAAGTCTTTGTGTCACTATTTGTGAGCTGGAGGCCCCACAAAAAACTCTTGACTACATTCTTCCTTTTTACTAATTATGTCAAACTGTCTACAACATGGAGCAAATCCAAGTACAGTTAAACATTTGTTCCCTACTCCAAACAACCTCAACATTCTGACTGTAGGGAAGAGCACACAGCATGCCATAACCGATTTCTGTTGTTACACTATTTTCTTAGGTTGTCTTGCAGCAGTCCTTCCTCCCACCTTGATCCTTGACTCAAGTAGCAGCTTCATCCAGCCCTCTCCTGCCCTCCTCCACTTCTCCATCTCTCCATACAGGATCTCACTGCAGCCATAGCTGCACAGACCTCACAGAGGTAGGCCTACCTCCACACCTGGCATAGCTTCTGCTTTCCTTACATACTTTCCACCCTCAATAAACTTTCAAGTCCCATAGAGGTGAAGACACACTGTACTTCCTTCTCAGAAACCTAGCAAGGCATAGAACATGGCAAATATTTAATAATAACTTGTGGTTTCTAACTTTTCACTCTGATGATTTTATTTTGCAAGATTTTTTCACTTAAAAAGAGAGAGAAGCACACACACACACAAAGAATACTTACTAGAAGAGCTAAAAAAGAAAGAAAGAAAGAAAGAAAGAAAGAAAGAAAGAAAGAAAGAAAGAAAGAGAGAAAGAAAAAGAAAGAAACGAAAAAACCTCTGACATCTTCAAAAGCTGTGCAGGAGTGTCAGGCTCCTATAGACTGCTTGTGGATGCAAAGAGGCATGGGTGCTGTGGAGTAGCAATTTGTCAATTTCTTCCAATAATAAACATAGACTTAGCAAAACCACCCCACAGTTCACTCTTAGCTGCCTAAGATAAATTATAGCACATGTAGCACATGTCCACACAAAAATTTGTACATAGATTCTTAGAACAACTTTATAAAGCTTTTCTTAAAGTTAGAAACTACTTAACTGGAGAATAAGCTGAAGTATGCTTGTAACTGCTCATTACTCACCAATAAAAATAAATGAAGTATTTAATACCTGCTGTAATATGGATGACCCTTGAAAACACTATATGTGAAGAAAGCCAATCTCAAAGAATCATGCCACACAATTTCATTTATCTGAATTGATGAGAATAGGAAATTATTCCTAAAAAATACACGTGATGATATATATTTAATAAAACCAGTCTGGATTATCAGAGAACAGATCCACCCACAGTCAATCCAGGAGGGTCAGAGAGTGGTAATTCACATGCCTTTAATCCTATAACCTGAGATAGAGATCTTTCTGTCTTTCTGTGAATTCAAGGCCTGACTACCAAATAGTAGTAGCTCACATCTTTAATCTTAACCTGGATGTGAAACAACTGGGCAAAGAAGGTATTTAAGGTATTTAGGAAGACAGATGATTCTGTAGAAGCCATGTTGAACAAGGCTGAGGAAGCTGGAAGACAGCTGGGTAAGACTTGACTGAGGTCTGTTTCCTCTCTCTGATATTCCAGCTTTCCCCCGATATCTGGTATCTGGCTGAGTTTAAATTAATAACAACCAGAATTCATGAATCAGATACAAAGAAGGTTGATTGCTGGCTAAGACTGAGGTAGCCATGGCAAGGTGAACACTGACACCAGTGGATACTGGGCAGCTTCTGGACATGATCAAATATTCTAGAAATGAACAATGATTGAGACACTTTTATAGCTACACTATAAAAGTTATATAATTACACTAAAAAGCCTACAGTTTTCTATAGATTTCATGGTGTATAAATTATGCTTTGGTAAAATTACAAAAAAAGAAAGACACACAAGCTAGCCAGATGTAATGGTGCATACCTATAATCCTAGCACTCAAATGTTGTGGGTTGGGGGTCAGTCTAGGCTAATAGTAAACTCTTATCATTATGAAATGAGGGAAAAAACAGCACACAGAATGTCTGCACTTGCCTGTAACCCTAGTAGAGGTAGTCGGCTGAGGTCACCCTGGGTTGCATAAGACCCTACTCCCCAAACCAAAACCAAAACAGACAACAGTCAAACAGTCCTAAGACTTTCTAAAGCTTTAAGAGAGACTATGACACTGAAGCACTATCTATAATCATTCAAGTTAGGACAGGACATCAAACCTAACTTTTTTGACCTATGATTCTGGAAAGACAAAGTCTTGATTAAAGGTGTTCCATTCAAGAGCCACTAAAGGATTTGAGGAACAGAATCTAAAAAGACAGTAGTAGAATTACAAAATCACTCACCACCAGTAAATGATTGCCAGCCACCTTGCTTGTGCCACATTTCTAAGGATGCTCTGGTGTCTTCAGCTAAAGGCAGCATCTTCTCGTGCTTCCTATTGCTTCAGAATTTCTAATCTAAAAATTCATGTTTTATAGTGCTTTACTGTGTCCTTCAACTACTCTGCTCACCCTGTTTCTGACCAGGAGTGTTTTGGTGTGCTCCACCATCTCCCTAGAAATGCCATGGGGATGTAAATGCTATATTATTTACCATTCTCATTTTCACTTCACTTATCTGACCTGGAGACAAGGTGAGGAAATGGACAGCAGAATTCGCAGATTCACCAGAATCTGACAGGGACCGCGACGTGAACGCTTCTGCTGTGGCCCCCTGTTATCCTCTTGATCTTGGATTAAGGATCTGTGCCTCTGTTTTGAGGCACACAGAAGAAAGAAGGCAAAAATTACCAACTTTACTTACAGTCGTCTAGGGTTCCCTCACAAAGACCAACAATAGTCTGTCAAAGGTACAGACTGACATCTCTAAGAACAGTTATTCACTGTCAACTTCCTGGCCACACTAGAAAAGTCACCCATGTTGATGAGTGTATATATAATGTACAATACCTGGCAATTGCCATATAAGCTCACTCCACATTGACAGACTTGGTTCAAGGAATCAAAAGAACATAATTTATTACTCCATTACCAAAGCCCTCCTGTCTAGATGAAGGAAACAGGTAATCAACAAAAAATTTACATCTCAAGTGTATGGTACAGTTCTAATTACAAACAAAATAAGGTCCAGTGAGATGGCTCACCCATAACAATGCATGCCTCCAAGGCTGCCCACCTGAATTCCATCCCAGTTCCACACGTGGGCTGGCACACAGGCGGTAGAACTAAGCCATAGCTGTCATGTAATGGATGGCGCCATTACTCTACTGCATTATTTCAATATTTTACAATTGCCCTATGAGGTTGATGGTGAAATTTCTCTTTTTGTTTGCCAATGAAGATGCTGATGTTATATTCAGACCTTAATACAAAGCTGGCATTCTTAAAGACTGCTGTGTAAATATCTCAGGAAAAGTTACAACATTCCATTCCACATTTAAGAGATATATTGAAGTCTCTAAACATAAAGCAATGGCATTGTTTAAAATATTTGGTTTTTGGAAGATTATAAAGTTTGCTTTAAAATAAAGCTGCATTACTCTCATAACAGTAAAGTAATTTAAAGATTATAAAGTAAAATGAAATAAAATTAAGAAAGATTTGGTCAGAATTTCTAAAATGACCACACTGCAGAATTTATTCATTTATTTGGAGCCTGTCTCTCCTAGGGCATTCTGGTCTCTAACCTGCTTGTACCAGAGAACAACCTTGAACTCCTGACCTTATGACCCTCCAGTCTCTATGTGTAATGATTGGATTACAAACATTTGCTACCACACCCTGTTTACAAAATATTTTGCAAAAGAAGAAATTTTTATATTACTTTTGGATGTTAGCAGTAACAAATTTTGCCAAGGGTTCTGAGGACTCTTTATTCACGCCTCATTTGTTTCACATGTGTTTATTGGAAATTGTAATGAGCCAAGCATTAACGATGAAAACAGTAGGCACAGTCAGCAGACAACAATTGTGTAAGGAGATAAATGCAGGGACAGCTGTGTGCTTGGGAATCATAGAAGCAGACACAGAAAAAGTCTGAGGCAGGAGACTGCTCAATTTCCTCAAGAAATAAAAGGACAGTGACTCCTTAAAGGACATATAGGCTGAAGGTTGAAAACAGGTGGGCTTATTTAGGAGCAACACTTGCTTCTGTGTAATACATACTTGAGAAATCCTTGGAAGTCATAAAAATGTAGTTTAGTGAATCCTTCAGGACAGCAAAGAGCTACTTTGGGCATGAATATGCACAATTCCAGAATAATTCTACTAAAAAGGGTTTAATTTTAGTGCAGCCTTAACTTTTCACCCAGCATTCAGCTTTGGGTATTCATAAAAGAACACATATCTGTTATCTGTTGAGCTAGGTACTCAATCTCCTGCACACCAGGCTACAGATAATATAATTTCCTCTTATTACCTTTTATTTATAGATTATAGCTCATGAGGCCTTTTCAAATAAAACCTGAATTTTATGACAGCAACTTCTTCAACATTATTTAGCCATTTAAGTATGTCCCTGCATGTCAGATACTTCCATTATGATTCACAACAGTAACAAAGTTACAGCTACAAAGCAGTAATAAAAAACATGAAGAACTATATCAACTAAGGGGATCTGAAAACAATGTAGGCTGCAGGAGACCAAAGACCCACATTTTCTCACCTCAAACAACAAAAACCCTACTGGAATTAAATACTAGCAGAATGACCAATATTGGCTATGTGCCTTGTACTTGTTATACTTTGTACATCAACTGATGGATAATGAAAATGTGGTGCATTTACACAAGATATTATTCAGCTGTTAAGAAAAATAAAATTTGTAGCTAAGTGGGTAGAACTAGAAAAAAATCATCATGAGTTAACCCAGACACAAAGAACAGATAGTTATGATTTCTCTTTTATGTAGATGTTAGTTTTAAAGCCTTTAATGTGTGCGACAATCTGCTTAACCACAGATGTTGGCTACTAATAAAGGACTAAGGAGAGAAGAGGATCTCCCAGGAAAGAGAAACTAGAGTCTATTGTTATTGAAAGACACTGGGAAGACCAGTGTTGAAGCATTAAATGGGGAAGAGATGGAAGAGAGGGGACAGGGAGGGAACGTGGGAGGGACAATAATACTAAAGGCCATCTGAGGAGCCCTACGGAAATGTACTGCTGTGGGACTATGCTCTTGTAAACTGTCACTGCTGGTTTAATAAAACGCTCATTAGTCAAGTAGCTAGACAGGAAGTAGAGGTGGGGCAACCAGACTAGGAGAATTCTGGGAAGTGGAAGAGCTGAGATCGAGACTCAGAGGGATTGGGATGAGAATGATGCATTGAGAAAATGTACCAGGCCATATGGCTAAACATAAACAGAAATATGGGTTAGCTTAAAGTATTAGAGTTAGCAAGTAATAAGCCTGAGCCATAGGCCAAACAGCTTGTGATTAATATTAGCCTCTGAGTAATTATAAGCAGCTGTGGGACTGACGGTGGGAAAGATTCCTCTGGACTGTAGGCTGGATGGGTCAGAAAACTTCTGACTAGAAGACTCTCTATAAAAAGACTCTAAATGGAGTCACCAAATAATAGGGGAAACAGTGCCCTGAGTAGAGATTTCACACACCAAGTGAAATCTCCATTGCCAGGCAGGGGTTACATCTTGTTAACTTGATGGCCAACTCCTAAACATAGATACCTATTACCAAGGCAACTTATTGGTTACTCTTTACAAATTTATGGCAAAGCAAGGCTCTATTGCTGAAGAAATACTTAAATGTTTTATCAAACATGGAGAAGTCTAGCTGGTGCCTAGCTAAAGGTCCCACCCTATTGACTAGCATTCACAGTACTGGAAGGTACTGTACATCTACCATAGCAAAAAGGTAACCACCAAGACAGCTACAAACCTTGTGGCTTACAGTGGTGACTTGCCTAGGAGATATTCTGGACCACTATTTGAATTTAAGGCCCACCCCATGAGATGGAACCCATACCTGATACTGCTAGGGTGGCTGAGAACCTGAGACTGGATAGGCCATAAGTTTAAGTGAAAACCAAATATACTATTATTGTTCTGCTAAAAGAACACAGCAAAAATATGACTCTTATGACATTCTTCTATGCCCATAGACCAGTGCCTTACTCAGCATCATCAGAGAAGATTTTAGTAGGCAGAAAAGATGAAAAATAAAAGGCTTTCCAACCAAAGCAGCTACTTTTAAAGTGCACTTGGGAGGCTCATGTCATCATTTCTGCAAAAAAGGTTTAGAATGTAGCCTTCTGCTGAGTCACACTGTGGCCCTAAAAAAAAAAAAAAAAAACCAAAATCATTACAGGATAAAAAGAAATAGTGGTGTGTACTAATATACAACTAATAATCTGTGTGTTAATGTGTCAGTGTCTTAAGTCAAATGTTTATTGAGTATGAACTCAGAGAGAATGAAAAGAAAATATAATCTTTCCACATTACCTCATCTCCAAGGAGCACATAGTTTATTTTAAGGGGGAAATCTAAGTGGAAAGAAAATATATGGAGAAGAGAAAGTTTTTTTTAAAAAAGAAAACAGAGGGTCAAGCATTCAAGGCCACCCTAGACTATGAGACTGTGTAAAAAATCACAATAAGAATAAAAACTCAAATGCCTAGGTTATCTTTAGCTGTAATAGATGAGAATATGTAAAATGTCTGTTTAAAAAACACAAAACAAACAAAAAAAAACTAATAAAAGACAGGTCTGTCAGTATAATTTATAATTCTAGCACTTAGAAGATCTAAGAGAATAGTAAATTTAAAACCAGAGAAATCCTATCTTAAAATAAATCAAAAACAAAGCAAAAAAAAAAACCAAAAAAACAAAAAACAAAAACCAAGCAGCAATACAATGTACATACTCAATCATTTTTGGACTTTTGGGAAGTGGTACTGTCAGCTGAGCAAGAGCTCGATTTTTTTTTTCTTTCTTTTGTTTTTTAATTTGAATTTTTTTCAAGCACCACTTCTCTGTATAGCCCTGGCTGTCCAGGAACTCTCTGTAGAACAGACTGTCCTTGAAGTCACAGAGATCTGTCTGCCTCTGTTTCCCAAATGCTGAGATTAAATGCTGACATACACCACCATGCCTAGCTTAAAAATAAATGATTGCCACAACCTAAAGTAAATGATTTTTACAAGATACATTACTACTGGCCAGTATGGTAGTCACTGTGCAGATGTGGATGCTCAGTACTTGCAATGTTGATAAAACAAACTGAAATGTGTTATGGGTATAAAACGCACACTAGACTTCAAAGACTTAGTATTAAAAATATGTAAAAATATCTAGTTACTTAGTATGTTCAACACATTCATTATAATTTTTGTTCATAATAATTCTTTCTAATAACATTAAGTAAAATATATTATTAAAAACTACACCTGGGCTACAAAGTGATACCCTGCCTCAAAATTACTTTCATCTTTTTTTTTTCTATCTACTTGTTTTGAGACAGGGTCTTATCCTGTAGCTCAGCCTACCTAGAACTTGCTAAGTGGCTCATAGCTGGCCTTGAATCTGTGGCAATTCTTCTGCCTCTGCCTCAGGTGTATATTACTACACCCAAGTCATCTTTTACCCTTTGTTGCCCAGGCTGGGCTCTATTTAGGTGCTCCAACCCAGGTGTGGGGATACCCAGCCATGTTTCAGCACTCAGGAGCTTGAGCCTGGAGGATTGTCTAGACTGTGAGACTACACTACTTTAGACAGTTAAGACTCTCGTCTCAAAATTAAATGCCTTTGGCTATCTAGAAGGTTTAGAAAAGCCTGGGATATGTATGACCTTGTTTCAAAATACAACAGAACAAAAAATACTAGCTACTCCAGGGCTCCATCAATCCTCTTGCCTCAGTCTCCTAGTAGGCGTGGCTACAGGTATCCCCCACTGTATCACTTCTTTAACTTTAAATGTACCACTAAATTTTTTTTAATTGTCTATAAGGCCTGTGGTCTATTTATTTGGGCAGTGTTACTTCAGACAAATACATTTAATAGTAACTCTGTTTGAATTCCTATATTCCTAAGGCCAATTTTTATAAACTTAACCAACCTTTTCCCCAAATTTTGGTTATTGATAATTCTTGCACTAAAACTGCTTTTTGTCCCCAAACCTTACTTAAGTACACCAACATTCCCCACCACCCAAACCAGGGTGTTTACTGCACAAGCTTAGGAAACTCACTTTCTATGGCTAATGGGCCGTGATAACATAACTGGTCTTTATGTGGAACTTTGACAAAAGTCAATGGATTACATTTCCCCCTTTTAAAGTTGTATTTAAGAAGCATTAAAAGTTTAATAAAAAAAAACAATGAAATTCAGTTAATTATGTAATTTATACATAATTATTATGTTTTGTGATTTATATTATCTAAACCAAAATTCATACTTATAGTAATCTATCTTATTTCAGAAGAGTAAATCTAAGTGTATTAAGATTCCTGGTATGACAGAATACAAGACACAAGACTAAATCTGAGCAAGAGATACAAAAAGTCAAGTTCACTGAAACTTGAATCTCGTGAACAAGTCAGAAACACAGCACAAACCTTTAGACTCTAAAAAATCATTATAGATATAATAAAGACTAAAAATTTGTGCCATGTATCTAAGACATCCCACATCAGTTTGATACCTGATATATAAATAGTTCAAATAGTTTCATATCAGGCACTAAACCAAAGTGTCTCCATTTTATCTTCCCACAGCCTCAGGACTCAATGGGCACCATTTTAAAGTCAAGCAGCAGGACTGTCATAGCCTGCAGCTGATTATAATGTGGCAAATTAGCTAAAGCCCAGTCTCCCTGGGCAGAAAGAATCACAGCCTACCATTTGCCTCTAACAAGCAGCCACATATAGAACTCAGAATTATAGAAATAAAGGCCATATTTATGAAAAGCTGTTGATTTGGATATGAAATGTTCTCTACAGTCTCATGTGGTAAAGTTTTGATCCAAGGCTGATGACATTACTTTGGGGGGGTTCTAGAAACTTTAGGAGATAAGGCTTCCTTGGAAGAAGTAGGGCCCTGGGAACAGGTCCTTTCCCGGCCCAGACCCTTCCTATCTTCTTTCTGTTCCCTTCCACAAGGCAAGTGACTTCCCATGCACACTTGTCACCAGGATTCCTGTCTTCCTACTGGCCCACAGCAATGCAGCAAATCAATTATAGGCTGAAACAATAAGCCAAAATACCCTTTCCTCCTTTTAAAATTTTCTTCACATATTTTCACAATAAAAAACTAGCTTTTTAAAATGCTAATTTTATCACCCAAACCCAACTATATCCATGACTTATTTTCAGCCACTGAATACATATTACTCTTAAGAAACACAAATATTTTGTGTTTAGGATAACTCACTTATCCCAAAATGGTCATTCATCTTATCTGCTGTGGTCTGAATATATCCTGAAATGCCCATATTGAAACCGAATCCTCACTGTGGGAATATTAAGAGCTGGAGCCACTTCAGAAATGACAAATGGACTAGTAACAAAGCAAGAAGAACCTGAGTAGGACCTTATTGTCTTTTGTCCCTTTTGTCATATGAGGACATAACATCACCCTCTTGTGAAGACATAGCAGCAAGAAACCCACTTGAAAACAGAGCCCTCACCAGACACCAAACTAACCACCTTTATCAACTGTGATGAAATAAATATGTGTTGAGTATACATTACCCAGTCTATGGTACTTTATTACTGTAGCACAAATAGACTAAAACTTACTGGAACCATTTTATTTCCACATAGGTTGCCCTTTTACGATACTGATTTCTGTGAGAAGTCATCAGACCAGACCATTGATAATATATACAAGGCAAATTATGTTGAACATACTGTATTTCTTCCTTTGATGGTTTAGAACAAATATCTAGTGTCTTAGGGGCATCGGGATTATGATTATCACACTACAGGAGATTAAAAACTGGGTTTTGAACTTGCTTATGACACTCTAAAAGAAATTTTTTAATATAAATCCTTAATGTAAGCTTGTTTGCCTATAGGTTTCTTGAAGAAAAAAAATATAAAATGAGCAATTGCTTAGCTTCCTGACCCGTATAAAATGGCTGACTTTTTAAATATTTAATTATTGTAACAAAAGCTGAAGCATCCTTTTACTTAGCTTTGTCCTCTTTCCTGAATCTTCTTCACTGTCGGTCTCTGTCCTTTGACCTCTATGTATTCAATACGTTCTCTATTATTTATGTCCCTGTAGCAGAATGTCATCTGCTTTGCCCCCATTACACCCCACAATGAGAAGGAATGTATTCACTACAATAAAGAGATTTTTCTACCTTTCCTCCTAATGCCAGGCCTTCAGTTTTTTTCTGTTTCACATTTAACAGAATCTTGGCCTAAATTAGAATATCAAATGCCTCATTATATTTAAAAAAGAAAACCTTGTGTTATACCTGCATGACTCATCTGTCTTAAAATAGCTACTCTGGAATAGCATTTTATAGTCTGCATCACTCCAGAGCTGATGGGTGAAACTGAATGCCTTACACTGGCAAAATGGGTAGAAAAGAGCGGTAAGCCCTAAAACATTATTTTCCAGCCACACACTCATCTTTGGAATACTGAAGATGGGAGGTAAAATATGGTGAAGCCAATAGACACCTTAAGTCACAGCCTTTATCATGCTAAACCTCAATGCCTTTGAAAGAATTTAACTTCTTAAAAATTCATCTAAGGTCTAACTATGCCCTCTAAAGTAGCAGCAAAGTCTGCTTTATTTTGTTTAAAATCAAAGCAATTTTTAATTTAACAAACACTACAAAATATTTTTCATTAGTATTGCTGAATGGTTCAAAATATTCAGGTTGTATTTTCCAGTGTTAATAGCCAACCATTTAAACTAGATCTAACAATTCTGATAAGGTAATGACCTAGATTTAAATAAAAATGCTTTTAAAAATCAAGTACTGTGGCAAATAACTCTTAACTCTAGCACCTGAGAAGTAGAGTAGAGACAGAAGGATCAGGAGTCATTCTTAGTTACACACTGAGTTTGAGACCAGACTTCACTGTATAGGGTCTATGAATAAAGAGTAAATAAATGTGGTTTTTTCCATTCCCTGATAAGTTCCCCCTCAAATGGGCAGTGCAGTGCCTGATAAAGCATTCCTTAAACTGCTATGTCAAAATTCATCAAGCTAGGCATAGTAGTGACATCTGCAATCCCAGGACTTGGAAAGTAGAGGTAGAAGGATCAGAAATTCAAAGTCTAGTTAGTTATACAGTCAGTTTGAAGCAGCCTGGACTACATAAGATCCTGTAATTCATAAGTAAACTCACAGGTAGAAAGAAAACTAGGCCATAAATTAATACAGCAGACCTAAAGTCTTAAGGTCTAATCTCAATTTGATACAATTTTATTAATAATGTTCAGAGTAGCCAATAATAATGACCTCCCAGTGAGTCTATTCAACTTTAGCATGCCAGGTTTTGTTTTTTATTCCTTATGATTTTCCCATATGATTGATTGGTTAGCAAATATTTACAGATTTTGCAATGTCAGGCTATCACCTGCAAACAAGATGACTAATCAGCTAACAAACTCTAAATTATCAGGGTATAAAAAAGAATCAGGCTAAAAATATAAGTGACTTAGAATGCTAGTTATTCCTTCTCCTGGATGTTTTACTTAGTAGCTTATAAAGAGGTCTTTACTCATAAAGTTTAACTTCTAATGTATTAGGAACTACATAAAAGCATGGGCAGGTTAGATGTCAAATCACCTTTTCAAACATTCTAAACATAACAGCCTTCTCTTCTAAAATTCCTCTACTTTCTTATCTGCAGTATTAAGCATTTTCACCTCTGAATTATTTTCCTAACTGAACCCAGGAGTCATTGTAGGCATCCCGTCTCTTTATTCCTATGTCTAAGTAGATCTCCTTGTTATTTCTTGAGTCCATTCCTTACTTTCAAAAAAGAAAGTCCTCACAAGTTAACTGGTTTTTAACCTGTGTAAACCTATAACCCAGAGTAATCTTTCAGTCATCATCTCCAAAGTCTTACAATGGCTATACTCCTCAGCTTAAGAGTCCTCATGTGGGCTGATGAGAAAGATCAGCAGAAAAAGGAGCTTGCAGTGCAGGCTGATGACCTAAATCCAATCCCCCAGAACCTACACAAGATGTAAGGAGAGAACTGATTCCACAAGCTTGTCCTGACTTGAACATGAACACACACAAATAATTTCTACAGAGTCTTAAGTGGAAATTTGTGGTGCCACTCAGTGGTAGAGAACATGTTTTGCACGTGTAATGCCCTGCTTTGGCCCTCCCTATTTCTCAGTCTTATCTCATCTGCTCTACTCAGCACACCATGCTATGTCTTGTTTATGCACCTGTTCCTCCTGCTCTTCACAAAGAATCTTTGCTGTAGTCTCTAACACATTCTTGTCTACCTATGGAGCCCTGCTCATCCAGTTCTAAATAAAGCACCGAGATTGCTGAAGCCATTTATGACACATGTTTAGATGTTTAAAACCCAAAGTTTGAGAAAAGACACAGCACTACAAAAAAAATAAAAAATGCACTTGAAAATAATCTAAATCCTTTGAATATAGAGACATTTGGGTACCTGGAACTGATTCTTGTATGAAACAGTACGCAGTCATCAAAACCTTTATAAATTTAATGATATAAAATGATAAAAAAAATTACCCCAACTATGTCAAACACAGTGTACATATACATAAAAGTAATTATTGAAGCCAGGCATAGCTACCTGTCTTTAGTTCCAGGACAAAGGACCCTGTATTTAAAAAAAAAAAAAGAAAGAAAAAAAAAAGAAATACGTAGATGGACAGGAGGATAGGAGGATGGATGGATGGATGGATGGATGGATGGATAACTGGGCCAAAAAGATGGCTCAGCATGTCAGACAGTGGTGGAGCATGCCTTTAATTGGGAGGCAGAGGCAGACAAATCTTTGTGAGTTTGAGGCCAGCCTGGTCTACAGAGCAAGTTCCAGGACAGCCAGGGCTACACAGAAAAAGCCTGTCTCTGACTGAGCGTGTGAAGATACTTGCCCCACAAGCCTCGCACTGAGTGAGATCCTAGAACTCATACAAAGGTGAGAAGAAAAACTGGCTACTCCACGAAGTTGTACTGGCTTTAAAATAATAAAATAATAACTGGTAGAAAACACGGAGTGCTAGGATTACTTCCATCTGGGTAATAGAATTAAGGGCAGAAATTTTCCTCCTCAAGTTTTTAAGATGAAAACATGAATTACTTTCAAAAATAATTTTTAAAAATTGAAAATACTTTAAACTATAAAGATTTTCAGAAGGTTTCCAAGCCCACTACACAAATGTATAATTCTTTTCTTTGATTCATGGATATACTCTTTGTGGGCATATCACATTCTATTTTAAGCCTCAACATTTTCTTATTTTAACTCATGTCTTGGAGCTGAATAAGACCAGAATATGGTTCAGCTTCATCACCAGTAATCAAGCCATGGGTAAGCCAGTAACTGTCAACCAGAAATTAAATCATTGTTATGTTGTTACCTACATGTAAACTCACCAATAAGTACATTATCAATTGTATAAATGTGAAAAATAACACATGCAGAAATGCCATCCATGTATTTAGAGTCTCCCAGGTTACTGTCACAGCCTATGGGACACTGCCCTTGTACCCCACAGTCTAATGTGGCAGAGAGCTCTCACAAAGAATAATGAGACAAAGCTGTTTGTTCTAGAGTTAAGTGCTTTAAAACAATGTGGAGTGGAGGAAATTGGAGAACATCTAGAGAAAAGTAACACAGGACAAGACCAGGACAAACAGCTGATGCACTGTTTCCATTCCTACGGCTACTTCACAGACTAACTTTCTCCCAGTCTTACGGAGGATCATTATCTTTAATTCACAAGAATGTTTAAGGATTAAATATGATAATGAATGTGAAAAGATTAAATAAGATATATAGGAAAAGAGTGAGGGGGTTGCTTGGCCTTCAGGTCTATGAGTCTGTGTTAGCTATGTCAGGTGATACAATAGCCAAGACAGAACACATGGGAATGGCTTCGGGCAAACACGCCAGAGGAAGTCAATGTAAACCCTGCAGTTGACAAGACACCACAAACACTCTCCTTCCTAGCCATTTATCTTCCTAGCCATTGTCCACTAGGCAAACACAAAAGCAGATTTATAACAAATGACGCAGTTACCTCTGCTTTCCCTCAAAATCTCATAAACCTTATAGACCTTCCTCACTTTAGTCCTCTGCATATCTGGATTGTGGTTCTGTTAGAGAAGAAAAAACATTTCCACCAGACTGCAAGAGAAGGGCATTTCTGGGCACATAGCCTTTGTCTCTTCACTACTGATCTAAAACCTAAGATCTGGGGACTCCTTGAGTGTGAGCAGGACACAGACTGCCAGATCACTAAGCTGTTTCTTTCCTTCATCAGTCTTCAAGCCCTACTGCACCCGTAAGACCCAAAGCCTCTCCCTGAAGCACATAAGAACACAGAAAGCAACCACCAATGAAGCAGAGGAAAGCCCTCACAAAGACATGGAACCTATTGATGCCTTCATCAAGCTTTCTACCCCAAGAATGATATTTAAAAAAAAAAAAATTCTGTTGTTTTTATATTTAAAAATTTCCACAATCTTTTGCTCTTTATATCTTTGTTTCCCAGTCTTACATGCTAGAATGGCTATCTAGCTAAACGGTCCTACTATCACCTGCTTTTTGTTGAAAATTTAAACCAGAGTTTTCTCCCTAGAATTTTTTTTTCAATTTGATTAATTACTAATGTGTCTCTATGCACGATGAGATCCAGAGGCAGGGTGCTTTGCCACATGTGAAGTCAAAGAATGACTTTCTGTAGCTGAAAAGCTTCCACATTTTTTGGGTTCTGGGATTGAACACAGGTCATCAAGCTTTCATGGCAAGCTCCTTTACCCACTAAGCCACCTCACCATCCCGTTAAGTGTTTCCCAGTGTTATTATGAGTCAAACTGACACCAATTCTACTCAGTTCCGTTATTAATAATGTGACTTGGGAAGTCAAGAATAAGCAAGACTACCATGACAGGATAAATTAACTCCAAAAGAATTAAGTGACTGGGCTAGGCAAAGTAATGCATAACCTTTAGTCTCAACACTCAAGAGGCAGAGGGAGATAGCTATGAGTTCAAGGCCAGTCTGCAATACATAATGAGACCCATATCAAAAATAAATCAACTAATAAGAGAAAAGGGAACATCTGAGCTAAATGTGTAGTGCACATCCGCAATCCCAGCACTCTGGAATCTAATATATAGGAGGAGTGCCATGTTCAACCAGCCCTCAGCTATACAACAAGATCCTACCTCAAAAAACCAAAGAAGGAGCAGGGAATGATGGCATATGTCTATAATCTCAGAATCTGGAGATCATGGTAGAAGGATAACCATCTCAAAGTCCTTTTTGTGTCAAAGCAAAAACCCTGCTCACAAAGCTTGGGGTGTAACTCGGGTAGGATGTATACATACCAAAAACAAAGCCTTGGGTTTAAGCCTGGCAGGGGAAAAAAATCCCCAGCCTACTTCTTGACACAAATTTAAAATCACAGCCTCAGCCCAGAAGCCAGTAACATACATCATAAGAAATATAAAACTGACTAACTTGGGTTTACATTTTCACCCATGTGGTGACGATGGGATGCTGGGCACTTCCAGGAACTGGATAACACCGTCAACTACACAGTGAGGACGGAGAAGGAAGCCTACGTCTTAGCCCCGTTGATCTTACCTTTAAGTGAATTTGAATGCACCAAGAATGAAGCTGTGTGTTTACAATAATAGCCCTATGTATCTGTAGCTCACCATGTTTCGTTCCCTTTGTGCATATTAATTCTATGATCTTCTCAAATTATACTAAAAGCCCATTTATGTTTTTCTTTACTGAGATTTGCCCACAGATTTAGGTCATAATACATATTTCTGAGAATTATATAATAGTCTTCTGGGGAAAGAAACATAGGCTTTATTCCGAGGTGCTGAGTTGTATTTTAGTTCCAGAGTGCTTTCCTATTTCACCTTTTAGAGTACTTCACACAAGGAAGTTTATCCAGCACATATAAAGAACACTAAAGGAGCTGAATGTAGTAGTACATGCCTGAATCTCAGTATTCAAGAAGCTCAAGGAAGAAGACTACAAGTTCAAAGCCAACCTGAACTCCATAATTTCAAGTCAGTCAGGGCTACACAGTGAGACCTGCTGTGGGATTACACTCTTGAACATTGTAAATGTTTGTCCCTCCTATTTGTTTAATAAAAACCAATTGGTCAGAAGGCAGGCAGGAAGTGTAGGCGGGGCTACCAGGCTAAGAAAACTCTGGGAAGAGGAAGCAGAATGAGATTGCTGTACTGAGAAAAGGTATTAAGCTATGTGGCTAATCATGCATGGGTTAGTTTAAGAGTAAGAGTTAGCAAGTAATATGTCTGAGCCATAGACCAAACAGCATCTAATTAATATAAGACTCTGTGTGATTATTTGAGCCTGCTGGTCTGGATCTTAGGGCCTATGCTGGACCAGAAATGTCTGACTACAGAGACCATCACAAACACTCAGACACAGACACACACACAGACACAGACACACAGACACACATAAATACACACACACACATTTAAACAAGTAAAAGTGAAAACAGGTCATTTGGACTCCCACAGAGCAACCTAGAAAATTATGAGTCAGCTTACCACTGCAAGCGCAACAACCTCCCTTAAAAGTCCCCTTGATGTTTTACTACATTACCTAAATTCATAAGTTGTCTAACTTCTAAGAGTCAAACTGCAGGTCTCATCCTGAATTCTTTTTTAAAATAATATATATTTATTTATTATGTATACAGTCATCTGCCTGCATGTATGCCTGCAATGCAGCCCAGAAGAGGGCGCCAGAAGGCACTACAGATGCTTCTGAGCCACCATGTGGTTGTGGGAATAGAACTCACAACCTCTAGAAGAGCAGCCAGTGTTCTTAACCTCTGAGCCATCTTTCTAATTCCTCTACTCTGAATTCCATTTCTTATAACTATACCATCCCCTCCCCATCAGAAAGACAGACATAGGCTCCTGGTAAGTGTTAATAAGAACTTCTACTTGGAGCTTTGGTATCTAAAAAAAAAATAAATAAATAAAAATAAAAAAATTTTAAAAAATATCAACCCTTGTAGCAGGCAGGAATTAGTTTGGAATAATCTTTTTGGGCACTGTGAAGATGTGTCATTCTAATTGGTTTAATAAAAAGCTGAATGGCCAATGGCTAGGCACAAAGGACACTGGAAAGAAGTGGAGTTGCCAGCTGCCAAGAGAAAGGGAACAAACAGACATGTAAGAAGAGATAAAAGCCACCAGTCATGTGAATACATTTACATGAATAAAAATGGGTTAATTTTAGTTTTAAGACCTAGTTAATAACAATCCTAAGCTATCAGGTGATCTTTTAAAATTAAAAGTCCAATGTCATTATTGAGGAGTCTACAAATGGTCCGCCTACAAATGGTGCCCAATGTCCAGCAACATATATTCATATAAGGACTCAGAAAGCTTTAAAAAAAAAAAAAAAAAAGGTTCTATACACAAAGAGATGGAGCCACACACAGCTTCCTAGTCTCATGTCTCATGCTGGCCACAGTACAGTCTTCCAGCAGCTGTCTTCATGCCTGAGCCACCAGTGAGCCAACTAAGTCACATGGCAGGCTTAAGGTTTTACTCATGCGACAGAAAAAGTTACAGATATGCAGGAAGACAGGTTCAGATGGGAAAAAAAAAAAAAAAACCCTAAATAGGTTACAGTGTATTTAACAATATACATAGGCTTAAGGAAAAATGGGTATAGACAGTCATACAAAAAATAGTTTAAAATTAATAGTCTTTAAAGACAAAAATTTTTTTAAAGCCACATAAGAATGGAAATACACAGGGATTCTGGATACTATACGGTGTTTTGTTAATTTTGAATTTTTAAAATGCTAATGTAGAAAAACAATAGCTGCTGAGAGACACTGAATTATGGAAACTGCTAAATTAAATCAACCTATGTATTTTAAATATGTCTTAACTCCAAAATGGAGTCAGACAATGTGTTGCAATGAGGGAGAGGTTATGCTTTTGTTTCCATAGGAAACATAAGGTCTACAAATTCCTTCTAGATTAAGAGATCCGATTTAATCAGGGAAGACCCTGCTGTGAGACTATGCTCTAATACACTGTAAATATTTGTCACTGTAAATATTGGTTTAATAAAATTCTGATTGGACGGAAGCTAGACAGGAAGTAGAGACTGAACAGCCAACTAGGAGAATTCTGGAAAGGAAAAGAACAGAATGGCTGATGCCAGCAAATGCAGAGGAAACAAGAGCAAGAGTTAGCAAGTAATAAGCCAGAGCCATGGGCTTATTAATGTAAGCCTTTGTATGATCATTTAGGACTAAATGGCTGTGGAACTAGCCAGATGGGACAGAGAAACTTACTACAAGACCCTCTGAAAATCCTGGCATAAACATAAAGAAGTAAACTTAAAATAACTACAAGACAGATGACATTATTTTAGCTGTTCAAAAATAAAACAAAATATCATCTTTGGCTGGCTTGTGTACTATGTAGTCCATACTTGTGTTAATGCAGATTTGTATGCTACCTTTGAAAGTTTCTGTTTTCAGAGCAAGGGGACCAGACATCAATGAAAACAGATGCCCCAGATGATCCAGCCTGTTAAAATGCTTCTGTTGCAGTTTCCTCAGAGTTCTGCATCCAGACAGCTTCAAGGCTGCTAGCTCAGATAGTCTAGTCTCACAGAATATTCTACCAAGGACTTGATTCTTATCATAGTTTTCTCAGGACCCCCCAAAGGTGCCAGCATCCCAAACAACAGGAAGCTGCCTAGAGAACATAATGCCCACACTCCCAAGAGATAGGGTAGGTGGGTTTTGGTCATTCAGTGAGTTATGGATATTTGTCATCATTTAGGGGGATTGTTTACAAATTGTTATTGATAAAGGTCAGAAAATGCTAAAAGGGGAGATTAAATTTAGAGATCTCATTCAGAAAAAGAAAAGGGGGAAAATAGAGATGAAACTAAAAAAATAAACAATTACTAGTCTCAAATATTTTACATTGGTATGGATTTTCATATATTCGTACAAAATTAAGGTTATTTTTGTATACTGTATATTTCTTGTTTAAGGTATTGCACCTATGTAGCTTTTAGTCTGTGAAAACTATTTAGGGTAATAAATATAGGCTAATAGTCATCTATAACCATTAAACTTATAATCACATTATATATGTTTTCAAGGTCAGATAGAGATATATTTTAGATAGGTGATGACCTTTAGGACTTCAAAGACCTACAGAACATGGCATTTAAAATGTTCTAGTAACACAAGGCTTTTCATGACAGTGAGACATGTCTGCTCCTGGCTGCTGTGGGATGGCCTTTTTGTATAGTGTAAATATGTGTTACTCTCACCGGTTAAAAAATAAAACTGTTCTGGCTTATGGCAAGACAAGAGAGAGCCAGGTAGGGAAATGCAAGAGAGATAGAAGGAAGAGAGAGGTGGGGTTGAAGGAGAGCCTCAAGAAGCAAAATGTGCAAGTACCAATAAGCAGCCGACCACATGGAAATACATAAATTAATAAAAAATGGGTTAATTTGAGATGTAAGAGGTAGCTAGTAACAGCCTGAGCCATAGACCAAGCAGAATGGAATTAACATTAAACTTATGAATCATCATTTTATAAGCTGCTGCAGAGCCAGGAGTGACTGAGAAACTTCTGGCTACACCTGACCACACCAATTTACTTCAAAACAGGATGATAGGCATCAAAGAACCTCCAGATGGAGTTTGTTTTCTTTATGGCAAAAGCTAGCCATTTGGACAAGAAACTGCTCTTGCCTAGACTGCTGACCAATGAATGCTGTCCAAACTGGACCAGCACACACAAAGAAAAGTGAGTGCCGAACTTTGAAAAGAGGATAGGACAATCCTTCAAAAACTTCTGCTTCACAAAAGTCTGTTAAATATTCTAGGCCTGTAGGCTGAAGATGAATGTCACAACATTGAAGAGTCCAGGAAGCCAGCTGCGCCTGTCATTTCTTATAGTTTTGGAAGTAGCTTACTCTGCACTTCCTGTTTACTCAAGTAATATTTTATCTTTCTAGCAGTCTTTGATGGAGTTGAAGACTACATAGTCATAGTTACAGTTTTCCTTACTTATGACAGAAGGTAAATTAGGTACAGAGTTCGGGGCTCAAGAAGATTATAAAAATAATAAAGTATTTTTTCCCAAAATTGTCATATACAAATGGACCTAAGATTGGGAATGTAATTCTTACCTGATAATTGTTTTTATTATATATAGTTTTATTGTGTTAGAGTTAAACCCTCTTCTTTTTATTTAGACAAAAAAGGAAAATGTGGAATAATCTTTTTGTAAACTGTGAAGATGTGTAATTCCAATTGGTGTAATAAAAAGCTGAATGGCCAATGACTAGCAGAATTTTCAGACTCACAAGATACTGGAAAGAAGAAGGTGGAGTCACCAGAAGATGACAGATAATAGACATGCAAGAAAAGAGGTAAAAGATATAAGTCACGTGGCAACACATATTTGAATAGAAATGGGTTAAGTTATAAGATCTAGTTAATAACAAACCTAAGCTATTGGCTGAGCTATCATAATAAGAAGTCCCTATGTGGTTATTTAGGGGCTGGCAGGTGGGATAGAAAAATCCACTTACTGAGTGGATTTTCCTCATCACTATTTAATATGTTCAGAGAAAGAAAATTCTTACAAACCCATTGATGAGTTGTGTTAAGCAGAAGCAAGTAGTCACATAGCTCATTTTGTAACTTATACTCCCTAATATTCAGAACAATGACTAGATTTCCAAAATACACAGACACTGGACTGGGAATGTAAGCCCAATTGGAAAGGGTTTTGCAGCATATTGTGCATGCCTGCATACCGGGAGGGTGGGGGGAGATCAGACCTGAGACTAAATTGCTAGGAGCTAGGATACATAATGAGTATCAGGTTAGCCCAATCTGTAGTGAGTTTTGTCTCAAACAAACAAACAAAAACAGTGACCATACAAAGAACCTTCTAGATTCATTTTTCTAGTTCTCCAGTTTCAAATATCAGAGTATTACTCTGAACTATGGAGTAGCAACATTTCTCCTATTATGCTTGAATTCTGACTATAATTTCAGTGGTTAAGCATGTATCCAAGAAGCATAACAGTACTCCTATAATAGCTAGTATCTAATCTTTATGACACTGTCATATTCTCTAATAAAGCAAACCAGAAGGAAGTCTCTCTCTACTTTTATAGAGATACGGGAAAGGAGTCACTGGATGAGTGACTTAATCCTCACCACCAAAGACTGTGTCAAGGTTCAGTGTCTTTCTCATTCCAAACTGCCAAAGGAAAGGCTACAAAACTGCATTGATTTCAGAGGCCAGAGAGTTTAAACATTGTGTCTAAGAGATCCTAGTGTTAAACTACCTCCCTGAAAAGGAGTTTATACAAAGTTAACCACTTTTCAACATGCAATTATGGAGTACACAATTTAAATTCTCAATGTTTCAGTGGCATAGAAAATCTAGCATTTCCTAGCCCAATTCCTCTTTTTTATATAATGATGAAGAGTTTGATAGTGTGTGTGTGTTCATTCCTGTGTGAGAATAATTCTGCACATATAAGGAGATTAGTGTTATATCTGGCTTTTACAGCAAGTGCTGTATATTGACCACAGTACACATGTTTGAGTGGCCAGCACTATACCAAAAATGTCTTCTTCTCCAAGCTCCTTTCAAACAGAACATAGATAATGAGACTTTGCTGTCAACCACATAATAATGGGTTCTGAAACAGTGTGGGGTTAGTTAGGTCTTCTGTATTTCTGCATTAGAGCAGCAGTTAAGAATAACTACTAGAAAACCAGGCACAGTAGTGCACACCTACAATCTTACCATTTGATGAGGGAGGCAGGAGGATGAGAAATTCTAGGTCATCTTGGCCTCCATGAGACTGTATTACCTGTTTCAACAACAAAGAAACCAACTAGAGGAGAACCTTCACTTTCAAGTAGTTTTCATTCTACTTTTAAGACAAATATAAACTAGACAATTCATATCCCCTCCTGAAAAGATGGTTAGTTGTGGGGATAGATATTTGGGAGGTTTTTGTTTTGGTTTAGTTATCTATTGAGGTAAGAGTCGTTTTAATTATGGGTTATGTACTTGGGTCTGTGCACATAGCTGCTGGTGCCAACAGAAGGCAAAAGTGTCAGATCCCCTGGAGCTATAGGTGGTTAGGCAGCATCTGACATGGGTGCTGGGAACCCAATTCTGGTCTTCAGTAAGAGCTGTCTCTCAACCCCATTTGTTTAATTTTATCTTGCTGTTATTGAGGGAGAATTTTTTAAAAATCACAGGTGTTCATTATATAAAAATTCTAAGTTGGCATATTAATTTTTAAACGTGTTTGATTTTTTTTTCAAGACAGAGTTTCTCTGTGTAGCCCTGGTTATCCAGGAACTCACAGAGATCTGCCTACCTCTGCCTCCTAGGTGCTGGGACTAAAGGCATGTGCCACTACACCCAACTTATGTTTAAACTTTTTTATGGGATGGGTTACTGAAGGAACCCAGGCCTCATGTATGCAGGCACACATCCTTATTTATTTATTTGTTTATTTGTTTGTTTGCTTGTTTTTTTCAAGACAGAGTTTCTCTGTGTAGCTTTGCAGCCTGTCCTAGTCATTCTGTAGACCATGCTGGCCTCTAACTCACAGAGATCTGTATGCCTTTGCTGGGAGTAAAGGCATGTGCCACCACCATTAATATCATTTTTATTTATCATTTTATACAACTTATGTAAGAAATTTTTTTTCTGTTAACACTGACATTTAACTAGACACAAATCAGAAAAAATACAATTTTCTATAATCAAAGCCAAAGTTGGAATGAGTCAAGAAGAGAGAAATAAAGACATGAGAAATAATTTGAATTTTTTTCCCCAAAATATATCATAGGGATAGTTTTGGTGACTACTGATTAAATGGACATGTGTGTATCACCACTGTAATTTTATTCCACTTTTAAGTCTTAAAGACCCCACACAGGTGGTACCCTAGTTACTTCTACCCACTGCCCTCTTACATGATACTCAATAAACTATTCTTTTTATTCTTTTTTTTTAAGATAAAGTCACTTTACAGAGCTCTGGCCATCCTGGAACTCACTATGTAGAGCCAGTTGGCCTTGAACTCACAGAGATCCATCTGCCTTTGCTTCCTGAGTATGCCACCAGTCAATCTAAAAAAAAGCTATTCTAAAAAAAAAAAAAAAATTGTATGGGTCAGACATGGTGGCAGGTGCCCTTAATCCCAGAACTCTGGAGACAGAAGTAAACAAATCTTGGAATTCAAAGTCAGCCTGTACTGTATAGAAAGTTCCAGGCCATCCAAAGGGACACAAACTAAGACCCTGTGTCAAGAAAAAAAAAAATCTATACTATATAATACTAACAACTATAATTGTAATTAATGACAAAAGTCTCTTTAAAAAATCAAAGATTTGATTTCTGATGCAACGTTGAGTGAAACATCTATTTTAGAAAGAAAAATGTATTGTTATATAACTTGGTCACATGATTAAAAGGTTTTTTTTTTTGAATCTCTAAGATTCCTCATACAGTGAAGTATAAATTCAGTCTAGGTACCTTCATCTACACTGTATTGATGTACAGAGGTAGTACAAAGGGGAGAGAGCAACCATAACTGGAGGCAGAGTACCTGGATTTTCTTTGGTTTTGTTTTCAGCAAGGGCTTACTATGTATCCCTGGCTGTCTTGGAACTTGATTATAGACCAGTCTGGTCTCAAACTCACAGAGATCTACCTACCTCTGTGAGTGCCGGGATTAAAGGCATGCACAGGGCACAGTGACTGGTTTCAAGTTCCAAGTGAGTAAATTACTAACTGTAAGATGTTGTGAAATATTTTAAGGTGTGTTACATTTGTTTTTTGAAGATGTGTTACATCCTTTTATGTTACATTTGTTTAACTCTGTGAAGCTGTGTTACTTTGCCCGTCTAAAACACCTTATGGTCTAATAAAGAGCTGAATGGTCAATAGCTGGGCAGAGAAGGATGGGCAGTGCTGGCAGGCAGAATAAATAGGAGAGGAGGGGAAGAACAAAAGGAAGAGCAAAAGATCAAGGAGCAAGAAAACCACATAAATAACAAGGAAAAAAAGATATACAGAAACAGAGAAAGGTAAATGCCCAGAGGCAAAAGACAAATGGGATATTTTAAGACAAGCTGGCAAGAAACAAGCCAAGGTAAGGCTGGGCACTTATAAATAATAAGTATTGTTATAGTGAGGTTTCTTGGTCCCAGGTGGCCAGAGGTCTAGACCCATAGACCTGCCGTGCTAGACTTTTTTGCTGACCTCAACTTTATGTTGCTTGGCCGATGCTCAGGCACATTGCTAGCTAGCTCTTTCATCTTAACTCAACCCATTCTCACTAATCTATCCTGCCACGTGGCCCGTAACTCATCTGTGTTGTTACAAAGTATCTGTGATTTATTTAGTAGCTGGGTGGTGGGTCCCCCAAAAGAATAAAGGGAGTAAAAAAAAAAAAAAAAAAAAAAAAAAAAAAAAAAAAAAAAAAAAAAGGATCTTGAACAAGCAATGCAAATATATTGGCTCTGAATTTCCCAATCAGCATAGACGATAATAGTTCTCCACCCCAAAGGAGTTTCAAGGAGAAGCTATATGTGAAATGATTAATACAGGGCCTGGCCATAGTTAAACAATGAATTAGTAACTATACCACCCAGGACCAGAGGCTCTGATAATTAGGAATACTATCACACAGAGAAAAAGGAATATATGCGATCCTATGGCAGTTTGGGATATTTAGATTGTGTTATATGAATGAGCTCACCCTATTATGAAAACACAATTCTAAGCAAACAGAAAAGAAAAATTTTAAAAAATTACACAGTATTTTGGAGCTATTCAATAGACGGAACCAAATGTAGTCATTGGCCATATTGTACTATGATATGTTCACACAGTCATCATTCTGGTCATCATTACAGTAACAATTATTGTAACCCAATTCAAAGTAAATTATTATAATTTCCACTAAATAGATGAAATTTTCACATAATTTACTCCAAATTGTGAAGCAGAGTTGAGTCCAAACCCTACCATTGACATAAACTACCCACCTGAGTTAGGGCAAGTCACATATTAGAAATCTGATTTCCTACAAAGTGATCATAGATTAAGTGTTTCCAAAGGTCTCTTCTAAACTTCCTCAGACAACACAATTGCTTGAGTCTAAATTTGCCACACAGACAGAACACCTCTTTCCTAGCTCAAAAGTACAAAGGTACTCTCCTGTCTCCTAACACAGAGTGGCACATGTGGAGCTCCCTCACTGGAAGGTCCCACTATTCTTGAGATCTGCTTATAAAATTTGCCAACCTAATAAAGAACCTCATGCAGGAGGAGTTGCATCCGCCTCTAACCCAGGCTGAAGAGTCTTAAGTTTGAGACTAGACTAAACTGAATGACAAGACCTTGTTTCTCCCTGACCTCCATACACCCCTCAAAAAACTGGGAGTCATGGTACACACCTGTAAAACCAGAGCTCAGGATTAGGGGCTGGCACCTACATATAAACTGGGCATGGTGGCCCTGCCTGTAATCCCAGCTCTGGAGGTGGGGAGAAGCAGAAAAAGGCATATGCTGTGTGCTCACTGGCCATGTTCAACAAGACCCTGTCTCCAAACAATAAAATAACTAGCAAAGAAAGACACCAGAAACTGACCTGTTCTCCAAAATCATACAAGGGTTAACACACCTATACATACACAAGTATACCCACATACATACATGCACACACAGAACCACCGAAGCCTCACTAAACAGTTCTATCACAAAATCCTTCTGGAGTCCAAAGAGAACCTAATTAAATGAGTTCTGACAGTACTAGCACCACAGGAAGCCACAGGCATGTAGCAACAGAACTGGCTAAAATTCTATGACTCTGAGTAATGTCACTACCTTTTAGGACCTTGCTTATTTACAGACATAAAACAGCTTTTAGATACAAGTAGCCACCTCAAGGCAGGAAAACCAATCAGGTTTATTGGAATTTAGAAAGCCACACTGAGGGCAGTGATTGCTTTTACAGAACAAACCACACAAAGTCACTGTGATGTGAGAAATGACAAGAGGAAGTGAGATAACATTACAACAAAATGAACTTTTCCTGCTTTTATTTATTTCTTTTTCAAGTCAGATATGCTTGAAGCCGGGCCCTCAGGAGGCTGAGACAGAAGTATCTTGGGCAGCCCTGATATATAAACAAGTTTGAGGCCAGCCTGAACCATAAGAGACCCTGTCTCAGAAGTATACAACAGACAAAAAGACACATTATAAGAGATATTATTGGAAATCTCTTTTAGCATAAGGAATCTGTTTAAAAAGAACAAAATTAAGAGCCGCACTCTAGAGGCTGAAGCAGAAGGATTTCTGAGTTTAAGACCAACCTGAGCTATATAAAATGGGATTCAGGATAACCTGGACTACAAAATCCATCTCTATGACAAAAAAAGAGTAATAATTAAAAACAGAAAAAGGGTCAAGGTCAAAGGTTAAGAACACATACTGCTCTTACAGAGGACCTGAGTCGATTCCCAGCACCCAGGAGGGAGGAGGCTCACAGATACCTGCAACTCCAGCTCCAGTGGGTCCAACATCATCTTCTGGGTCCTGTGGATACCAAGTATACGGTATGTACAAACACACACACACAATTAAAAAAAATTAGGTATCCTATGGAGTAACCTCTCAGTTTAGCCCAGGGATGGTGATGCATTCCTGTGAGCTAAGCTCTTAGGAGAGGAAAGCAGGAAAATAGCAAGTTCCAGGCCAACTCTGGCTAAGGATGAGGCTATCTCCAAACAGCAAAACAAAGTCAGGCATGCCTTTGCTCCAGCATTTGAAAGACATAGAGACTGGGTGATCTTTGTGAGCTCCCAACCAGCCAGGGTTACACAGTGAAACCCTATATCATAAAACAAAACGCAAACAAAGAAAACCCTCTCCATTTAAAGAACAAGATATATCCAGTCCTAGAAAAGTGATTTGAATAAACTCACAAATATGAAATTCTGACCGTTAAAAACTAAGACAGTTTGATCTTTAAACACATTTAACATGAGGTTAGAAAAGTAATCCAATGGTTAAGAGTACCAGTTGTTATTCCAAAGAACTATGGTTTAATTCCCAGCCCACAAGATGACTCGTAACCATTTGTTACTCCATACTCCAGTCTTTGGGGATCTATCTTCTCTTCTAGCCATCCAGACATACATGCAGGCTAAATACACATACACATTTAAAAAAAAAAAAAAAGGCATACTTGGCATGGGGCATAGTCATTAACACAAACCAAGTCTGAAAAATTTACAAGCCAAAGCATAACCATCTTTTCTGGTTCTGGTTATACTTCCATTTTGTTGTGTCTGAGGTAAAATCTTACTCTGTAGTCAGGATGGCCTCAGACTCATGATAAGCCTCCTGCCTTAGCCTTCAGGGTGTTAAAATTACAAGAATCCTAGATCTAAAACATTTTTTAAGGACCAGGATTTTGTCAGGCTATGGGTGAAGAACGCCTTTAAATTCCAGCCTTTAAAAGTCAGAGACAAGCAGATCTCTGAATCTGAGGCCAGCCTGGTCTACAAACCAAGTTCCAGTACAGCCAGAGCTACACAGAGAAACCCTGTCTTGAAAAACCAAAAAAATAATAAGTTTGTACTAGCCATGGTGGTGCACACCTTTAATTCCAGCGCTGGGCAGCAGGAAGCAGAAGCAGGCAGACCTCTATGAGTTCAAGACCAGCCTAGTCTACACAGAGCATTCCAGGACAGCTAGGAATATCAATGTAAAGAGACCTGGTCCCAAAACAAAACCCATGGTGGTAGCCTACGCCTTTAATCCCAGCACTCAGGAGGCTCAGGAGGCAGAGTCGCTCCCATCTCTGACTTCAAGACCAGGTGATCTACAAACTGAGTTCCAGGACAGCTAGGGCTGTTACACAGAGAAACCTGTCTCAAACAAATAAACAACCCTTCTCCCCCCCCCTTCCAAAAAAACCCCCAAACCAGGTTTTTCTCATTGTTGGCCAAGACATCTTCCTGCCTGAACTTCTTGACTGCATACAGGTGTGTGCCACTTAATTACTCTCAATACAACATTACTTCAAAACCTTAAAAGTCTAGCAGGCCAAGTGCAGCAGGTTCAATTCCCAGCACCCACACCTGAAGACACTGAACATAACTGAGCTTTAGGTAATCAGATGCCCTCTTCTAGTTTAGGAAGACACCTGCATATACATGGCCTATACTCACACAGACACATACATATAAAGAAAAAATAAAAATAAATATTTTTAAAAAAATTTTAAATTTAAAATTTTTTTTTAAAAAAGGACCATTTTAAGTAAGAAGTAGGAATGAGATACACTGAATACAATTTTTCTTGAGACCAAAAAGTGTTTAAATTTAACCAAATGACTCAATTATTTTTGTCCATTCAATAGTACTACCATCTATCTATCACAAAAAAGAAGAATACAAAGATGTTTTGCTCTTACTAGCATCATAATGGTTTGTTGAGAAGGACTGGCAATATCAGGGACTGGTGGTGGTGGTGTGTGTGTGTGTGTGTTTGCACACATATGCAGGGACTGGTGGTGGTGGTGTGTGTGTGTGTGTGTTTGCACACATATGCAGGGACTGGTGGTGTGTGTGTGTTTGCACACATATGCAGGGACTGGTGGTGGTGGTGTGTGTGTGTGTGTTTGCACATATATGCAGGGACTGGTGGTGGTGTGTGTGTGTTTGTGTGTGTTTGCACACATATGCAGGGACTGGTGGTGGTGTGTGTGTGTTTGTGTGTGTTTGCACACATATGCAGAAGCCAGAGGTCAATGACTTCCTTACGCGTCTCACTTGTTTCTGAAACAGGCCCCTCTCACTGAACCTGGAGCTCACTGGCCAGGAAGCCTTAAGAGAACCTCCTGTCTCCCCAGAAACAGTTTATGCTTCAGAGAAATTCAAGCCCTCCTGTGCTTTCAGGATGAGCTCTATCTCTGGCCCCCCACAATTGGTGAAATTATTTTCCACCCCACCCTGATTTTGTTGTTTTTCCAGACAAGGTTTCTGTGTGTCCTTGGCTGTCCTGAAACTCATCCTGCACACCTGGCCGGCCTCAGAGATCCTCAGAGTGCTGAGATGAAAGGTATTTTCAGACATGAGGCCCAATCCCCTTTTAAGGTGTTAATGTGTAAAAATTGATCATATTCAATAGTCAGATATGACGTCACATAACTGTAATCTCACTCCCATGGGAGGCAGAGGTGAGAGAACCCTTTAAGCCAGGAGTTTAATACCATTCTGGGCAATGTAAAAAGACCTCATTTCTCAAAATAAATAAGGAAAAGAATGTTTGTATTCAGATTAAATAAACTCATGAGAATTCAAGACAAGAATTTAAGGGAGAATGAAAACCTGTCAATCCATTTGGTCCCAGAATTCATACAAAGATGAAGGAGAAAACAGTCTCCACAGGGTTTTCCTCTGACCTCCAAACACAACCAGGCATGCAAGCTCAAGAGCACATGCTCTTGAAGACCTACACACACACACACACACACACACACACACACACACACACTCACTATTTTAAACATTCCAAAGGAATCTATATTATCTTCTCTGAGTGGGTTTGGGTAGAAAGCCTCAGAATAAAATGAGGAACTGTCAAGGCAGATAGATGGCCTCTCCTCCCAGTGCCAACTACAGCATCTCCCGTCCTACTCATGGGTCTCAGCCTACAGAACTAACGCCATTGCAAAGCATCTCTGTGTATTCTAATAAGCCTTATTAGAATGGAAAGAAGGAAGATATGAGTTTTGTGGCAGAGGTCTGTAACCCTGGCACATGGGAAGGTAGAGAGGCAGAAGGATCCAGGAGTTCAAGGTCATCCTCAGCAAAAATCATATTCTGAAGCAAACACAAGACCCTGTTGAATAAACTAAATTCTACCTTAATATTAAAATCTACCATTCCTGGAAGACTCTTTTGAAATTATATGAGAGCCTTGCTCACTGAATCCTCTCCCCGAGACAGAGAGTGTAGTCAGCATGAGCAAGAGCTGGGTACCAACCTGAGCACCACCCAGAAAAGCCCCCAAACCAAACAACAAAACTCCTAAATACAATCTAAGGTTTCATAGACTTCCTTGAAGAAAACAAAAATTCTTGCTATAGCCTTGAGATAGGTTTTCAATAATTCCATTTTCTTCTGAGAGGATAGGACCCACCTCAAACATCTGAAAGGTAAAGACTAGCAAACTGAAAGCTCCAACTGTGCCGACTATACCTTGGTCAAATTGTCAGTCTATCATCTGTCAGAAGGGGAGGGGTCGTCAAAGGATTCCTTTTCTTTCCTTTGCGAGACAAGATCACATAAGTAACCAGGCAGGGCTGGAACTCCCAATCCTACAGTGCTGCCTTGGTGCTGAACTACAAGCTCTCACCACCACGCCCAGATTTTCTCTCAGAGCCTAAAAGCTTATATAAGGACAAATCAATTCACACATGCCTAGTAAGTGCTATGAGAGAGCAAAGGCTCCCAAAGAACGAGCACTCTCAGCACCCCTTTCTGATCCAAAATGTCCAGGGCCTACCTACTGCTGTGGCTACAGACTATATGAGAAAGTAACAGAAAAAGGGGCACTTTCTCCATTCAATATTTCTGTCGGGGGCACTTCCTGGATTTTTCATTGGCATTTAATACCAAGGCACAAGACTCATTTTTCATTAAAGTTGCAAGACTTTGACTTTGCCCAGTTTCAAATGGTGTAATTGATCTTTGTCTTCTTAAATAACCCAACTGGTGAAGGACACTGCAGCTTTAAATATTTCAGCGCTAGCTAACAAATAGACTCCATTGCAATATGGCTCTGAAGGTCGTGTCCTACTGTCTCTCTCCTGGAAAAAGAAACAAAACCAAAATCTTCCTTTTAAGTGACATGGGAATAGTTCTCCTTAGAATTTCCACTCTTCTACTCAGTCAGTCCCTTATAGTTCAGGGTGTTTATTGGAATCTCACACTCATAATTTTCCTGGCAGGGGCAATATGCTGATTAGTGATTCCAGCGCCTTAGTGAGACATAAACACATGTGTTCACATTAGTTTAGTTGAGCATATGTAACTATTTGAAACAGCACCACTCAAAGGCTGTTAACCGCTTAAGGAGTAAAGCCAGGGTGGTTTGGGCATGGATTGCTTTCCGGCACCTTGAGCCTAGGATTGCGTAACCTGAAAATGTGTAGCTACTTAAAATGATAGGAATCTCAGCCTACTCCTCCTGGGACTACTCCGGCACCTGGCTGTTCCCTGGCGGCTTCATTTCGTCAAGGAAGACCAAAATAAGGAGCACAAGCACAGTGAAGGAGGAAATGAACTGGAAGAAGAAAAAAAAAGACCCCTTTCTACCCACAAACGGTCACAATTTTATCCACCCTCATCCCCCACACCCAGAGTGAGCGGAATAGTCCCAATGACCCAGAAGATTTGAGGGGAGCTGCAATTTGCCGTCCCTTCTAAATGCGAGAGGACGATTTTTAAAGGGGGGGGGAGGGGAAAACGGGCGGGAGGAAGACCTGTGCAAGAGCCCAGGGGCATTACCTGAAAAGGCAACAGATTGTTACCATTATCGGTCCGGAAAGCGTTATCCTCCATCCAAGATTTGGAGGTGAGCGGGGCCGCACGAGGGAACTTGGGTGGCGCAATCACGTTGCTGGAGAACGGCTTCTTGAGCGGCGAGATGGGGTTAAGCGGGGAGGGTACCCCCACACCTACGCCCACGCCCACGCCGACAGCGCGGCGAGGGTCCCGGCCCGCCTGTAGGCCACCCCACGGGTTGGACGGGGCACTCCAGGCGGCGTTCACACTTTGGTGTGTGTTCCAGCTGGACGAGGCCGAGGAGGCGGCGGCCGCAGCAGCAGCGGCCGCAGCGGCCGAGGATGAGGACGGCTTGCTGGTCATGATGGGTTGGTGGCCGTAGGCGGCGGCGCTCCTCGGCGCATAGGGTGCCTGGCTGGGGCTGGCCGGCGAGCGGCGTTGCTGCGAGGGCTGCGCCTGCGGGGGCTGCGCAGGCTGCGGAGGCTGCGGCGCGGGCGGCGGCGGCTGCTGGTGGTGCTGGGTCTGCGCCAGGCCAATCTGCGGGGAGAAGGTGCCTCCGAAGACCGGGTTGACGTGGTGCGGGAAGTTTTGGAAGAGCATGGTCCCGTTGACCGGGGTGATCCCTTGGAAGAAGCTGTCCTCCACCGCGTTCGTCGTGCCCGTGGACCAGGTGCTACCAAAGGACGGCGACAGCGACGCTCCGGGCGCCGCGGGCTCCTGCGGCGGCGGCGGCGGCTGCTGAGGGGGCTGATGGAAACTCAAACCCGGCAGGAGCGGCGACTCCAACTGCATCTTGTCGGGGCCGTTGGGGGCTGGCGGGGCCGAGGCGGGACTGAGGGCCGGCACTGCGCTACTGTCTTCGGGCTTGGGGGTCTCTGAGGAGAGGGGCGTGGACGGGGCTTCGGCTGCGCCGGGCTCGGGCTGGAGCTGTTGCTGCTGCTGCTGCTGCTGCTGCTGCCGCTGCTGCTGCTGCTGAGACTGGGGCTGGGTTTTGCTTTTGTCCATCAGTAAATCATCCTGCATGGTTTGCGCAGCTGAAACGGGAAGAAAGATAGATGCGTTATTGTCAGTGTGATCATGAATACCCTCACTGAAGCGGGCGGGTGTTTTACTTGTGAAAATCCAGTGCCACCGCCACTAGCCAATTGCAATGCAAATCCATAATCTCGCATTTAGAAGAGCAGGTCGGGCTGGGGGTTGGGATGGGGTGGGGGTAGGAGGGCTCGAGAAAGGTTCTAAAAACTGTGAGAGCGTCTTCACCCTTTCTGACGTCTCGGTCCCTTTTCTCTATTAGTGAGAGATGTGCTTATAAGACAGAAAGACAGCAATTTCGCCACGTCTCTTTCCCCTTCACCGGAACTCAGAGCGTTCACCCAGCGATGAGAAACTGATTCTGGTTCCTGTTTTTCCCCCAAGCACCACCCTCCCCCAGTTATTTGCATACGTCAATAAATAGTCCTGCGTCCTTCAGCAAGGTTAAAAAGACGTGTTACAGGACCCTCTTACTCTCCTTTCCCAGCTGGAGCACTTAAAGAAAAGGAAAAAGAAAAACAAGAAAAAAGACAGCCCCCTTGATTAGCAAACTGCCTTCTTGCCGCGGACAATTGTTTCATTTGGCTGCAGCGAACCACGAGAGAGGAAATCTTAGGTATTTGTTGGAAGGATTCAGCTGCACAATCATTCTCTGGCTTCTCAGTAGCGGCAGCTACTCCATTTTGTTAGGAGACGTTTTAATCTAAAAGAACCCAGTTTTTAAAAAGAGGAAAATCGCCGGGCGTGGTGGCGCATGCTTGTAATCCTAGTACGCTGGAGGTAGAAGCAGGAGGATTAAATATTCAAGATCCGCCTTGACTACTTAGCCAGTTCGAGACCAGCCTGGTATAAATGAAACCTAACTCTCAAAAAACAAAAACAAAAAAGAAGAAGAAGAAAGGGGGGGGGGGACCTACTGAAACGTTTAGACTTGTTTGCTTCTTATTACTCTAAGGATTTTGGTTTTCTGCCTATTCAGTTTTCTGGTCTCCAGTTCTGCCACCCAAGAGGTTTCCTGGCTTCTTGGCGTTTCAGGTCTCAACGGGGGACTGAGAAATTCTCTGCAGAGTGGAGAAATGCTTCTGGTTGGATTTGAGGTCAGAAGGAGGGAGGAGAAGGGAGGGAGTCTGTGAGATGGAGTGGGGGCGGGACTTTAAAACTGCATCTGAGATTTAAGTAGACAGTCAAGATAATTCTGGGGTTGCCAGATTTTCATTTTTAAATACTCCTGCTGCTCCCTCGGTCACAAGACTAGCAAATTTAGAATCCATTCTTTTATCACTAGTATTAACAGTGAAAGACTATGGTTTGAGGACCCCGAATTACCATATGCAAGCAACTGTTAAAAATAGAGGAGTACAAAGTCCCAAATTCTCATACATTGTAATTATAGTACATTACCCTCACTGCTTCATTTAGCCATATAAGGAGTGTATGGTATTTTCCACTTCACACCGAAGAGCTATATTCACCTCTGTCATACAACCTGTTTTCTTACTCAAGGATGAAAACAGTAATCACTCAAAACCAAAAGATTTCCATGTATGTAGTTATCACTGAATTAGCTTGTCTCAGAATATGTTAATTGCTTTAAATATCTGAATATTACAGGGCTGAGACCTTGAAAAAATATTTTGAAATGTTATAGGAGCTATGAACAAACATATAATTATTTTTAGATGATTCAATGCAATTGCAACAAAGTTATTAATATAGTTAATATAATTAATTAATTCATATACTGGAGCATCTTTCTTGGGACATTTGTAAAAGGGCATTCGGATACACATAACAGCTCTGCCTTTGGACTATTCAAGATAGCAACTCTTAAAATGGAGGTAATCCTCTCAACTATTACTCAAAGGATATCAGACAAGTTGAATTAATCGTTCTGTTTTATTAAAACTATCATTAAAATGCTTATCAAATAAGATCTTTCATTTCAAAGTTTCATGTACAAAAACTATAGGGGGTTTTGGGAAACATTTCACTTCCCAACCATCTTACTTGCTTCTTTATTTCTCTCTTCTCTGCCTCTTCCCCTCCCCTAGGAAAAAAAAAAAACCCAGCCCAGGGAGTGCCTGCTTCTATCAATAAAGCTCGCTTTAGGTTGCTTTTATTTCCCCATTTTTCTCTATCTAAAACAATGACTTTGATTAGTATCATTAATAGAGCAGAGCAGAGAGAGGAGATTGAGCCTCTGATTCAAACAGCACAAAGTTCCATCATGCCAATGGTCAAGAGAGATTTCCATACTCCCTTCTTACATTGCTGCAGCAGACAATTAGATTTCTGGAATTTGAGTGTTTTTGGTGAGCTAGAATTTTCTTTACAATGGCTATATCATTGTAACTGAAACATGTATTGGATTATCTTTAGTATCACCCAGCTTTTCTTATTGTTTGTATCCAACACTTTTTGTTAATGCCTTTAGCTTAAACTGCATGCTCTTGATGGGAAAAAATGATGTACTCCCCCCTCACACACACAAGCCAAAAAGTAACCTAGACTCGGAATATTTTATAATGGCTTTAATTAGTAGTAAAACTACCTCACTAAATTCTCAATGTCATAAGAGAACACTCTTTTCTTTTCTCAATGCTCTTTAAAAATAATACAAATTTCAGTTTCTGTATAAATTCACTGTCAAGGTCAAGACCCACCTTTTAATAAATAAGATCTTTTAAACAAAAGCTAAGCCAGTGATAAGATGAAATTACAAAGTCAATATGCAGTATCATTAAATAACTGCCTGTATAATTTGATTTGGAGGGTTTTTTTTTTTTTTTTTTTGCTTATATATAGCAAAGTCTGAGAAATAGATGCCTGTTTCCCCTCCCCCACTACACACAATAGATCGGCTTTTACATGCAATAACCCAATTTCAAGTAATAAATTCATAGCAGCAGTTACCTTTAAGTGTCCAGTTTTTAAGTATCGATAAAATTGAAAAATTAACAGTATTTATTTCTTCTTTCGGGTTGATTATGTGACCGCTCTGGAAAAGCACTTTGACAACTGTAAGAAGAGTGGGCATGCGCACACAGAGCACTGTGGGGGTTGAAGTCCTTCACAAGGTACTCTGCCCAGCTTCAGCGCCTTCAACCAGGAAAGAAGGAAGCCTCGTAAATACAGATTCCAAGGGGGAGAGGTTGTGCCCGGATTATATTATAGCCTTCTAACCAATCTAAATCAGGAATTGTTAAAATAAAAGAAGGAAAAATAAACTGGGTTGTCAACTTGATTTAGGAAGCAAAGCTAAAAGAGAAAGTAGATTGTAGGGACTCAGAATAAATAGATCCAGCCGAGCTACCTTAAATGGTATTATGATGGTAATGGCTGGGTAGCCAGCAATAGGAACCCTACTAGAAAGAGATTGAGGGTGTGGAAAAAAAATAAATAAATAAGACGGAGAACTACTGGAGAATGAGAAATAGTTCGTCTCCACCCCCAGTTGCTTTGTTCTGTTTTGAGACACAGGAGACAAGGTTTCTCTACAAAGCCCAGGATAACCTGGATCTTCTGACCTCATCCCCCAAGAGTTAGGGTTATAGATATGTACTACAACACATGTTTAAAGAAAACACCTTTAATACAGAATTTTTAAAGTACCTTAATACTAAATGAGCTACTGACCTTAAAGGTAACAATAGGTTTTAATGGAAAATGTCTGACATTGTATCTACCAGAACTGACTAAGGCAGAATCTCCCTATGCACCCCTAGATGACTTACAACTGGCTGTGTAGATCAAGCAGGCTTCAAAACTACAACAATCCTCCTGTCTTTGCTATTCCAGTGCTGGAGTTAGAGGTTTGAGCACCACATCCAGTTCAGGTTTCTTTGTATTTAAATTTTTACCAGGTAAGTAAAACCCACTTCATAATCCTAGCACTAATAAGGCTGAGGCAACAGAATGGCCATGAGTTTTCAATACCCTAAGCTACACACAAACCAAAAATGGAGAGATAGCTTAGTTGATAAAGTCCTTACTCCATGAGTATTAGAACCTGAGTTAGATTCCCCCAGAAATCACCAAAACAAAACCTAGGCATGGCCATAGAACCCTTATAAACCCAAAGCTGGGGTGTGTGTGTGGGTGTGTGTGTGGGTGTGTGTGTAACAGGTGAGTACTTAGGCTTCTCTGGCTAGCCAGCCTATCCTAATAAGCAAGTCCAGTACAAGTTGAGAGACAGTCTTTAAAAAAAAAGTAGGGAGGTTGCAAGGACAGTGGGCAGATATGAAGGGACTGGGGATTGATGGGATTGGGATGCATGATGTAAAACCTATAAAAACTCAAAAAAAAAAAAAAAAAGTCTATGGCTATATCACCATGACCTCGACATAACACTTCTGATCTAAGCAGATCCTTGGTTAGTAGTTGGATTGGGAGACTGCCTGAGATAACTAGATACTGTAGGCTCTTGGGCTCCCCACCTTTCCATTTTGGCTACAACAGAGGACCACTGCATCATGTCCCGACTCCACGAAAAAAAAAAAATAAAAATAGCAGACTGTTCCTGAGAAAGAACACCTGAGTTTGACCTCTGGCTTCTGCTTGCAATTATACACACATGCACAACATCCCCAACACACACACAATACATACACTCATGTAAAAAATTGTACCTGTATGTTCTGAGTCAACTCACTTTATTTTCACCTGATAAGATGAAAAGTCTGTCTTGCATTATTGATATAGTGATCAAATAAAATTAAACTCTTTTACTGCAAAATATTTGATAAAATATTAATTAGTAAATCACTTGAAACATTAAGGGTATAACTGCATTGAACAATGACTTCTTGTTCAAGATAAATATATACAGTTCCTATTTGGGGAGAACTGTAGCAAGAGATACTTGGTTGTTTTTGAAACAAGAGGTCGTTTAGCCCAGTCTACCCTGAACTTGCTAAATAGCTGAGGATGCTCTTGAACTACCTCCCAAGTATTGGGATTATAGGTGTTATCACACAGACTTCAAGTTGTTTTCATTATTAAACATATGATTGTACCTATTTTAACATAAAGATTTCAGGTTGAATCTCATAACCTATTAACATCAACTGTCATTATGTATAGCTCCTGAAAGCAGTAACTCAAGAGCTGTTTGCTCACGTAGGCAGAAGATATTATTTCTTGTGGGATCTGGTTCCATGCCATTCACCCATGGGGTTAGGAGTAAATGTCAGTTGATGACTATGCTGATTGAACTTAGAACTGAAAATGCTAAGCATCATTTACAACTATCTTTAAATTTTCATTTCCCTTTCCTACAAGTCAGAAAGTTTATTAGAAACTCCCAATTTGTATCTTTTAGTATTCTAAAAGATTTTTAGTTTTTTTTCTCCTTTGTCCTTTCTTCCTTTTGTTTTTTGTTGTTTGGGTGAGTTTGTTTGTTTGTTTGGTTGGTTTGAGACAGAGTCTAACTATGTAGCCCTGGCTGGCCTAGAATTTGCTATGACCAAACTGGCCTCAAACTCATAGAGATCCACCTCCTTCTCAAATGCTGTAATCAAAAGTATGGGCATTGTGCCCAGTTTGGTTGGTTTTGAGACAAGATCCGTACTGGCCTGCAACTTGCCTTGTAACCAAAGCTGATTTTGAACTTCTGGCCCTCCTTTCTTTTCCTCTGCCTCCCATGTGCTGAGATTACAGGGTGTACCACCACATCTAATTTCTGCAGTGCTGGGATGAGCTCTTGGCTTCATGCATGCTAGGCTATACAAGCACAGGCAATATAGTGATGAACATAGCTGCCTTCCAAGTAGTAAATCAGGTATGCACTACCATCCCTAGCTCAATAGCAATACATAACACATAAGTGAAAGGATGAGTGGATTCACTGATAAAGAATATCTTTTTATTATCTAAAGCAGCCAACATTCTAATATAAACTATGCTTTCTGTAGAAGGACAATTACACTAGGTATCTACCACAGTCACAGTCACAAGCCTATAATCCTCAACACCTGGAAGGTGGAGGCAAGAGAATCAGATGTTCAAGGTCATCCTTAGCTATACATTAAGTTCCTGAACAACTTAGCTACATGAGACCCTGTCTCAAAAACAGAAAAAACAGAAAAGGTTAACAACAACAATGACAGCAATGTGAAGGGGACTACCTAGGAAAGAAAGTGACCAGAGGGAAGAAACAAGAAAGGGTAATAAGTAGGGCAGATATAGTCAAAGTACATGATATATATGTATTAAATGGTACAATAAAGCCCATTGTATTGTACAATGAATATATACGAATTTTTTAAGTATTAAAGTAGTTTAGAAACATGTTCAGAATTAAGAGTGGTGTAGTGTTTGCCACATACATGCAAAGCCCTGGAGTGGATTCCAGTACCAAAGGAAAAATATATCTAGAGGAATATCCTCACAGAATTAAGGTAAACAACAATTTACTTATTTGAGTTCTGAGGGTTAAATCCATGGCCCACACACATTATATACATATTCTGACCACTGAGCTATACCTCCAGTCCTATCAATTCCTTATAATAAATCACAATATTAATCATAAATAAAAATAACAAACTAGACTAATTAAGAATATATCCAGGGGGCAGTGGTGACTCACACCTTTAATCCCAGCACTTGCTCAGGAGACAGAGGCAAGCAGATCTCTGAGTTGGAGGTGAGCCTGGTCTACAGAGGGAGTTCCTAGATAGACAGGGCTGTCACACAGGGAAACCTTCGGGGAGGGGGTATGTTTGCCTTTGGACCTACACTGGCCTTAGCTTACAATCCCAGGCTAAAGCAAGGAGAATGGAAAATGAGGGATCTTGAGAGAAGCTGTTAGGTAAATAGGTGTTACAGAGCTCAGCAAAAGCATTTGATCTGGAGATGGATCGTGGTAAGCTCTGTGGATATAGCACTGCCTAGGAAAGGAATGTAGAATCAAAGAACCTTGGGGTACTATACAAAGTAGGTGGCAAAATACCCAATTTTATAAATCTCCAGAGAACACATCTGCATTGCCTCTCTTTTTAGTGATGTAGAGCACCTTCTTACATCATTCTGTCCATTTAATTCTTTTGTCGTTGGAGTTTCTTATCCTTTTCTTTTTCAGGTATCTACCCTTGGTTTGTAAAAACACTTTATATGCTCTGATAATAAGCCTTTAACTGGAATATAGAGATAGATAAAATAAATATATTTGTTGCATGAATTCTGGTTGTAAAAAGGAAACTTAGAGCCAGATATTGGGGAAAGGCTGAAATATCAAAGAGAGGAAACCCCACAGTCAGGTCTCACCCAGCTGTCTTCCAGCTTCCTCAGCCTTGTTCCTTGTGGCTTCTATTGCCTGCTCTGTCTTCCTACACCTGCTTTAAATAACTTCTTCACCCAGTTGTTTCACATCCGGGATCTTGGAGCAAGTCAGAGCCAGTAGTCCCAAATAATCACAGTCTTGTATTAATTTTATGCTGATCAGCCTATGGCTCTGGCATATTGCTAGATAGCGCTTGCTCTTAAACTAACCCATGATTCTTAGTCAGCCATGCCATGCGGCTCGGTATCTTTTCTCAGAGCAGCATAGTTGGCCTCTGCTTCTCTGGCATCTCTGGCATCTCTGCTCTGTTCTTCCTGTTCCCAGAGTTTTCTTAGTATGGCAGCCCCACCCATGCTTTTTTGTCTGCCTTCGGCCAGTCAGGTGTTTTTATTAAACCAGTGTTTGTGGGGGGGGGGGGGGGAGTTATTTACAATGTAACATAATCCCACTACATAGATTGATTTTGTATACTCTTCTATTATGTGGGCTTCCATTCCATTACTAAAAAGTGAACAGATTTTGGGTGTAGTATGTTTATTTGTTTGTTTGTCCAGGAAAGGCCTGCCTGGAACTTGCTATGTAACCAAATTGGTTGGCCTCTCCTGTTTAATGGCACCTGTAGTGGGATTTAGTTATCAGCTGATAAGGTCAGAAGACACTTCTACAGGGTCCTAGGCTCTTGAAGGGGGTGTGGCCAGCCCCCATTTAGTAAATAAAAATAAATTATTCTACCTACCTATAAACAATTTTTAACCAAATATATAAGCTAAGCCAAAAACAGTTTACACTAACATATTTATATATTAATACAAATATAAAATCATTTTATATATTTAATTAAGATAATTTATATATTAATACAAATTTAAATCTAAAATTGATTTATATGTCCAAAACAATTTATACATTAATATAAAATTAAACCTATAACTTATATAAAATTAAATCTATAACTACTATATTTTACATACACTTCTACCTCTGTTTAAAATATTTACACATTATTGTCATTTCCACTATTCAATTACTACCTCCATTTAACTATACTAAACATAATACATGATTACACTAGGTTATGATATATACACAAAATATTTTATATACCCCTGTTTAAATTATATATATACACGTATCTAAAATACTGTTACCATTTTACACAATATATATATACCTCTGACTAATGTTTGATAGTCATACTAAAAATCAATGTTCAAAAATTATACACCCCTTTATAAATAATCTAATTTTATAATACAGACTTCAATACTTAAAATAATAAAAACTGCAGTCAACATTACTTAAGTTGTCATGTCACAGTCATCCCAAATACAAGTTAAAATACCATAAATAGACAAAAGTCTTCAACCATTTCATAAACCCCAAAAATATGACATTTAACATTTTGTTATTCAAAATTTGGCTGTGAGACACAACAATTTCTAATGTCACTGTTCCTTTCCCAAAATATTAAACATCAAAGACACTCCTTTAAAGTTTGTCCTTTTGACAAAAAATAGCCAGTTTAGTAAAAAACTGCCCTTACCTCAATTGCTGACAATACACACATGATGTCCAAGCTAGATAAACAAGATGACAGATAAAGACTGACAAAACCTGCCTAGACAAGATAAGACAGTCCCTCCAAAATGCCCTGCTTGTAAAAAGATCTGTCAGATACCATAGGCCTATAGCCAAAATGATAGATGCTCCAAAAAAACATAAATAATTGTCCAGATAGCTATGTTGCTGTCCTCTCCCAAATTTTAAAAGCTGCTACTCTCATGTGCTTCTGACTTTCAAATAACATATTTTCCTTCTCAAGTCTTAAAAGGGTTGAAAAATAATATTTAAAATTACTATACTATCATCCCTTAACAAAAAACATTCAAGTGTTAAATTTTCACTATCCCAGATAAACAGCTTTAAAATAATTTATACACCCCACCATCTACCAATATCCTAAAAATATTTGATATACTTTATATGTGTTATGTTTTAGTTATAGTTTACACCTTTTCCTCTCCAGATATTACCTTATAATAATTCCTATTATATATAGTCTTAGTTTAAAACCTTCTTAGTTAGACAAAAGAGGGAGATGTAGTGGGATTCAGGTGTCAGCTGATAAGGTCGGGAGGGGGTGTGGCCTGCCCTGCTCAAAAAAGACTACTAAGATCTAGAGAGGCCTGCTTTCCTTCCTGCCTTCTTAGAGATCAGATCACATCCATCGCCACAAAACCATCCTAAAGTTTAACTTTAAATAAATATTTATCCTACATAGGCACCACCCTCACTCTTATCACTCAGGGTTAAGAATCTTGGTAGGATTCTGACCTTCCTCTTCTCCCTCACTGAGGGAGTCTAACTGCTCACCAAACATGTTCATTCAGCCTCCTAAATATATGCTTGCATCCCTTCCTCCTGCAGCCAGTATAATCCTGTCTCTTAACTATCCACAGTAATATATGTCTCTCATATAACACCCCTCTAAATGTGGCTTCCATAGTAAATCTTGAATCATCTTCTATGTATGGGTCTTCCATGATATGGCCTTCATGAAGCTCTATTCTCTTACTGAAAGAATAAGATATATTTTCCTACTTTTCATCCAAGCCATGACAACCTTAACAGCTTGGTCACTCTGCCCCTGCCTTTAGTTTGAAATACCTTTCTACCTCTTGATACCACTCACTTCTGAGAGGTAGGTTCACTAATGTTGGCCAAACTTCCCCACTCCCGGAAATGGACTTGGAGGACAGTATTCTTCATGCCTTAGTAAAGGAGCCACTGTACCCTAGGCACTGTGGAGGTGCTGAACAAGAGTTTGTTGACCAGTCAAAGAACAAGGTATGTTTTGCCTCAAAGCCTAAGAGAATTTTTAAAGTTAACATTAGATGAGAAAAACTCTGACCATTGCAGACATTTCAGAACTATGGTGCTTAATGAACATAGTATAATGTTTAATATAATTAATCTACCCTTTCTCCTATTGTAGAAATCAATTGTTTCCTCAAACCATATTTCTAAAGAAAGAATTACTCATTTAAGAGGCAGAACATTAAGGTTTTGATATGTGTTAACAAATTCCTTAAGAAATGTTATCACTGCAGACTTCTACCAGAGAAGAACTTCTAAACAATGAAAACAAGCCAGGTGTGGTGTCACTGAGAGAGGAAGCACAAGGACCGGGGTGCAAAGGACAACCTCACTGAGTGAGTTGGAGGCCACCAGGGCTACATAAGACTCAATCTCGAAAATAAAATATGATAGAGAAGAGGGACAAATGAGAGCAAAATATAATCACACACATATATGAAGATTCCATAATAAAACCTACTACTTTGTTTGCTAACTTAAAAATAAATGAGATGAAATACAGAGATAGATGAATAGTATATAGAACAAAGAATAATATAGTCCTTGATCTGATATTAACTAAAAAGTATGGATTTTCTTATGACATGCCAAATAAGATTAAGTCGCTTTCATCATATACATGCATAAATAAACAAACACACACAGAAGAGAGAGAGAGAGAGAGCGCTTCTCACTAGGTAGCCCTGGCTAGGTCTAGAACTCACTACTTTAGACCAAGCTGGCCTTGAATTTATAGAGATCCACATGCTTCTGCCACCCCAGTGTTGGGATTACATTGTATGCCACCATGCCAAGTCTGTCTTTTTAAATTTTTTTCTATTATTATTTTACTATTTTACGTGTATAGTTTTGCCTGTATGTATGCCTATGTTCTCTCAAAAGCCAGAAGAGGGAATTTGGCTGCCCTAGAACTGTAGTTCCAGGCTGTTGAGAACCATCATGTGAGTTCTAGGACTCAAAGCCAGGTCCTCTGGAAGAGTAACCAATTAGCCACTGAGCCACCTCTCCAGTGCTCTAGCCCTCTTTCTGTGTGCATGTGAATGCAGTTGTAAACATGCCATGGTGTGTGGAGGTCAGAGGCCAACCCAGGTCTTTATTTCTGACCCTGTTTAAGGAAAGCTGTCTCTGTGTTTGCTACTGTGTATACCAGAGTAGCTCCCACAAGCTTCTGGAGTGCTGTCTACATCTATTACTGTACACTAGGAGCACTGGGATTACAAATGCAAACCATTGTTCACAGACATAACCAGGCCTTTACGTGAGTTCTAGTGACTTGAACTCAAGCCTTCACACTTTACCCACTGCACTATCTACCCAGCCCTCATCGTAAGTGCCCCACTGGAACTTGAGTCAAGGACCTCTGTGTGTACTAGGTAGGTGTTTACTGCTAAGTTCCGCCCTTTGTACTCATTTTGAGTCTCACATTTTATGTAGCCCAAGCCCAGGCTGTCTTTGAATTCTTGGTCTTCCTGCCTCTATCTCTAAAGGGCTGGGTTACAAGTGGACACACCCACCACACTTCACTTTTTTAAAAAATGGTATCATATGAGTGTGTCCCTGCATATTTACGTGTGTATCATCTGAGTGCCTAGTAACTGAAGATGCCAGAAGAGGGCAATGGATCTCCTAGAAATGGAGCTACAGATGGTCATGGGCTGCCTGTTATGGGTGCTGGGAACTGAACCCTAGTCCGCTACAACAAAAGCAGGTAACCTTAACTCTCTCCAGCTTTGTTTTTTCATTGTCTTACTCTCATCATAGTAACCGAGTTGGTTACAAGAACTCTCTGGAGAGTATAAAAACTACAGAATTGTTTTATAAAACACTTAAGGCCAGGTCTGATGTTTGTGCCTGTAATCTCAGCATTTTAGAGGCTGAGGAGAAGGATTGCTCTGAGTTCTATGCCTGCTGAAGAGTGATAGAGACACTGTCTCCAAAACCAGACAAGCAGGCTGGAGAAATGGCTCAGAGGTTCAGAGGACATGCTGCTCTTCAAGAGGACCTGAGTTTAGGTTCTTGACACACCAGGAAGCTCACAATTGCTTATACCTCCAGCCAGGGCATCAGACAATCTTTTCTAGCCTTTGCAGACTCCCCTACACACACATACACACATGTGATATACACTCACATACACATTAAATTGTTGATAAAACCAGACAAACATATCCAGACATAGTAGCACAGCCCTGCAATCTCAACAGGAAAGAGGTAAGAGGGGCAAGATTGGGAGAAACAAAATCATCTTTCTTGTTTTCTACTTTACTTTCAAGACAAGATTTCACTGTGTAGTTCAGATCTCCTTTGAACTGCAGGAGTGGAGCGCCAGATTTGTTTTCATTTATTTCATTTGGCCCATGCAATATACCTTTGACGTAAATACTGCTACTATCTTCAAAAGCAAAAGCAAAAGAGACAACTTAGGTGACTTCCCTACTCATATTCACAAACTATTGGCAGAGCAAGACCCTACCTCCAGGTTGCCACCAGCACTGCCTCCTGTTCAGTGATTCACACAACAGGCCCTTTTTCTCCTCAATCCTCACAGCCACAGTAACAGTTTGAGCTTCATGATGTGGAAAGAAAGCAAAGGTGCTTTACAACTTCTCTTTCTACCACTGAAGCAAAACTGTATGATGACCTTTGCCTGAAAACCAGGGAGAAGCTTTATCCAGATTCTACCCATGGGCAAGAGTCTCTCTCTGGGCATCCTAAAATAAGCATGACTGTCCTCCAGATGACTCATCAAAGCCCAGTGCAGCAGCACATCCTGACAAGTCCAGCACTAGAGTGGAGGCAGGAGGATCCGGAGTTCAAGGTCATCTTCAGTCCTAGTGAGCTTGTGCCAACCTGGGCCACAGGAGACCACATCTAAAAGTGAAAAGAAAACTGACTTGTCTTAATAGATTGAGGAAAAAGGGCTAGTCCAGACTAGAGGTGATGAAGGAAACTTTTCTTTGCTACAGTCTCTGCATTAGTAGCTAGCTATTAGCAGGTTCTACACAATCTGATGAACCAGAGAACTGTCACAAGGACAAGATTGGTGTCTCTCTCCAGGTAGCCCTTGGATCCTCTCATCTGAAGCCATGTAGTGTCTGTATAGAATCAGAGCCTTTCTCACACAGGGAACACACAGTAATGGGGCTTTACCAAATCCCTTCACTTTTATTACCAGACTAGATGCTAACAGCTTGTGAAGTACATGAAAAGTACAGAGGCTTCACCTCTTTCACAGGTTGTATATATACCCCTCAGCACCAGAAAGTGAGCCATACAAACTGAAATCCAGCCCATAAGCTTCTCACCAAGGGCATGAACTTTATTGTAGAGCTACATCCTGAAGGGGCAATCCAGGACCAGGATGTATGAATATATGCGTCCCCACCATGGGAAAGTCAAGTTTAAACCCAGAAATCTTATAAAGCACAGTTCCTACATAGTACATCTGGGACTAGGGTATAGCTTAGTAATAGAGTGTTTCCCTAGTGTTTTGAGAAACCTGGATTTGATCTCCAGCCCATAGAAGGGGATAGATCAAGAAGAAATGATAATTCAATTCTCTTAACTTACCTGTGAGTTTGGTTTGTTTTGAGATAGACCAGACAGCCTCAAACTACCTCAGCCTCCTGACTGCTGGGCTTAAAGATGTATACCACCTACCAAGTGACCAGTCTATGCAACCAGACCAGCCACATATAACTTTGGAAAGCAAAGGAACCAAGATTTATACATAGACAATATGCCTAGAAAACCCATGTGCATTATTTCCTTAGCTACCTCTAGAATAAAATGGGAACAATTTTAACAGCTGCTGTACCCAAATATTATGTTACTGTGTATGAAATCATTTTCAACAAGCTAAAACAATAAGGGTCAATGTATGTAATCCAAAATTAATCCTGGGAGGCAGTTGAACTACTTAGAAATTCTATACTGAGAACAGATTCCTTGTTTCCTTCCTACTTAACACTAACACCAGTAGTCACTTGAGTCAGCCTAAAGGAGGAATGGGGTCTTACAGGCAGAACCTCTTGTTGGTTTGTTTTCTGAGACCTAATCCTGGCTGCCTCTGCCTCCTAGTTCTGGAATTAAAAACATGCACTACTAGAGTTTCTTCATTGCAGACCTGTATTTCCTACTCTGGAAGAAGAATACAGTGAGGTCCAAGCACAACCACCACAGGATGCAGATATTTTTTTCATTTTTGTGGTGAGGATAGTTAAAGGATTGCAGTTTTTTTTATGGTTTCTTTTTAATTTTTGTTTATTAGCTTTAAACTTCTGTGTTTTAGAATTTCTTCATCATCTGTTAATAATGTTTATACTCCCTAACATTCTGAACTACATAAAAATTTCTTGCTGGATGGTGTTTGTGAACACCTTTAATCCCAGCACTCAGGAGGTAAAGGCAGACAGATCTGTGAGTTTTTAGCCCAGCCTGGTGTACAAAATGAGTTCCAGGACAGAAAGAGCTATGCAGAGAACCCTGTCTCAAAAAAAAAAAAAAAAAAAGAATTTCTTATGCTTTAGGGCAGTGGTTCTCAACTTGTGGGACACAACCTCTTTGGTAAACCTCTATCTCTAATAAATTAGTGATTCTTAGCAGTAATAAAATTATAAAATAGTAATTAAAATAATTTTATGGTTGGGGTCAGTCACCACATGAGGAACTGTATTAAAGGACCACAGCATTTAGAAGGTTGAAAACCACTCCTTAGGGGGATAATCTTCACATAATCCTAAATACTAAAAGCTATCATTCTTTTGATTGGGTTTTCTTTCTTCTTCTTTTTTAACATTTATTATTTATTTATAGTGTGTATATGTGGAGGGGAGGACTGCTAGTTCTCTCCCTACAGCACAATCCTGGGGACTGAACTCACATCATCAGGTTTAGCAGCAAGTGCCTGTAACTTCTGAGCCATCTCCCCACCCCCTGGCATTTGTTTGTTTGTCTTGTTTTAGGAATGCCAAAGAGATGGCTCAACAGTTATCATTTGCTCCTCTGTTCAAAGTACCCATTTAAAACAAAACAAAAAACAAAACTAGGCATGATGGGACATGCTTGCATGCTTGTTAATCCCTCTGCTGGGGCAGTGGAGGATTCCTGGGGCTTGCTGGCCTAGTCTAATTGGCTAATCCCACATCCTGGTGAGTGATCCTGCCTCACAACTTCCTGTAATTCCAGCTCCAGATGATCCTATCCCTCTCCCCTGCTCCTGCACCTGCCCAAACATATGTCACACATACACACAACTGAATTATAAATAAAATAAATAAATAAATAAAATCAAGAGGGGCTAGAGACAAAGCCCAGTATATACAAGAGCCAATTTTTTTTTAGTGTATTTATTAACTAACTAATTTAGTTTGGTTTTGTTTTTCAATATGGGAACTCATGAGATAGTCCTTGAGTTCCTGATCCTCCTGCCTCTACTATCCCAGTGCTGAGATTATAGGTAAGTGCCACCATACCTGTCCTAAAGATTTTATTAAATATGGGCCTGGACATGCACATTAAAGTCAAAGAACAACTTGGTAACTTGGCTCTTTCCTTTCACATCATGATTCTTGAGGATCGAACTCAGTTGTCAAGCTTGACAACAGCAAGTACCCTTACTCTCTGACCCATCTTGCCAGCCTACCTACATGATTTTTTGAACATTTCTCTTTTCTGTGTATCCTGTGATCTTAAACTCACTATACAGCTCAAGCTGTCCTTAGCATTATCCTTTCTAGATTTGGGAATTATAATGTTGGTTGTTACACAACCAACTTGAAGAACTTCCCTTTGTAACTGGATATTCCCAGCTCAGGTACTTTTCCTGCTGCAGTTAGTACTCAGCATTTCTCCCAAAAGACCTTGCTGCCTTTATTGGAAACAGCACCAAACAAATCTCTGCTGCTCTGAGATCCCACAGTCTAAAGCACTCTCAGCAGATAGAGACAGAAAATAACCAGGGGCCTATTAAGCTCTTACATCATTCTAGGGGTTCTCTAGCCTGAATCACCAAACTCTTCAAAAACAAACAATCCCAAAGGCTTATGAACCACGTGGTCAGGTTTAGTCAGAGTTATTGACTGGCCAATTTTCTGTGTTAGTTACTTCTGCATCATTGTGACCAAAATAACCTAACAGAAACCACTTCAGGGAGGAGAGCTTTATTTGGCTCATATTCATCAGTTTTAGTCAATTGTGGCAGGAAAGGCATGGCAGAGTTCACAGCAAGAATGTAGCTGAAATGCTTCCCATAGTAGTGGACAGGAAGCAGGGAGCAGAGCCAGAAGCAGGGGGAGGAGTCATCTTCATGGACCATTTGCCTCCAGTGAACTCCTTCCACCAGACAGAATCTACCTCTTAAAAGCTTGAGAGTGTCAGAACACCACAGTCCATTGTAAAGAGATTTTTATGGAAGACTGACAGGAGGTTATTCAGTAATGCTGGAGTGGAACTTACTATAGACATGTTAGGGCTTTTGGGTCAATAGTGTCATTTCAATCTGATCTTTCTGTTTCTTTGTTTTGTTTTTGGGGTTTGGTTGGTTTTATTTGGAAGATATGTCAAAGTCACCTACAATTACTGTGCTGGGGTTCATTTGTGAGCTAACCTCTAGTAATGTTGGTTTTATGGAATTTTTTGATGTGTATATGCTTGGAGTTGTAATCTCCTCCTAGTAGATTTTTGACAATGAGAAGAAACAGAACTATATTCCATGAGACACTGTGCAAGGAGCAGAGTCGGGAGAACCAGATGCTTTTCGTCCGTAACTGACTTTTCCACAGAATTTATTTGTGCTTAAACTGGCATACTAAATGATACTCTTATTCACTCTCAAAGTTATTCACACTGAAGATCAAATTATAATGTGGTTTTGTTGTGTCTAAACTTAAAAACCTAGTTAGGATTTTAGAAGCCTGGTCTCAATTACAGACCTAAGGATAAAACTACGAGAGTATAAATTGTGTCTTAAATATTTTGTGTAAGGTATTATTATCATTATATTATTGGAAATGTTGAGTCAATAAAGCATCAACTATTAAAGTACTCTTTTTAAAAAAAGAAGAAGAAAAGCAGGCTAGATGGATGTCTCAGCAGTGAAGATCACTGGCTGCTCTTGCAGAGAACCCAGGTTTGATTTCCAGCACCTACATGGTGGCTCCCAACCATCTGTAATGTTCTGATCTCTATGAGCACTAGGCACACACTTAGTACACACACCTACAGACATACAGGCAAAACATGCATATATACAAAATAAAATACATCTTGAAAAAAAGTGAAGCCTCACAAAGACTAGGTGTAGTGATCCATATCTGAATGTTTGCTCCTCTTGACTCTATGCCCCAGTGCTGGGGGCACAGCCATGGATCACCACAACTAGACTCATGGCTATAAAAATACCTGACTAAAACACCTTTTCCCAGTATAAGAGATCCCAGTATAAGAGATGTTCATTCCAATTAGGTCCAGTTTGTTCTTTCTGTTACAGTGCTGTTGTCATGGTGAGAAAACAGTCCAACCCCAGGTCCTGGACATTTATGCTTACGCCTTCTTCTAAGAATCTTATAGTTCCAGCTCTTACATTTTGGTTTTTGATTAATTTTTACCAATTTTTGTTCATGGTGTGAGGTTTGCATATGGCTGGCTATCCACCTGTGATGAAAATACATACATTTCCCTATTACATTATTTTGGTACCCTTGCTGTAAATAAACTAACCATCATGAATTTCAGGACTTATTTAGACTAATCTAAATGTCTACTTTTATACTGCCACCATATAATGTAGAATTTTAGTGAGCTTTAAAATTAGGAAATAAGCGCCAATGAGATGGCTCATCAGGTAAAGGCAATTGCTACCAGGTTTGATAACCTGAGTTCAGGATCTCCAGAATCCCATATCACCAAAGAACCACCGAACCAACTCTTTAAAGTTGTCCTCTGAGCCCTCCATACAGGTGCCATGGCACTTGCACCCCACCCAATCTTTCTCTCTCTGCTTTTACTCAGAGAGAAAGAAAGACAATAAAATATATACGTTTTAAGTTATAAAGTAACCAGACTCTGGTAGCCCCTGCCTGCAGAACCAGCACTGAAGGTGGAGGCAAGAATATCAGAAGCTTAAAGTCACCTTGGCTATATAGAGTTGGAAACCAAAATAAAGAAAAATAAATGAGAGGCAAGTTCCCAGTCAGCATGGTCAACAGGAATTCTATCTTAAACTGACAAATGAAATGATTAAGTTTGATACAGATTCAGAAATAGGATGTTGCCGAAAGTGCATTCGGCCCTGGATTTGATCCCAAGGGCCACCATAAAGAAATAAAAGTATTTTCAAGTCAGGAATGAGAATTCTCTATTATTTTTTACAATTATTTGTCTATTTTTGTAGTTGGGAGCACACATATACCATGATGTATGTGTGACATTTAGAGGACAACTCTGAGAAGTTGGATCTCTCCATCCACCAAGTACGTTCATAGTCAGAATTAACAGCAAGTATCTTTACCCTCTAAGTCTCTGTGTCAGCCCTGGTTCTTTTACAAGAATCCTTTGGCTCTTCTAGGTCAACAAAATTTCTGTGAGACCTTTAGGATCAATTTGTCACTTTCTACAAGATGAAACTTTGACAGTAATTGCATTGAATTATAGATCAGTTTAGGGAATATTGCTAGCTTTAAAATATTAAGCTGATTTTGATGTATGGATATAGTAGATGAGATAGAAATGGACAGATAGAGATATAGGTGGGTAGGTAGGTATATAGATACATAGTCTTCTGATGAATTCCAATTACTGACTCTTAGTTTCCAGATGTTATTTACTTCTTTTGTTAAACTGATTCCTTTGTGTTTTATTTTTATTTCATCTTCTTCATTGTGTGTACATTCAACATGTAAGTGTGTGACTATGGACCCATGGCACACAACTGCAGGTCAGAGGGCAACTTCTTCCACCATAGGATCCAGGGATGGAGTTCATGGGCCTGTGTAGCTAGTGCTTTACCCAGTAAGCCATCTTGTCAGCTCAGTGTTGTCTTTCTGAGACAGATTCTCATGTAGCCCAACCTAACAGTGAACATCCTATGTAGCTGAGGCTAATTCTGAATTCTTCTCACTTCTCAACTCCCCAGTGCTAGGATTACCAGACCTAGCTCACATGGTGCTAGGGATTAAACCTGAGATTGTACCTGTTACTCAAGTATTTTACCACCTGAGCTATATTGTTGGAGGCCGCTGGCTCCAGCTCCTCAAGGTGGCGCTATTATCTGGTGCTGGCCAACCCGCCTGAGTCGTTAGAGAGCGCATGCGCTTGGTAATCTCGCGAGACTGGTCTGGTTTCTCCGCCTTTCCCGTGGCGTCATATGGGATTCTGAACTACGACCTATAGGAAGATGTTTCGTCTAAAGCAAGAGCCGTTTGGTCGTCTTAAAACCGGGTGCTTCCTACCTTGTGGCCCCTTCTCTTCCTCTCTCTCTCTCCGCCCTGCCGTGCGCACGGACGCCGGCCCGGCTCCTGGGGCGCGGGCTCTAGGCCACGTGGCGGATGGCCCGGCCCAGACCACGCCGGGGCCTAGCCTAGCTCTCTGGCTTTCCTTTTCCCCGCTGGGGGCCCGCCGTCGCTGGTTCCTGCGCAGCGGCCCCTGCCTCTCTGCCGGCCCTCTGCCGGCTCTCTCACTTTCTCCTCCCCTCTCCATTTTCCGTAAGCTAAATGCTCTCCCCCAAGATACATTAAAGTTATACTGCAGAAGGATCCTCAGTGTGTGCCGTGTCTTTCCTCGCGGGCGAGGACAGGCTGGGGGCACTATATCCCCTGACCTATTTTGATCCTTTTGATGTTTTTCTAAATAAACTTACTTTTACTTTTTCTTGTTTTTATTCCAAGATCAGACACTGCTAATACACAGAAACAGCAAATATCCCATATTGATCTTATGCCTTATAAGCTTGTGAAATATGCAGTTTGGCTCTAATATTTGTTTTCTGTGATTTCTTGAATTTTTTTTTAAGCTTTCATGGTATTTTGTTTTAAGGCAGGGTCTTGGTATATAGACCAGGCCAGCCTTGAACTCACAGAAATCTACTTGCCTCTGCTTCGTGAGTGTCGCCTTGCCAAGCTTCACTAAAGATATTTTAATATACAGTTTAAACACAAAGGCTAAGAGAGGGGTTCCCAGAAAGAAAGACACACCTCATAGCATGGCTGTGTGTTTTCCCTAACAGAGGGCAGCAGAAAGCAAGGCATACTCAAACAAGAGCCACCTCCTCGGGATTGTTTAAGCATAAGATTATTCCATCAACAAACAAAATAGTTTTTCGTCTTCTTTTCCAGTCTGGCTGCTGTATTAGTCTGCTTATCTATTGCTGTGGTAAAATAATGACCAAAGGCAACTTCACAATCCTCACTAAGGAAAGGGAAAGGGACTCAAACAGGAACCGTGGAGAAAAGCGGCTGACTGGTGTGCTTTGCTCTGAACCCTCACAAGTCAGACCCCTGCAGTCTGCACCTCTCTCAACATTCCTATCTTCCAAGCTCCCATAACAGCTCATCAAATTCTGAGAATCCAATGTTCTTATTCTAGCCCAAAGCTTCAAATTCTTCCACAGTCCTCCCAAAAGCCAACATGGTCAGGTCTGTCTTAGCAACAGCTGACTCTAGTGCCAATTTCTGTCCTAGTTTGTATCTGTCACTGTAATAATAAACACCATGATCAAAAGTAACTGGGGGGAAGGAGGGATTTATTTCATTATACATATTATAATCCATCATCAAGGGATGCCAAGCATGAATTCAAATAAAATCCCTGGAGGCAGAGACAGAGACAATGGAGGAAAGCTGCTTACTGGCTTGCTCATGTCCACCTGTTAGGGTGGCACCATCCACAGTAGGCTGTGGGCCCTCCCTCCCACATCAATTGGCAATTGAGAAAATGCCCACAGGCGGGCCCAGTTTCCTCACTTGAGACTCTCTTCCCAGGTGACAGATACCTTTTATTTCTTTTCTTACTTAATTGATCTAACTAGAGCCTCTAACACACTGTAGTTAAAGGTTTCAAAGCATTCATCCTTGTTTTATCTCCGTGGGGAAAAATTTAGTCTTCACCATTTGACATGAGGGTGGCTATGTGACTGTGATGGGTTTTTGTTTGTTTTTAGATACAGCTGGCAGCTTAAAGAACCACCCTTCAGGGCTGAAGATGGCTCAGCAGTTAGGAGCATTTACCTTTTACCGTGGACCCAGGTTGGCTTCCCAGTACTCACTTGGTGGCTAACAACCACATGTAACTCCAGGATTCAGTGCCCTCTTCTGGCCTTTTAACGCACTGCACATATATAGTGCACAAACATATGCAGGTAAAACTTCCATACACAGAAAATTAAAAAGGAAGGCAGGGAGGAAGGAAGGAAGGTAGGAAAGAGAGAAGGATAGGCGAGCAGGAAAGCCCTCCTACAAATGGGGGCTCCTGTTTTCACCCTCTCATTAGCAAAACTGAAAATACAGTAAATTTGACTGTGGTTTCCAGAACATATGTTTAAAAAAATTATTTATGAACTTGTGCTCACCGAGTTTTGCAAATGTGAAGGTCAGAAGTAAACTTGTAGAATTCAGTTCTCTCTTTCTACAATGTAAGTTCTGAGAATGGAACTCAGGTTGTCAGGCTTGGTGGCAAGTGCATTAACCCACCAAGACATCTTGCCAGCCCACATGTGATATGTAATGCTTAGTTTTAAAATATTTCCAAAATGTTGCTTGATTTTTCTAATTTTTCAGCAAATTATCTCCAAATTGTTTGAATTCTGGGAAGCATGTGGCTGCAATCTGTGTGTTCTTCTAAACTCAATTTTCTATCTTTTATTTCTTCCATGGCACTTCCTATTTCAGGTCTACTGGCATCTTTAACCCTTCCAGCAGATAATCTAGCTTCCTCTGTGAATGGGACGACTCTGAATGTCTGTGGAGGTATAAGATTAACAGAGGGTTGTGGAAATAGCAAACGTTAAAAGTAAATTTCAGGGGCCACAAACAGCTATTAGACAATTCAGAGTCAAGAACTTCCCAGGAGGGAAGAAACTAAAACCCAAGCAAATGCACGCATTAAAACAAAGCCTGGCTGCAAAGAAGCAAGCTCCCTGGCTCAAGTGCTTGGCTCCATACCCGGAACAAACAAAACTCCAGGATCCAAAGGATTCTAAGGATTCCAGAGAAAGAAAACCAACAAAAAACACTTTAATCCATATGGTATATAGGATAATGAAAAATAATAAGCATCTTTTCATTTATTTGCTATCAGAGGAATGTCTGTTCAGATCTTTTGTCTATTTTCAATTTGAGCTATTTGTGTTTATAATTGATCTGTGTATATTTAAATAGAGTTGTTATGTAGCTCAGGCTGATCTAGACCTAGAATCATCCTGAGTGCCTCACTCAAGCAATCTTCCTGTCTAATCTCCCTTGCCACTGGACAAGGTGGACTAAGTGGGCACTACTGTACTTGGCTACCATGCTGTAGATGCAGGAGAATAATGCATCAGACCCATTTCATCATACAGAGGATAGAAATAGGAATATTCCAATGTAAAGACCAACAAAATGACTTTTTTTTTTAAACTGCTTAAACTTGAACAGTAAACTGTTTGGCTCTACTGTTTAATGCATGCACACTGAGTAAACATGACCATTAGTGCTGTGTGGATCCAATGCTTTGAGCAATGCCAACATGCAAGGAATTTTATCTGCTGTTGCTTATGTCACTGCAGTAAATGTCAATGCAGTAAAAAATGCAAATGATGTTTTCCTATTATGAAAATATCCTGACTTCACATGTTTTCTGGAAAAGGTCTGGGGACCTCTGATGAGGAGCCACGTGGCAAGTCACAGATTATCAGAAATGGGTTAAGTTATAAAAGCTAACTGGTAATGAGCCCAAGCCATAAGCCAAACAGTTTGTAATTAATATAAGCCTCTGAGTAATTATTTTATAAATAGCTGCAGGACCAAGGGTGGGAGAGATTTGTTCAGACTGTGGGGCTGGGTGGGACAGAAAAACTTCCGGCTACACCATACACCATGTCTGGCTCAAAGTGAGTTCCAGGACAGCCAGAGCTACATAGTGAAACTGTCTCAAAAACAAACAAAAAGAAAAAATAAGGAAAAAAGAAAAGAAAAGAAAAGGGGTGAGAATTTAGGAAAAGCAAATCCGGCAACTTTCTTACAGTTGGGAAATTGAGGCAAGAGGATCAGGAATAGCTTGTCTATATAAGGAGACCTTGTACAGAGAGAGAGACAGTATCAGGACAGCTATTCAGGAGACACTGATGTGGGAGTGTCTTTCTGAATGCTGTGAATCTCAATCTTTAAATAAAGGAGCTGTTTTGGCCCATGACAGGCACCATAGAAGTAGGAGGGGAATCAGAATAGGTAGGAAAGGAAGGACGGAGTCAGAGACAGACCGAGCCAGCCGCCAAAGAAGAAGCATGTAAGGAACACAGGTGAGCCACGGGCCACGTGGCAGACAGAATAGAAATGGGTTGATTTAAGGTGTAAGAGCTAGTTAGCAATGTGCCTGAGCCATAGGCCAAACAGCATGAAGTTAATATAAGCGTCTGAATCATTTTGGGGCCTGAGCAGCAGCAGGTGGCTAAGGGGGCTGGGCCTGCAGATCTGTGGGTCTGGGTCTCTGGCCAGACGGGGTCAGGAAACAAGACACTGATCAGAACAAACCTCTAACTATAAACTGGCCCCATTTCCTACACAATGGGTCTGTTTCTCATGTCAGGCCTACCCTACTCCATGTGAGTTTCCATTTCTCTAAGGGCAAAATTCCAAACACTGGCCTATGGAGCTCTTCATTACCAGTCACTTGAAGTTTGAGGATCAGTCACTCTAATATCTCTGTCTCGATGTCTTTTATTTATCAAAGCTCTTTCCTGCATGGAGCATTCACACATGCTCTTCTTTGGTTTGAGTACTCTTTTCTAGCTAATGCTGGTTTTCTTCAGACCTCAGTATTCTAGACAGTCCCTCAGAAAAGCTTGCTCTGGTCTCCTTGTCAAACCTTTATAAGTGCACAATTCCAAGTTAACATTTATTATGATTCTCCTACCAATCAGTAAACTTCACACAGACAGAAGGTACTGGTTTTAGTTCTCAATGTATTCCCACTGCTGAATTAATCCAAGGCCTTTTCATTATTTCATCTATCATCAAACAAACATATTTTATACTTATGTAACAGAGATCTACAACTTGAGTTACAGAGGCTAACTGTCTTTTCATCTTTTCATCCAAATCTAGGCCCAAGATCCTCTCTGCCTCTTGATTTACATAAGGTAGAACCATATCCCATTTAGTGACATTCTCTTTAACATGGCAGCCCACATGGGTCTTCCCAGAACTTGTGAGTTCCTTTGTGTTTCTATGCTATTCAAGTGACTTTTTCATAGACTACACATTATCATTGTATGGTATTTCATGCATGAGTACCTTTTCATTTGCTAAGCATAAACATTTTCAGGCCTCCTAAAGGGTAATTACAGTTTAATTTGCTCTTGTAGTGGGCACATCTGCTGAAGGAATTTACAAGGAACTTTCCATAAACTGAAATGAGGATTCGGCCCACAGTATACCACCAAACTTGGGAATTAATTGACAGTTCTTTGGAGAATACCTTAATATGTTGTACTATTTCTCTGAAAAACCATAATTACCCCCGTTAGCAGACAGTTCAAAACAAGTGTGATAGAAAAATATTAAATCATACATTATTTTATATTTCTGGAAATATTTGTAATAGTTTATAAAGTTTATAAATAGTTTCTCAGAAATCTGCCTGCCTCTGCCTCCCGAGTGCTGGATTCAATGAGTACCACACCACCTCCCAGAGTCTTGTCCCCTGAGGCAAGGGAAAAATATTTATATTTGTAGTAAACTAATTTCTAATGAAACTATAGCAACAAGGCAAGAAAACTTCTACAGTCATGCCAGTTACTCCCTTGACTACCACTTGCCACAAATTTAATTATGTTTAAATTACATGTGCATTGTTTTGGAGGTAGGCCAGCACACATGTGGCAGTGCTTGTAGTGGTCAAAGGACAACATGAAAGAGATCTCTGTACACCATGTTGGTTCCAGGGATCTAACTCAAGTAGTCAGGTTCAGCATGTGCTTAGACAAGTTTCTAACCATTTTTTTAAAGATGTTATTTATTTATCTCATGTTTATGAAAGCTCTATCTGCATATCAGTAGAAGGCATCAGATCGCATCTAGATGATTGTGAGCTACCTTGTGGTTGCTGAGACTTGAACTCAGTACTCTTGGAGAAGCAGCCCCTGCACTTAACCGCTGAGCCATCTCTCCAGCCTGTTTCTATTTTTGGAGATAGGTTCTCACATCAACCCAGCCTGGAACTTCCCTATGTGGGTAAGAATGACCCTGAACTTCTAACCCTCCTGTCTCTCTGAGAGTAGTACTGGGATGTGCATAATCTGTTTTTAAGTGATGCTAAGGACCAAACATATTGTCTAGTGCATGCCAGGCAAACATTCTCCTGGATTCACCCTGAGAACTTCTGAGACAGTCTTACAGTGCAGGCCTGGTTGATCTGGTCTTGTACTCATTATGTAGCCAAGAAGACTTTGAATTCACGATAATTCCCGTTTCAGCCTCCTAAGTATTGTGATCAGAGGAGTGTGCTACTATGCCTAGCTCAAGGTTCTAGCAAAATATTACTTTTTTCTTCAAAATAAAAGAGTAAATTGTAGTTCCAAATATCTTGAGTCTTATTGAAAATTCCAAGAGCCTTAGAAAACAAAGTTGACAAACAATATTGAAATTCAGGCTATATGTGTCACCTATTTCAAATGCAAGAATTTATTTTATAAATTTTATTACTCATGATTTTTTTACTTTACTGATATAAAAATGAAGTTTTCACTTTTTTAAACTTTCCAATTATATATATATATATATGTATATATATATATATATACACACATCTATATAATATATACTTTTTTTTGTTTGGGGGTTTTGACTTTTTGTTTGTTTCTTGGTTTTGAGACAGGGTTTCACTCTGTAGCTCAGGCTGGCCACTAACTAAATATGTAGCCCAGGTTGGCCTGGAAGCAATCTTCTGCCTTAGCTTCCTAAATACTATGACTACAGATGTGAGCCACACATCCAGCTTTATATATTAGCCTACAAATGAATCATATTTTTTTCTTTTATAAAACATTAATTGGGGAGAGGGGTTCGTATATTCCACAGCTCACTCGTAGATGGCAGAGAATTTGTAACAATCAGTTCTCCCCTCCCACAGTGTGGGTAGAGGCTGGCACAGCCTTAGTGACTTGCACCTACTATCTACTGAGCTCCTGACTTTCACAATGGTGTCATTCCCCCCCTCCCTCCTTCTCTTACTGTTGCTAAGCAGCAAAAGCCTTGTTAAATAAAGACTTATTATTGCTATACACTCACGGTCTCCAGAATAGAATTTGTTCTCTATTAATAAGGTTTTTGTTTTTGTTTTTAGCAGAAAGGAAATTGGCTTTCTATAAAAACATAAATATAAAAGGGAAAGGAATGAGATGACAGGGTGAGAGGGGAACCTTCATTCAGAATGTAAAATAAATGGACAAATTTAATTAATAAAAATACATTTATAAATATAAAATTCAGTTTTGAAATAGCAAGGCTAATGCAAGTGGGATGTTATCAATAGAACTATATCATATTTCTAATTTAGAATATGATAAATCACTCCTGATAGGATAAACTGGTAGATTATTGAGTCTGCTCTGAGAAAAAGGAAATATGGATATAACAGGATAAGGGTAGATTATTAAATCTAACAATTACTAGTTTTAAATGATTTACATTGGATTAGATTTTTTGTATATTGTATACAAATTGTGTATATTGATGCAAAGTTGAGATTAATTTTGTTACTTGATGTAGGATATCTTTCTGTATGCTGTGACTATCACTGCTTAATAAGGAATTGTTTTGGCCTATGGCAGGCATCTTAGAAGCAGGTGGGAAATCCAAGCATAGATAAAGAGGAAGAAGGGCAGAGTCAGAAGAGATGCTATCCAGCTGCCCATAAAAGTACATGGTCAGAATGGCAAGACAGATTAATAAATATGGGTTGAATTAAGATTCAGAAGCTAGCAAGCAATAAGCCTGAGCCATAGGTCAAATAGTTTGTAATTAATATAAGTCTTTGTGTAATTATTTGGGACCAAGCAGGGCTGTGGGTCCCAAACCATGGGGCTAGGCTGGGCCAGAAACTTCATGCTACAGTTACTGTACCTATATTTCTACACTTGTTCAAGGTATTATACCTATATAGTTCATCTTTAATCCTTGAAAGTTATTATTACCAAATAATTGGGATATAAAGAAGTGCCAAGTTAGTAGTGGACATCACCATCAAACTTACAGTCATATTAGATATGTTTTCAAGGTCAAACAGATACATTTTAGATAGACAGGTCATCTTCAAACACTTCAGGGATCTACAGAATATGGTACTTAAGGTATTTTAATACCATGGATTCTTTTTATGACAGTGACACGCCTGTTCCTGGCAGCCCCAGTCTACTTCAGGGAAGATGATGGGCATTGAAGAAACTCCATATGGAGTTGACTTTCTTTGTGACAAAAGTTAGCCATTATACAAGAAAGTGCACTTGCCTCAGCTGCTGACAGTATGATGTCCAAAGTGGGACTAGCTGGACACAAAAGAAAAGACTGCTGAACCTTGCCAGGACAAGGTAGTAAGTTCCTTAAGAAAATCCTCTTCACAGATAAGTCTGTCAGACATGTTAGGCCTGGAGGCTGAAGATGGATGGCCCAAGACTTCAGAGGAACCTCGGGTGACTGTCTAGTCAGGCAGCTCTATCATTTTTTACATTTTCTGGAAGTCACTTTTTTGCACTTCCTATTTACTTAGTTATTATTTTCTTTTCAGATCTCTGAGGAGTTGAAGATTAGTTATAGTTAAAATTTTTCTAGTTACAGTTTCAGAAAAGAAATTTACTAAGAGGTGTAAAGTGTGTAAGTTTGAGAAACATCAAAAGACAGTTTTCAGTTAGTAATACAAGTTAGATAGAAAGTGAATTAAGTATAATCCTTTGGACTCACCAAAATAGGATAAATAATGGAATCTTTTTGAATTTGTCAGTTGTTAATGGACTGGGCATTATTGAATTATTTATTGCTCGTATATACTGTATACAGTTATAGTACCTATTGTATATAGTTTTCTTATATTAGTTATAACCTTTTTTTATTTTTGAAATAATTTTCTTAAAAGCCAGGCAGTAGTGGCGCACACCATTAGTCCCAGTACTTGAGAGGCAGAGGCAGGAGGATCTCTGTAAGTTTGAGGCCAGCTTGATCGGCAAAGCAAGTTCCAGGACAGCCAGGACTGTTACACAGTAAACCCTGTCTCAAAATAAAACAAAAACAAAAAGAAAAAGCTGGAGAGATGGGCTCTGTCCTCTGATATTCCAGACTATTTTTTAATTAAGCATACAGTATATCACCACACACTTCTATAGATCTTACATTTGGAAGTCTGTGGAAAGAGGACTGCCCCAGTTAAAGGACATTGTAGGCTATGTGGATTAGCCTAGACTACAGAGTGACAATCTTAAAAAGAGAGAGAGAGCTTAGTGAACCATACCTATAATCCCCTGTATTAAGGAAATGAGGCAAGAGAGTTTCATCAAGATGGAAACCAACCTGTCCTACATAGTCAGTTACACGCCAGCTAGGGCTACATAGCAAGATCCTATTTTAAAAACAGCAGTGGAGTAGGGTGGGGGGTGATGGCAAACCAATGGAAGCTAGAGAGATGGCTCAGCTGTTAAGAGAGCTGCTCATCTAGAGGACCCAGGTTTGATTGCCATCACCCTCATAGAAGCTTACAACTATCTGTGACCCCAGTTGCAGGAGATCTGATGCCCTTTTCTGGGAATTGCATAAATGTAGTACACAAATGTACATGCAGGCAAAATACTCATACTTGTTAAAAATAAAACATTTTTTAATTAAAAAAAAAAGAAGAAGAAAATAAACCACCGAGAGAAAAGCTGGTCATGGTAGCTTGTGACCTAGCTTTTGGGAAGTCAGGAGAATCAGGATCAAGATTACCCAGACTGCCTTATATAAGGCCCTCAATCAAACCTCCAAAACAACAACAAATTCTAACAAGAAATGGGAATTCTCTTTAGTATAAATCACAAAGCTAAATGATTTTGTGTTAGTCTCTATCCACCATGGTTAACGGCTTACAAAAGAAACACACAATAGGGGTAGGCTTACATAGTACATGAAACAAAAACTAGTAAATTAAATATCAGATACCCTAATTAAACTACTTACTTTGTTTCCAACGGTAGGCATATTTCTCCTTCCATGAGAAGGGAGATTAATTATAATATCCTAAAATATTTATTAAAGACATGTTTCTAGGGGTTCTATATGCAAAGTACTTGTTATCCAAAAATGAAAACATTCACAGTTTTTTTGTTTGTTCTTTTGAGATAAACTTGAACTCACTAGTAGTAGAGATTGGCCTTAAACTGATGCTCTCCAGTGCTGGGATTATAGGATTGCTGGAGGTTTGTTTGCTTTTTAAAAGACTGCAGTCCAAGGTTGCTGTGGAATTCATTATACATCCTAAATTAAACTCCAGGTAATCTTCCTGTCTCAGTTTCCAAAGTCTGGGATTTACAGGCCTGATTGCAGGTTTAAAAATTCCACAAATATTTGTAGCAAAATGTAGGCACAACCAATGGAAAACTAACAAACACTCCAACAATCACAACATTAAATAACTGCCACAGGCCCTCCAAATTACGCTTTTGTTTAAGTCAACAACAGCTCTTTCCTGCCTCAAAGCTATCCCTCTAGCATCAGAGAAGACAGAGGAATGATTTCTGACTTCTCCCTTTTGGATCCCTAGCCGGGATCCACCTGCTTAGTAGTGAGTGTCAAGGAGATTAGAAATGGTTAAACGCGACCAGCTGCAGAAAGCAATGAACATCCCTGACAACCCACAGCTGAGCAAGCAAGGGCTGTTTAAGCAAGGGCTGTTTATTCACCAACGCGTTCCTTTTGGGGCTGTCGGCAAGCCCTAGAAGGTTCTTGGACAGGCAGAGTGCTCCCCACGGTCACACACACACACACACACACACACACACACACACACACACACACACACACACACGGGCACCGGTGAGAACAGACACACAAAACACACACACAGACGCACACTGGCAATGGTGAGAACGGGGACACACACACACAGGCACTGGTGAGAACGGACACACGGGCGCACAAACACGCACCAGTGAGAACGGGGACACACACACACAAACACGCACCAGTGAGAACGGGGACACACACACACATACAGGCACCGGTGAGCACGGAGACACACACACAGGCACGGGTGAAAACGGACATACACAGACGCACAGAGGCATTGGTGAAAATACACACACATGCACCGGTGATGACGGACACACGGACACACACTGAGGCACCGGTGAGAATGGTCGGCTAACCCACCCACACAAGTCACCCGGTCCCTCCCCGCTGATGGGCTCTGACGCGGCCGAAGCTGACCCGACCTCGGGCCGCCGCTTGCCAGACCCGGCCCAGAAACCGGCCCTGCAGGCCCCCTCCCCTCACCTGGCTCTGTCCCACCTGAGCGCGAGAGCCGAGGGGGCAAAACGCGGAGAAGGGGCGCTGACCTGGTTGCTACTGACAGCGGAGCGCCACATGCTGCCGCTTCCCGGACAGCGGCCCGAAGGACATTTGTTCCCCCTGGAGGAAGGAGACGGGAGGGCGCCGGCCCGGCGGCGGCGGCGGGCGCGGCGGCGGGGGTCCCGGCGGGCTGTGCAGCCTCTAGCAGGGACGGTCCGAGGACTACATCTCCCAGGCTGCTCCGAGCCGCCCCTGCGTCGTGACCCCGGCGCACACGGAGGCGGTGACTCTTACCTCACAGAGGTAGCTCCTCCGCCGGCAGCAGCTCGGCGCCCCGGCGGTCCATGGACCGGAACCCCGGACGGACCGGCAGGAACCCGGGCCCCGACCGCCGCCTCCCGGCCCCAGGCTCCTCCTCCTCGCTCCCCGCCGCCCTCTGCGGAAGCCCGGGGGCCGCGCACCACCGCCGCGGGCCTCTGGGAGCCGCGCCGGGAGGCTGTGTGGCGGGGTTGCGGACGCCGCGGGACTGAGGCCTACTCCGCCGCCTCTCAGTGCCATTGTCCCCGGGCCTGGCCCTGAGCGGGGCTGCGGACGAGAGCCGAGCTCGCGGGCTCCGCGGAAGATGCCGGACCAAGCCCTTCAACAGATGCTGGACAGGTAGGAGCCGCGGTGGGCTGGGAACCGCCGGCCTCCGTCCCGGGCCTGCCCATGCCGGCCTCGAGGCCCCGAGAGCGCGGATCCTGGCGTCCGCCGAGAGTTCCACCGCCCCAGGGTCAGAAGAGGGGCTCCGAGTTTGGAGATGGAGCGACCTGGGTCGTAGACTTAGAAACTTAATTAAAGGAGTGAGATCTTCGGCCGAAAGCCTGTTTTTGAGGTGAAGGGGCGCTACTGGGAACCCATAGAATTAGTTTCTTTTTCCCACCCCCACCCCCCGACTATGTTGTAAAGAGTTTGGCAGCGATGTCACCGGGAAGAACCAGATTGTCTCCCTTGAGAGTGATCCCTTGCACTTGTAAGCCTTGCAAGGATAGGCTTTCGTTTCTCCTTCTAGCCCACACCCCATTCCCACCCCACGCCGTAAGGTCAGAATATCCACAAGGGTGCCTTAACGGTCACACTGGAGTAGAGGTTATGGAAGGCAGCCACATGCATGCAACATTGAACACGTAACACACTTGACGATCGTTGAGTTTCCAGAAGCGTTTTGGCTTGTACTGGGACCAGATGCCCATCCCTGGGGGTCTCCAGCCAGTAGAAACTCTTTAGGAAGTCAACTGCACCGCCCTCTGCTGCTTAAATTTCAGCCAGTGAGGTTTTGGAGACTAAATCCACTTTTTCTCCTAGGCAGCTTCTTGCTGTTCTTTCTGACCAGTTCAAACTAATTCATAATGTTTGTGGTGGCTGCAACTCTCAAGTAGACTAAGTGGCCTCCCTGTTCAGCAGGTGGTGCTCTTTATGCAGAGTTAAGATACAACTATGTAAGTTGTTAAATGATATTCTAACCATTAACTGCCGGCAGAGAAGGCAAGAAATTACTCATATTTTATCCCAAATTCTAGGACAGGACTTGGTACGTAGGTGTTCTGTTGTTAGAACTAATGAACTTGTTGCTTTCTCCTTATGTTTTGGAGTCAGGTGGCTTATCAAATTTTCCTTTGGTTAGAGTTTATCATCCTTGACTAGGTGTGGCCCAGAGAGATTACTGCCTGCCACATCCATCCCTGTTAGATGAGATTCCAGAGGTATTGCATAGTTGTTGGCTCTGGTGGCATTCCACTTACACTTTAATATGGTGACTTTTAGGTAAATCCTACATCGAGTTGTCCTGGCTTTTTATAGATTCTCATAAAAACCAGTGAGTGCTAGTGAAAAATTTACAGAAATGTGGAAATTCCAGCTGTCCTTTGCGGAAATGTTTATATAAAACTCATTTTGCTCATTTTACACTCCGTTACCCTTGTTCATCCCCCTCCACTACTGAACATTTTCCTCCCAAGCCCCCTCCTGTTTTCATATCTCTATGTGTGTTCTACTGAATTTAGTTAGGATTGATTGCATAACCGTCTAAGATTTTTACATGAGAATGGGCAAGTTATCAGTGGCTACATCACTAAATTTACTCCCTCCTCCTCCAGCAGCCCTTGTCCAGAGTTCCCGGGGTGGGCATGTGACTTCATGAATCCCTCCTCCGTCCATGGTGCAATGTTGTTAGTCCCCGTCTTGTGCAGGTCTTATACAGGTGAGCACAGCTACTCGTGGCTCAGGAGTAAAAGGCCAGAAGACTGGACTTTACAACACTCCCCTCTCGTATTCCAGTTCTTAAATTTTATCTGCCCCTCTCCGATTTTTTTTTTTTTTTTTTTTTAGAAAACTTGAAAATTTATCATCAAATACTACATAGAACAAACCTATGCTTATAAAGCTCACTATACATTCAACTATCCCTGCTTTCACCATACTCAATTTATACAGTGCTAGGATTGAAGCCACAGCTTCATAATGGTAAGCACTGTACCAATGAACCACATTCCTCCCTTAGTTAGTACTGATAATTATTCTGATATATGTAGCCATACTTAGCTACATATGTGTTCTGTCCTCAGTAACTTAAGAGAATAAAGGAAGTTTTAGATATTATGCCCACATTTTGTTGCCAAAATTTATATCCAGCTTGAAAGGAAACAAACTTAAATTACTTGTTTGTTAATTATGTACTTATACTAATAACATCTCAGCTACCCTATTTGCTCATATATTTAGCAGTTGTAGATTTATGTAGAAATGTTAGTCATCCTGTGAATATCCACAATAATGAATTAATTGAATTGTACCTGTAAAATGGTTAAAGTAATGTTTATGATTTGGATATTTTGCCATGGTAACTTTTTTTAATGAAGCAGAATTGAAAATTTTATTAAAATTTTTAATATTGGCTTCAGCATGAGGATTAAGAGTAAAAAGGAGAGCTGGGCAATGTTGTCGAAAACCTTTAATCCCAGCACTTGGGAGGCAGAGGCAGGGGAATCTCTGAGTTCAAGGTCAGCCTGGCCTACAGAGCAAGTTCCAGGACAGCCAGGGCTACACAGAAACCCTGTCTCAGAGTGGGAGGAAGGAGAAATATTTAAAAGAAGTATATTTGAGAGTACGGATGTGGGATTTTCAGAATCCCAGAGACTAAGTTGTATCCAAGTATGGGCAAGAAGTCCTACAAGGTAGAGTTGCCCATAGTTAAAAACAAATTTACTTTGCGTATGTGGAGGTCAGAGGTTGGCTGGCTCCCTTTCACAACATGTGTTCCAGATACCAAGGTCAGTCAGGTGGTCAGGCTTGCAGCAGGTTTTTTTACCCATTGAAGCATCTCGCCAGTTTTTCCAATTATAATTGAAAGTTTTTACTTGAAGTGCATATGGAAGTCCTGGAAATACATCCATTTGTAGTGCCTGACTGTACAGTCAGCCTTTCCCACTGCATATTAAGACATTTGTTCTAGTAGAAACCAGTTGTCTAAGTGAAAAGCACAGTAAATAACAAGCTTTAATTAGAAATTGTTCTGAACCACTTACACAAACTTTGGTGGAGGAAAGGGGGCTTGTCTGTGCATTAAATCAGTATAAAATTCGTATGGAGAGCTGGGGGTGTGGCTCAATAGGGAGAGGTTTGCCAAATATGCACAAAGCCCAGATTCATCCCCAACCTAAGTGTGGTAGAGGCAGGCAGATCAAAAGTTCAACGTTATTCTCAACTGTATTTAAGCTAACCTAGACTACACAAGAATCTTTCTCCAGGAGAGAGAGGGGGGAAAGGGAGGAATTAGGAATCCAATATAATTATGCAAGAAAAATTAGACTTCATAAAGTGCCCTTAAAAGTGTTTAGTGCCTAGGCTTTGTGCTACATCCCTCTAATCCTACACCGGAGAGACAGAGATAGGCCTCATCCTCATAAAGAGACCTTGCCTCAAAAGAAAGAAAGAAAAAGGTTTTAGTTTAGAGGTGTTAGTTTTAGAGACTGGGTCCTGCTGTACTGCTCAGGTAGCCCCCAACTTCTTGGGCTTGTCTAACTACCCAGGTTGCTAAACTGCACACATTTACCACTGTGTCCAGTCAAAAAAAAAAAAGTGATTTAATTAGCTACTCAATAGAGTTATCTGTTTAGTTATAGTACTCATTCCGATACTGTGAAGCTTTGTGTTGAGTTGGATTTTGCACTTTCACTATTAAATACACTTGTCTATCACCAAAGGGGGTGGGATGGGGTGTTCATGACAAAACTAGGAAAACGGGGCCTGTTACCTGCATTCAATCCTTCCTCGTTCCCTAATACTTACCCTTCCCTTTTCTCTTCTGTATGCTCTACTATACCCACATTTCTTTACATATATATGGACTTATAGCTCGAGATAAAGGAAGCAAGAAAGTGGGGCACTCAGCTTTCAGGCCTTGTTCAATTGGGTGCTTCAGTGTATGGGATTTCTCTCTTACTTTATAGAGATCCCTTCTCTAAAGTTCCTTTCCTTGGTTTCAATTACTTAAGGTTAACAGCATTTATTATAGTCTAGGACACCTTAAAGAGTATTTAAGCTGAAGGCAGGCATAGAGTTGAGAGAAGCTAAGCCAAGGGAAGCGAGGCTGAGGAAGCTGGAAGACAGCTGGGTAAGATCTGACTGTGGTGTTTATTCTCTCTAATATCTCCAACTTCTTCAGAGATCTATCCCTGAGTCTCATTTATTCATGCAACAATAGATTCTTTATAATTGTAAAAATAGTCTAACAAACATAATAGGCTTGAATTTTCCATATTTTAAATATAATACAGAAGAAGAGAAGTAATTCTACCTGTGATATTGGAAACATGTAGATTCAGATTTATCATATTACCATCCAAAGCCATTTATCCCTATAGGTAGTCAGAAGTTTCTTTGTCTTGCCCAGCCAGCCACTTAGTCCCAAATAATCACACAAAGGCTTATATTAATTATAAACTCTTTGGCCTATAGCTCATGCTTGTTACTTGCTAGCTCCTAAGTTAGCCTGTTATTTCTATCTGTACTTGTCCATGTGACTTGGTACCTTTTCTCATTGACTCATTCTCATCTTGCTTCCTGTGTCAGGCTGGTGGATGCTCTATGCTGTTCCATTTCCCAGGAATCTAGTCTGGTTGCCCTGCCTCTACTTCCTGTCTAGCTTCTGAACAGTCAGCATTTTATTAAATCAATATTTACAGTGTACTAGAGCATAGTCCCATAGCAGCTATGTTCTTTGTGCCTTTTCATTACATCTCCCCACTGAACTCTCAGGGTCCTGTGAGTTTGCCAATAATTTACAACCCTCCCTGTTTTGTTTGTTTGTTTGTTTTTGTTTTGCTTGTTGGTTCTTGGGGAGCCCTGCCACCCAGCTTCCAGATAAATACATAGAGTCTTATTCTTCCTTAAAAATTCCCCAGCCTTAGCTTGACCTATTTCTACCCTGCTTTTTAAACTTTACTTATCCTGTTTACCATTGGCCTCTGAGCGTTTACCTTCTATTCTGTATACCTTTCTTCATCTCTTACTGTGTCACTGGGTGGCTGCCCTGGGTTCCCTCTCCTTTTTTATTTATTCCCTTTGCCTGCTGGCCCTGCCTATCATTTCTCCTGCCTTGCTATTGGCCATTCGGCTCTTAATTAAACCTATTAGATATTTTAAACAGGTACAGTAACACAGAGTTAAACAGATGCAACATAAAAGAATGCAACACATCTCTGCATTATTAAACAAGTAGTCTGAAGCATAAACAAATGTAAGACATGTTTAACAAATATTCTATAATACCTCTCCTCTGTCTTTGAGGTGGTGTTGCTGTGTTGAATTCAGAATTTTTCTTCCTTTGCCTCTTTAGTGCTGGCTCTGTAGGTAGGTGCTCAACATCTTGTACTTTTTAAAGTTGTTAATGTCAAGTGGGGCACGATGGTCTGAGCCTGTAATCCTAGCACTTGGGATGTTTGAGACAGGATTAGAAATTGAAAGCCAGTCGTGGCCATGTGAAGCACTGTCTCCAAATAATAACAAAACAAAAAACAGAAAAAGTTGTAATATTCATTTCTTTTCCTATAGTCATACTTTACCATGAGGAGAAACAGGTGAGCTTTTAAAATATTTTTTCCTCAGTTGAAAGTTGAGTGTTCTGGGAATATGGCTCAGAACATTCTGCCCACTGTATTGAAAGGTGACAGAACTATATATGAAATCATATTATTTTTATTTTTTATGCTTTATTTTTCTAAGTTCATGAGGTCTCATAAAACCAAAAATACTTAAACTGTTTCAGTACTCTAGTTTGCTAGTCATGGAGAATTAATAGAAAGATGAATAAGGGAAAAGATGGATAAAAACAAAATTCAGAAAATAAATTTTGTAGTGGAAGATTTTTAAAAGAGAAGAAATGCCCTGCTGGGGATAGAGTGGGCTCTGTATTCTTTTATAAGACACAAGTTCTACAAGACCACATAGTAATTCTATCCCATTAGCTAAGTGCTTCACGTGCAGGAGGCCGGAACCCTGGAGGTAAACCTTTCTCTCTTAATCTACAGAAGTTGCTGGGTATGTTTTGCCACTGATGAAGACGATAGAACAGCTGAATGGGTGAGACCATGCAGATGCCGAGGATCAACTAAGTGGGTTCACCAAGCCTGTCTACAACGCTGGGTGGATGAAAAGCAAAGAGGAAACAGTACAGCTAGAGTGGCGTGTCCTCAGTGCAATGCTGAGTACCTAATAGTTTTTCCAAAGTTGGGTAAGGACTGTTTTAAGAACAACACACATTTTTGTGTATGTGTGTATATATATATAACCTATGTTATTATTTGTTACAAGCTTTTTGGTTTTTGTTTGTTTGGTTTTTGTTTATTTGTGGTTTTTGTTTGTTTGGTTTTTGTTTATTTGTGGTTTTTGTTTTGTTTTGAGGGGAAGAGATGGGGATGATTGCATATGTTTGCTTTTTTGTGAATTTCAATATTTTCCCTCTCTAGATTTCAAAGGTTTATTTTGGTAGCAGTTTACAATATCCTTAAGTCCCTGGCTTGCCTATTGTGTATATGTTTTTATTTGAGGAAAAAGGATTTCTAGCACTCAGGAAACGGGTAGACAGTCTCCCTGAGTTCAAGACCAGGCTGATTTACAAACAAGTTCTAGGACATGCAAGGTTGTAACAGAGAAACCCTATTTCAAACCACCTCACCCATCCATCCTCACCCCCACCCCCAAAAAAAGAAAGAAAAAGACTTTCATGCTTAACTATGGATATAACTGAACAAGAGAGTCATGATACAAAGCTGGACTCAGAGCTAGAGACAGAACTTAGTAAAGTGTTTGCCTGGCAGGCTTAGGGACCCAAATTTAATTCTCAGGACATGGAACCGTGTGCTAGAGAATCAGAAACAGGATTGTCCCTGACTGGGGCTCATTGTCCAGTTAGTCAGTGTTAATTTATCAGGCCAGTGAGAGACCCTGTCTTTGATGAAGTGGGAAGTGTTTTTGAGGATTACATCCGAGATTGCACACCCATTAAAAGAGGAGGAGTAGACTTAAAGAGCTTCATTCTTTGGTTTAAAAGGAAAAAAAAAAACAGTGGTGAGTGTTCTAATATTCCTTAATTCTTCTATTAAGAAACAGAAGTAAGAAAATGAATTAGTAGTGCTAGGCACTGATCTTGGGATCTTTCCCATCCTGGGCAGCTGCTCTGCCACTGAACCAATAAAGTTAAATTTATTTTGAGGATCTAGTTTATATTATTATATTTCAGGAAAACTACCCTTTTTTCTGGGAATTACTGGACATAAAAAAATAACCAGAAGTCTTTGAAAATGGGACTAATCTGGAAAAAAGTATAATCCTTTTCATTTATAGCCGTATGTTTCTGAGCTTGTATCATTCTTGCTTGGAATTTATGTCTTACTGTTCTTAAAAACATTTTTAATATTTCCTTTACCTATAACTAAGAGTATGGAGGAGACCCAGCTTGGTTTATGGGGCAGTCCAAAGAAAAGAAAGATTTGGGAAGAGAGTGGATATCATGAACAAAATTAGAAATTATTAAATGCATTGTTCTTGGTGGATGCTATGCATACTATAGAAATGTAGATAATGAAGTGCTTTTCTAATACAAGAAAATAAGGTGGGTGTAGAAAATGTCTGCTTGTTTTCATGTGTGAGTGGATGACAGTTTTGCGTGGCAGACAAGTAATATAGTGAAGAAAATGAGTTCAAGGCCACCTTACATGGGACATTAAGGACTGCCCTAAGTTATACAGTTAGACTGTCACAAAAGAATAAAATAACCTAAGGTGTTTTCATTGTACGCTCAAAACAATATTGTAAAGCATCAGTAGGATATCTAAGAGTTCAAGGCCAGCCTGGTCTACATAATGAGTTCCGGGACAGCCTTCATGGCTATGCAGTGAGATTGGTCATTTAAAATAGGTAGGTGGAGAGATAACTTAGTGATCGGGTATGGTGGCTGCTCAGGAGCTGAGCAGAACCTGAGTTTGGATACCAGAACCCATACTGTACAATTCACAGCCACTTTTAAGTAGAGCTCCAGAGGATTTGATTCCCTCCTCTGACCTCTTCAGGCACCCATACTCATTACACACAACACACATAAATAAAAAATAAGTCTTTAAAAATCATTCAGCCTTAGGATGGAAGTACAAGATTTACAGGTGTTGTACAACACCCAGTCTACCCTGAATCTGAATCTCAGCTATAGCAAAGTTGTGTTTACACTCTCTTGAAACAAAGCTGATTACTTCTTTTTGAATAGCTTTTACTTGTCACCCAAATTTGAAATGCAAAAACCTGAATTTGCCCAAAATATTAGGATAATTTCTGTCCTTATCAAATTCTGCTAAGTAAGAGAATTCACAATAAAACTTTTTACAGGCTTCTCTAATGCCTTTTGAATTATTAGATTTCTAAAAGTTGTTTATTCAAAGCTTCAATTGCCATTCATTGTGTAAATATAATAGTGTTGAAAGTGTATGTGGTCAGGCCCACCAAGCCATTGAAAATCCAGTTATATGAACTGGGGAATTTGAGATGTAGTTTAGTGATGAAACACTTACTTAGCATGCATGAAGCCCTGGGTTTAATCATCAGTCAATGTCAAAAAACCAGTATTTTTTTTTTAAAATAGTGAAACTTTATGCCATAGTTAATTTGTTTATGTTTACGTATTGAGCATTTGTTATATTTTCTCTTTCCTGTTGAGATGAGAGTTTTCAAGGGCTAGGATTTTTGTTTCTTCCCACCCTCCATAGCTCTTTGTGTCGTAATCTGGTGCTGTATTCCTAAAATTACAGACCTAGGTCATGAGGCAACTGCACCAAGTTTCCTGATTGGCACACTCACTTAGGGATTAACATCCAGAGGATTTGATGACTGTTTGAATTTTTTTTATGTTCTTTTTATTTTTTGTGTGCATTCATGTTTTGCTTGCATGTGTATCTGTGTGAGGGTATCAGATCCCCTGGAACTGTAGTTACAAACAGTTTTAAGTGGCATGTGTGTACTGGGAATTGAACTAGGGTCCTCTGGAAGAGCAGCCAGTGCTCTTAACCTTTGAGCCACCTCTCCAGCCCCTCAGTAATTGTTTTTTAACAAAATCCTTGCTTAGATGATCTTTAACTCATAGAAAAATCTCCTATGGCTAGCACTTTATCATAATGATGTGCTTAATATTAAGATCTGTCCTTCCTTCCAAATATTAAAACTAATCTTGAACTAGTCTGTCTGGAAGTAATGAAATACTTGGGCAAAGTAAAATTGAGATAAAAGCCAAGACGAGTTTTATCTGAAAAATCTAGAATAAGTAATTGAGCCCGTTCCTTAATTTTATCAAGCATATATTTTATATATAATCCAAGGGACAGACACAAAATTTCCAAAAGAAAAATAAGAATTGTGGGGTTTTGTATTCATGCTGGGTAATTCCTTGAGAAAGTTTATATATTTTGGTATGATTTTCTGTAGCCTATTGGAGAAAACAGTTCAGACATCTAGGTTTCATTCAGTATCCAATAAATAAAAATAATTGTGGGCTTCCTTTTAGGAATTATATTTTCATCTAAGTACGTATGACTTTTATTTGAATAATATACTTCAGGAGTTCTAATTACTATACATACCTCAAGAGAGAATTCAGTTAAACAAATACCTGAGAACCATGGGAATTTGGAGTACATCAATAAGTAAAATCAGAACTGTTCTCTTTTGGAGCTTGTGTATGTCTAAAGACATATATAAATAAATATTTTAGACTTTGTATCTGACCATTTTTCAGTAAAACTTTAATCACAAAAATAGACAGCTGATTTAGCTATGGAGCTGTGGTTTGCCAACCATTGTTCTAGTAAATGGAAACAGATTTGACTTTGCTTGTATGATATGTGAGGAAGATGCTTTAAGAAAAGGAGATAAAACAAAGAAAGTAGAAAATGTGATGTGGTGTAGATTGGCAGAGAGAACTTTATGAAAGCAAAGAAATCAGCGAAGGAAACTGAAAAGCTGTGTTCTGGAAACAAAAAAAACCAACCATACCTTGGAAAGGAAATAAGTCATATGTAGCCAATAGAACAAGAGATTAGACCACTGCATTTAGATATATGGAAGGTGTTAGTGATACCTGTGAACAGTTTGGGTAAAATAGATTTGGGAAAATTAGACAAAAATTTTGAGTATTTTATCAGAGAAAGCAAGGAAATGGAGTAGTAGGATGGGAAGGATCAAAAGATTCTAGAATGCTGGTGCACACCTTTAGTCCCAGCACTGGGAGGTGAGGCAGGTGAATCTTTGTGAGTTCAAGGCCAACTCAGTCTACATAGTGAGTGAGTTCCAGGCCAGCCTGGGCTACATAGTAAAGCCCTATCTCAAAAATAATAAAAAGATTTTAGGAAGTTGGTGAAAAGATTCAACAGATAAGGACACTTGCCCAAGCCTTCCAATCTGAGTTTGGTCCTTGGACCCCTGTGGTAGGAGAGAACCAGGTCCTGAAAGTGTCCTCTGGCTTCCTCAAAGCACCTACCCACATTCTGAATATACACGCATCCTAATAAAAAACATTTAAGTTTATTCCTAAGATAATTAATGTTTGTCTGATAGAAGCAAGCATCAAGTAGGAGAAGTAATGGAGGAGAATAGAAGAAGAGCTGCCTGAGCTATGTGAGTTAGTGAGGAGATAGCATGTGGTTACAAGGGATGATTGGCTTCCAGTCAGGACATGCAGCGGAGAGTCTGTAGATCTTGTGGCTTTAGTTTTCTCTACACATTTATCGGTCATAAGAAAACTTAAATACTATGTACCCATGGATTCTGGCTTCCAGTGCTGCCATGTATGGAATCTTTCCTTCACAGTGTTGTCTCTCTCTTTACAGTGGCCAGCCCTAGAAGTCAGTGGGGAGTTTTGATCAGGGGCTTTATAAGATTTTTTTTTCCTTGTATGTTTAATTATTCTGTTGCTGAATTACTACATTAATTTCTTTGTACAATAATGGTAACTGCTTTTTGTTTAACATTCTAGGCCCCAAGAAAGCAAAGAGTTTATTCATTTCTAAGAAAACGTATAAGTTTGTATATAGAGGTATTCAACAAATAGAATACTTAGCAAACAAGTTATATTTATCTTTGGTTGAATGCAGTGGTTCTGTTCTCTGGTTTTGTTTTGAACAAATCTAAGACCTTTCCATTTCTCTGGAAAATTTTAGAGGTAAATTAAATTGAACTTAACAGAAAGTAAAATACCTCCCAAATACTAAGCATATAATTAATAATTGGCACATGTAGCTATTGGAATACCATAAACACAGAATCATTTTAAAAAACTTGTTAGAGAATAATTTTCAACTAAATATAGTATATTTAAAATCAAGTAAAATAAATTGACTTGTATAGCTATAAGAAAATACCCCTAGGAGCTAAAGAGATAACTCACTGGTTAAAAGCACTTGTTCTTGCAGAGGACTGGGGTTCAATTCCCAGCACCTACATAGAGGCTCAGAGCCATATGCAATCCTAGTTTCAAAAGACCCAATACCCTCTTCTGACCTCTGCAGGCACTAGACATGCATGCGCGGGGGTGGGAGGGATGACAAACAAACAAACAAAAAAAAAAAAAACCCTTATCTTTGATAAATAAATTAATCTTTTACCTTTATACACTGTGCCAAGACACAAAGACTAATGTTAGAAATGTTTTGGTTTTTTTTTTTTAACCAGGTACTACAGGATTTAATGGTTCCTAGGAACTATTTGAAAAACAGCTAAAATAGCCCATTTTCCCACTTTGCAATAGCCAGTGTGATTGATGTAAGGATTGTTTCCTTCATTGGAAGCAACTTTATTTGAAGCTCTAATTACAGGATCAATAATAAAGTCTAGAATTCATTTATGCAAATGATTGAGAAGTTTTTAACTATTCAAATCTAAATTCCCATCAGACTTATAACAACTAGAGGCTGGAGAGATGACCCAGTAGTTAAGAGCAGGATATTGCTTATTTTTCTTGAGAACCCAAGTTCATTGCCCAGGACCCATGTCAAGTGGCTCACAGTCACATGTAACTCCAACTGCAGGGGGTCCAATGCCTCAGACTTCCACAAGCATCCAAATGTATGTGAGACACATGCTTGCTTGCACACACTCTAAACACAGACACACACTCTAAAAATAAATATCTAAAAATACCTATTCAATGACTTTTTAAAACATCTAACTTCATACAAGTGTTTTAGGCCTATAGAAAGTATTGAAGTCATTCTAAAAAACCCACCTTGTGTTGAAACTTTTCTCTCTTCATATTGTAGGTCCAGTCGTTTATGTCTTGGATCTTGCAGATAGACTGATCTCAAAAGCTTGCCCTTTTGCTGCAGCAGGAATAATGGTTGGATCTATCTATTGGACAGCTGTGACTTATGGAGCAGTAACAGTGATGCAGGTTCACCATTCTCCTCTATTCAGTCATACTACTTTTGATGTGAAGGTCTATTAAATATTTGCTAGGAGTTTTTAAAATGTATTGTTTTAAATAAAATGATACTATCATGATTAAAGAATAAGAAGTTATATAAAAAATAGAGATGCTTGCCACAAAGCCTAATGACCCAAGTTCAATCCCCCAACCCTCAGATGATAGAAAGGAAGGGAAGTGTCTCCCAAAAGATGTCCTTTGACCTCTACAAATGAGCTATAGCATACCCCACCCCTTACGCTCACATAGTAAACAGAGTGTTGTACAGAGTGGTCTAGTGAAAAGTTTGCTTCCTCCTGCCTTCCATTTGCCTATATCCCCCACTCTCCTCAGGTAGCCACTATAGCTAGTTTTGTATTATAACTGTAGTCTGTTTTTAATAATGATTCTTGATCTTTCCATATAACTATAGAGATCTGCATAGCATTCTGTGTATAAAAATAAAACAGTTGGTTAACCATTGTGTTTTTTATTTTTAGATAGGTCTCAGTATTTGGCTTCAAGCAAGGTGTACATAAATGAAATACTAGGGAACAGTTATATAATTATGTAAATATGAATTGAATATAGAACTCCATAAACATTTTTAATTCAGTAAAAGGGAAAAGTTAGTTGCGATTATAAGAAGTCTTGAGTTGTTGGTTGAAAATTTAAATAATTTGCATTTATAGACTAAGGTAATGGTTAATGTAATATAAGCAAGGAAACACAAGTTACAAATATGTATTGTGTATTAACTGTTTAGAAATCACCTTTGCATTTTCTGCCTTGCTTGAAACGTTTATTCCAAGAGTAAGTTGGGACAGTAGGTGATAGGTACTATTTAAGAGTATTGAGAGAGTATCTTTTACTTACCTAAGCTGCATATCTGAGTGGGCAAGCAAAGTTTTCATGGTAAAAAAATCCTATAAAGTAGCTGGAAAGTGAGAATTAAGACGAGAATACATATTACTGCTGTTACTTAACGTTATTTTGGATATTCCATTACTCATACAACACTTCTGTTTACTTATTTTTATTTCTCTACATCATCTTTAGAAACAGTTATCTGGGCATGTTTGATAGGGAATATGCTTCACCAACCCAACAGAATTTATGTGGGTGGTTTTTGTTGTTGTTGTTGTTGTTGTTGTTTTTGTTTGCGGAGGAAGGCAGACTAGTTTATGTCAAGTTCAAAATGAATATTAGCAACACATGAGTGGACAGAACAGGTTATCATGTACCCAGGCTTGCCTCCAATTTGCTTACCAAGTAGTAGGATTACGCTAATGGTTAATGTTGGTTTCAGACTTAACAGGAACTATCCACTAAAAGTACAAACTCTGGGCCCTTCTACAAGGGATTATCTCGATTAGGTTAATTGAGGTGGGAACACACACCCTCACTATGGGCAACACTGTTCTATGAGGTGGGGTTCTGGAATCCTAGAAGGGAAAAATGAGCTGGGGCCTCCAGCTGCCTGTCAGCACTATTTGAGCTGTGTTCTCAACCCATCGGGTAGAGAAACCTTAAATTGCTTTTGTTGGGTATTTAATCACAAGTAAAGTAGCTAATACAGGCATTGTGTCCTTTATGTGGTCTATCAGCAAAGCTACATGCCATCTCCCAGGTCACTAACATTTACCTTTTTCAGTTTGCTCTGTGATTAACTCTGGAGTTGATATACACTCACTGTTCCTTTCCCACTAATTCTTATTACTTCTCCTTGTCTTCATTAGAGGATTTGAATGAGATTGTCACTTGTTTTTGTGTGTGTTGTTTTTTGTTTTGAGATAAGGTCTCATTATATAGTCCTGACTGACCTTGAACTCACAGAGATCTACATATCACTGCCTCCCAAGTACTCAGTTTAGGGAAGGAGTGCTATTTATGTGTGATTTTGCAGCTCTTGTTGTCTGGGAACTGTCTATGTACACCAGGCTGGCCTTGAACTCAGAGATTCACCTGCCTTTGCAACCTTGTGTGGGTTTTCTGTTGTTTTTCTCTTTTACTCTTTACTCTTGTGGCCCACACCCAGCTCCTAAATTATCACACAGACTCTTTTTCTTATAAATGCTTTGCCTTCCCTTGGTTTATTTCTAGCCAGCTTTTCTTAAAGTATCCTGTCTACCTTTGGCCTCTGCACTTTTGTCTTTCTGTATACCTTTCTTTACGTCGTACTCTGTAGCTTGCTGTGTCAACCGGATGGCAGGCCCTGGTGTCCTCCTCTCCTCCTCCCCCTCCATCTTCTCTTTCCCAATCGACAGCTCTTCAGCACATCTATCAGGCGGTTTTAGACAGTAACACAGCTTCACAGATTTAAACAAGTGCAACACATCTTTGTATCATTAAACAGTTGTGCCACAACAACCTTCAAATCAGATGACGCTAGTATTAAAGGAGTGCCACTGCATCTGCCCAGCCATTTTTTTTTTAAAACAAAGTCTTTTTACTTGAACTCCTAATCCTCCTATCTTAGCTTCTCAAGTGCTGGGGTTATAACTTTGTGGTATCACTTGACAAGACTAATCAAAAAATAAATAAATAAATAAATAAATAAATAAATAAATAAATAGTAATGGGTTTCGTTATGACATTCTTCATACATATAGTTTCCATTTTAGTTTCATAACAAAACCTATGTAATATACACCCAGATTTAAATCTAGATTCTGTGTAGAATAGAAAACATTGTTCTGTATAGAGGAGTGTGTGTGAGTGTGTGTGTTTGGTTTATTTTGCTTAGCATAATGATTGTCAGGTTTGTCCATTTTCTTGTTGTAGCCCAATGCTTCTGGCCTGGCCTAGCCCCAAGGTCCGGACCTGTCCACAGCCAAATACTCACACAAAGGCTTACATTAATTACAAACTCTCTGGCTCACAGTTCAGGCTTATTACAAACTAGCTCTTACAACTTAACCCATTTCTATGAATCTGTGTATTGCCACATGGCTCTGTGGCTTTACCTGTGCTTCATTATATCTTCTGATTGACTGCTTGCACCTTCTCCCTGACTGCACCCAGCCTTGCCACAGACCAAAACACTCCTTTTATTAACCAGTGGTATTCATGGCATACAGAAAGACAACATCCCACATCATGCCCCCTTTTCTCTTTAATCAAAAAGGAAGGTTTTAATTTTAACATAGTAAAATTACATATACCAAAACATTTATCAAGCAAGAATTACAGTTACAATACCTAGTTTATTTGTATTTAGCAAAATTATAGAAAATATTCTATCATCTACCTTATTCGTTTGAGTTCAGAGTTTCATATCTAATTTACCTTTTATTATAACTAAGGAAAACTATAATTATATCTAATCTTCAACTCCATTAAAGACCACAGAAGGGTATGTTACCTGAGTAAGGAAGGGCATTGTGAGCAACTTTCAAATTGTAAAAACGACAGACATCTGGCTACCTGAGCAGTTACCCATAGTTCCTTTGTAACACTGGGGCATTTCATCTTCAGCCTATGGGCCTAGAGTCTCTGGCAGACTTTAGTAAAGCAGGAAATTTTGAAGAACTGTTCTGTCCATTTTGGCAAGGTTTGTCAGTCACTTCTCCTTATGTCCTGTAGACTGTCTGGCAGTTTTCTCTGTGAAGCAGAAACCTGAAAGGCTATCTTGCCAAAATTCCAGAGGTCACTTTCCTGTGGGTCCTGCATGTCCAGTTTATATAGCATACTGTCAAGCAATCCAGGCAAGAACACTCTTCTTGCCCATTGGCCAACCTTTGCCACAAAGTAAACTCCACATGGAGTTTTTTTGATGCCCATTATCTTCTTAAAGTAGATTGGTGCTGTTAGAGGTAAACGTATCTCACTGTCTAGAAAAGTCTTAAGTTCTTAAAATATTTTAAATGCAATATTCTGTAGGTCTTTGCAGTGTTTTAAGATTACCTAATTGAAATATATCTTTGTATATCTAAAAAAATTAACATGACTATAAGTTGATTATCATAGACAACTATTAATCTGCGTTTCCTAATTATCTATTACAATTTAAATGAGTTACATAGACATACCTTAAACAAGAGTAGAAATATACCTATAGTTAATAAAATTAATCGTAAATTTGTATCAATAGCCCAAAATCCATACCAGTGTAAAGTATTTTGAGAATAACTGAGTTATTTTTGGGGTCAGTAGATTCAATAATGTGTCTTTTTTATCATTTCTATATCATATTTCCCCTCCCCCCTTTTTTTTCTAGAAAGAGATTGACTATGACCTTAGTCATTTACAGTGAAAACAAATATAAACAATATTTTGGGAATTTGGGTGTAGCTTTCTATACTACTTCCTGCAGATTAGGGACGATGGCAACCTTATGGGGATCCTGAGAAAATTCAGAATCCTGGTTAAATCTTGGCTGTAGTAGTCTGTGAAACTGCTTCATCTTACCTTGCCTTCAGGAGGTCGTCCATCAAGCCATATTAGCCTGGAAGCAATCCACGGGTTCGAAAGCAGAACCTTTTTTCCAAAGCAGCATATCCTTAGACCCAAATTTCAAGGTCAGGATACCTTTAAAATATATGTATTTAACTTAGCAGCCTTTGCAATCAAATGTCTTTCTGCAGTTAGCTCATTAACAGTTAAAAAATTAAAAGAAAACACAATGGCAAATATAATCCAGACTATGTATTTTCCATCTTTATGTGGTTTGTTATATTTTTATTACTCTTTCTCTTTTTAAGGATTTCCTCTACCATTTTTCTTTTCTTTTCCAAGCCTAAGTATTTTTTTTTTTTTTTTTACAAACATTGTAACCCATTTAGAGGTTTTCTTCATTTGTATTCTTAATCATTTTCAAACCAGGAAAGTTTTTAAATTGCTAAACTATAAAGTGCTGCTTTGGCTTGCTGGCTCTGCTCCACTTGGCTTCTACATGGTGAAGGTTTCAATTGAGTCATGCTTACCTCCCCAGTTTTGGGAAGCAGTATTAAATATCGTGGAGCTGTGTTTTCAAGCCTATGAACGTGCTTCCAAACCCAGAAAGCAGTGGCTGTGAGTAGCGTCTTAACACTGCAGCTCATGGGAGAGACTATAGAAATTGGCCACACTGCTTAGCTTATGGCTACAGGCAGCTGGCTACATCTCAGTCAGGGAGACATATCTCTGAGACTAGGAAGCCCAGTGTAGCTCTGTTTCTGTGCGTTTAGAATCTTTTTAAAGTTTTTCATTGGCCAGGCAGTGGGCGCCATATATAGTCAATTTTCTGACCGGGCCTAGCCCTGTGCGGTAGTTGACAAGATTTAAATCTAGATTCTTCGTAGCATAGGAAACACATAGTTTTTTACATATATATGTATGTATGTATGTATGTGTGGTTTATTTTGCTTAGCATAATGATTGCCAGGCATGTCCATTTTCTTATAAATGTTATTTGTGTGTGTGGCTGAGTAAAAATCCATTGTTTATGTGTACCACATTTTCTTTATCCATATATCTAACTGTTGGTGGACATAAGGGTCCTTTGGGTGTATCGCCAAGAGTAGTACTTTTTTTTTTTTTTTTTGAGGAACTTCAATCCTGACTTCTACAGTGGCTGCACTTGTTTATATTCTCACTAGCCAAGTATAAGGATTCCTGTTTCCCACATCCTCCCTGGCCAGCCTCTATTGTTTCTCAAATTAGTCATCTGACTGGTATAGATTGGAATCTCAGAGCAGTTTTGATTTGCATCCCTGATGTCCAATGATGTTGAATACCTTTTCAAATATTAATATATATTAGTCATTTATATTTCTTCCTTTGAGAGCTATATACAGTTTTGTTAGCCAATTTGAGGATTAGAAAAGCCCCATCCACAAAAGCTTAAAGAAATAGAATGTTTAAAAATAAGTTTAACTTTTGGCTATTGAAGAAGACATTAAGGTCTTGATTGATGGCTCAGTGGTAAGTAATGCTGCTCTTTCTGAGGATCTGGGTTAAATTCCCAGCACTCACTTGGTGTATCACAGCTGTCTGCAACTCTGGTTCCAGGGGCCCAACCCTCTTCTGCAGGCATCATGCGCATGTGTACTACACAGACACACATTCATGCAAACACCCATATATATATAATTTTGTGTGTGGGGAGGTGTGCATACATATTAGATGATGAAAAGACCAGCCTTATGCATGGACTGGAAGGATTCATATTACATAAATGTCTGTTGCTAGGCAGCGGTGGTGCACACCTTCAATCCCAGCACTGGGAAAGCAGAGGCAGGTGGATGGACTGAGTGTGAGGTTAGCTTGGTCTACAGATTGAGTTCCAGGACAGCCAGGGCTACAGAGAAACTAACAAAAAAGTCTTTATTACAAAATCAAACTCCAGATTCAACATAGTCTGCATCAGAATTCCAGTGTATTCACAGAACTAGAAAAGGCAAACCTAAAATTCATTAGCACTAAAGAACTCTCAAATAGCCAAGGCAATGCTAAGCAGAAGAGCAATGCTGGATATATCACTATACTTGGTCTCAGCCAGATAGAGTGGTTTGTGCCTTTAATCCCAGCATTCTGTGAGTTTCAGGTCAGCAGAGTTACATAGTAAGACCCTATCTTAAAAACAGAAACAAACAAAAAAACTGATCTCAGACTTTTTACAGAGCCATAGTAACAATACTATGACATGTAGATTAATAGAATAGAAGGAAAAAACAAGAGTTAATACAGCTGTATCCATCTAATTTTCAACAATAGTTATCAAAAATTGATGTCCAGTGTCTGACTGTTTGAGGAGTAGAGGCAGGAGGATCAAGAGTTTAAGGTCAGACGCGGTGGCATAGTGAGTTTGAGACAGCTAGCTTGGATATATGAGACAATGTCTCACAAAAAAAAAAAAAAAAACATACATTAAAAAATAGGCTTTTCAGTAAATGGTACTGAGTAAATAGGATATCCACTTGAAGGAGAATAGAACTAAATCTGTATCTATACAAAACCAATTCAGAGTAGATCAAAGACCTGAGAAAAACGTAGGTAAAATTTTAGAGGCATAGACAAGAATTTCCCCAGGACTCTAGAAGCACAGAACATTTCTGACAGCAGAGAAAGCAGTTTCGGTGAAGACAGCCTTCTGTGTAACAAGGCTTTCTTTGTCTTTCTAGCTCCCAAAGTGACACAAAGGCTTATGAAAGCTTGGCCTATAATTTAAGCTAGTTCCTACTAGTTCCTATAACTTAAATTAACCCATGTCTATTAATCTACATGCTGCCCTGTGGCTCATGGCTGTTACCTTTCCTTTAGTCTTGCTTGCTCTCAGTCTCCTCACCCTTACCCTCTTCTTACCACCTCTCTGCCTGGAAACACTCCTATACCTCCTGCCTATTGGCTGTTCAGCTCTTAATTAAACCCGTCATAGCAATATATCTTCACACAGTATACAAATATCCCCTAACACTCAGAAGATTACTGCCTATTATACATTAGACAGGAGACTCATCCAGAATATATAAAGAACTGTAAAAATAAAATTTCACCTGGATATTTAGGTTTTAAAAATATTTTCCTTTGTGTATGTATGCATTGTATATAGACCTATTCTGTGTGGAGGTCAGAAGACCACTCTTGGAAGTCAGTTCTCCTGTCTCCTTGTGGAATCCTTTGATCAAGCTCAGGTCACTTAGGCCTCTGTGCAAGTACTTCTACCCACTAAATGTCTTCTAATCCTCTGCATTTTTTATTGAGAATGTGGCATGTTATTAACTCCCCCCAGCACTAGTGTGAATGCCTTTTAAGCATTGATGCATTTAAACCCTAAAAACAGTGAACATATGTCCCCACCTTGTGTCATAGATAACTTATTCTTAGTTACTGATTAGTGTGTCTTGATTGAGATAGCATTGGCACAACATTAGGCCTTGCCTCTAGTGTGAAAATAACCTCCTTAAACATTGAAATGTTTTCTTTTTATTTGAAACAAGATCTTTTGAAGTCCTAAGTATCAATAGCTAAGAATTAACAGGTGATGTGCTGTTGCACTTAGGCCTTACTCAAGCAAAACATTGAGTAGTGAACTAGACCCTCAGTGCTGGCTGTATTTCTAGGCTACTTTTTGAAGGCCAGTCCCACTTCTTGCTTGGCTGTGTTCATGTCAAAGGAAGCAGGATACAAACTTCTTGAGGACAAATAGTATCTAAAAGTATCCCAGTCCCAGAGCCTACTGGCAGGTTAAGAGGAGTGGAGATAAAGACACATATCCCACCCTGAGTGCTAATGTGCCCCCCCCCCCCCATAATGCAGTCTAGGTTCTTTATTTATTTCTTTTAAGCCATGAATTCATAGAGGTGGGCTCCAGCACATCACGCTACTTTCCTTCAGTTCTCTCAAAGTATGCTTTCTTGGGTTGAGCAAGCTGGTGGTAAGCTGAACCCAGGTGCCTTCTCTTTCTGATTGTTTCCTTCACCTGTTTCAGGAAGGTGTCTCAGCTCTTCGAGTACTTAGTATGCTCAATGCACACATTAATTCTCTGGGCAAGAATCTTTCCCCTAACTTACTTGTTTACAGTGATGCTAACAGCATGCTAAGTGATTTTGTAAGCTTCCAATTTTGCCATGGTAACACTTAATGGGGTATTTTATTTTGAACAGTACCTGTTTGCGTGATGTCTGCAGTACTACCCTTCCTTTAATCAAATGTTTGTGGTTGTGGCCAGAGGACTACCTCCATATTTATGATTTTTAAATTTTATTTTATGGCAAGGTCTCACTACTGTGTAACCTGTAACCCTGACTAACATTGAGCTATGAAGACCTACCCAGTCTTAAAAGTCACAGAAATTTACCTGCCTCTGTGTTCCAAGTAACTGGGATTAAAGGTGTACACTTACCACACTGAGCTATGGGTATCTGGGAGTGTTATCTGCACTTGTGTGTAGTTCCAGAGGCCAAAACAGCTATCAGATCCCTGGAACTGGAGTTGCAAATGGTTGTGAGCTGCTATATGGGAGCTGGGAATTGAACCTGGGTCTACCACAGGGGCAGAAAGTGTTCTTAACCACCGAGCCATCTATACCCAGCATTATTTCTTATAAACAAATCAAAACTAATAGCTTTCAGGCTTTTTTTGTTAAACCTTTTGTTTCTGTTTTGAAATTAAATTATTTTCTTAAAAAAATGAGCTGGATTTAAGTTAAATATGTGCCACTATGACCTGGCAGTGGTGGTGCACACCTTTAATCCCAGCACTTAGGAGGCAGAGGCAGGTGGATATCTGAGGTCCTTCTGATCTGCCTGGTCTATAGGACAAGTTCCATGACAACCAGGGCTATACAGAGAAACCTGTCTCAAAAACAGACCAACCAACCAAGCAATAATGTACCACTGCTTAAGAAAATAATTGTAGCAAATACCATCTACTCTGCAGGTTGTGGGCCATAAAGAAGGGCTGGATGTTATGGAGCGAGCTGACCCTTTATTCCTCTTGATTGGACTTCCTACTATTCCTGTCATGCTGATTCTGGGCAAAATGATTCGCTGGGAGGACTATGTGCTTAGACTATGGCGCAAATACTCAAATAAACTACAAATTTTGAACAGTATATTTCCAGGTAAGATCCTGAATTGTGGCTATATAAACTATATGTTGAATTGATATTTAGGAGAGCCATCACATTTTTTTGTTGTTGTTGTTTTGGGGTTTTTTTAATGTTGAAAGCTTAATTTTCTTTTTTTTTCATTTTCAGTTGTTTCTAAAATTTATTGTAACAGGATGCTTTCCTCTTTCTAGGGATTGGTTGTCCTGTTCCTCGAATCCCAGCTGAAGCTAATCCTTTAGCTGATCATGTCTCTGCTACCCGAATTTTGTGTGGAGCCCTTGTCTTTCCTACTATTGCGACAATAGTTGGTAAACTGATGTTCAGTAGTGTTAACTCAAATTTACAAAGGACAATCTTGGTAAGATGGATTTAATATTACTTGTCTCAAGCAGTATACAGAAGAGAGTGAAGTATATTTGTTTTTAGAGGGAGGGAAAGTCTGTAGGGGCGCTTTGTAGTTTCCCTGCCTGTCTCTTCAATAACCCCGCTGTCTTCCTAGCTTGAGGGAAATGAAAAGAGATGTCCTGCTGCCAGTTGGGCCTCTGGGCTCAGTCCCCAGTACAGCATTACAAATAAACAAGATGAACTTGGCTCTTGCTGTTTGCTGTCATCCCACTTGCCCTCCTTGGTGCTCTGGCATCTCCTTCCCGTGAGTGAAAGTAGAGCTCCATCGGAAGAAAGAAAGCAACTCATGATGCCAGCTGAAGGAAGCTTCCTCTGTTGCTTGAAGTGTCTACTTCCTTCCCAGTCTCGGCCCCTTATAGAAAAGAGGATGTTTCCCTTGCAGTTATCAGGATTCCTTTGACATTAAAGCCTGTGCTTTCGTGGTCTATGTAAAGTTCTTTTTCTTGTTTTCTAAGCCTGCATTAAAAAAAATTAATTTCCCTTTTTATTTTAGGGTGGAATTGCTTTTGTTGCCATAAAAGGAGCATTTAAAGTTTACTTCAAACAGCAGCAATATTTACGTCAGGCACACCGCAAAATCCTAAATTATCCAGAGCAAGAAGAAGCGTAAAACTGACTTCTGGTTGTTCTGAGGCCTCTCATCCTGATGAGTCTGTTGTGTTGTTCTGACTCCATCATTAATGCACTAGTGGAGACTCGTGATAAGCTACTGCTCCTATATTTTTAAGAAATATAATAAAGCACGCAAGGCAGGGGATCCTTTCAGTAATCACAGAACCCAAGGATACGATTCAACTTGGTTATTTGTATGTACTGCTTTGACAGCCATTGGCTAAACCATTATCTTAGCATGGTAAACCTAGGTTTGTTCATATTTTTCCAGACAAAAATGTAAAGATAAAAATGTACAAATATTAAAAATGGACGTGCTGTTTTATTCTGACGCCTCTTTTGTATATACTCATATTCAGTGTTTTCCTAGATAATAGCAACTCGGTGAAGGTACAATGAGGACTTTTCTCACTCAACAGGAGCCTGTGTTAATATGAGGGAATGTAAATTAATTCTGAATAAATAACAAACCAAAAAAATGTATGTAAGCATTGAAATGATCATCTGAACAACGGGACTCTGTTGCCTTTTCCTTAACCCATGTGACATCTCATGTGTAGTCAGTTCCCAGGGCTTCCAAATCACGTTTTCATTATTAACTTTATTTCTGCAAGGTTGACATCTCATAGTTCATGATGTAACTTTAACCCATGTAGTTGTAGTTGTCCTGTGTCTGTGTGTGTATCTGGGGTTTGCTTAGGAAAGGAGGGAAAGAGAGGGTAAGAATAGGAAAAATGAGGTAGAAGGCCTTTTATCACTTCATGGTTTAAATTTGTATTTCTAGAACTTGGAGCTGCCAGTTAGTAATTGAAACAGAACAACTTGCAAAAAGTATGACAATAAAATTATTGGTTTTTCATTGATTGAGTTATTCAGATATTTGTTAATTGCCTCCCATTTACTCAGCTACTGCAGGCAGGGTGCTATGGGATATAGTGGTTCCAGCTCTGACAGGGTTTGCACTCTAATAGACAAAGCAAGCAGTGAGTGACTAGTGAGAATTTCAGTGAGGTCATCATGAAACAAGTCTTTAATGTATATCAAGGTGTTTGGTTTGAGCTACATACATTAAGAGGATAATCAATACTGATTTTTAGTTAGGCTAGCCTTAAACATCCTATGTATTTGAAGATGACCTTGAACTCCTGGTCTAACTAATTACACGAGAACACCATCACACCTGCTATTTTTTATGCGATGCTGAGGATTAAACCCAGGGTCTTTGCATGCTAAGTAAACACTATCAATTGAGCTATATCATCAGCCCTCTCTAGATTCTAATTGTCATATTAAGGGGGCTAGCTCCTTAATAGTCTTTGTTCAACTAGTTATATATTTATTGTTCAAAAGCAGTTATTTAGGTCATGTTTAATAGTGACCATTTTAATGTTCTGCAAACTGAATGTTCTTTTTTCATTGATTAAAATGAAAATTTTAAAGTTCAAAAAATACTATTCACAGTATATGATGCATGATAATAAGTGGTTCCCCTTACTAAGAAATGGGTACTTTAGGAGTGCAACAAAGATTGTGCTATATTAGATTGTAAATAAAAGATAATTTTAGGAAAGACTGGTATCTTCCTGTAGATTGGATATCTCAGTTGTGAGTTTTATGGTGTCTATGTGAATCACTGTTGAACATCCATAGTTGTAATTACCTAGGGCATAAGGGACAATTTGAGTGAATTAACCCTAACAGTGCTGTTGTTCTGAAGAGAAAATATGAATTCTGATTATATATAAAAATAACTTAGATGTCTATCTATAATTATGAAATATATTGGTTTTTATAATTTCCAGTGTGAAAAGATATATTAGAAATGTCCTTGATAGTTTTGTTAAATTGAGCAGCATTTACACAGATATGCACGCACTCAGTTCCCTATGTACTAGTTTTAATGTCCAAGATGGGTTTGATTGGCCTCAAGGCCCATGATGGCCAAGGAAACATCTCTCATCCCTTGGGGGCAGGAGGTAGAGGTTTGTAGAGATACGGGGAAGGAACCACAAGTGCCTGCAGACCAGAGATAATGCTAGCCTTGTAACTGAATACTTTCAAGTCTAAACAAGCCTTATTCCAAGAAAATACCCTATGCTGGTCCTCCCCAGACAGTGGGCACCCAACTACAAATCAAAGAGCATGGGTAGAGTAAAGCTGGGTAGGCAGCTTTAAGATCCTAGTTCAAATTTTAATAACTGTAGTGCATAACCTCGGCAGAGTGGCTGCTTGGCCACAGTTATCTTCATCTCTAGAATGCAAGTCACACTTAGATAATTTCTAAGACTAGCTGAGAAAGGACAGAGGTTCTTTAGGCCTCAATAGATCCTACAAAGCAGTAGTCTACACTCTAGGCCAGGACAGTAATAAAAAGAGCAGTAGAGAAGAGAGTTGGTAGAGACTTTGGGAATATGTGAGTATAATGTTCTCCAATTTATTTTCATATTTCTCTTATTTCTAGAAATGTCAGTGTTTTAAACCTTTTTATAAAATTCAATGATTAGTAAAATTCTATTGTAGAAGTTAACTCCATCTAAGTGGCTGAAAATATTGTTCATTACATACTTATCAAATGATATTTAGTGACTTCATTAGTCACTGCCTTGCTAATTCTGCTGTAATTTTTTTTAATATCTTGTTTTTAATATAGAAAACTCAATACTGGCTGGATTAGGTTGAATAAAGAATTTTTATGCTCTCCAGGTGTACTTTGTCTGTTGAACCAATCCTAAAATTAATTCTGTACCTATATAACTTTTTTGAAGTTACAGTTATCAAGATTTTTGTGAGACTTACTATAAAAGTAAAGTTTTCTTATTTTTTTTACTTTTAAATATTTTTAATTATTTGTATCTATGTCTGTGTGGGTATATGCACATTGAATTTGAAGTCTATAGTCTGGAAGAGGGCACCAGATCCCCTGGAGCTGGAGTTACGGGTGGTTGTGAACCACCAGATGTGAGTGCTGAGAACTAACTGATGTGGGTCCTCTGCAAGAGCAGAAAAGACTTTCAAGCCCTGGAGCCACCTTAGCCCCCTTTTAAGTTATGTATATGGCTATGTGCATGTTATGTCTTATGTGAAGGTCAGAAGACAGCTTTCGAATCAGTTCCTTTCTTCCACCATGTGTGTCTGGGGATTGATCTCAGGGCATCAGATGTGTGAAAGCCATCTCAGCAGCTGTGAAGTTTTAAACTTGCTTGCTTGCCCAGTACGGGAAGTTATAAGTTAAACCTTATAACTGCATAAATCAGTTGTAACACATGCCTTAATCCAGCACTCTGGCAGGTCAAGTCAACATAATCCTCGGCTACATAGCCAGTTTGTGCCCAACTTAGTCTATGTAAGACCCTAACTAAAATAATTTTATTATTAAGCTTACCTAATTTTAAAATATATTTTGTCACCCTTAGAGCCCCCTGGGAATTGGTACATGAGACCTGCTTCTCCTGAGATAGTAGGAACTTTAAATTTTTTATTTTGGACTTTTGAGTTTCATGTAGCTCAGATTGGCACCAAACTTACCGTGTATCTAAGGCTAACCATGAGTCTTCATGCTCTACTTCCCAAAGGCATTGATTATAGGCATGTGCCACCAAAACCAACTGGAAGTGCTAGGGCAGAGTGTTTCTGACGGGCTGAAGAGAAGGCTCTGTAATTGCTCTTGCAGAAGACACGATTCCGTTCCTGGCACTCACATGGTTCTCAACTGTAGCTCCAGTTCTAGGGGGATATAATGCCTTCTGGCCTCCTCAAGTACTGGGCATCCATGTACACAGACATACAGGCAGAGGAAACATACAAAAATAAGTTAAAATTTTAAAATATTTGACATAGGTTAGAATATTCTAGGTTAAATGAGCTAAAGGCACTTGCATCTTAGTAATTGATCTTGTTGGTTCTAAGTCACTATAGCCTTTGACTAGTCTGAGAAGCAGTTGGGTGTTCTTGGATGCGTGTTTTAGCTGATAGGTGTGGGACACGTTCCCTCCTTAACCCTCAGTTTCTTCATGAAGTGAAAGTTATAAAACCAGTTTATCACCTGGGTTGTTATGAGGATTAATTGAAGTGATTTTCTATAACAAAATTAGTAAACAAAAGAACCTTTACAAATACATAGTGAAAATTTGTTCATAAGGTTACCTTGGGTCACTGCCTCCCTGCTGCCTGCTTTCCTGAACATAGGAGGAGAGGGCTTGTATCTGATACCTATTGAAAACTTACAGACCAGCAATAGGCTAGACTGACAGTCTCTTCAACCTCATGACGTTTTAAAGCATAAGTGATGAGAACTATCAAAGGCAATAGATATTGCTGACCTGCCTCGGGTACTGACCTGGAGTAAAGTGGTGGCTAGCATGCTTTGAGACAACACAATGGATCTTTTTACTTTTTTAGGTTTTAACTCTAGGACTAGAAATTCTGCTTCTGGAAGGGGTACACAAACGTGAAACTGGGGGAAAGTGTTCCTGTCATTATGAATTTCTTGGTGCTAATTGGGGGTGGGGGAGAGTGGTATGTGGAGGCTGGAGGTCACTATGGAGAAGCCAGGGGTCAACATCATGTGTCTTCCTCAATTGCTTTTGTACTTCAGTTTTGAGACAGTCTCTCACTTAATTGGTTGACTAGACTGGTCAGAAAACCCTAAACCCACTGGGTCTACAACTACATGTCATACCTGAGTGAGTGCAGGGGTGTGAACTCAGCTCACACATACTTTAATGGCCAGCACTTTGCCACTTGCACCTTCTCCACAAGCCCAGTCCTTACTTCCTTTTGTGTCCTAGCTTCTTTCAGTTAACCTTTAACTACTTTTTCTTGGATAGGGACCAAAATCAGGGTCTCATGTTTAGGCAAGTGCTGTACCATAGAGCTACACCCACAGAACTAAAGCACCTGTGGGGGTTATTTCTGTGAGAAAGGGGGAAAATGAGAACGGGTCTCACTTTGTAGCCTACACTAACCTCCAGGTCTCAGCACTGCCTCAACTTCTTCAGTGCTGCAATCATGGATGTGTACCACCATCCCAGGATTCAGAGCAAAAAGGTATTTTTTTTTCGGGGGAGGGGGCACAATGATCTCACTATGTAGATCAGGCTTGTCTTAAACTCATAGATCTATCAACCTTCTGAGTGCTAGAATCAAATTTTTTTATTTTATGTATATGGATATGAATGTGCACTTCGTGCTTGCCTGGTGCCTGCAAAGCCCAGAAGAGGGCATTAGATACCATGAAACTGGAGTTAGCAATGGTTATGCGCTTCCATGTGGGTGCTGGGAGTAGAATTCTGGTCCTCTGGAAGACTTCTTTAAACCACCGAGCCATGTCTCCAACCCTACCACGTTTTGTTTGTTTTTTAATGATATAAAACCACTTTGTATTTCATAATTGTGAAAGGCACAAGATTTGTCAGTATACCTATTAATGAGCTTTGTCCTGGTCCCTTCAAAATGCTGATGTTTCTTTAACACTGGGAAGAAGTACAGGAAAGAGCAAGCCACCTGTCCACTAGCTCATTTGGACACCTTGGGTGAATGCTCCCTAAGTGTGAATGAAGCACTGTCAACCGTTTTATTGCCCTTGTTCAGCCATTCAGAAATAAACTAAATCTGCTCAGTAACTGTCAGACTCCCGGGATCTGGAGCATGCTGTTGTGATTAGGCTCAGTGCTTAGCCAGTCACTATCGATGGGAGACATTTGGACATGGGTGGAAGACTGGCAGCTGTGCCACATTCATTTCAGTGAGCTACTTTACACCCATGGCAGGACTGGTTGAACGATAGCAGGCAGGCCCTGTGTCAGCCTCTGAAAACCAGCTGAAAATCCTAGACCAATACCTGCCCCTCAGCAGGGTCATAAGCCTATTGTCAAATACAAAGCTCTGCCCAATTCAGAAGGACTGTTATCACAGGAAGAGCCTAAACTGCATGGACATTTCATTTGTCTCCACCAGTGGCAAAATGCTGACTACTTTATGCCCAATGTGTATACTTTCAGACTTCTAGAAGCCCACACTTGAATCCTCAGTGTGACCTCTTCCAAATGGCACAAATAAAGCACTTCAAAAAAATACATATTTTTGTTATATGTTTTAAGTATTTTTTATGTGTGTGTTTCTGCTCTCTATGTTCACCATGTTAGTGCAGCTATCTCTGGAGTCAGCAAAGCTCATCGGAGCCTTGATTTATTTTTTTAATGAACTGAAACACAAAACTTCAGTTTGTTCATAATAAGTATAACTGGAGCAATATAGTGGTGACACGTGCCTTTAATCTCAGCACTCAGGAGGCAGAAGCAGGCAGATCTCTGAGTTCAAGACCAGCCTGGTCTACAGAGAAAGTTCTAGGACAGCCAGAACTACACATAGAAATGCTGTCTTTAAAGAACAAAACAAAAAATAGCCAGGGTTGGAGAGATGACTTAGCAGTCAGTACTCACTGCTCTTTCAAAGGACTAGGTTTATTCACAGCATTTACACAGTGACTCATAACTGTCTATACCTCCAGCTCTAAAAGATCTGATGTCCTCTTCTAACCTCTGCAGGCACCTGGACTAAATGTGGTACAAGACAAGCACACAGACAAAATGTAGAATATTACTGATTGTTATTTTATGTGTATAGATGTTTTATCTGCTTGTATATCTGCACTGCGTGTATGCTGGACCCCTTGAGGCCAGAAGAGGGCACTGGGTCCGTAGAACTATAGTTACAAATGGTTGTAATCTGCTGTGTGGGTGCTGAGAATCAAACCTGGGATCTCTGGAAGAGCAGCCAATGCTCTTAAACACTGAGCATCTCTCCAGCCCCCACTAAAGTACTGTTTTAAGAGCCAAATTGAAGATACACTGACATGTACTTTATAACATATTGGGATGCCAAATACAACCCTGTGGTGATGTTTTGTATATCCTCTAAGAAATAAAGCTTGCCTGAAGATGAGAGGACAGAGCCAGCAACAGAGTTAACCAGAGAGATCAGGCAGTGGTGGCACACCTTTAACCCTAGCATTCAAGAGGCAGAAACCTGTCTAGATCTCTGTGAGTTCAGGCCACACTGAGATACACAAGATTAATCCAGTCCAAAAGAGAAAGCCATGCGATGATGGCACAAACCTTTAATTCCTGCACTTGGGATCATATACCTTTAATCCCATAGGAATGTTGAAACAGGAAATGATATGCTGGGCAGAGAAAGGAATATAAGGTAAGAGGAGACAGGAGTTTGGCCATTTGCTTCCCTTCCCTTTTGGCTGAGGATTCAGAGACATTCAATCTGAGGATTCATTGAGATGGTATCTACCCCTTTCTGCCTAAGGAAGGATTCAGTAGTGGTGAGATGTTCCTCTGCTGTGGCTAACATTGCTGTGGATGTATGGGGACTTGATTTATTATAGAAATGGAACTCAGATTAACATTCCTTCAGTCTCAGAAACAAACCATAAACATGTTTCTGAGAAAAATATTAGAAGATATTATAAAACCAGTTGTTGGTTTCACACGTGAGATCAGACACACACTACCAGCATCACACTAGAGTTTATTCAGGGGAGTTGTCGAGCAGGTACAAGGGAGAGAAGCAGAAGAGAAAGGGAGACCTACTTTCACGAGGGGGTGGGGTAGGTGTGGCTCCTTTTAAGAGAGTGGATGGGAACACTTACATAGTAATGCCTAGGGGCATGCCTTCCCTACCCTGCAGCATGTTCTGCCAGTGCCATGTTGGGTTTACCACATGACTGCTATGTGCCAGGAATCCTTATATCTCACCCTTAGCAGAGTTTATGTGTGTGTGGGGGGGGGGGGGTGGATTGGACCAGAACAGGGTCAATGATCTCTCAGGGCTGCTTCAAGCTGTCTTAAGGGCAAAGTTTGTCTTTTCAGAAGATTAGAGCTGTACCTCCTGGTGGTCGGTCTGCTGGGTTTTGCAGCTCATTCCTGCAGTCTGGGTGAGTTTAAGGCATGGGATGATGAATTCTGGTTTTCTAGTGTTGGAGACTGAGGACTTGGTCCTTTTCATAAAGCGTTGTGAAACCCAAGACCATAAGTTTCCTGATGATAAGGTGTTTTCTCTGATTGCTAGAATAGCTCTTAGTAACTGATTGCCAGAATAGCCCTTAGTAAAACCACAGAATATTCCTTTGTCTGCCTTCCCGCCTTTCCAAAGTGGGTGGGACGGTGCTGAGCCCACAGACATGCCATTTACCCTTCCCCCACAACTGCTATTTGCCATCCACTATCCCCCTCCTCACTCCCCTTCCCTGAAGAGTATATATGTTACAGCTTGCAGCTCAATAAACGGAGACCTTGACATGATCTAGACGGACTCTGTCCTTCTTTGCAAGCCTGGTCTCGTTTCTCTCACCCCCATTGGTTTCTTTCAGGAGGTACCCCCTCGATACCCACAAAATAACTAGTCACGCTGGTCGTGGACATTCTGGAGCTCAGAAAAAAATTGAGTTAGTAAGAAAACCTTGGGAATTGGCACATATGGTGGGGGTACTCTGCTATTATGGGGTCTTGAAAGTCAGATTAAAAGAAAAAAGAGAAAGGGACATGTATAACCTTAAGTTAGGCTTTGTCTGGGCTTTAAATAAACTTTAAGGTAGCTGTTTTTGTGTTTCTTCTAGGGGACTCCGATCTCTGTGGTGGGATTCAGGTGAGCTGACTGGGCTTGGAAAGGTGTCTCTGGAGTTCCAGGAGTCTGAATGGGGCATGGCCAGACCCAACTAAGAAGCTGCAGGACCCTGAGCTGATCCCTGATTTGTTCTTATGGTCTCAGAGAGCAGATGGCCAGTCATAAGACAGTTCCTATCTCCAAGAATTGTCTTAAGGTTTAATTTGTATCATGAGTGTTCCTATAATCCTCAATAAATATTAATCCTTTCTATAATATGTTGGAAGTGAATATTACTGCAATAGATGCTAACCACATGAGTTCTGTGCTAGCCGGGCCATAGGCCACAGGCTATAAGCAGTGGGACAGTTTTCTTTCAACCCTCCTGATCTCTCCAGCCCTGCATACTTCCCTGCCTTCATTGCACGTCCTGGAGCCGTGTGCGCCCAGGACTAGGAATTATTGTTAAAACAGCAAGCTTTAACTGCCCCTTTAATGTGAATTCTGTCATATCTGTCTGATTTTGTGAGAAATTGCCCTTTGTATAGGTTATTCAGTCTGTTTGTCTATTGGGGCTCCCTTTCCTCACACCAGGGAAAACCAGGGAACTGAGCCAGCTTGATGGGCTCAGGGTGCCATGTGGACGTGCAACTGTACCTCTGGGAGGGGGCAGCCTCCACACAGCCCAGAGACTCCACCAGCTGGGGCTCTCTATTCACGCTGCTTCGGCCATATTGTGGGAACCTGCCTGGATGCTTATGCCACTGTGATCCAGAGAGCAAGACATTGAATGCAACTGTGACACCTGCAGGCCAAAAGTTGCCATCACATCTGCACTGAGGTAACTGGTTATTTAGCGTTCTTCTTCTAATTCTTCTTCTCTTTCTCCTCCTCCTCCTCCTTCTTCTTCTTTCCCACAGTGGCTGACAATTCCACTTCTCAAGACTTCAGAGCATACTAAAACCATGATGGAGAATTTCTTACATCAGTATATTTTTAAGGGCTTCAATCCCTCAGCCCTGCTACTTTTCAGCTTAATTCTATACTTCATATTTCAAAATAAACAGCCTGATGCCCATTCTAAATATGATAACTAGCATGGTGGAATATTTGAAATCTAGGAATGAGCAATTTATGGAATATTTAAAGTTGAGGAATGAGCAATGGCTGTCTAAAGTATGTAATATAGGAATTACAACGAATAAATCAGCAGGCAAAGCAAATTTTCTGGAACTTTGTTGCAACAAACTTTCAGATAGAACTTCCTCATCAGACATGAATATTAGGACAATACAAGAGAAGTGCAGACTTTAAGTTAATGACAAGAATAAGAAGCCTATTAATTACATTAATAATAAGAATAGGAAAATTTCTGATTCTATGACATTATTAGAAAGACTGGTTCTTTAAGAAACTCAGGCCCTAGAAAAATTGGTAGTTTCCAAGCTTCAGGAATGGGAGGACCATGTTGCAATAATGGAAAAGGATGTTAAGACATTTTCTACCCAGAACAATTCAGGACAACCCCCTATGAGATATTATGGTAATGAAGAAGCTTTACCTAAAGTGATAAACATAAAAGGGATACCCCTTTTCCCCACCACTACTGTGTTTCCAGTTACAATTCAGATAAAGAACAAGTATGGGGAGTCCCCAGAATTTGTGGAGTATAATTATGAGCCAATATATATGAGAGATATAAAAGATTTCAAGGAAGCCATATTACTTTACTAAATCCACTCCACCTATGTAAAAACAAATGCTAACTGCATGGTCAACAAAAATAGAATAATTCCTAATGATTGGATGCAATTAACAGGGGTTGTATTGGACTATAACCAACATTTACAATGGAGAAATTGGCTTAGGGAAGAGGCTAGAGCCGTAGGGCTCTCAAGACCAAATCCTTGGTGGAGGTTTGTCTGCTGATGTGAAGGCTCAGACTACTTATAATGAACATACACTGTTGCTGTATTACACTACTTCGTTGAATGCTTGGGAAAAGATTTTAGACCCAGGACAGAAATTTGAGTCATATACCAAGGTCAGACAAGGCTTAAAATAACCTTATACCGACTTTCTGCAGCAGCTTACCAAAGCTGTACATAGAGCAGTATCAGATTCAGAAGTTAGGAAGCAATTAATACTTTCTTTGGCTTTTGACCATGCTAATCTGGAATGTAAGAGAATGCTTATGCCGCTAAAGATCAGATCTGCACCCATAGAGTAATGGATTCAGTATGCAATCAATGCTGAATCTCTCCATTGTGATGAAGAGAATTGGGCAGGCCAAGCCATTGCTAATGTTAGGATGAGGAACCAAGACATCACTTGCTTTAACCGTAGTAAACCAGGTCATTTAAAAAGGAATTGTATGCAGGGTATTTCTGGAAATAATGTTCATCTTAGGAATGATTCAAACAGAAGACTATTATCTTCTGGATTATGCAGAAGGTATGGCAAAGGCTGATGTTAGACCAATGAACGTAGATCCACCAGGGACAAAGAAGGAAACCCTTTACTATAAGGAAATGCCTCTTGGGGCTTTCCCTGGAAAGGCCCCAGAAATCAGATTTCAAAGCCAAAGAAGATTTAATCATATCTAGTCACAGTGGAGGAACAACCGCCTCAGAAAGAGTAGGAAATTCAATGCCTAAAATAAAGGACTATACAGCACTGGATGATAGAACAACTTTAAGTGAGAAATTGACTGTTTCAAGAAAAACCACAAAGGGAATATTTTGGCAGACTTTCATAAGTGAACAAAGACCAAAATTGAAAATACAGGTAGATAATATTTATATCCAAGGCTTAGTCGACAGAAAAGCTGACGTTTCAATCATAATCCCACAATCATGGCATCCAAGATGGCCTCTAAAGGAAGTGAATGTTCAATTTCTGGGTATTGGAACAATATCTCAGGTGAAACAGAGCATAAGATGGCTTGAATACATAGGACCAGAAGGTCAGAAAAAAGGTTGAAGCCATATATGGCTGATATAGTAGTGAATCTATGAGGTTGTGACCTTCTACAGCAATGGAATACCCAGATTAAAATCCATCCAGACTCAGATATCAACCAGAGACTCAATTAGGTTTCTGAAAACAACATTTTAAGGTGCTATACAAAACAATCACCAGCCATTCAGGTTGTGCAAAAGCATAGCTCACTAGCTGCTAAATGTGTAAAGACACTTGCAGCACTACATTTGAAATGGTTGACAGAAAAACCTATTTGGGTTCAGCAACGGCCCTTGATGAAGGATGCAGGTTCTAGAACAGCTGGTAAAGGAGCATTAACAAGCTCAGCATATTGAAGAGTCAACCGGCCCATGGAGTTCTCTTGTATTTGTTGTCAAAAAGAAATCTGGGAAGTGGAGAATGGTGAACATATCTAAGAGCAATTAATAAAGTGATTCAATCCATGGGCTCTTTAAATCTGGTATTCCCCTGCCTTTCCTGTTACCTAAGGAATGGCCTATTATAGTTACTGATTTGAAGGACTGTGCTTTTTTTTTTTAAACCATACATCAACAAGAACAGGACAAAGAAAAAGTTGCTTTCATAGTGCTCACATTTAATGATTCACATCTGGTAAGGAGATGGGTCCTTCCACAAGGAATGTTGAATTGTCCCACCTTATACCAATATTTTGTACAACAGCTTCTAAAAGTGATATCGAATAATTCCTACAACCTATCATTTACCATTAAATGAATGATAACTTGTTGGCAGACCCAAACATAGATACATTAGAAAGAATGTTTGAAGAAATGAAGAAAATATTGCCTTATTGGGGACTTCAGATTCCCCCCCCCAAAAAAAATACAAAGATGAGATTCCATCAATTATTTAGGATATAAAATAGGTCAACAGAAAATTAGACCCCAAAAGGTGCAACTAAAGAGAGATAGATTGAGGACTCTTAACAATTTCCAAAAACTGCTAGGAGATATTGCTCATTGTGACCCATTATTGGTATAAACAAAAACATGAACTAGTTAATTATTCAAAACTTTAGATGCTGATAAGGACTTAAATAGTCCCAGAGAATTTTCTAATGAAGTTGAGAGAGAATTAGCTTTGGTAGAAAAGAAATTACAAGAAGAACATGTGAATCACATGGATCCAGACCTCGATTGCGCATGAGATCAGACACACTACCAGATGCCGCACTAAATTTTATTCAGGGGAAGTTGCTAAGCAAATAAGAGAGAGAAAAGCAGAAGAGAAAAAAGATAGACTTTCATGTGGTGTCTCCTTATAAGAGAATAGGTGGACACAGATTTACATAGCCACACCTAGGGGCATGCCCTCCCTATGTAGCATGTTCTGCTGGCAACATGTTGGGTTTACCATGTGGTCACTACATGCCAGGAATTCTAATCTCACCAGGCACCATGTTTTGTTTACCATGTGGCTGTTATGTGCTGGGAATCCTTACCATTCAGATTGTACAAAAAGAAGACACAACAGCTGTTGATCTTTCAAATGCACCACTGGTCCTATCTTTAAAATGGTTAGTAGACAAGCCTGTATAGGTTCAGCAATGACTTTTAACAAAAGAGAAATTGCAGGCCTTAGAACAAATAGCTAGTACAGGAGCAGTTAAATGCTCAGCATATTGAAGAATCAAACAGTTTTTGGAATTCTCCTATGTTTGTTATTTTAAAAAATCTGGAAAATGAGAATGGTAACAGATCTAAGAGCTATTAACAAAGTGATTCAGCCAATAGACTCTCTACAGTCTGGAATTCCTGAGCCTTCTCTGTTACCTAAAGGATGGCCTCTTATAGTTACCAATTTAAAGACTGTTTCTTCACTACCATTTACAAAAAAAAAGAGAGAGAGAAAAGTTTGCCTTTATAGTGCCTACTTAAAAAATTCTCAGCCTGTAAAGGGATATCAATGGAAGGTTATGTTAAATAGCACCATGCTGTGCCAATATCTTGTACAATAGCCATTACAAATGACACATAAGCAGTTTCCAAAATCTGTTGTTTACCACTATATATACAACATCTTACTGGCTGATTTAAATATAGATACTTTATAATGTTTGAAGAAGAAAAGGATGCCTTATTGGGATTACAAATTACTCCTAAAAATATAAAAAGGAGATTCTATAATTTAGGATATAAAATAGGTCTACAAAAAATTAGACCTCCAAAGGTGCTAATTAGGAGAAATAGATTAGAGACACTTTATAAATGTTGCTAGTCAACATTTCCAATTTTCTGCCTATTATTGAAATGAAAATTGAGCAATTCATTTAAAACCTTAGATGGTGACAAGGACTTAAATAGTCCAAGAGAATTATCAGCTGAAGCTGAGAGAGAATTGGCTTTGGTGGAAAAGAAATTATGGGATGCACATGTAGATTATGTGGATCCAGATCTTAATTGCATTCTGGTTATTTTACCCTCTAATCATTCTCATATAAGAATTTTAATGCAAGGGGAAAACATCATATTTTCTACCACATAAGCCAAGTAAGAAATTGAAGACATATATGGGAAAAATTTCTGATTTCATTTTTAAGGGAAAATAAGATTTTGTCAATTGACCGGAATGGACCCAGTAGAAATTGTAGTACCTTTAACTAATGATGAAATTGATTAATAATGATCAGAAAGTAAATCTTGGTAAAGAGTTTGCAGTAATCTTTAGGAAGAAATTAACAACAGATATCCCTAAAGCAAAATAGTTCAATTTATAAAGAGAACTAACTGGATTGTTCCTTATATTGTATGAGGAAGACCAATTTCTGGAGCCCCTACATTTTATGCTGATGCATACAAATCAGGAAGGGCAGGTTACAAATCAGAAATTTTAACTAAAGTGGCTCAAAGCTCTAATAATTCTGTCCAAAGGTGAAAATTATATGCTATTCTGATGGTGTTAATGGATTTTACAAAACCTCATAACACAGTTACTGACTCTCGGTATGCAGAAAGTGTTTTACACTTGAAACTGCTGATTTTATTTCTGATGAGTCAAAACTAACTTCATCATTTACCCAGTTACAAGAAATAAACAGGAATAGAAATCATCCTTTATATATAACATGCATCTGATCCCCTATGAGTCTACCAGGCCCTCTAGCACAAGGTAATGATGAAATTGATTAACTATTGATAGTAAATGTGTCAAAGGACTCAGTTTTATTTTTTAAAAATCATGCCAGTAGCAAAGGTTTTAAAAAGAAGTACCTTCTGTGTTCCTGGTAAAATTGAGAATTCTTCCTGCACTTGCAAAAACTCACAGCCTGGGTTGTTTAGAAGTGAAGGCTGGCTACAGGGTTAGGATACAAAGGCACAGGAGCCTTCCTCTCCTACCTGCTCATATCTAGCACAGGTCTCACACTCTCCCATCATCTCCAAATCTCCAAATCTTTCCATTTATTTTTCTTAAGATAGAGTCTCACTGTATATCTCTGGCTGGCATAGAATTTACAGAGACCCTATTGCCTCTATCCCCTGAGCGCTGGAATTAATGGCTTGCCCCATCTTGCCAAGCTATTTTGGAGGGTGTGATTTTATGGTGTTTATGTTTATTTTGTCTGCTGTTTCGTTTTGATATTTTGAGACAGGACCTTTTCTCATAAGTATGAAAAATACCTCACCAACCCAATTCAAGATGAAATAGATTTATTTTTGGTTCACTGAAGGCATACAGTCCTTCATACATGGTGTTTGGGTCAGCTCATTTCCTGAGGGAGAGGGGTGGGGCAGCTCTTCACATCTTTGAACTGGGAAGTAAAGAGATGACTGGAAGTAGGGCCTGGGAAGTATAGAGGACCAGAAGAGGACTCTGCTATAGCCCTTAAAAGCTGGCCCACAATGACCTACATCTGCCAGCCAGGCTACGTGTCTCAAAGGTTCCAAAACCTCCAAAAATAGTGCCACCAGCTGGGGATCAAGGTTTCAAGCATATGAACCTGTGGGAGGTAGTTCAGGTTCAAATTCTTACAAAAGAGAGCGAGCTCATTATGTGACTCCCAGCATCCTGCCCTGTCCTACCCTGTCCTGTCCTGATAAAGCTGTAATGATCACAGCAACTTTAAAGGATATTCTGAAGCCTACATCCATCTTTGTCAAAACTCTGTCTTTCAATGTCCCTCAAGAACAAGGAGTTTATGAGTCTCCAGGACAGAAGGACCTTGTCAACTGCTCTTTACCCAGAGGACAATGCTCAGAGTGTGTGTCCCCTGCTGACTCTTCATTTTTAATAAGTTAACATCTGTTTTGATTTATGTCTGTCAGTGTGTAGAGTATGTACATGTGAGTGTGGGTGGCTATGGAGACCAGGGGTGCCTGATTGCCTAGAGCTGTGATTATAGGCAGTTGTGCACTATAGAAAGCGGGTGTTGGGAACCAAACTCAAGTCTTTTTCAAGATCAGTAGATGCTCTAAATCAATGAGCCCTCTCTCCAGCTCCTACTAGACAACTGAAGATGTGAAGAGCAATAGTCTGAAGGCCTTGCATTTCTTTTTGTGTATTTTACGCATTCATTTCTCAAGGCTTTACCATCTACCACATACCTCTGCTTTTATTGCCTTTTTAGTCTGTTTCTGTTGTAGTGATGCGATAGTGTGTTTGTGTGTGCTCAGGCCATGGCACATGTTGTGTAGCAGAACTCTGGTAGGTCTGTTCTCTCCTTCCACTGTAGGACCTGAGGATTAAACTATGTCTACTTAGTTTGTACAGAAGATATTTTTATCCACTGAGCCATCTCACCAGCTCATATCCCTGATTTTAAGTGGATGTGGAGTTTCATTGTTGTTTTTCTGAGACTGTAGCTCAAGCTGCCCTAGAACAAAAGCTCAAGGATAGACAAGGCTAACCTTGAACATCTGGTCCTCCTGCTTCAGTGGACAAGCATTTTAAATTTGATGTTCTTTTATCGATTGACTGCGTATGGGAGAGAGAGAGTACTGTGGTGATATGTTATATATTATATAAAATCAGTCTGGAATATCAGAGAACAGATCCACCCACAGTCCATCCAGGAGAGTCAAACTCCTTAAATCCCAGCACAATCCCAGCAGGGAAAGAACGGGAGTGGTGACCACCGCCTTTAATCCCATAACTCCAGAGAGAGAGAGAGAGAGATATCTTTCCCGTCTCTTCGAGTTCAAGGCTCACACCTTTAATCTTAACATGGACCGTGAAACAACTGGGCGAAGAAGGTATTTAAGGCAAATGAGGCTGAGGAAGCAGGAAGACAGCTGGGAGAGAGATTTGACTGTGGTGTTTCCTCTCTCTGATATTTCAGCTTTTCCCTGATATCTGGCTCTGAGTTCCATTTAATACAACCAGAATTCGTACAACACAGAGTGAGCATGTGAAGCTGAGGACAATCTGTAGGAATCAGTTCTCTACCTCTACCGTATGAGTCCCAGGATTGGACAAAGATCATCAGGTTTGGCAGTAAGAGGCATTATCTGCTGAGCCACCTTGCTGGGCCAGATGTTATTCCCTTAAGTTATACACCATAAATACAAATCTTTAGAGACTAATAACTCAGTGAATTTCTTAGTACATGTACATTCTTTATGTAACCTACTCCACATTGAACAGCTCCCTAAAAAGGTTCCACCAAGCAAGATGGTCTCAGACCAATCACTTGGGAAGTTGAGGCAGGGTGATTTTGTGAATTCAAGGCCAGCCTGGACTACATAGCAAGTTCAAGGCTAACTAAGGTCTGGGAATTTAGTGTGTGGTAGCATTTATAAAGGCCCCAAGTTCAAGGCTAACTAAGGTCTGGGGATTTAGTGTGTGGTAGCATTTATAAAGGCCCCAAGTTCAAGGCTAACTAAGGTCTGGGGATTTAGTGTGTCATCTAGCATTTATAAAGGCCCCGAGTTCAATCCTGAGCACTATAAAAATTACCCCTACCCCTCCCTCCCTAGCCAGTACAACTATCTATCATCTTAACAAATTTTAGCCACTTTAGTGATAGAGTAGCATTTCTTTATAGTAATGTAATTCTTTTTTAATTTTTAAAGGTGTGTGTGTGTGTGTGTGTGTGTGTGTGTGTGAGAGAGAGAGAGAGAGAGAGAGAGAGAGAGAGAGAGAGAGAGAGAGAGAGAGAGAGATGGAGAGAGAGCGCACATATGCACATGGAGATGAAGAGGCTATTGGAGCACCTGTTACGGGAGTTTGTTATACCAGGCTTTTTCTTTAAAGCTACCAACCAGCTCCCAAATGATGGCATGGAGACTTCTCATTAGCTATGAATGTTTGGTGTTAGCTTAGGCTCATTTCTAGCTAGCTTTTTTTCTTTAACTTAAACTAGCCTATTTCTCATCTATGTTTTGCCTCGGGGCTTTTTTCCTTTCTCTCTGTGTGACTTATTTTCCCGCTTCCTCCACTGCCTGGCTAGCCCCAGCCATGTCCCCCTTTCTCCCTCATTCTCTTTTCCTTTCTCTCTTTCGTTCTTTTCCAGCCTTGATTTATTCTGTCTGCCTGCAGCCCTGCCTGTTCCTCCTTTGACCAGATGTTAGACATTGAGCTTTTTATTAGACCAATCAGGTGCTTTAGGCAGGCAAGGTGAGATAGGAACACATCTTTACATAACTGAACAAATTATGTAAAACATAATTACATGCAGCATAAGCAAATGTACACATCCTTACATTGTTAAATAAATGCAGCAGCAATATAGCATGCTGCATTTTATACAGTTAAAGTAATTTCCACAGCATAAACAGATGTAGCACATCTTTATGTAGGTGGAGTTTTCTACCCCGTAGCTACTCTCAAATAAACACACTGAGCCATATATTAATTATAAATGCTCAGCCAGTAGCTCAAGCTTGTTACTAACTGGCTCTTACAGTTTAACCATTTCTATTCATCTATGTGCTGCTCTGAAGTTCATGGCTTTTATGTCTACCTCATTTTGTGTGTCCGACTCCTTCTCATCTGGCTGTCGACTCCTCTGACTCTGTCCTGTTCACCCCATCATTCTCAGTTTGGCTTTGCTGCCTAACTTTATCCTGTTCAGCTAATGGCCAGTCAGCTTTAGTAAACCAATCATAGAGAGATATATTCACACACCGTACAGAAGATTATTCCACAGCATCTTTACATAGTTAAATATTTCACAGCAAGCTGTGAATTGTCCACTGTGGGTATTGGGAATTTGGGTCCTCTTCAAGAACATCATGAATCCTTAACCACTGAGTCATCACTCAGCAGCTTCTGTATTTTTTCCTTTTTTTAAGGATGGTCAGATATAATGTATTGAAAAATAAAGTTGACAGCTGCTCACCAATGTAAGCAAGTTTTGGTCACTTTGTTTCTAACACATAGGTACATGCATACTTCAATAAGTTCCTGCAGTCACTATAAGGTCACCTGTGTGAAAATAAACTAAGGTGAAATAACCTGGGTGCAAGCTACTTCCATCACTTCCTGAGGCTTAGGGGAGTCTGGTGGTACAAAAAACTCAGAAGTCACTGCACTTAATTTCAATGCTGGAGAGACAGAAGATAGGCACCTTGGAAACAGAGATAGAAGGGTTAGTTTTTCTCTTTTTCTGCATTTTTTTTTTGGTGGGGAGGAGTTATTGAAGACAGAGTTTCTCTGTGTAGCCCTGGCCATACTGGAACTCACTCTATAGACCAGGCTGGCCTCAAACTTACATATTGTATATATGTTTTATTTCTTGTTTAAGGTAGTGTATCTATGCAGTATATTTTTAAATGTAAGATAAAATTCTAGTGTTTGAAAGCTATTATTATAAACTATATAGGATAATCAGGAAGCGTAGGTTCATAGTCATTTATAACAATCAAATTTGTAGATATGTTAGGTACACTTTCCAGATAATATGGAGATATTTAAGATAGACGATCTTCAAACCTTTCAAAGGTTTATAGAATATGGCATTTAAAATGGTTTTTTTAAACTTATTTTTCATGACAATGAGACACATCTACTCCTGGCAGCACCAATTTACTTTAGAGAGATGATGGACACTGAAGAATCTCCTTATGGAATTTACTTTCATTTTGTTAAGGTTAGCCACTGAACACAGAAAGTGCTCTTGCCTTTGACTGCTTGACAGTATGTTGTGTAAACTGGACATGCAGGACCCACAGGAAAATGACTAATGAATTTTGCCAAAAATGGTGGGATGATCCTTCAGGGTTCCTGCTTCACTGAAGAATCTGCCAAACATTCTGCAGTACACAGAGGAAAGTGACTAACAAATTTGCCAATATAAGTGAGATAGTCTTTCAAATTTCCTACTTCATTGCAAAGTCTGCCAGATATTATGAGCTTGTAGACTGAAGATGGATGCTCCAACATTGCAAAGGAACTTTAAGTAACTGTTCAGCTAACAAGATGTCTCTGTTGTTAAGGAGGTAATATTAATTCCTTCTTGGGTCTTTAATAGAATTAAAACTAAATAATTAGAGTTTCAGTTTTCCTTAGTTATAATAGAAAGTGAGTTAGGTGTAAAACTTTGGACTCACTAAGATGCATCATTTTCCTTGAATTTGCTAACTACAAATGAACAGAATATTGTAAGTGTAATTCTGTTTTTGTTGTGTATAGTTTTACTATGCTAAAGTTAAAACCTTTCTTTTTATTTAGGCAAAAGGAGAAATGTTGTAGAATATTATTTTAAGGTGTTTTACTTCTGCTTATGTTGCATTTGCTTAACTCTGTGAAACTATGTTACTGTGCCTCTCTAAAGCACCTGATGTTCTAATAAAGAACTGAGTGATCAGTAGCAAGGCAGGAGATGGGACAGGTGGGGCTGGCAGGCAGAAAGGATAGATAGAAGGAGAAATCTGGGAGAAAAATGAAGAAGCAAGAGAAAGGGAGGAGGATTCAAGGGCAGCCACCCAGGGGCACAACCAGCTATGAAGTAAGAAAGGAAGGTTACAGAAATAGAGAAAGGCAAAAGCCCAGAGGCAAAGGAGTGAGGGGGTAATTTAAGAAAAGCTGGCAAGAAACAAGCCTAGCTAAGACCAGGCATTTATAATTAAAAATAAGCCTCCTTGTATGGTTTATTTGAGATCTGGGTGCTGGGCCCCAAAGAGCAAAAACGGCGAGCAACATTTTGGCATTCCAATGTAGGGATAGAGTAAAAGAAAATCCAACAACATGGGACAGAGAAAGAGTCCTAAGACATGCCCCACTGTTTGTGTTTCTGGAGATTTTAATTCAGGCCCTCCTGCCTGAGAAGAAGGAACTCTTAGCCCCTGGATCATCTCACCAATCCTCCCCCAACCTTTACCTCCTTTACCTTTAATGGAGACACTGAAACTAATAAAAAAAAAAAAAAAAAAAAAAGACATTCAATTGTAGAGGAAAAACCCTCCAAAATGCAGAGGCAGATTATGTAAAGGACCAGGGGGATCCTCACAGAACCCCCTTCTTGTGTGATATTTTCCTAGAACTTTTTATGCTCACATCCACTATGCCAAGTCACAAGTGGTGTGGAAAAGAGGGTCTTTTCTCTAGCTCAGCACTTGAGTGGCACATGGCTTTGACTCTGGGCATCTCCTGCTGTCTTCCTCTAAGAGGAAAACATCACATGACAGTCTTGTGGCTACTGTCTCCCAATCAGAGAAAAGATGTGAATTTGAAGACAGGAGTCTCTCCAGGAGGGTATTTCAGAATTGAACCAGAATAGTGAGTTAAAAAAAAATCTACAGCTGCCTGTGAGCACCTGAAACACAGGCAGGGGTGGGGGCTGGCCACACCTCTCTGGATGGCAGAGCTGCCTCCTTTAAAGTGATTACAGTTTACAGTCTCTCTTGTGCTCCGCTAATGAGACAGTGGTACACACAAACACATAACCACTGCTCTTCCTTCCTCTGCTTCAAAGTAGTTCCAGGCTGTGCCCTTCCCCACACTCAGTCCATTGGCAGAGCTCCTGACAGACCACAGGGATCAGAGAACACAGTGGAAGAGAAGAATTAAAAATGAACAAGTCCAAGATGGCGAAGAGTGCTGTGAAATACTGTTAGTGTGATTATGAGTTCAAAGCCACTGTGGTTACCTACAGACTCAGCAGTCAAAATTTCAGCAGGGATGGGTGAGTGGCTCATGAGGCCACACCCCCTAGCTGAGGAAACATTGGTAGTTAATAGCTGTTGAGGAAGAGAGTTTTTCTTTGTGGATCTGATTACTGGTGGGTTGCCTGTGTTCTAGTGGATGGCGCCCCTCCTGAGTGCATTTTGGCAGCACTAATTGGGCTCGCTGAATTATAATAGACAAAGAATAGAGATGTGGAGAGAAGAACGTGAAGTTAGGAAGGGGGTGTGTCATGGGTCTGGGACATGTTGAGAGAAAAAGGAGTGAATATGATTTAAAAAATTGCATACATATATGAAATTATCCAAGAATAAATAAAAAGGTTTTAAAAATCAATCTCTTAGCTGAAAGGTTTTGTTCTCCCCTGATCCTGGGGATTGAATCTAGGGATGACTTTCTGCCATAGCTTTGTGTGCTGGCCAGTTCTATATCAGTTTAACACAAGTTAGAAATCTTTAGACAATGCCTCCACCAGGTTAACCTGGGCAAGTCTATGAGTGTTAGGTTCCAACTTAAGAACAGGGTGTTTACTTAATTGATGGTTGATGTGGGAGGGCCCATCTCCCTGTCGGTGGTGCCACTCCTGGGCTGGTGGTCTTAGCTACTATTAAGAAAGCAGGCTGAGCAAGCCATGGAAAGCAAACCAATAATTATTCCTCCCTGGGCTCTGCATTAGTCTGCCTCAAGGTTCCTGCCTTACTGGAATCCTTGTTCCAACCTTCCTGGATGATGGACTATGAGCTATCAGCTCAAATAAACCCTTTCCCTCACAACTTATTTTGCTTGTTATCACAGCAGTAGAAACCCTAAGACATTTGGGAAACCGAGACTCAGAGACCGTGTCATTTAGACTTTCTGGCTTGCATCATCAGAAACCAAGATGGGCTGAGTGAAATGGAGTCCGTGTTTGGGCGGGGATTGCTGAGAGCTGGGATGGCAGCCTCCTGAGCTGGCTGAAAACTTTGGACCAGAGCTAGGAAAGGGATCAGAGGTTGAAAACAAGAAGCCAGTCTAGCAGCAGGCTGGTCTAGCCAGCCTCGATCATGCCAGAGTTAACAATACCCTATACAGATTCCACTTGTAGGAGGAAAATGCAAAGCCAAGTGCCTGAGACAGGAAACTAAACCTGGCCGCCCTGGACATATTACAGTTACTGAACGGTGGGCCCCACCCTGGACTTACTGAGTTGAGACCTTTGCACAAGCACATTATCATTTCAAAACACATGGGCACCACACCCTGGCCACCTTCCCCCACGGGGGAGGAGCTGATGATCCACAGATGGATGGGCACCCCACCCCTGACCATCTTTCCTGTGGGGGAGGAGCTGATGATTCCCAATGTAGGATACTCAAAGAGGAAGCGAATGGACTCAGAGCTCAAAACAGCAGCCCCTGAGTACTGGCAGGTACATACACGGACCAGTCTTTGCCAGGCTTCCTCCCATATTCACCCTTATTCTGGGAACAGACAATTCCTGCAGGCACTGGGACGGCCCCACCCCCACCCTCAGTCTGTGGGGAGTTTTTTTGTTTTTTGTTTTTTTTCAGAAGCTGTTGACATCTGGAAGCCCCAGAGAGGCTTTGCTGTAAAAGCCCTTGATCCTTTTTAACAGCTGAAGGTTAGAAACCCCTTTTTTCTTTCTCTCTTATGTAACTGTTTCGACAATGGTGGCATGTTAGAGCCAGCAGCTGCTTTGTGTCCTTTCTCTTGGAGGGCCTCTCTCCGCAGGGACAAGCTGCAGATTTCTTGCTGTCTTAAGGGGATGATAAAGATGGAAGTTTTGCATCCTGAATCCAGGTGCCCAGGACGAAGAAAGAACCTGGCTCTGAAATGGAAGGCAAGACACAATCTCAGGAGTGGCCAAGAATGGCCGCTCCTCCGTTGTCAACCGGCCTTCCTTTGACCAGGAATTCGCACAGGAAGGTCTACAGCCCCTCCCGGAAGTCCTCAAGCCCCACTGAGACCAGCAGAGGCTCTGTTGCTTAGTGAGGCTGGTGGGTCGCTATCCTTGGTCCTGAACCATTACTATTGGTTGGGGCTGCAGTTCACTTTCTCACTGAAAATCTTAAACAACAGAGAGGCATGATAAAAGCATTTATCGCAGGGCCTGGCCCCCAGACAGTCTTCAGTGAGTCACTAAATTTTTTAATATGCATGAGCCCAGGACTACGGATTTGACTCAGTTGATAAAGGGCTTCTAAGGACCGGAGTTTGGATCCTCAGAATTCACGTGGAAATCAAGGTGGGGTGGTATACCCTTGTAATCCCAGTGCTGGAGACATGGGGATGAGAACCGCTAAACATCGGTGGCCAGACAGTCTAGCTGAATCGGTAAGCTTCAGTTTTACCAAAAGATGCTGTAATCGCAGCTCCCCTGAGGCAGGAAGACAGTTGTGTATTTGAGGCCAGCCTGGACCACATAGCAAGTTCCAAACCTGCCAGAACTGGTAAGGCACCAACCAACAAACAAACAAACAAATCACCCGTGAAACAAACAAAAAAGTGAAGATAAAGAATAGACCTGAAGGAGAAAATGTATTAGGCAAAATTATAATGTTTAAATGGCTATAAAAAGGTGTGCAGTTTGGCCATATGATGCCATATACCTGTAATCTTAGTACTTCAGAGGTAGAGGAGTCTCTGACCTACGTGTAAACCCTTGGAAGTGTTCTATCACCCATACCTACCCCGAGACAATGTCTCCCTAATTTACCCCAGGCTGTCCAAAGAATGACATTTCTGTCTCTACCTTCCAAATATTGGGATCACAGGTCCTCGACACTATGTAGGGCAAATCTGCATCTTATTAGACTAAGATCATTATCAAATGTGGTAAAGCCATTAGTCCATGAACATCCCATTCCACTGACATCCTAAAATGTCCTAGTTGAGAGTCAGAAGGAGGAAGGAAAAACATGGTGGACCCCGAATTTATGGGCTGATGCTTTGGGGGGGGGTGAGATAGGGTTTCTCCATGGAGCTCTGGCTGTTCTGAAACTCCAAATGTAGACCAGGCTGACCTCAAACTCACAGAGATCCACCTGCCTCTGCCTCCTAAGTGCTGGGATTAAAGGTGTGTGCTACCACCACCCAGCAGTGGTCTGATGCTTAACCTAAAAAAATGACTATAAGAGAGCTTACCTTAAAGTCATTTGTTAAACTACACGTTGATATCATTTAGAATCTTTACTATATTTCACAGTAAATTTCTATTAAAAAAAAACAAAAACAAGCAAAAGACAGCCAGATGTCAGCACATGGATGTGCTTTTGTCTTCCCAGAGTGACCATAGATAGTTTGGCAGGGCTTAGTTCATTTGATGCTGTAAATGTGGTGTAAGGATGGGAAGCACATTTAAGCTTTGGAGGTCAAATCTGGGACCTGCAATTTATTATTGTCCCTTAGAGAAACTCCTTCTCTCCCTCACCTCTTTTGTCATCAATGAAGTGGGTGTCAATAATGCTCTTGGAGAATGTTACAACCTATTCACAATCTTCCTGTGCTGGTTGATTTATTGGCCAACCTCAACACAAGATGTGGGAAATGTTCACAATCTGAACTTTTTCCCTTGGTATGTAAGGTGGGAGATGGTTGGGAAGGGCATGGAGTCCCTAGCTTCCTACTGGATTGTTGTTGTGTTTGTTTGTTTGGGGGTTTGCTTTGTCATTGTGTTTTCTCTCTCTCTCTCTCTCTCTCTCTCTCTCTCTCTCTCTCTCTCTCTCTCTGTGTGTGTGTGTGTGTGTGTGTGTACAATGGTTATGCCTTCTAATATTGTTGCTTAATCCAATGAGGAAGATGGGATGGAAAACTTGGTGCTCATGACATGCCCTGGTGAGGACAAGCATGAGGGTAGGGGATTATCAATCTAGGAATCCACACTCCTATCAATTTAGGACATGTACACACCCTTCCCAGTAATGCACTTGGCAGCCTGAGATTCTCACCACATGTACCTGACACATTCTTAGAATGATGCATCTCGAAACCTATTGGCAACTTGAAAACCCCCCACTTGCATCAGGTTCCACATACATTGCTTTAAACAATGAAAATGGGTTACTTTCCTTAACTATCCCCCAATAGTGGCTTATTTCTACTCAAACACATCCGGGAACTATGGGACTAATTTAGCCTAGACTAGCTTTAGGTCCATGCACAAATGACCACCTGCACTACAACCCTTACGAACGAGGCTCTTCTTGTGGAGCACATTAAAAGAAACTCCAGACAGTAATTGGGACTCTTGAGTGTAGCAGGCTTTCTTGGACCACCAGCCTCCAAATCCTAACACAAAGACTTATTATAGGCTTGCCCCACTAGCTCGTATTTCAACCTGTTTCTCTTCATCCACATTTTTCCCTTGGGGCTTTTTTTTTTTTTAATCTTTCTTTCATTTTGTATTTCCTGCTGCCCTCCTTCCTCTGTGTCTTGCTGGCAGCTGCCTGGCTGGCCAGCTCCTGGTGCCTCTTTTTCTTTCTCCATCCTTCTCTCTCCTTCTTCCTCCTATTTAATCCCTCTGCCTGCCAGCTGATGGGGGAATGAATGCCTTTCTGTATGCTGTGAATATCAGTCTTTAAATAAAGGAGCTGTTTTGACCCTTAGGTATGAGAAGGAGGCCGGAGTCAGACACAGATCGAGCCTGGTGCCCAGAGAAAAAACAAGTAAAAACACAAGTGAGCCACAGCCAGTCCTGCCATCTCTTCTCTTGCCTAGCCATTGGCTGTGCAGCTTTTTATATGCATCAGGTCCTTAGGCAGGCAAGGTAAAAACAAATGCAAGGCATCTTTACATAGTTAAATAAATGCAGCATAGATAGGTGTAACAGGTCTTTACATAGTTAAATAAATACTCTATTCCACAACACTTGAGTACTTTCTCACTATATTTTGCTTTTTATGTTGACTGGGCATTTCTTGCTGATCTGTACTATGGTTTCACTTGTGAATAAAGCTTCCTCAATACTTTTGCAAATCAGTGCAAGCCTTTATTTTAATTACTTGGATAAGAGGCCAAGAATCTTAAAACATTTATCTGGCCCAGATCCTCCTGCCTGCCAGTAACCCTGGGTCAAGACAAGTTGCCTGACTACAGCTCCCTCTACCTACAATGACCCAACTCTTTGTTACACCAGCTCAATACTTTGATACTCTGTAGGCAAAGAACTTTGGCAATTGTAGCCAGCAGGGTGGTTACATGGATTTAAAGTATCTTTTACAAGACACTATTAGTTGTGAAAAAGCCAAATGTGGTGGCTTATGCCCAAAATCTCCCAACTTGAAAGGCCAAGGCAGGGGAATCACAGTCACAGGCCAGCCTGGGCCATAAGGTGAGTTGCAATCCAGCCTGAGATACAGTGAAACCATGTTTCAAAAACAAAACAAAAAAAAATGCAAAAAGGAAAATAGTATCTTTACAGTGGAAAATCTGCCAAATGTCACCTTAAACAGCCAAATAAAGGTGACAACATCAGTCATATGACATCAATGTCATATATGACACAGTGAGGTAGGCACAGCATCATGTCTGTGGCATTTTAAGAAATATTTATTCATGTGTGTATGTATATATGTGTACATGGTGTGTGTGTGTGTGTGTGTGTGTGTGTGTGTGTGTGTGTGTGTGTGTGTGTGTGTGTTGTCCAGGAAGGCAGAAAAAGGCATAGCTCCCTGGAACTTGAGCTCCAGGCAATTGTGGGTCCTCTGAAAGAACAGCTGGCATATTTAATCACCGAGCCATCTGCCTAGCTCCTGTGGCATTTTGTTGTTGTTGTAAATGTACAACCTGAAATTAACCATGAGGGGATATCATACAAAACCAAACTGAGAGGCACTCTGTAAATTACAGAAGTGTCAAGGTCATAAAGACTACGGAAAAAAAGTCCGAAGAACTCTCCCAGACCATAGAACATTAAGGGAACATAAAAGCTAAATGCAGTGTATGGTGTTGGATTTTATCTTGAGCCAAAAGAACAGCATTAGCGAGAAAATTGGAAGCATTTAAACAAGATCAGTAGATTGCTTGATAGCATTGTGTCAGCATTAACTATGGAAGCAATGGTAAGGGGCACACAGGAATGACTGATACTGTTTATGTGGGATGATTTTTAAGTAAGCCTGACATTTCAAAATTTAAACTTATCAAGATTAAAAATAAAATAAATTCATTGGCACTAGAATGACTTTATACCTAGAAGGGGTGGTGGTGTATGCCTTTAATTCCTGCACTGTTTTAGAATATTTGTTTACATTGTAAAAATATGCCCCTGCCTCAGGTGTCTTCTGATTGGTTTAATAAAGAGCTAAATGGCCAATAGCTGGGCAGGAAAGAATAGATACAACTTTTGGACAGAGAGAGAAACTGGTAGGAGGAACCTAGTGTAGGTGGAAATTTCTGTGTCCCGCTCTACAGCTGTTCTCAAATAATAACACAGATGCTTAATATAAATTATAAATGTTTGACCATTAGCTCAGGCTTGTTACTAGCTAACTCTTATACTTAACCCATATTTTGATTTATGCTTTGTCACATGGCTCGTGTCTTGTTACCTCATTTTTACACTTCCTGTTTGCTCAGTGGCTGTCTGGCATCTCTCTGACCCAACCCTTCTTCTTCCCAGAATTCTAATCTAGTTGCCTGTCTATATTTTCTGCCATGCAGAGTTTGTTTGCTTTGTTTTGTTTAGATATATTTACTATATATACAGTGTTCTGTCTGCACACCAGAAGAATACATCAGATCTCATTCTATATAATTATGAGTCAACATGTGGTTTCTGGAAATTGAAATCAGGACCTCTGCAAGACAGCCAGTGAGTGTAGCAAGAGGTTTCTGGCCCAGACTTTCGGGCCTAACCTCGAGGTTTAGACCCACAGACCCACAGAGACATACAGATTCTTTCAATAGTTTTAGGCTGATCAGCCTAAGGCCCAGGCATATCACTTACTAACTCTTTACCCTTAATCTAACCCGTGACTCTTATCCTGTTCAGCCATGTGGCTCGATACCTTTTCTCAGAACAGCATAGTCATCTTCTGCATCTTCTGGCTTCACTCTGGCATTCTGCTCTCTTCTGCCTGTTCCTAGAGTCTTCTAGTCTGGTAGCCCCACCCACACTTTCTGTCTGCCTTTGGTCAATCAGCACTTTTTATTAAACCAGTGGGTGAGACAATTATTTACAATGGAACAACATAATCTCCCACAAGTGAGTGCTCTTAACCTCTGAGCTACTTCTCCAGCCTGCAACATTTTATTAAACCAATTTAAGTGACAAACCCTTTACAATGTGCAAGAGCATTATTCCACTGCAATCTAGGCACACAATTTTGTCATCAGACTCAGAGCAATTCGGAAGTGCCATACTGAGAAAAGATAAAAGTTGTGTAATAAAATGTAGATTAATAGAAGCAAATAAATTTGAGGTATAAGAACATAAGCTAAAGGCCAAACTTTTGTAATTAATAATAAGCTCTATTTTGCTTTGTGGGGGCTGATGATCCAAAGATAGTCTGACAAGGAAGCTTGTTGCTACTGCACTTGGGAGGCAGAGGCAGTCAGATCTCTGGGTTTGACACCAGCCTGATCTACACAGTGAGTTCCAGGATAGCCAGGGCTACACAGAGAAATCCTGTCTCAAAACTTCAAGCTAACAGCAAAAATGTCTAGAATGATATAATACAGTATTTGAATAAGATAATGATAAGTTCCATGTACACTTGTGATACACATTCAAACTATGGGCTTGAATTTACATAGGATACATTTTTGAAGTCATACAAGTAATTGAAGTGATTATGTTGGAAACAGGCAAAAAAGTACGTTGTCTTAAGTTTTCGGACACCATTTTACCTGTAGGGTGAAACAAGGTCATGGTCCCTAGGAGAGCTGGGAACCTCCCAATAGCTGACACACCTCCTCCTTAAACCATACAAATAATTGGTAGGACTTTTTAGTTCTCTAGAAACATTATGGCTGTTCCCAACAACAGGAAAAACAAATAAATCTAATTGGCGGGGCTGAACGGCTTCTATTGTATATCGGTTGACAGCGGTGGAACATTTAAGGAACCCTAATCTCTAAATCCTAGTTGGTAAAAATTGTAACTATAACGTGGTAACAAACATTTTTGAAGTTTATGCTTGAATACATATTTCAACTGGCATTTGTTGGCAAAGTTCAGCTCCCAAGTCTGTTCTGCAGCCCTCCTCGATCATTCCCCCTCCCCCTCCTTTTGTACTTTCCTGCATTAAATCTTGGCTTTCAGTATCTGCTTGTGTCTGCTTAGGTTGATTGGAAGCCTCAAACCAGCACAGTTATACCAGGAAAACTGACTACTTAACATTTGGGATGTTTACACTTTTACAATATTCTTTTTTATATTTGAGATGTTTACTTGTTTGGGGTTTTGTTTGTTTGTTTGGGTTTTTTGTTTTTGTTTTGAAACAAGGTTTTACCAGGCTGGCATGGAACTCCTAGAGATCTACCTGCCTCTGTCTCCCTAGTACTGGATTACTGGTATGAGCCATTATGCTGGGTTTTCTTGAGATTCCTTTTTAATAACTTGCATGTATATCTAAGACACTACCTAACAGCTAGGCATCCTGGTACTTGTCAAGAGGCAGAGACAGAAGCGAATTGAATTGAAGAGTTGAGCTGGGTATAGTAGTGCATGCTTGTAATCCTAGTACTTGGAGGTTGCAGCAGAAGAATATATCTTCTAAAAGGTTCTGCTTCTAAAAGCAGAAGAATATAACCTTCTAAAAGGTTGGGTCAGCCTGGTCTACATAGCAAATTCCAGACCAGATAAAGGACTCCACAACAAGAAAAACCAAAAAACCCACAACAGCCAACCAAAGAAACCCCATGTAAACAACAAACGAACAACACAAATACCCAATCAACAAGCTATTCAAATCTGTCTTGTAAACCTGGATCCGTTTCACCAGAGCTCCCTAGGAGCACAGGAGCCCTTTCGAAGCCCCAGTCTCCGCACCTTCAGAACACAAGCCGTTGTACTTAGATTTCCTCCCAAAGACCTGTCTCCAGGGGAAATGAAGACCAAGAGACAAGGAAAGGGGTTGAATGGCTCAGTGGTGTCCCCTCAAGTCTGACAACCTGAATTCAAACCCTAGAACCCATGGGGGGGGGGGATGGGACTCTATTCCCGGGAATGGTCTTCTGATCGCTACTCACACACACTCATATGCAAATACACATTAATAATGGCAATAATAAATATATTTGAACAGTTTTTAAAGGAAAGAGACTAAGACAGAGAAGCACAAAGGCCAAAATACTGTTTTTTTTAAAAAAATTCTATTTAAACTGGGTCACCCTGCCCAGCTTTAATACATGGGGAGGTGCTTAGTTTTACTGCAAACTTGATATCCCATGTCTTATTGATGCTCGTGGGAGATCTGTCCTTTTCTTCCTGTAGACAGGAGAGGAGGAGATTGGTGGGTGGGAGGGGGGATGGGAGAGAGGGACCAGAAGAGGAGGATGGGGGAAGGCTTCAGCTACGATGTAAAATAAATAGATGAATAAAAAATATTTTTTAATTGATGTGTATGAGTGTTTTGACTGAGTGTATGTCTATGCTCTATGTGTGTGCAGTGCCAGTGGAGGTCAGAAGAGGGCATCAGATTCCCTGGGAATTGGAGTTATAGATGGTTGTGAGCCTGTATGTGGGTTCTGGGAACCACACCTGGGTCCTCTGGAAGAGCAACCAGTGACCTTAACTGCTAAACCATCTCTCCAGCCTCTAATTGAATTCTCTAAGTCATTACCTGATTTCTGTATAAGATCCATAATACTTTGAAAAACACAAGTGAGGAAGTGTGATGTGTGTAGCCCTGGCTGGCCTACATCTCGGCATGTCATGTAGACCAGGTTGGTCTGGGACTCACCTAGATCTACCTACCCATGTCTCCCAAGCCCTGAAATTAAAGCACACCACCACTCCTGGTAAGGTTGTTATTTTTAAAGTTAGGTCCTCTCTAGTGCTAGGCAATGTCCTTGGTTATATTTTTGTTTTCATCTGGATCTCTATGTCTATCCAGTCAATTCTTAACCTATCACACTCCCTTCTCTCAACGGGATCTTACTCTGTATCCCAGAACTTACTATATGCCTCAGGATGGCCCTAGATTCACAGGAATCCTCTTGCTTTGGTCTTGAGTGATGGGAGATATGCGACTTCTGCCCCCTTGACCTCCAGGTCTGCTCTCTTCATCAGTCCCAGAATTCTTAGAATTTGTGATCATGCTAATTTTTCTTTATTAATATTTGTATGTAGCATTTCCTCAACTTTGTCCTCCATTCCTGACGCTGACTCCTGCTCAGTCAAATCCACTGACGATGCTTTCCAGTGTAGTTTTTATTTGATTTATTGATTTTCTTTTTTTTCAAAGTCTCACTTTCTTGTGGAATTTCTCTTCCATGTTGTGAAAAAAAATACATATTAAATGGGGAAAACAGAAAGATTCTCATCTAAAATCAGAGCAAGACAAGGGTACCCATTCTCCATTGTGTATGTGTATGTTCATCTTTAGAGCCCTGAATTGGTTATTTTTAAAACTCAAAATAAACCAGAACTTAAAACATAAATGAAGAAATGAAGAGATGGCTCTGTGGCTAAGAGAATTTGCTGCTCACTCATGAGGACCAGAGATGGAAACCCAGCATCCATGGTAGACAACTCACAAATACCTATAGTTTTGGCTCCAAGAAATCCATTTCCTCCTTCTGACCTACAAGAGCATCTGTGCGTACGTGTGTGCATACACTCACAGAGGCACATGCGAACACATGCACACACGTGAAAAAAAATTAATTAAAACTTAATGAAGAATTCCAGTCTCGTGTATAATCTTCCAAACCACACGTAAAAGCTGAGCAAATAAGAATATCAAGGTTTTCGATGATGAATACAAGTAATCCCAAAGGACTGGAAGTTCAGAGTCATCCTAGGCTACATAGGAAATCTGAGACTGATCTAGCTACATGAGAGCCTTCTTAAAAAAAAAAAAAAGAAAGAAAGAAAGAAAGAAAAAAAGAAATGTAAAAGAAAAAGAAAAATCAAGAACTCCTTGCAGATCTGTGCAGAGAAATGAGACCATACTGCAAACCACTGTGCCTCAAATTGGAAAGATTGGCAGATAGAGAAGTACAGTTTAGGAAAATAACGGAGTTTTAGGAAGCAATGCCCACTCACCACGTCTCCTGCGTCTCCCAAATTCTTGTTGTTGAAACAGGGTCTTTCTACATAACCTTGGCTATACTCATTATGGAGACCAGGCTAGCCTTGAACTCCCGGAGATCTGTGTGCCTTTGCCTCCTGAGTGCCAGGATTAAAAGTGTGCATCACCACACCTGGCCTCCCCAAATTCTTAAGTAGAACCCTAACTCTCAGTGCCATCGATGGGTGCACTTGGTGGAGATGCTGGAGCTTTGTGGCTCTGCTCTCTGGCAAGGACACAGGAGACCAGAGTCCAGCTGCACAGTGGAAGGGGTCCTCATCAAATGCTGGAGCTCTTGAACTCCCTCACTTGCAGAAATGAAAAATAAGTGTTTGTCAGTTAATCCACAAGTCTGTGATATTTTTGTTTCCAGAAACTCAATAGATTAAAATATCTGCAGAGGTTTAGGTCTGAGTATGCGAGAAAAATCCTACAACACAATTCTTTTTCTCCTTCTACTCTCTAAAAAATTGACTTATTAATCACATGTACACACATATGCGCACGCGTGCATACACACACACACACACACACAGAGCCATCTGAGGGGCTTAGGAGCTCTGTATTCAATAGAAATTCATTTATTTCCCTTCCCCAAATGCTAAATATGACAGAAAAGAATGAAATCTCATATTTAATTTCATGTTCCAATTTGCAATTCATAATATTATTCCATTAAGGGTCATCATTCAAAATGTCTCCAGTCTAAGAATGAATTATTATTTAACTACATGCTCAAGCTCTTCTTCAGAAGGGCATTCATAATGTATCACGATATTCGAAGAACGAGAATGTGGGTCATCACGGTGTTTCTTGGTCTTCCCTTTTGTTGTAGGTCTCACAGGCGGTGGACTAAGAGTTGGCACTGAGCGTTCCTAGTCGTAGAGAACCACAGGCCTATCTAGCCCAGGCACATTTACAGTGTTGGAACACAGAGATCTTTCTTCCCCGCGCCTTGATTTCCAGATGAAGAGGTGGTCGGCGGCGTAAGGATGTAGAGATGCAGTTACACCCAGATGTGGTGGCTCACACCGTTAATCCTAACACCTGGAGGGCCGAGGCAGGTTGCTGTCTGTGAGTTTGAAGCCAGCATGGTCCATATTATGAAACCTTGCTTCAAAGGAAACAAACAAGGTTACTGTTAATGTAGTGCTTGGAAAAGGTGGTGGTTTAAAAGAAAATGGCTCACAAAGGGAGCGGCACTATTAGGAGGAGTGGCCTTGTTGGAGTGGGAGTGGCTTTGTTGGGGTGGGTGTGGCTTTGTTGAAGGAAGTGTGTCCTGTGGGGTGAGCTTTGAGCTCTATGCTCAAACTAGTTCCAGCGTCACAAGCCGCTTCTTGCTGCCTTCTGATCAAGATGAAGCCAGCACCATGTCTGTCTGCAGGCTGCCATGCTCCCTGCCATGATGAACTGAACCTCAGAAATTGTGAGCTATTCATGGCATCTCTTCACAGCAATAGAACCCTAAGACAGCAGCCGTCCTTCCTGCCAGTACCATTAGTTTAAGTCCTGATCCTGGGAGAGGAGGTAAGGTGAAGTTATAGCCACTCTACCAGCGCCTCGCCACAGGAATTAGTCATATCACCATCCTCCTGCTGAGGCGGGAACTGTGCGTCTTTTCTCCACCAAACCACTGGAAAAGTAGAGAATATCTGGCAAAGCCCTCCTGTCCTCTCATGTTGAGTGTGGGCACCTCTTTATCTAAAGGAGTACTCCATCTCTCTCTGCCTGTTCCTGGACACTAAGTGCTGGGGAGCGTATTACTTGGGTGGTTGTGTCTGGTCATTTCTAATGTATGGAGTAACCACTGTACCACTGCCTCATGACCATGTCGTAGTTAGCAAGCCCCAACTGCACGTATTCCTGGGGACTGTGACATTGGTACACTGCCCGATGGCTTGCAAAGAAAACTCACCATGGAGCAACACCCCCTCCGAATGCCTCTCCACCAACAGTTTCTCAACGCTGTCTTGCTCACGGCAGCTTGAACTTCAGTGTATCTAATAAATTCCCTTCCTGCCCTTTTTCTGTCTTGGTGAATTTTTCACTTCTTCATCAGATGTCACCATGGTTCCTGATAATACTTTAGTCTAAATCGATACTCAGTGGACATATAATCCTGTATTTTCTGTTCTTGTCCCTTTGTAGTATTTGGGGCATTTATAGCTACAACTTAGCACACAAAAGGCTAACTCGGGGTGTCCACTCATGTCAGAAACCATCTGTAGCATCCAGGGGCTGTTGGCATCAGTCTGACTTGTCAGCTATGTGTGGCATCTTCTTTAAGAAATATGTTCCAGTCAGAGGCTGGTAGGAGGGTTGAGAGAAGGGGTCTGGGCCTGGAACAGCTGCTGACTAATCAGAAGGCAGGACACATGTTTCTGTGTGTGTGTTGGGGGGGTGTAGGTAAGGCACCTAGATCTCAGCCTGGAGCTGGTGCCTGACTCCAGGCTGCCCCCCCCCAACCGGGTCTTCCAGGAAAAGAAAACCCAGGCCCAAGAAATTGAGTACTTTTCCAAAGTTATAAAGCTGAATTTAACCCAGACCCCAGGACTCACCTCTCTGTGCACCACCCAGAAGCATCTTTTCTGTCTTTGACTTCCCATTCTGTCCACCTGACTTCCCAGTAAAGAGCAGAAGGTGGATGAGCAGATGCTACAGGAAGGGATCTAGGCTTCACTTATTGTTGCGGAAGTTAATTCAGGGTCCCCAGGGCTGGATGCGGTTGCCCAAGTCCTCTGTGTCTTCTCTATGGCCGCAGCAGCTTCAGCACATGGGATTCCACACTGAGCAGGCCTCAGTAGCCTTAGCAGATACAGGGCATGTGGAGGGTGCAGTGTTGTTGCTGGTTGCTGGGCTAGTGAATGCTAAGGCCCTAGTGACTAAGGGCAGGCGAGGTCCTACACACTGCAAGGGCACTGTGTCCTCATAGTCCAAGAAGAGAGTAGGGTCTTAGACCTGGCCTGAGTCCTTGTCCAGCCTATTGAGTGAGGACTTAGGATCTTAAAGGCATCCCTGGGCACATGTTCTGATACTTACTAAGAATAAAAGCTGATGTTTACAACCTGGCTGGGAACTGGAGGAGGGAAATCTGTCCCAGAGCATGCAAAACTTCTGAGACACAGAATAGCTTTTTGTTTGTGGGGTTTGTTTTGTTTTTGAACAGGGTTTCTCTGTGTGGCCCTGACTGTCCTAGAACCCACTCTGCAGACCAGGCTGGGTTTGAACTCAGAGATCTGTCTCTGCCTCCCAAGTGCTGAGATTAAGGTCATGTGCTACCACTGCCTGGCTCAGCTGTTGTCATCTGTGTCTCACAAGGATGTTCAGTCAATATGTGCAGAAGGGTAGATTCCTATGCCCTCCCCCCCTGGTGCATGGTGGGGGAAGTGGCCCCCAGTCAGATATAACTCATTCCATGAAGTAGACATAACCACTCCATGTGGATCTTGTTCAAACCACTATTTTTCATCCAAAATTTTGCCTTTTGTCTATCAACTCTATATTTCTATATTCTCCCAGTTTAATTGTATCTCTTCTTGGGATTTGTATGCAGTTTAGAGAGTAGAGTCCTTCAGACTTTTAAGTCTGCCCATCACCTACAGAGAAGTTATGGGGAAACGATTATAATTATATAAGGCAAGGGAGTGTAGCCACATGATTGCTCTCACTGCCTAAAAGCCAGTTTTGCAGGTGCTGAGGATTGAACTCAGGATCTCAAGTATGTTAAACAAGCCCTCTACCACTGAGCTACACCTCCAGTTCTGGACTGCCTCACTTCTGACCAAATTACAAATATAAAGGGGTTTCCAAAAAACACCTTAGGGATCCATAACTCACTAAAAGTAATCACAGAACTCTTTGAAAGCTATTGTGTGCAGAGACGTTTTATTTCAGTTCCAAATATACAGATCAAAATTTAGCCAAAGCAAGAACAATGAGACTGTGCAAGCGAGGTGTAAAGCTTTTGCTGTCTTCAGAACAGCATGCTCTCCCAGCATAGACGACAGTGTGTATGGAGAGAACATTACTTGAGCATCAGCCTCCAAGGTTTCTAGTTGGAGTTTCAAGACTTAGCATTTGAATGATAGGCCGAGTTCACATTTTTCTGCTGCCCAAACCCCACCTCTTGAAAGTTGATGTCACCTGTTTAGAAGCCTACCGTGAATCACCAGCAGCATATATGCCAGGGCTGTGGGAATAAAGAATAAAGGCACGAAGGCTGCATGAGGTGGAACAGGCCTATCATCCCAGCATCTGAGAAAGGTAGAGGCAGGAAGATTGAGGAATTATGTTTATGTTTACTGTGAGCTTTCAAGCTGGCCTTGGCTCTATGACAGAAGAGGAGGAGGCTACCAGTATCATAAAAGGAAAAAAAAATCCAAGGCCCAGATTCTTCACTACATATCTTTTATCTGCTTATGCCTTACAAAGACAGTTAATAGGCTATCCTGAGACTAGGAAAAGAGTAAAACATACACACATTATGTATAATTCTTACAATAATCATGCAAAGTTAAATATTTTTTAGTACAAAATTATGGGGTTTTTTTGTTTTGTTTTTTTAGAAAATGAGGCATAATGACACACCTACAGTTTACTGGGCCAGCAGAAGCAGGACTTGAGGGCAAGCCTGTGCTACATGAGACCCTGTCTCAAATAAAGTGATAAAGCTGGGTAGGCATGGTGACTCACACACCTGTAATCGTAGCACGCAGGAAGCCACAGGAGGATCATGCATGTCTGAGACTAGCCTTAGTTACAGGGTAAGATCCTTTCTCCAAAAGATAAAAGAATTGATGGACAGGGGTAGTAGGAGTATCCTAAGGACAGACAAGTAGATCTGGGAGCCAAGACTTGTGAGAGTGGATACCTAAGAAGGGCCATCTCTGGCAGTCATAGGAGCCAGAATAGCATTCAACTTGGGAAAGTGTCTGTCATCTTCAAGTGACAAGAAGCCCACTACGGGAAAGGGATGATTTAGGGGTGAACTAACAAGCAGCAGAATTTGGAGAAGAAAGAATTGCATGCAGGGCCATATCCAGTAAGGAATTCACATTCAAAGGAGGCAGGCTAGAAAGACAGAAAAAATGGAAAACCCAGGGAGGAAACGATGTCCCTCACCCAGTGGCTGAGACTCTCACAAGCAAGATTAGGAACCATGTTCCTGGTCAAACACCACCCTGACTTCCTTGTCACGATGTATACTATGTATAAGAAAGGTTTCCTTGGTGCTTTTGTTTTGCTGACCCAGGGATTCATATAGACCAGGGTAGCTCTAACTTGATATGCAGCTGAGGATGTCCTGGAATTTCTGATTCTCCTGCCTCCACCTGAGATTACCGGCGTGTGTGCTGTTCTGCCAACTTGACCTATGGTTTATCAGCCTATAAACCTGTGTAGTTCAGTGTGAAGTAATGTTCCCAGAAAAAAAAAAAAAAAAGAGCCCACTATAAACCTAATTTCTAAAAGAAAACTTATTTGTAGTTTTCAACTTTCCTAATGCTCTGACCCTTTAATACAGTTTTTCATGTTGTGGTGACCGCCCCATAAATGATTCATATTTTGAGCCATAAAATGATTCAATTTTGCTACTGTTAGGAATTGTAATGTAAACATACCTTGGAGATAGAGATTTGACAGATGGGTCACGACCCACACATGGAGAACCAATGGCTTAGATAATGAGAATACTAAACAGCCTCACTCAATGCTTTGAACAAGGCAACCTTGGAGGTCACACAAGTCTCCTCCCCCCACACACACATTATTAAAACAGTTACATGTGACTCTCTTTAAACTCTACACATGTGCTATGTTCTTTTCTTCTGTATTTCTCTTTCTCTCTCTTTTAATGTCCGTACTGACATCTGTATTAAAACTCCTTTCTTAACAAACTCCAGTTCATATTAACTTACCTTGAAGTTCTTTTCTTGGGGTTTAAGTCAACAACCGGGCTTTGTCTCACCAGGAATGGTGGCCTCAGATCCTTGGGAGGCTGACAGAGGGAACACCTAAACTCAAAGCCTGCCTGGGCTGTAAAGGATTCTCATTTCACCTACGGAGAGTATGGCTAAACTGTACTGAACACTCCTTAGCTCATCTGAAGAGAAGTCCTCAGGCTGCAAGTAGCCCGGTGTCTCTTGCTCACACACAACATATACAAAGTATAAAGTGGAAATCAACACGAACAGTGAAAGCATTTGGCTGAGAAGCAAGTGCCAGGCATGAACTGGTGTTTCTCCAAAGAGGGAATGACCAGTAGCCTCCCGGAAAGCGCCTCGCCTTGACCACAAGGCATCAGAGAAATGCAAACCACAGGGCAAAGCATGCGCCCCAGAAAGGTGAAGGCTTTCAGTGCAAGTGACACTAACCGGCAGAGCAGACCCAAGATCCAGACAGCTGTGTCAATTAGCAGAAACCACTTCCATTTACACTGAAACGAAAGCAGTGATACCTCACACACCAGCAATTTCTTCCTCCACTTACATATTCAGCAGGACACATTTATATGTCCCTCCGCCCAATCTGCATAAGAATGTGTTTAACATTCACAAACTGAGAATGATTCCAGTGGCCAATAAACACACGGTCACACAGCTGATGTGTCAAATAAGAAACAATATAAAGACCTCACAAATTTTGAACAAATGAAGGACACAAGATTCAGTTTGTGCTTCTACGTGTCTAATGACAAAAACAAACTAAACTAGGCAAGGCTATGAGAAGAGAAAACCCATTGCAGAAAGAGTGACTGGGAGGAAGATCGTGGGACACCACTGTAGTGTCACCCTTGACCCAGACGCTAGTTAAATAGGTGAGCCCAAAAAACTATGTACAGACAGTTGACACTTATCTGTATCAGTATTGTACTTCAATAAAAATGTTTGTGAAAGTAATCAAAGGGTACCCTGGGGATGAGTCCAGTGCTTGGATGCACTATCTCATGCTGAGCTGGCTGAGAGACACTTGCAACAAAACACATTGTTGGGTCAAAAAAAAAAGAAAAAGGTGATGTGTTTTCTCAGTTCACAGCATTTCTACTGACTGTGTACTTAGGGACGGGGTCTTACTATGTTGCCCAGACTAGCCACGAGCTCCATAGTTCAAGCAATCCTCCTGCCTCAGCCTCTGAGTAGCTGGGGTTACAAGCCTTCTTTCTTGTGCCCAGCTTTACTTCAAGATGCTGAAACTGAACCAAGAGGTTCTAAAACTCTCAGGAAGAAAGAACCTACTCCAAGGAAACTGGGCAAAGTGGGATCATCCCCTCTGTGCTTAGTCTGATACCAAAGTAACTTGCTGTGCCACTTGGTTACAACAGTGGTTAGATTGTGGCACTCCATTGAAACCCATTATTTTAAGCATGGCTGCTCTGAAGCTCTATGAAAGCCAAGCATTGTGACACAGTTGCTTGGCATGAGAAGGGCACTGAAGACTTCTATATGTAGTCACTTCTGATTGGTAATCAGAACCCACATAAAAACAAAAGCTCTTTTGGACCCTGAATATATATGCAGTTTGTTTAAAGAGAAAAGGGCTATTTGAGAACACCGCTATTGATTAGGGTCACTTTTCCTGTGACCTTAGATGAAGCTTTAATTTTGTAATCCCAAGCATTTGTGAGTCCCTGGCTAGGACTAGTTTATTAGTACTCTTAACTCTTCCTGGTTTTATTCTTTTTTTTTTTTTACTCAATTTTTAAGTTTATGTTTTAGCCAGCATTGTGTGTTTTATTTCCACCGTAAAGATAAATTCATCAGGTGAACTTTGGGTTTTTTCCTGAGATGACTTGAAACAAGTTTTTCTCAAGTTTAAGCTGACTCTGGGGCCCAGCAGAAAGTCCAACAGGCTGTAGGGCCCCTCGGCCCTATCTGCTGCAGAGAAACCCACACAGGCAGCTAACAAAGATAACTCAGCCGAGCTAAAGTCAGCATAATGCATCCTCATGGCCAGGAACACCTCAACTGTTCAGAGAACATCCCGAGAAATAAGGAGGTATAGGTGCCAGTAATCCCAACAGAATGGAATATTTGAAGTGACACACACTGAAAAAACCTTGTTATGAAACCAGTTAGTAGAAGGGAGGTATTTGGATATAGTGCCTCACGACGGGAGAGAAAACAGAGGCCTGAAGCAAATTTCAGCATTAGCACCTAAAGGGCACTGTCCTCTGATGCGGGCGTGAACTTCAAGATTGCAAACTGTGGCTTGAACAGCAAGTTTGTCTTTTACAACAAACTGGATACTTTCTGGGGCAGCCTGGCATCCTCCTAAGGTAGCTGCACGGAGCCCAGGGCTTACATGCGCTGGTAAATGGGTTTCTGCCTTTTGACCTACAGAGGGTCAGGGCACTGCCAGAGAGGCGCTGAGCAGGAGACAGGCATTTGCCCTATGCGGTTATGGTGAGAATACGTTCAAAGACCAACTCATTCATTCTCAGTCCCAGTGAGGAGAACACTGTGATGGACTCATCGATAGATGTGAGTCACCAAGAAACGTAAGCAGTAAGTGAAGGTCACACTCTGTCTTTAAAGTTACAGACAGGACTTCTTAATGGACAGGAAATTCAGTAAGTCAATGGCCTCTATCTCCTGAACTCTTTTCAACTCTGAGTGGACAGCTACCCTGGCACTTGAAGCTGCAACCCTCAGGTTAAGATATGACCAGCAAGAGAACACGACAGGTACCACTGAGGCTGTCTGCTAACCTCAAGGGGTATGGTTTTAGCAGCCTGTCACCCATTTTTCATTGTCCCCTTTAGAATCCAGAGGAACAACATAGATCCCGAGGACAAGATGGAGTGGGGGACAGCAGTAGGACACCGCCCACCAGCTCCAAATCAGCCTGACAGAAATGACACCCCCCTTCCATTATCTCCCACCGTCTCCTCTATGAACAGAGGCCTTTCCACCAACACACGTTACAACAGGAATCCCTCACTTATGGAGGTAACATTGAAGAAAGATCATTAGGTTAGCGGTTGGGTTCTCCGTGGAGCGTAGGTGTGAGGTCTCCGGGTCCAGAATGACAACAACCACCCCTGTGGTCTCTCCCTCCACCCAGATGGCAGCCCAAGTGTCAGAACTCCAGACAAATCAGCTCCACGAGCTACGTCCAAAAGGAAATCCATCCCCATTGGGTAGCACAGACATGTACTGGCTAGTGATTCTGCCCAAGAACCTGGCTTCAGCCTTATCATTTATGACCTGGCCGAAACCACCAGGGCCCCCATCCCAGCCTCTTTACTAAGTTCAGGTTCAGCTGCCCAGGAAGAAATCGCTGCTTCGAGGTTTCCAAAAGAAATCCGAGTAACTTTGAAGACGAACACGAAGTGAAGATTCATGCTCCCGGAGAAGTCTGGTGCTCACTCTATTTTGGGTAGAGAGGACACGGAGCGCCAGGGTCCAGGTAGGCATTTCCCTGGCAGTTGCAGCTGGCTAGTGCTGGAAGCACCCTGCCTGGCAAGCTTCAAGTAGCCTAACCTAGGAGTCTCTGGAATCTTTCAGTTTGAATCCATGGCCTGGAGGAGTGAACATTTCCTGGCCATGCATCCTGCCATGCTGGATCCTTCCCTTGCCTGCTGGGCCCCGTTTTGGCCTCTGTAGGAAAGAGAGGAAATACCGTAAAATAAGAACCCAGCAGGAGATAGCTGCAAGAGGGGGGGTTGGATCTTGCCAGCAGCCCCAGGACTACTTGCCTGACAGGGACTGAGGTGGGCAGGGAGTGGGAAGATCTGCTGGAGGTCCCTTCTGGGTGCTCTGAGCAGCAGAAAGCCACCTTTCTTCCCACGTGCTCTTTTGGGAGTGGAGACAGCATGTGTCTCTCTTGGGTTAGGGTTGCTCAGCTTTCTGCATTCTAGGAAGCACTGTCTACTTGGGCACCAGCAAGTCCGTGGTATGTCTTGTCTCCCCACCCCACCCCCATCCCCATCTCTATATCCCTTGTCTTCTCTTGATATTGTCAAGCCTCTGGGGCCCAGGGGACCAGCGGGCAAAACCATTCCCAGTCTACTAATCTCAAGGCTGCTGTGGCCATTGGTCAACGTATTCCTTTGCTCTGGCAGTTACCTTGAAACCTTAGAGGTCAGGCTTAGGGCTCCTCCAGTCGGTGATCTTTCAGGAGGAGTCTGGGAGAAAAAGGCTGAGTACTTAAGGCTGCTATAGGCCAACATCTATCCTATATGTAGATTCTTTCCAGGATCAACTACATAATATTTAGGAGGCCAGCAAAAACATGGATTTCCCCTTCTGGAACTGGGACAAGTCAATGTCCTATGATTATAAAATTATCAGATAGATTTACTTCTGTAGTTCTCATGTACACTATCAGAGAGACATTCCAAGAAAAAGAACTACCTGAAATAACATTTACTTGATTTTTGGATAAATATTATTGTCAACTAATAATATTTTGTTGTTGCCATTTTTTTGAGACAGGGTCTTACTACATAGTCTTGGCTATCCTGGAACTCACTGTGTAGACCAGACTGGCTTCAAATTCATGGAAATCTACCTGCCTCTGCCTCCAAGTTCTGTGATTCATAGTATGAACCAGCCAAATTATTTTTTTGAGACAGGGTCTTGTGTAACTAACTCAGTCTGGCCCCAAACTCACTATGTAGCTGAAGCTATCCTTGAACTGCTGACCCTCCTCTCTCTACTTCTCAAGTGCTGGAATTACAGGTGTGCACCTGGCTATAATTCTTATGAGTCATTGTTTTCAATAGAGAGATATGAGTAGGTAGGTAGGGGTATAAAGAGAGGAGCATTCAAATCATAACAACATACTCAGACAACCTTTATGATTTAGCTGTAACTGGAACGTTAGAGCTGAGTGAACCTGTAACATTTCCAGGTTGTCAAACAAACAAATCACCTTGGGCTTTCTAATAGCTTGAAAAGAGTTTCTGTCCCTAGCACTAAGTGAGTCTGAGATAAACAATAATTTGGGTTTTATAGAGGCTTTTGCTTGTTGCATTAAGGTGCTAAGGAGCAAAGCCATGTTTGAATAAAACTACCCCTAGTAGGACCCTGTGGTACATACCTCTAGTCCCAGCTACTTCAGATGATCACTTGAGCCTAGTAGTCCAAGGCCTGCCTGAACAGAGTATCTCAAAATGCTGACTAAAAACAATGAATGTAAAAGACAGGCATGGTAGCTCACGCCTTTAATCCAGCACTCTTGAGGCAGAGGTGGGCACATCTCTTTGAGTTCAAGGTCTACAGAGTGAGTTCCACGACAGCTGGTGCTACACAACAAAACCCTGTCTCTGTAGGGGGATTATGTTGTTACATTGTAAATAATTGTCCCCTGCTTACTAGTTTAATAGAAACGCTGATTGGATGAAGGCAGACAGGAAGTGTGGGTGGGGCTACCAAAATAAGAAAACTCTGGGAACAGGAAGACCAGGGCAGAAATGCCACAGAGAAGGCAGAAGATGCAGAGGACAACTATGCTGTTCTGAGAAAAGGTACCGAGCCGCATGGCTAACAGGATAAGAATCATGGGTTAGTTAAGGGGAAAGAGTTAATAATTTATATACCTCAGTCCCAGGTCAATCAGCGTACAATTAATACAAGCATCTGTGTGTTTCAGTAGGACTATGGGACTGTGGGTTTGAAAATCTGGGCCACCAGGCTAAACCTTAAAGTCCATGCCACAAGGCTAGCCTGCAAAGTCCAGGCCAGAAACCTAATACAACATGTCTCAAAAAAAGAAAACAATAAAAAAGTTAATTGAAAAAAAAAAAGAAACTAAATCTAGCACTTTAGAGGCAAGAGAATCATGGTATTAAGGGCTGTCTTTATGGCTACATGGTGAGTCAAAGGCCAGCCTGGGCTACAAATCAAGGCCTTGTCTGAGAAACAACAAAATCAAAGGCTGGGTATGAAGAGAGCTAGAGATGGCTCAGTCAGTAAAATGCTTGTTTCAGAGTTTGGATCCCTGACACCCAAGAAAAAAAGCAAGGTGTATCAGTAATTCCAGCACTGGGGGGGGGGGGGAGCTGATGCAGGAGGATCTCATTCTAGCCAGATGTGAGATGGCCCAGTCTTCAAAGTGAAAGTGGAAAGCAGATACACAAGATATCATATGTAGACTTCTGACATATGTGCACATGCCCACGTGAAACACATACTGCACAGTATTGGAGCGCGATTCTGGCCTTAACTTCTGTTGACTGTCCTTGCTTGGGCTAGACATATAAACTATCTGAGAATGATATGTGTATGGCATAAGAATAGAAAAGGCCATATGTAGATTTATTTTCATAAGCCTTCATTTGTGAGTGTGCCAATAAATTGCACATTCTTCTTGCTTTCTTCTTAGCTTTTAAAGTTTGTTTCTCCCTACTGTGTAAAAGACACAAATATATTTAACAAACATACATGCATGACACAGAGAGAGAGAGACCCTACTTGCTTTGACACAGATTTAGTACTATTTTGTGAAAGAAGAGACTTTATGACTTCACCTATTTATAAAATGTAAAAGAAGGTTGGATCTGTGATAGCCACAGTAGCAGCTGAGTATGTGAGCCCAGTGCTGAAGCCCTCTTACCTGCATTCCACAAGAACTGAACTGAGTGATGGCTAATGGCACCGGGACACCAGGTTAAACAGTGAATTAGATGTGCGTAAGAGGTCAGAGGCGTTTCCTGTTAGTATCAAAGAATGACTGTGGACATTTACTTCCACTCCCCAACTAAAACCTCACTACCATAACAGTGCAGAGATTAAAGGCCAAACTCAGAAAAAATAGGCCCTGCAAGGAGAAATAGCCAGGGTCCTTGGAAGCAAGGGTCTGGTGTGTGTTAGCTTTCCAGCAAACATGGGAAAACCCAAATGAGCGAGCTGGCTTGGTGCCTCATTCTGTAATCCTACACCTGGGGAGGAGGCAAGAGGACCAGCTTGAGTTTAAGATCCTTCTGGATCACATAGCAAGACACTGCAGAAGAGGGCTGAATACATGACTCCGGCTTAAGAAAACACATTGCTTTTCTAAACCAGAGAATAATTCCTAGCACCCACATTAAGAAGTTCAGAACTGCCTGTAACTACAGCTCAAGTGAATCTTAACAGCTACTTCTAGGCTCCAAGGGCACGGAAGGACACACATTTATGCAATACACACACATTCACTCGTGAGCCCTGGCCTCCACACACGTATGCACAGGCACACGCATGGACACACATGCAGGCGCACACAGGCCCTTGGAGTGAACGAGCAGTTAGTTCAGGGCAAGGAAAGGACTTACAAGTGTGATTCACACGGCTCTGGCCGACCATTGGAGGTTTACTTTCCACTTAGTAAAGCCCGGGACTTCGGGGTCTTGGTCCCCCCTGCAAGCAGTGACACTCTATGAAAATAAGAGCATCAGTGAGTGTCTAGGTGGGAGGAGCCAGGCCCTCCTGACCTTGTCTCCTTGGCATCCTGGACCATAGTTAGTAATTTGGGTGTGGCTTTAGGCTACCTTTCCCTTTTTCTGATTTCTGGTAGAAGTTCAAATTGCAATTTCCCTCTGGGTGGCGGTTTGGTAACGTATCAGAATCCTTAACCGTGGTGGTTGGGGCACGAGGACCCCGCATTTGTGGCTGTCCCGGGCTTCTTTGACGTCAGCCCCAGCTCCAGGGGACTCTGGAGCTACAGGAGGTGTTGGGCCAGAGAAAATGTTTGTACAAAGAAAAGGATATTGACGTTATGGCCAACGTGCAGCGGCGTCGCCTGGTACAGAGGGTTAGCAGAACCGCAAAGGACGGTTTGGTGAAGTTCATGACCAAACTGTGAAGCGCAAAAGTGATGGAGGGCATTGCTTTGGACAGGACACGTGACCCATCGTTACCAGTTCCCGGCTGCTGCTCTGTGGATCCCGCACCTCTCATAAACCAACCTCAGAGGATGAAGATATCCATCTGCCTCCCAGAGGATGGGAGACTTCCGGGATGGGGCCTGAAGCTCCCAGCTTCTCATCGCAGAACCAGCTGGTGCAAGAAAAATGATCAGGAACAAAGGGGAGCCTGACAGAAAATAATTGTCTATTATCCAGAAAGACCTAACAGTCATTAATACGAACAGGAAGAAGGAGTCAAACCATGTGAGAGAACAGAAAACCCACTTAATGAAAACACAAAGAAGATGAGTCCATTAGAACCGGAAACTCTAGCTCCTGCCTAACAGCGATTGACCAATCAAACAGAAAATGAACAAGGCCAAGTGTAACCCAGTCAGCATTATTGGTCGTCCCTGTCTGATGATGTTTGCAGAGCGCCCACCTGACAAGTGGGGTGAGCATTATTCTTAAACTCACTTAAGTCATATTTTAGACCCAAAACACCCTTTAACAAGGTTAATAACAAAAGTCCTAAAAAATTAGCCCCAGCGCCTGACCTGGTGGCATACACCTCTCATCCCAACACTCAGGAGGCAGAGACACCAGGACAGTGATATGGAAGCCAGCTCTGATTACTAGCAAGACCCTATCTGAAAGCAAACAGGCATTTGCTCTCAGACTATAGCAAAATTAAGCCGGGAATAACAGACCTTCGCATCGTTGATAATACACGCTACACTTCTAAGCTGGTGTGCATGCCTTTACACCCAGCTACTTGCAGGGAAAAAAAAATTTTTTTTTTTTTTTTTTGAGTTCACTAAGTGCAGAAACATCTTAGGTTCATTGTTGCACGAATAAAGGAAACTCAGGGATAGATCTCTGAGAAAGTTGAAGAGATTAGAGAGAATAAACACCACAGTCAGATCTTACCCAGCTGCCTTCCAGCTTCCTCAGCCTGGCTTCTCTTGGCTTCCTCTCCTTCTGTCTTTCTATGCCTGCCTTAAATACTCTCTTGGTAAGTTAAGGTGTGGCCCCACCACTGCCTTTGGAGTACATGTGGAGGTTGGAGGACAACTTTTGGGAGTCAGTCCTCTCCCTACATCAAGTCATGGGGATCAAACTTGGTTGCCAGGCTCATCAGCTGAGCCTGAAAATATACTAAGGGAGGTAACCCAGGCACAGACAGACAAATACTGCTCGTTTCTTTGGTATGTGTGTCCCTTTTTGATGTTTTTGTTTTTAGAGGCAGGGTTTCTATGTGGCCGTGACTGTCGAGGAACTCACTCTGTAGACCAGGCTATCTTCAGACTCAGAGATCTGCCGTTTCTGCTGGATTAAAGGCACGTGCCACCACTGCCTGGCTCATACATGTATCACAACCTCTAATTCGTGTGTTTGTGTATTTATACAGAAGTGAGTGTGAGTAGAAATCAGAAAGGAGCCCATGAGAGGAGGGGAAGTACCTTTAAATGAGGGAGTGAGGGCAAACAGAATACATGTAACATGGAAGTAAAGGTGAGGATATCCTGGATGGAAGGAGGAAAATGCCGGTACTAGAGGCGGGTTGTAGCTCAGGGGAAGGATAAACGCTTACCACATGAGTTGTTGTGCTCAAGGCCAAGCACCACATGCATAATAGAGGGAGCATGCTGATACAGTGGGGGAAGCGGAGAGCTTGGGGCTCCCCTTTACAGCGGAAGGGAATGGAGACCTTCGGGGCGCTCCTTTCTGTTCACTTTTGCTGTAAACCTAAAAAGCTGTCCTCTTCAAATGTGATTTATTAATAAAAAAAATGGGGTTGGGGCTGCAGAGAGGGCTCAACTCTTAGGAGGACTTACTGCTCTTGCAGAGGACCTGGGTTTGGTTCCCAGCATCTACATGGTGTCTCACAGCCATCTATAATTCCAGTTCCAGGGATCTGCCATCACTACATGTGTATGGTACATATATACACATGCAGGCAAACGCTTGCACACATAAATCTTTACAATTTTTTAAGTAGGGTTGACTCATTAATATCAAATGAGAGACCTCTAGGCAAAAAAGCCACATGGTGAGTCAGGCATACACAGCAGATGCAGGAGGATCTATAGTTTTAAGGCCTCAGCCACATGGTGGATTCCAGGTAAGCTTCGGCCACAGGAAACTAGGTGTGTGGGGAGCCACGTGGTCAGGTGGAGGCTTTAGATAAAGTTGTCTCCTGAGCAGCGGGAGAGGCAGTCAAGGAAATCGTACAAAGCCTGGTATCAGAAATGCAGGGCTGACAGCCTGAAGGAATGGAGGAGGTGAAGCTGAAAGGCTCTTAAGAGGTTGAGTAGATAAGATGGGGGAAGGCTGGGCAAACAGTGAGTTAGTGTTTGCTGGGAGGACGTGCTCATCACTGTACCAAGAGAGTAGGCTGGTCTTAGTGTGAGTGCCTCACTGTCCCCAGCTGACTGCCTGTTTCTGTCCTGCTGTCTGTGCATTTGGTCACAGCAACGGGTCTGTGAAACTTGACCTAGTTCCTATCCGAAAGAAATCACAGGCTGTGATAAGGTAGAATAAGGAAACAGCTTAGAGGTCTTTGTTTTAGATAGTTTGCTTAAAAAGAAATTTACTTTATAATCAACGGGATACATCAAAGTACATTTCTGTCCTCGGGACCCACACAATGAAAGGAGAGCCAATTTCCACAAGTAGCCCTCTGACCTCCACTCATGAATGTTCCTTCCCCAAGAAGAATAAATAAAAAATAAATGAATTGCCAGATGTGGAGGTGCAAACCTTTAATCCCAGCATCTGGGAGGCAAAGGCAGGCAGATTTTGTGTGTTCAAGGCCAGCCTGGTTGGTCTATATACAGAGTTGCAGGTCAGCCAGGGCTACACAGTGAGACCCATCTCAAAATACATAGATATTTTTGTACTCTCCCAACACAAATTTCTATTTTAAAGCTAACCTGCCAGTGTAGTATTACTATTTGACAATGCACTTAAATGGAAATCAAGGTCCAAAGGCCAGAAACTCAACTTTGACCCCCAAACAGACTAACAGAAGCCATCTGAGGTGGGCAGCAAGAGTTTAAACACACAGGAAGGTGAGCAGAGGTGTCAGGAGCAGAGCCAAGTTACCGGACATTTGATGCACTGGTAGAGGTCTACAAAGTGCCACAGACCATCATGAAAACCTGTGCATGTGTCTGGAGACACCAGAGTCCTGGGTGGCAGACAAGAACAGTCAGGTGAGGTGGCCATCTGTCATTCCAGGTTTGTAAATTCTATGTGGCTCATGGTTGGGTAACACCAGGTATGTGGATGATTGTGTATGTGAATGTGATGTTGTGGATGATTGTGTATGTGAATGTGATGTTGTGGATGATTGTGTATGTGAATGTGATGTGTGTGTGTGTCTGTCCCACCCTCAGGGCTACTCTTCCCTAGTCCTAGTCACCTCCTGTTGGCCTACCATGAACTTAAAGGTCTTGTTTCCATGGGGGGTTGAAATATGAAGTTTCTTTGCAACTGCTGGCTTGCAGGGGTGGGAGTGGGGGAGTAATGTACCTGGATGCTTCTGGAAAGCCCAGTCCTTTCTTGGGGAGGTCACCACCTGTGCTATGAAGCATGCACAGTGCAGATCCTCGATGACTCTGCCTCTTTTTCCCCAGTCCTGGGTTGACATTCCACATTGTATTCCCCACTCTACAAGCACGTTACGGAAGCCTGCCCAACAGTGGCTCTCATACTTCAAAACCACGTTTATATCTTTGTAATCCCCACAGACAGCCACTGCTCAGAGTAGCCACCAAGGATGGACCCCTGATCCCTCTGCCTTTCTTAGTAGCGGCCTTTGTCCTCATACTTGTCATCTTTGGGACAGCTGAGGCTGCTGCACCTCAGGAGGATGGGACAGTGAACAGGAGGGAGGGGTATGACAGTGAACAGGAGGGAGGGGTATGAGAGGGCTCTGGAGTGGACATCTCTTTGGCTGTCTCCACATATCTACAAGGGGACAAAGGGACAGAAAGACCAAGCTACCTAAGAGCCTGGAAAGGGAGTGGATGGTACCTTAACAGGCATGGAGGGTAAAACATGAGCTTGTGTTTAACCTACAAGAGCAAGAGCAAGAGTAAGAGAAAGAGGGGACGGGAGGGGAGAAGAGGGGAGGGGAAGAGAGGGGAGGGGTGGGGTGGGGAGGGGAGGCTACACACAGGGTCCCAATTTTTATGTGAGTTTTTGTGGTCTGATTATTGACAACCTAACAAGAAAAATGATACCTATAAATAAAATTTCACATTATTAAATTAAGATACATTTGTAGCCATGAGTTATTTTTAAGTCAGTTCCCATCACTTTAATGAGAACAAAACTTTTATGGAGACAACAGGCAGGGCCAAGAATAATTTAACTTACTTTTTTTTGGATAAGGTCTTGCTGTGTAGTTCCAGATAGTCAAAAACTCCCAATCATCCTGCCTCAACCTCTTAAATTCTGGGATTACTGGTGTGCACACCTGGCTCTAGCTACATTTTTGCCCTGATTGATAAACATTGGAGTTGGCCCTGAAATCGGGTTTTATGTGGAGCACTTTTCACTGAGAAGTGTTTTGTCTCCATCTGGTGGACAGTGTCGGCTCTGCAGTCAGCTGCACTCTTCCCCGGACCAGTTCCATCAGAAGGCTGCAATCCAAGACCAACATCTAAAAACAAAAAAGGCAGGCACCTTGGCACACACCTTTAACCCCAGCACCTGGGAGGCAAGACTGGTAAATCTCTGTGAGTTCAAGGCCAGCCTGGAATAAACAATGAGATCTTGTCTCAATAAATAAAGTGGATGGCAAATAATGTACTTGCTGTCAGGCCCAAGAACCTGTGTTCATTCCCTGGGACCCACATGGTAGGAAGAGGACCACTTTTGGGTTATCTGGTACTGTAGCCTCTTACACACACAATTTTTTTAAAAAAGATTTAAAGTTTGCTTTCTTGGTGCTTATGATTTCCCAGTTGCTGTGATTACAGGCATGCACAGCCAGACCCAGTTGGGAACAAACTCTAAGATTTGTATTTCTCACCTCAAATGTGCACCACTATTTCAAGACATCCATGTGAACTTTAGAAAAACGGATGATGCTTGGTGTATGTTGACCATTAAGGGCCCTAAATAAAAGAACCCTAAACTCCTCTTTCAGAACATTCTCAACCTCCTGCAACACTGAGGTGGCATAGGAGAGTCAAGGACTGAGTCCAACGTGAACTCCAGGTCAGCCCTCATAGAGAAGCATTTAAAAAACAGGCTCTCAATGTGTAGTCCTGGCTAGTTCAGAATTCACTACACAGACCAGGCTGACCTCGAACTCAAGAGATCTGCTTGCCTCTACCTCTGTTGGGCATAAGCCACTACACCAGCTCCATTTGCCTTCATTTTTCTTGAGACAGGGTCTTGCTATGGGGCTTAAGAATAAAATCTCCACATTTGCCTTGTTTGAAGGCTTCCCATAATTCCCATGCTCTCTGTGCCTGCACACTCATGGTCTGGTTGTGAACTCACTGCATTTGGTTATGATTTTAGTATGTAAATTTCCAGGTTCTTAAAATGTTTAAATTCTGTTGCCTGTACATATAGAGTTGGTCTGTTAATGTTGACCATCTTTTCTATTTATCTTCATATATTAATAGGAACTCTGAAGATCCTAATAATTTTGTTTGTGACCATATGCCCATTTTCCCAAGTCTGACCAGAGGTGTTCTCATGGGAGGCTTGGGAGAAGTGTCTGCCCCATAAAGTCCCCTGGTGGGGTGAAGGAGGGCCAACGGGCTCCTAAAGCACTCTTACTAATCTACTGAAATGGTCATACACTGTTTATTCTTCACTTTGTTACTATGGTTTCCTTCTGCGTCTCCTAGAATATTAATGTAAAGCTGGTATAATCTCCTGCTCTAATTGTGTACACTGGAGACAAGGGTGTCAACTATGAAATCACTCAAGATTTATTATGTATACAGTGTTCTGCCTGAGTGTGTGCCTGCAGCCAGAAGAGGGCGCCAGATTGTTACAGATGGTTGTGAGCCACCACGTGGGTGCTGGGAATTGAACTCCGGATCTCTGGAGGAGCAGTCAGTGCTCTAAAGTCCGAGCCATCTTTTCAGCCCTTCAATTTCTTTTCATCCGTCCAGGTGACCTGCACTTGTGTCAGTGACATGCTCAACAGGAGGCTCCTATTTCACAAAAGTTATAAATAGATAAGAGTGTGAAACCGAGCGAGCTACTTCAGCAAACAGGATGCTAAATATGCACATGTAAGTGTACGTATACAAATACATATGAATCCACTGCTTTCTGCAACAGAGAAACAGAAGCAGAAATCCTGTCAGGTCAGAACATTGAGGGAGGCTGAGGGTGGGCTATTTCACACAAACTACAAAATAGTTCAACACACAGAGTTTCGGTTCAGGAGATTTATTGTAAACAGGATAACCCTAGGACCCCACCACACTGGCAGTGTCACATGCTCTTACACATCGACTGATTAGAAAGACTTTTCACAAATGTCACTTGCTAAGCTTGAGCACATGGCAGTCTCTGGCTAGTCTGCTCTTGTTCATGGACCACAACCTGGATGAACCCGTCAGGATGCCAAGTGACACGCAGGAGCTCTGGAGCACACTGAACACCACGTGCAGGTTCACAGAAGACAATATGGGACTGTTTTCCAATCTTTTCAGGTGCCTTTTCTCATACAAAAGACATGCTTTTAACTGTATCCATCTTTAAAGAAGGAGCTAAATTACACAACGGCATGTAATCATTTACAGAAAAGGTAGCAGACTGCTACTCGCTTTTACAGTGATGGATTCAAACGCTCAGGACTAATTTTAGATCTATCTTGTATATATTTTGCAGTTCAATGAAAAGCTGCATAGTCACATTGGGCGGGTGGCGCACGCCTAATCCCGGCACTTGAGAGGTGGAGGCAGGAGGATGGCAGCCTTGGCTACTTGGCCAGTTGCTCAGATGAGAAGGAAATGATGACTCAGACCTTCTGATAAGACGGACAGGGACAGGTTTTTCACCAGGTGACTCTTAAAACGCATGGTCTCAGCACCACAGGGAGGAGCGGCCTCCACAGCCGCCCTAGTTCACGTTATTTGGAAAATGGCAAATATGAAAACTTAAACCGTGAAAAGCCAAGTCTCTACAGCATAAAGTCCTGGCAAATCAAGTTATATGGGGCAGTAAAATGTCACTAGGAAACGCCATTCTGTACTTTGCCTGAGTCGGTGGACAAACAGGAGCACACTTTCTATTACTATTGCCTGTGTGTGGAAACATAGCCACGCTTGTTCTTGAAGCAAGTTTTAATAATAGCAAATATTTTAAAACAGCTGTTAAATCTACAGTAACATTTTTCACCTAAAATAGTATCTTGTGAAAAAAATATTTTTTAAAAGTCCCCTCCAGTCATCATCTGTATGTTTATATTCATATATTCAAAAAAATAACACTTAAGGCAAGATGAGACCGGAAGCAGCGAGGGATTTAGAGTCTTAGGGAGACTGGCTATTTAAGGATGCAACCATTTTGTATCTCCAAAGAGGTGGCTTTGTATTTGCTGCCTTTTAAGTCCCTTAAAGGGACAAATGATTTAGTTCACACACTGATTGCAATTTCACCCTATGAGTTATGGGGAGTTACAACAGCTGATGTTAGCACAGCATGTCTCACACGCTATACAGCAGCACGCATCTGCTGATGGAACGCCGCAAACCAACTACGGAAAAACAGAAATGTCAACAGAATTCGATGAGAGAGAACCCACAGGAATCCTGAGAAATTCCCAACTTGATGTAAGGTTAATCTGTGCTTCTAGCCCTGTAAATCGGATGTTCTAGGGCTTTCCAGCATTTGACTAAGAAGATTAAAAAACATACCCAAATTCTATAAAAACATTAAAACCATGCCTTAGATAATCATCAATTTCACTAATAAAAGAAAATGGCATTGCTTTGTGCATTATCTCCCAAATGTAATGCTTTCTGTTGATTTACAGTAAACTATCAAATAGAAAGCAGATTTGAAGATTGGTTCTTTAAAAGGTAATCTTTTCTAAATGTTTTGAAGCCTTTTAGAAAAAAACTTATTTTCTTCAGACAAGTGACTATTTTACAGAATAAGAAAGAAAGATTCTATAGGAATATCCTTCAGATTAAACAGTTAATATAAGGGAATTTCTCTTAGGACTAAGAAGGAAAAAATTAGGATATTTAAGAGGTATGTATTTTAAAAATATTCTACATCTATAAGATTTTATAATTTTATTACTTTGGGATTTTAACATTTCTACATAATAATGTCTGATAACTCTTTTCTGCTCGTCTCTCTAATAGCAAGCCAGAAACTACTCAAGTGGTAAGACTGTTTTCCCAGCCTCAGAAGACACAGGAACGTAGCCTCTCTTCAGAGCTTTGCTGCCATGAAATTAATATGTGGTTTCACAAGGGGAAACAGTGGTAGCCCACGCTTGAATTCTGTCATATTATGAACCACTTCCGGCTGAAAAAGAAAAAAAAAAGTTTTCTTTAGTGTGTTCAATTTAAAAATTAGACTGAATAGCACGCACATCAGCTTTTGGGGGAAGGAGGCTAAGGTGGGGTGTTTACAATAAGGAGACACCCATATACTATAATTGGGCCAGAGGGTCATGGATGAATCTGTAGAGACCCATAGTACAAGGGACTCTGGGCCAGAAGAAGACTCCTGGCTTTCACCTAGGCATACACGGGCTGACCTGACCACCCAGCAAAAGTCTGATAATGACAATGTCCATTTCCTCACCCTTTAAGGAAATGCTAATCTTTCAAGATTGTTAAATACAAAGACCACCCACTCTCACTCCAGGAGGCAAATCTGGGAAAGATAAATAGGGTGGGGGATGACTTGGTGCAGAGTGACAGAGTGACATGGTCCAGGCCAGACGCAAAGACAGTAGAGAGCACCCCTGCATTCCTAGTATCTGTGAGATGGACACAGGAAGATCAGAAGTTCAAGCCAGCTTCAGCTACACAGTGAGTTTCAGGCCAGCCTGAGCTACATGATGCCCAAACAAAGGGAAACTAAGACAGACAAGGACAGAGGCTAACCCTCTGGTTTTCACATGTCCTTTAAGCAGGAAGTCCTCAGACAATGTCTAATGTTTCTTACCTGTGGCAAGGCTGGCGCTTCTGATAAGTTTATATCATTCTGTGAGGGGAACTCTCCAACAACAGGACCTGTAAGGAAGGAAGCGAAGCTTTACTATTACTGAGGTCATATCAGCTTGGCCTCAGAAGCTCTGCTCAGGCCTGACCTCCTGGGAAAGCAAGAGAGCAGAACCGCGCAGATGTCCCCATCTGCAGGCCTTCCCTACAACTGTGTCTGGAGATGGTGCCCAGATTGGCACCATCCCCTGGTACTGGCTTTCTCCTCCACCACTCCATTCCCCCTCCTGGAACTTCTGCTTCAATAGAGCAAACCATGTCTTATGACCTTTGTTTATATCTTCACTTTCTGGTGCTCTGTAATGTGAGTGACTATAGTAAGGAACAGCCATCATATTGCTTAATATCCAATTAAAAATGGAATTTTTAAAAGGTCAGTATTTAATACTTACAGGAATCCATTTCCCGGGCAAGAACATGGACGGATACTTTATGTCTCCTTGGTGCATCCACAGCCAACATTTCCTAAGCACAAAGAAAACCAAGGTCACCCTCTTACCCTGGTAAGAAACTTAGAATGAAATTCTCTCTGAGGCTCTGAAGAATCAGCCACCATGTTGGATACAAAAACGAGGCTTGTTTTCGTTTCCTCTCACATGATTTTACTCTAAAAGATTCAAGGAGGCAGGCATGACTTAATTTCTCTTTTTGTGGTGCTTGGAATTGAACCCAGAACCTCATACATACCAGGCAGATGTTTTACTACTGGGCTATACCCACCCCTAGCACTGAGTTATTCTTACTTTATAGATAGGAAACCAAGCTCAAGGGAACTAAGTGACTTGCTTAAACTCATAGTTAATATACGCCGGGGTTTACACAGCTACTTTGGTATTCACTAGTGGTCTTTTGTCAGACAGGGCCTTACTATGTAGTCCTGACTGGCCTAGAGAACTCAGAATTTGCCTACTCTGCTTCCCAAATTCTGGAATTAAAAGCATGTGCCACCATGCCTGGATACTCTTTTTTCTTACAATTATTATTTGTGGGGATGGGCACGGGTGTGGAAGGATAACTAAGCCTATCCTCTCCATCTACCATATGGGGGTCAGGCTTTATGGTAGGTGTTGCTACCTGCTGAGTAACTTCATGTCTTGACACCTAGTGATGGGAAACAATTCTTTCCCCCATCCTTTTCCTTCCCTCCCTCACAGCCCAGGCTGGCTTTGAACTTGTAACCCTCCTGCCTCAGCCTACTCAGTGCTAAGAAAATAGGGCAGTGCCACGATGCTGGCCCCTCTGGTGATTCAGGGGTCTATCTCAGGGACAGGAAACAAAGACGTGTGTATGTGTATGTCTTTGTATATGTCTCCTGCACGCTTCTGTTGTTCTCAGTAAGCTGTCACATGTGACTCAATGACAGAAACGCAGCTTCTAAGTGCTCTTGGCGTCTCTAGGTTCTTTTGAGGGATTCCCTTGGCTTACAACCTCAAATGCCAGCAGTAAGATCCAACTGCAGACAAGTCTGTCAATCAGTGACTGATGAGTGAAGGACAAGGCAGTGAAGGTGTGCCATCTCTGGGCTGGTGGTCCTGGGTTCTCAAAGCAGGCTCAGCAAGCCATGGGGAGCAAGCCAGTGAGCAGCTCCCCTCCATGGCCTCTGCATCAGCTCCTGCCTCCAGGTTCCTGCCCTGTTTGAGTTCCTGCCCTGACTTCCTTCAATGAAGAACAGTAATACAGAAGTGAAAGTGAGATAAACCCATCTTCCTCAGGTTGCTTGGCTCATGGTGTTTCATCACAGCAATGATAATCCTAACTAGGACATGTACTTCTTTTATGCACCACTCTTACATCATTATGGAGGGGAGACGTAGATAGAGTGAGGATTCTTGGAGAGCTATGCTGGAAGACACTAATGGCAGTGCCTCTCTTTTCTCTGTAGCCTTCGTAGGAGGCACAGACTCCTATAAAGCACTGGAAACTCTGAAGCATTGGTCAGTCTCAGATTGGAAACAAGCTGACCAGTGTGTTTCCTTTGCTCTTCCTGCCCACTGAAAAGCTCAGCAATGTCATTTAAACAGCAAGGCAAAAGCAGATGACAGAAAAAGAGCCTGGAAATGGGGTCTCGGAAACCAGAAGAGCCACTGCAGAAGGGGCCATATCTAACAATAGCAGGTCAAAGCGTCAGATCCTTAATTCTAAAAATAAATTTTAAAAAAGCCTTTAGTCTGAAGTTCAAATACACAGTACAGCAAGTAGTTCATTATGAACAAAAATTTAGGAGCCAATGAGATGGCCCAAGGGGGGAAAAGGTACTTGCTGCCAAGTCCGGCAACCTGGGATGAACATGGTAGAAGAGAATGTACTTTTGCAAGCTGCCTTGACCTTGACATGCATGCACCCACCTACATATACACATACACATTAAACACATAATAAATACTAATTTGAAAATAAAATTAGGGTAACAAATTGACCAACCTTGTAGAATTTGATGATATCATCCTTGGTCAGTGTCTTTAAATACGCAACTTCTATGTTATCTGGAAAGGCAACAATAATTTGCTGTATTTTACATTAAAAAGTCTACAGTACTGGACTGAAAGAAATACATTTCACTCTAAGCCTGCTGAGTGCCCACAAGTTTAAAGACTTTTACTATCACTTGTGAGTCTGTGTGAAGGTCACAGGCCGCTTTTGGCTGGGTCTCTCCTTCCACCTGTGGATTCCAGGGATCAAACTTGGGCTAAGACACCCACTGCTCTTCTCTCCAGACCAGGTATCCACATTTTAAAGCCACCATCTGCTATCTAAGTAGGCAGGGGATAGACTCCTAGTAAAGTATTTGTCTGCACTATAGGAGTTAAGATCTGGCTTGGGAACCAGGTTCGAATCACCCCAGTGGGATCCTGGATCTGGGACTAGTCACTTTGAGCTTTCTAAACCTCAGTTTTCTTATCTGGATTTTGAAGCAAACAACCACCTACTGGGTCTTAATGACAACCACAAAGATGACATATGACAAATGATGTCAGACGTGGTAAATGTTCAAACCTGGCAGCCATCAATATCAATAGTAGTAAATCCACAGGTAGAGGTCAGGCAAAGTAGTGCATGTCTTCAATTTTAGCATTTGAAATGCCAAGGCAGGCAGAATCCAGATCTGTTAGTTTGAGGCCAGCGCAGTCTATATAGTAAGCTCCACACTAGCCAAGGCTGTGTAGTGAGACCTTGTCACAAATGCACAAAACAATAACAAAAAACACAGTAAGGAGACCATGGAGACTGGTCCAGACCATCGGCTTAGGGTGCCAGAAAAAACGCTATGTCCTGATGTCCAGTGTGCTCAACCTCACTGCTTAGCCTTTTCTGTAATGAAATGAGTATGGAATCCAACACATGGGACACTCATCTGAAAGAACGCTGGAGATGTCTGACCATCTTGCCTTAGGAATATTTAGTCTGCATTTTCCTCCCGGTCACGTATGGGAAATACGCGCTCACGTATCAGTGCTCAGAGTCTCAGGCTATACTGATAGACCAGAAACAGCAACATCCATGTGAAACATAGAGACCAGCTTCAGTTTTGGAGAAGATAATTTCTAGCAGGAAATTGTTAATTAAAAACAATTAAAAAAGAAAGTGCCACTACACTCTGCTGCCAAATCAACCTGGAAACTCCTATAAAACGAGAGTTACATAGAAGGGCTTTGATCCTCTAGATGTCTGTCACAAACCATGATGGGGCTCGTTTACCTCTGTCATAGTTGTACTGCTGCGAGATGATTTCCCCCCAGTACTTGGCACACTCTGCAGAGAGTTTCTTTGGCTTGTCAAGTCGCCGAATCGCTAATGCTTGAATGTGTTTCTGGAAGGCCTCTTCTGTCATGTCCTCTATGGCCTTTTCCATGGTGAGTAAAAAGGCTTCTACTCTGCTTTCCAGGTAGTGAGGTGGCTTTTCTGACTGGATGATGAATCGCAAGCCCTGGATGCCATTGGCTCGGCGAGGTCCACTGAAGACAATGTAGCCTGCAGCATACACACAGCCAGTCAGGATCTTGGCACCGGACTCAGACCACTTTTATTTTGTCTTTCAGTGGAAATTAAATCTACTTTAGTTTATTTACATCTGAAGAAATACAACCATTTAATACACTGCCGTCTCCCTGAAGAATGAGTAGTTCACCGAGGAGCAGGAAGCTGAGCCGACCTTGCTCATCCCTCCAATTCACATTCTGCGCTTTTCTCAGTTTCTCAAGTTAGCCCCATTCCTATAAACTGCTCAACACAATGTCATGTCCTAGCCAAGTCCTAACTCCTTGCTTTCCCATCTAAATTCCTCACATGACCCTGGCTCAACAATGCCTTTACTTCATCATCTATTCCTGGACCAGCTCTGGATAAACCGGCTCTCTAGGAGGACAGGGCTAACTGAAGGTCACAGATCACAACATCTTGTGTGCTTGTATACCCTGCCCCCAACATATTTTCTACCTCGCCTCTCCCATCTTTTGCAGACGCACAGTATTTTGGTTTTTTCTAGGTCACAGTCACTGCAGCTACTCTACTTTCCTGCTCAAATTCAATAGTGAAGCCTCCAACAACAAAATCACCACAGGAAAGTTTTAGATGTAGACAAGGCTCCTGTAGCCAGAAGAAGAAAGTCCACGTGGGGTTTTTTCTCTGATACTGTCAGAGGTAGGTGGGTAGGTACTACCTTAAGTGGAACCACACTGGGGTCCTGAAGGCCAGTATATGTCAGGGTCTGGAGGAACTGCCCCCATGAAACAAACAGTGCCAGCTAGCACTCAGTCTCAGAGCAAGGCAGGGCTCACGATCTGGGCACAGGCCTTCAGTTACAGTGGCTGGTGTCCAGGGGATCTGTGACTTTGTGGCAGCCAATAGCACCATATTTCCTATGGAACACAAAGACAGGACTACTGATCAGGTTTGTGGGGAAGAAGTTTACATCTCTAAGTGGGACAGTCAACTGCCCATTCTTCTGGGCAGTCACAGACTTCCCCTTGGAGGCCTGCAGTGTGATGCACCAGTCATCACCACACCATGCCAAAGTAGCATCAGGGCTCCTTGGTGCATAGCCAATTACATGCCTTTGGTGGCTTTAGCATCCAACATTTGCCAGTGCGCACCTGAAAGTGTCCTAGTCAGTCTCTCCACTATGAGCAGTCAACAGTGTCATGTTTTTGGCACATGGACATGCTTCCTCTAGTTGGATACCTGCAGCAAACCTGGATACAGCCTTTTTGGGACAAAGATCTTGTCCTTGTCTACCTTGGATGGTTATCTCTCCTGTATATTACTAGGCTTAGATGATGCCAGGTAGCAACCTTTGCAGTCATAGAACGCCACCTGCCAGAATGGAATTCTAGTACATAACTGGTGGCAAGCTCAAAACGTGTCACTAGGCACCCACTGTGGCCTGGGACCAACAATCATAGTCACCAGGAGAATGTGCTAAGTGAGTCAGTGCTTCGGAGCATGTACAGGTCCCAGGCCTTCTCATCTGTGAACCATGGGGGCACAGTACACAGGGAGTCAGCTGCAGACACTGGCCTAAGAGTAAGTGCTTGGACATGTCGAGGCTCCAGTTAGTTACCAACAATGCGTGAGGTATGACAGGCACCCAAAGACAGTGAAGTGAGCAGCTCCTGAACACATCAGACTGCAGCAACCACTGGGTGTCACCATGCCCCACTGTGAGGAAGTAGCAGCCCTCACAGGGTGCCCATCAACCCGCCCTCACCTTTTCTCCACTTAGCTCTTTGCTTTTCCCTTTAGCAGCTCTGCACAGATGTACCACTGAGACAGTCTGGGACCTTGGGGACCCTGGGGAAGTCGCCACCAGCAAGAGCTTTGCTGTCTGAACACTCTTACAGGAACACTTAGCACACTGAGACATATTTATTCCTTTATAGGTCAGCCACTTGGAGGAGCTCCATAACATGCCCATTTTCCATGCTCGGCACCGAGCTTGGGTTACTCTAAGTAGCAGGGAATGAGGCTTTCACCTTTCAAGTGTGATCTTCTTTCCTAATCAATCAAACCTGGCAGGATCTCCAAGACTTTTAACCAAGTCTAAAACTGCAAGCGCTTAGTTCCCCCTTGCCTGGGTTACAGGATGAGTAGGAGATTATACCTGCCCTCAGGTAACCTCAGTCTGGCAAAGCTAAGCTCCTCTGTAGGACTTGCTTCCCACCTCCCTATCTATAAGCATTTTCTTCCCTCCTTAAAAGGTAAGATGTTCTCTTTATGGCATCCAGTGGAAATCCAGGATCATGTCATTAAAATCGCATTAGTGCCAGGGCTAAGGCCACAGTTCAGTAGTGAGGACTGGCCAAGCACTACAGAGGAAACTGGTCCAATCTCCTCACCACGGAGAGGACAGAAGGGGAGGACGGAAAAGAGGAAGATGATCACCTGTCTCTGTTTCTAAGAGGCAGTGCCCTGTAAACAGTTTCCACAATCCCTCTAAATATAGCAGGATTGATACACAAGACCATGTGACAGCAAAGGGAGAAACGTTTTGAGAATAAAAGCTGCTCATTGCGGCCTCCAGCACCGTACAGCCCCTGTCTTCTCACCCAGCTGCTCCTTGGTGCGCAGTGTGTTGAAGCAAGGCTCAGAGATGATCTGACAGAAAAGCTCCAGGAACATGTTCTCCGAGGTGCTCTGCATGTCTGTCTGGTAGTAGATCTCAATGCCACAGTTATTGTGAACTTCATTCCTCTGCTGATAAACAAACCATCCTCCTAAGAAGTTTCAAACAGAAAAAAATTATCTGTGATTTAATAAACTCAATGATATATTTGCTTACTGTATTATTTTTATTTTTGTCTTAGTGTTTTTTTGAAACAAAGTCTCACCATGTAGCTGAGGCTGGCCTTGAACTTGCTATTATATAGCCCATTGTGCTGGTTAGTTTTCATCAGTTTGGTGTAAATCCAGACACACTGGGAAGAGGGGATCTCAAATGCCTCCCTCAGACTGATCTGTGGACATGTCTGTGGGGCATTTTCTTAATAGGTAATTTTTAGGGGCGAGTAAGCCCATCATGGCCCACTTTAGCCCACCGTGAGGAGTGCCACACCCGGGTAGATAGGCCTGGGCTGTATAAGAAAAGTAACAAGCCAGGTGTAGGGGTGCACACCTTTCATCCCAGTACTTGGGAGGCAGAGACAGGTGGATCTTGAGTCTGAGGCCAGCTGAATTCATATGAGTTCTAGACCAGCCAGGGCTCATTGTGAGACAAACAAAAACCAAAAGTCCTCTCAGAAAGGTAACAGAGAAAGCCAGTAAGCAGTGTCCTTCCTCCATGGATTCTGCTTCAAGCATATGCACTTTGCTCCTGCCTTGGCCTCCCTGGAGGATAGACTGTAACGATAACCTTTCCTCCCCAAGTTGGTTTTGGTCAGTGTCTTACAGAATGCAGCCAGGTTGTCCTTGGAATCCTTCTGCCTATGCCTTGCTAGTGCCGAGACTGTATGTGTGATCCACACACTCTGTTTATGTTTGCCCAATCAACAGATTTTGCTTCCCTTAAAAAAAGAATGTTTTCTTATTTTTTGAGACAGGGTCTCATGTAGTCCAGCCTAGTCTTTAAACTGGCTTTGGCCTCTTGTTTCTCCCGTACCTATCCAGACTTCATAAACCATCTCCTAAAATACACTGGCAATGCTATTTCTCCTCAGAAGAAGGAAGGGCTTGTGGACTTGTAGGTTCTAAGACCCATCTTTCCCTCTTTTTAACGCATACCTCAAAAATATTTCCTTCTTTATGGTGCATAAAATTCTGCTTTCCAGCATCATGTGAGGAGCTGCTTAAGGCCTTCTCATCTGATCAGTTGGCAAAATCAGAATAATTTTCTAACACCCTCATTTAGAGAATGACATGTAAGCAGAGCTATTTCTAAGCTTGAGGAAATTTGCTTGAGCAAACAAGAGGAAAAGACAGGAGCCTGAGAGAGGAAAGGGAGTCGGAGGCATGAAAAACTCCACTCTGAAATTCTGTTTCTAGACTGCATCACTTTGAGTGAAGATAAATACCGTGGTTTCTTTTCCCTTTTGGTCTGAGGTTTGGACTTCCAGCTACCCCCACCCGTGATTAAATAAGTGCTCAGCCTCAGAGCTTCACACTCAGCTCGTGGGATGGCTCTTGATCAGAGGATCCCAATTCTTCCTCTCTTGCCATGTGTACCCTGCCTGAGGAACACATAAGATGCAGGCTGTGATGACCATCACCTGTTTGTGATGACATCATAACAACAGCCCAACTAGCCATGGTGCACACCGGTGGCATGAACTAATAACATATTTGAATTGCCTTAGTAGTTCCTCAAGCAGAAACCCTGGCTTTAAAAGAATGTATGATCTCGTAAAGTGGTGTTGCCCTTTAATCCAAAATTGTGCGTCATAGTAAACTCTTCTTCATATTTTATATTGGATATCTGTCATGGTTATGCGAACAGACTAAAATAGAGGAGGTGATAGGCCAGGGGAGAGGGATAGAATGTATATACAGGTCCCTGGGAATCAGGAACACCACTTCAGTTGTGACCAAGGGACACAGATGCTGTGTGCTGTGTGTGAGAAAAATATGCATGTAAGGACAATGTTGTCATCTGTACTGGTGACTATTCTAAACCCCTCCCACAATTCCCCTGGACTGCCAATGAAGGCCAGGATTTCAGATGCTTCTTAGTTGTCCTCAATTTTTATTGTTTGACAGAGTCTCATCTATCCCAGGAGGTTTCTAACTGGCTGTCTTGATTTTTCATTCTCCTGCTCCACTTCCCAAGCGTGAGATGACCAATGCACTACACACCCACTTCTATTCTATGCTAGGATGAAATCAACAACTTTGTGTGTGCTGGACAAGCACTGTACCAGCTAACCAACATCAGCCCAGCTTCTTTTTATTCTTTTAGATAAGATTCTCACTATGTAACCCTGGCTAGCCTGCAAGTCACTGTGTAGTGCACCCTGGTCTTGAACTCACAGACCCAGATACCTCTGTTTCCCAAGCCACCATCATACTCAGCAGGGTTTATTTGTGTGTGTGTGTGTGTGTGTGTGTGTGTGTGTGTGTGTGTGTGTGTGCACACATGCATGCAAATACCTATGGCGGCCAGAGAGCATCCTCGAACTGGAGTTACAGGCCGTTTTAAGTCCCCAACATGGGTGCTGGGGACCAAAGTCAGGTTCTTTCCAGGAACAGCACATGACCTTACCTGATCTCCACATCTCCAGCCTTTACAGTTCATATCTCATTAGCTATATAATAGTTTTTTGGCTTGTTTTTCGAGACAAGGGTTCTCTGTGTAACAGCTGTACACCAGGCTGGCCTCAAATTAAGAGATCTGTCTGTCTCTGCGTCCTGAGTGCTGGGATTTAAAGGTGTGTGCCATCACCGCCTGGCAGATAGTTTTATTCTCTAACTCCTCTATATTCAAGCACTAATGAATTCTAATATCAATCTCCTCACAATTACTGCTTACCTTTAATGTCATGAACATGGCTCACTAACAGAGACTCCTCTGGCAAATGGCCTACATGTAATCATATTTCTATAAATAAGAGGCTTCCTGTAGATAATTCACATGAAACCATATACTATTTTCCAAGTGTATTCAACTCATTGTAGAAAGTCACATTACCACATAAGAGCAGTCCGTTTTCAAAACTGTAACATTTCACTTACTGTCAGGAAGCTGGACTTCTCTGTACCGAACTAGCTGACTTGGAAGGAGAGGCTTGGTGTGGGCATGCTCAATAAGGGTGTCCTCTACCATCTGCATAATTCCTAATGCAGTCTGAAGGAGAAGAAATAAGTCAAAACTACATACTAGATAGCCATCACAATAATGAAAACATACGTATAAAATAAAGGAGCTTAAATGATCATGAAAATAGACTCTTAACTATTAATTTAATCCTATGAAAATGGATAAAAATTAAGTTTTCAATCAATATGGTAGTAGAGAAAAAAAGGAATCCAAGCAATCATCTACACAGTACTGATGCAGGGAATAAAGGCATTTCTAAAGATGGTGATACTGTTAAGAAAAAGTCTCCTGTCAGTAAAATCCTGCGCATAGAAGCCAAACAGAAGAGATGAACTTGAGAGTACACTGTGAGCTAAGCTAGGCTGAGCAGTCATGCCATCCTCGGGCACACTGTTTGGGAGGCCACACAGAAGGGTTGGTAGGGAGGAAGGGCTCCTGAGAGATTGCCACCACCCTGACTTGCAGACGTTTTGTAAGATGACTTATCCCATGTGCGGCAGTGTCAGAGCTTGGATGCAGGCTGCCTGCCTTCTGCATTATGGGAGTCTACACAGAGTAGGGACAATTCGTCCATTCCTTCTTTGATTGCACAGGCCAGGCAATGGCGTAAAGACAGCTATGAGCCTCGGTTAACTATCATAATTCTACTTCCTGCATGACCCTCCTACCTTCTTCCATAGGAAAAGCTGATTAATTCTAATGTGCTTAGCACTTTGCTGGTTAAGCCTTGGGACAGAATAGAGGAAATACATCCTACAGCCTGCTAAGACTTCCCCTCACACCTGCTTTGTTATGTTTCCGTGGAGAAGGGCTTCAATGTGCAGGCGGGACAGCAGCTGAGGAATGAAGGCCTTAAGTCGGGGGAGGGTAACATCTGCAAACAAGAAAAAAGCAACAGTTAGATGAATTTTAAAATAGACAAAACTTTATATTTAAGATGATTTCAGATTTATATAAGACTTAAAAAAATACTAGAGTTCCGTTAGACCCTTCACACATTTTTGTCCAATATTATCATCTTTCAATAACTATAACAATATTATCAAAACCTACGCAATCAATACTGGTACACACTGTATTTTTCCCAAGGTCCTATAGATCATACTCAAGGCCAAGCAAGCACTCTACCACCCAGCTGATACAATACTGTTAACTCAAGTACAGGTTCTAATTGGATTTCAGTCTAGTTTTTGTTGTTTGTTTTTAGAGACATGGTCTTACTGTGTAGTTGTGGCTAGTCTAGAACTTGCTACGTAGACCAGGCTGCCATGAACTCACCAGGATCTACCTGTCTCTGCACTATAGTGGTGGGATTAAGGTATGTCCCATCAATTATGGCCTTGGATGTCAGTTTTTACACTAATGTCTTTCTCTCCAGGATTTAATCTATAATCCAATACTGCAATTAGCTGCCCGGCATCCCTAATGTCCTCTTACCTAGATTCCTTTATCTAGTATCTTCTCAAAATCAAACTACATTTATGTGCTACTAGCAGGAAGAAGCACCACAGAGGCGATATGCATCCAATTGTCGGGTATCATGGTACTGGATATGTCATCACAAATTTCCTGGATGAGGTGGTGTCTGCCAAATGTTTTCATTGTAAATGTACCATTTTATTCTTTAGGTAATAATGGAGTTACTCATGTATGTCCAACAAGCAATTTGGAAGTGCCTATTTCTAAAGCCTATCAAAGCCAAATGTTCCCATTGGAATTCATACAGTGAGACTGTCTAAAATATAGCTTTCCCTCAAATATTTAAATTAAAATGTTATTACTTTAACTATTTGCCTACCCATGTACCTAATGGAGCAGTCTATGGTGGTTGTGTTGGTTGTAGGGGTCATAGGACAACACACAGGAGTCAGCTCCCTCCCTCCCACCACACAGACGCTGGAGGTCCACCCAAGTCACCAGGCATGGTGGTGTGCACCTTAACACATCAAGCAACCCACTAGCTGGATTCCCTCCAATGTCCCCTAATTTTACCATCTGTAGGTGGATCTGCCCATGGCAATTATTATATGGTGTCCTAGTAGTGATTTTCCTAATTCTTACATTCCTTTTTTATGTATATGCTGGTCTTTCTTTAGGAATTAAAGAAATCAATTAAATACCTATGATGGGTCAGGCACTTTACAGATGTTATCTTCCCATACAAAAGAATGCACTACTGCCTTAACACACACACACACACACACACACACACACACACACACACACACACACACACACACACACGACTGAAGATGTTTCTTATCTAGGGTTACTGAGCTCTAAGAACTGGAATATGGTCCACTCCCATTGTGCTGCCTAGGGAATCCCTTCCTGACATAACATGCATCCACCCCATCTTAATTGAAATGATCTTTGTACTTATACTTCACAACCCTAGTTCCTGGTACAGAAACCCAACAGACAGGTTGGGTGTGGAGGCAGTTGGTACATGTTACTTGACGATAATGGGTTCTTAGGTTCTTGCTACCTAGCCAGTAGAAAGCAGAATGACTAGGATCAGGCTGGGACATTAAGTAGAAGTGTCTCACCATCTAGGGCTTCTTTTAACTCATCTTTCGTCCAGGCCACTTCAGTCATCAGCAAGCGGAGGTAGTACATGGCATGCTGGTGAGGCTGCTCAGCCCGGAAATTATTAAGAGATCTCATATACTAGAAAAGGAAAGCATGGCTTCATTAATTTTCAAAGTTAATTTAAAAAAATCAGCTACCACCCAACTTCTTTTACTTAAATTATGTGCAACTAGAATGCACAGATATTTATTTCTTTCTCTTCATATAATAAGGCCCAATAACTATCTTTCTTGATTCTTATACTAAAAGGCATGCATTTCCATGGTCCAGGCCACATCTTTATCTCTGGGATCTGATGTGTATCTAACTGCCTTCACTATGGGATATCTTGAATGTCTCAGAAAGTAATTCCCAGGGATCTGTAGTGATATACTGTATATTTAATAAAATTAGTCTGGAATATCAGAGGACAGATCCTTGGAGAGTGCACATCTCCAAAGTCTTTGTAAGTGAGTAACATGGGGGAGTAGTTATTGGATGCTCAACTGAAAACTCAGTTTATTATGGCAAATGAATGAAGGTCTTTGTGAAAGTAGCTATTCAATGACCACCCTAATTGTCATCAGAAAACCTTCATGCAGCAACTGGTGGAAGCAGAGGCAGAGATCTGCTAAGTACTGAGCTAAGCTCCCAAAGAGAAGGAGAAGGGATTGTGTGGGCAAAGGGATCAAGATCATAATGGGGAAACGCACAGACAGCTGACCCGAGCTATTGGGAACTCACTGATTCTGGACTCACAGCTGGGGAACTTGCATGGCACCAAACTAGGCCCTCTGAATATGGACGACAGTTGAGTGGCATACGCAGTTTGTGGGACCAAGATTTATCCTTAATGCATGAACTGGCTTTTTGAAGCCGGTTCCCAATAGAAGGATACCTTGCTCAGCCTTGATGCTGGGGGCAGGGGAGGGCTTGGTCCTGCCTCACCTTGATGTGCCATTCTTGAGGAGTGGATGGAGGATGGGAGAAGGGAGGAGCTGGGGGTGAGTAGGAGGAGGGGAGAGAAGGGGAAGTGCAGTTGGTGTGTAAAGAAAAATCTTTTAAATAAAAAAAAAAAGTGGGGAAAAAAAGACAATAACTATCCATTCTGTACTTCCATTATGGGGTCAAACATCACGTGGATTTCAGTAGAAGACACCTCAACCCTAAAGAGAGTACTATAAAGTAAGAAAACTCCTCTGGTAGGCAGCCCTCTGTCTACCCAAGCATGGTTGGGGTGAAAACTAAAAAGTCCCTCATGATTACTGGAGTCCTGCAGCTCTAGTTGATTGTGAGGTGGACAGAGTCGGGTGTATACTAGTGGGCTCAGCTTTCTAAGCAGAATACAGGAAAGATGGCAACTCAGGACTATAAATGCTTCTCCCATCATCTCTCCATTATTAGCAATTTTTATAATATGAAACTCTAACTATGTTAATAAAAATTATAGCAACATGTTATAAGACTTACCGCCTCTTTAATAATTTCAAATCTTTTTTTATCGATCTCAAAGGTAGCCATTTTTTCAGTAATCTTCTTTAGCAAAATTGGCTGCTTGTCATTGTAACCTTTCACGGAAAGCTACAGAAAGAGTTGAAGGTATTAGCACACTAGTCATCTACATATTAAATACCCTTTCCCAAACTCACCTTACCATACTATTGTGGCACCTACCACACCATAACATGCATGGTTTCATTGCATCAAATTGAATTACAGAATATGTTTTTAAGTTTTTTCTCCTTTTTGGTGCTGGAGACAGAACTCCAGGTCCATGCTAAGTATATACTTCACCATGGAGTGACACTCAAAGCTCCTAAATTTTTTCTTAAGAAAGACTCTGATGAATAGTAGATTACATTCTTAATTTTTTTTTTTTTAAAGATTTGTTATATAGTTCTGACTGCATGCCAGAAGAGGGTATCAGATATCATTTTGGATGGTTGGAAGCCACCATGTGGTGCTGGGAACTCAGCTCTCTGTAAAAGAGCAGTCAGTGCTTTTAAGCTCTGAGCCATCTCTCCAGTCCCAGAATTACTACTTTCATAAATGTAGTAAGAAGGCAAAAATCACAGGGGACTGTTACATAGCTGTTAGACACATTTCAAACTGCTTAGAAATATTTCCATAATCAGCTCCCAGTTGAATGTAAACAGGAGGCCAGGCAGCCCCACGTCTGAGGCCAGCTTGGTTTATTCAGCCAGCTCTATGCTAGTCAGGAACACACACAGCGAGACCTGTCCCAACTACCTGCCTCTTCTAAGGAAAAAAAAAAATCATCTTTGGAAAAATCAGGCAGTCCTAATTTTATGTTTCATTCAGTGATATCCGACAAGAAAGCAGTCTTCATTTACCTGCTTCCTCTAAGTTCTGCTGCTGTCTAACTACCACTGCAAACACATTTGTAGTGAAAATATAGTGCAGACACTGTGAGGATTTCGCCTTAGAATCATTTACTTTATCAGTTTCTGAAGGGGAAAGGCTGTGATTACAGTTCTGTGTGTAGCACCTGGGGCAACACAATACATTCCAAGGAGAAGTACCTTGTGAGGAGCGACAGGCAAGAGCCACAGAGAGCACGCTGTGTATCATATGAACTACAACAACTATCAGAAAGCCTGCTTCATCACAACGGGTACTATGCTGCTTAAGGCCAAAAGTGAGAAAGAAAGTAGACTAATATTTATGGTCAATCTTGATCTTGAGTCTCAATCTGTGGAATCTGAAAGTGGTTAGACTACACATATTCCTATACATTAAACAACAGCTCCCAGAGAAATAATGTTGGTGAAAAGGAACACTACTGCAAAATAAACAAAAACGTAAACCTTTGGTATAAGATTTGGGACATGCGTGCATCTCAATTTTTACTAAAGATGTGCTTTTAAGATCAGTGAGAATGAATGTGTGCCAATAAATGGATATTACTTCAAAAGAGGTATCATCAAGGGTAGGATATAGGAATAACACATGTAACAGTTAATGAAGCATGCCACAAAAGAAACTGTCAGGTAGATCTGAAAACGGAAAGTTTCTACTACTGTCTATAGTAATAAAAGACACATATACTGTAATTCAAGCACCACAATAATAACAGCTCCTACTTATAAATCAAAGAGGACTCAAAGACACTGGGAGAAAAACATGCTTTTAGGATTAGTACATTAAACATCTCAAACAGAACATGCACACACATGGAGTACGCATACATGTTCACAAGATGCACTAAGTTTTCCCAGCCATTTATTAGTGGGCTAATACTGATTTGAATCTTTCAGTTATTTGAAAAGTGCAGGAAGAAAACCATCAACCTTCCTGTTCAAGGATGCAGATGTTAATAGTTTTCCCAACAAAAAGCTTTAACAGAGTGGTGCCTTTCCTTGGTTTGCATTCTACTTACAAGTATTGCATTCATTCCTGATGCAATGGCATAGCTCAAACCTGACAGGCGTGCTGCATATGTATACTCTTTTAAATCATCCTTCAATAACCTGATAAACAGGTATGTCATGTTGCAATGGAGAGGGTCAGTATAAATGTAGCGACTAACAAAAAGAAAAAGAAAAGAAATGCTTTGATACCTCAAATGGCAGCATGATAGGAAGAAACATGACCAAGAGTATGGATATGCAGCCTCATGATCTGACTTCTAAGGAAACAGGATAGCCAGCCTCACGTTTTCCAAAGAGATGCTTTCATTCTGTTTTTCTGAAGCTCAAGATTTCAGATACAGAGTGGGTGAGAGCTAAACCTAGTCAGGCCCAATTTTGTTGGAGGAGAAAAATGACATCTTGATGAAAGATGTTAAAAAAAAAATCATGGAAACTCTGCATACTATGAATGGTACACAGTGAAATGTTAGAATAAGTTAACTTAAAAATTAAATAAAGAGAAAATATGATAAGCCATGAAGATTTTTTTAAAAAGAAATTCAACTCATACCCACAATTCAAAATGCTTCCATCAAATCAATATAAAAACTGCTGATTAGTGGAAGGCTCTGAGACATGGGTACTTACATACATCCCATAGATGGTATTTTGGAGGTCATAGCTCAGGCCCGCTAGCTCTGCTGCATATGCATACTCGTTGAGTGAGTCTTTGAGGAGCTCAAGGTACAAATAGGCCATGTTACAATGCAAGGGGTCCACATAAGCAAATGGGCTGGAAGAAAATGTTGACAGTAATGACTTGATTTATTACTTCTCAATGTGCTGCGGACTTTTGAGACAGGTGAAGAAATTGAGTATTAGTTTATATAATTTCCTGAGGACATGGCTGAATTCTTGAGTCTGTTTCTTTTTGACACGAGGAGAAAAAGACGTTAGAAATGTGCTACCTGTGTGCACTAGCAGTGAACTGGTTATCTCAGAGGGTGTGGAGTAGTGGTCTCCAACCTTCCTAACCAATGTGACCCTTTAACACAGTTCATGTTGTGGTGACTCCCAATCATAACATTATTTTCTTTGCTACTTCATAACTGTAATTTTACTACTGCTAGGAATCATGACATAAATATCTGATATGCAGGGTATCTAATATGTGATGCCTGTGAAAGGGTAGCAACCCACAGGCTAAGAACCACTGGCACAGAAGAATTAACCAGCTAGACAGGAATGGCCAGCGAGAAAATGAAAAGGTTAAAGCACATGGCTGTCCTTCAGCTGCTGGGAGGAGGCATGACTGGTGAGCTGCTCTAACATCAGCAAGTTTTCTCCGCAAGCAAGCTACACTCTTAAAATACAGAAATGTGAGACTGGGAAATTCCTGTGCTCTATTGAGAAAGACCGAAAAGAACTGTGAAAATGTTAGCTTACCCCCACAGAACTAGAGTTTATCACACAACTAACTGCAGCTAAGACTGTGAGAGTGTATGAAAAGAGAAGAAGCATTTGCAGCACATATGGGCTATATAGAAACAGATACCAACTTTCATCTCTCAGACAGGAAGCTATTTTCTCCAGGGCACCTGGGTTGGCAGCTCCAGAGTTTGGGACGCAACAAAAGTTCAACAACGTGACTGCTGGCTATATAGCACTGCTTACCTTTATCAGCACCAAGAAAAGAGTTATGCATTCAACAGCGTGTGTCACTACATACTTTATAACGTGCTCTGTAGGCACGGAGAGCAGATAGGGAGTAATCAGGCAAAAATCCCTGATTGCTTGGGGCTTAAAGCTTAACTGGAAGAGACAAGCAATAAGCTCAAGCCTAATATGATAGTTATAGAAAAAAAGCAGTGATCAAGGACAGAAAAACGGGGGTGTGGGTTACTCCATTAGGTAAGTTAATTAGGCCATGGTGATAACAGGCCTGCTGGGCCTGCACCCAAAGCAAGTAGGGGAGCAAGCCTTGCAGAGAGCTGGCAGGTGGACAGAACTTTCCTATTACTCTAGACCCAAGGAATGTGCTTTCTGACTTATGGAAGCAAAGGAGAAGTTTTATTCTATTTGTAGCACAGTGACTACATGGCACTGCACTCCACTTGACATAGAGCCATGCCAACTATTGTATCCAAGTTAATAATACAGAAAAGCATGCTTAGGCACTGGGAAAATTAACATCAAAGAGAAAATTATAAATGGATGTGCGATTTAATGTTCTTTTAAAGAACATATTCATCTATCTGTGCACACATCTGTTATCTATTATATGGCATATACAAATTCAGAAGTCAACTTGTGGAAGCTGGTTCTCTCCTGCCATGAGTCCCTGGATTGAACTCAGACTGTCAGGTTTGGTGGCAACACCTTTACCTGCTGAGGCATCTCCCTGACCATGATTTAATTTTCTTACAATACTGCACGCAATGACAAATGTTCTTTAGACAATAAGTACCTTTAAACTTAAGGCAACACACATACACATACACACACACACACACACACACACACACACACACACACACACACACACGCACGCACGCACGCACGCACGCACGCACGCACGCACGCACGCACGCACGCACGCACGCACGGGTTAAGAGAGGAGCGAGGGTGCCTGCCCACCAAAGCAAAAGTAAGGCGATGATGAAGTCGTGGTGACATCTTTGGTAACTGGAGTGCCATCAGGTGGGGCTGGAAGTCAGTAGTACCAATATTGGTGGTTCAGCGCCATCTGACTCAAGAATTACAAATGTCCTAAAATACCCAAGTAACACAACTGTGTGTACAGGGCACTAGAGTAGGCCTAAAATTTAACTTTTAAGAGACAATATGATTCCACTGGAATATGTAAATTCTGGCTCAAATATATTGTGATCAGATGTGCTATACACATTTCAAAAGCTGTGACTAAGTCTATGTAATTTAATCTTATTTCTGGAAAGGTGAAAAAGACACCCATAACACACACACATTCAATCTCTCTCTGTCTCTCATCAAGTTATTTGAGACAAGGTTTTTCTTGTCTGGCCCTGACTGCCCTGGAACTCGTTCTATGGACCAGACCATGTAGACCTCAAACTCATAGAGATTTTGTCTGTATCTACCTCCCGGGTGCTGGGATTAAAGGCACTACCATCACTCAGTGATAATTTCATTTTTGAAATATAAAATTATAGTATGAGTCATATGTAATCTCACTACATCTGTCATCCCAACACTAAGGCTAAGGCAGGAGAATAGCCAGTCTGTGTGATAGCTTACATTACTCTAAAGCATTCTAAAATTTATCTAATATTTAAGTATAAAATGCACACATCTGAGGATCAGAAATATAACTTTTTATGTGTGTGTGTATATATATATAAAACACATTTATGTGTACATTTACAAACAAAACGTGTATTTATATTCACACCTGTTAGACATCCCTTGGTAAACACACACACACTCACACACACATACATTTATTCATACACATACATCCCCAGGCAAGTCTCAGGAATTTAAAAAGAAAAATAAGCCAACAAAAACATTCTAATTATTAGTTCTTTCTTTAACGAACCTTCTGGTTAGATCTATAGCGTCTCCAGATTCCCAAATCCTGAATATTAAGAAAAGCCTCCTTTCTTTCTATCACAAAGCAATTTGGCAAGGAAGAATTAACATTGGTTCTTAGCAGCTTTTTTAGTCTAGGAAAAATCTACTCATTATTTCATGAATGGATGCTCAAGAAGAGAAAACTCAACAAAAAATGTAATTGTTAATTTCCTACCTTGGATTCAGCTACATACCTGAAAAACTCAAAGTTGAGACAAGCTTTGGGCAAGAAAAATTTATCGTCTTGCTTGAACCACAGCTTACTCATGGCTGTATCCTGTGACAGAGAAACAATTTGGTTAGGGAAACAGCGGTATATTCCACAAAAGTATCTGCTCAAAGCACTCTTCATGTTGAAGGGCAAAGGACATTATTCTGAAAAACCCAAGTGAGCAAGCAGGAGAGAGAGATCGCCGGGCCCTGTGGCAGAGAAGCCCCTCTATGTCCCTTGAATAGGGAGATGTGAGTATAATGGAGGAGACAGATGGAAGAACTAGGTACCAACTGTTCTGGCACATCATTCTGGACACTGGGAGCCCAAGAGACACAGGACACCTTTTGGATAGGTGTGTCAGCCAGCCTCTAGGGTGACCCACAACCTTGTTGGCTGGGATTCACACGCTTGTATAGTCCTGCTCTAATCAGGGTTAGTCTGTCTAACTGACAAAGAAGGGCAGACTCAGTGGTATTCCATCTCCAAGTCTCAGTTTTGAGACTCAGCTCCCACCTTGGCCACTCCCTTGCCCCTTCCAGTCAGTCACTCGGGAAAACCAGCTGTCTTATCAAACAACTCTAAGTTTATATGCTGAAGACCGGTGGCCTGTCAACAACCACCAATAACTAAACCCAGGAGAACTCTCCAGCTCTAGTTTTAGCCTTCCAAGGAACAAAGTCCCAGAGGACACCTCAAACATAATCTCATTACAGAATTTGAACCAGAACTACCGACCCATGTCATTTCCAGCTCTCTGGCCCTCAGAAACCCTATCTTGTGGTTTTATCTGACTTTTAAAAAGATGCTTGTGGTTTTGAGGCTGGTAAATTTTAGAATAGTTTGTTATACTGCAGTACAAACCACACACAAAGATGAACAATCTAATAATAACTTATTTCATTTATTCTACACAAAAATGCTCTCAAATACTCATTTTAAACTTTGAAAATTTGTTGAGACATAAACAATTTAATGTGCTCACTACTTTACTCTGACAAACAGGCATGGGGCATGATTACAAGGCCAGATTATAGAATGCTAGGGAGGGCTGAGGAGGCAAGTTGGCCACGGCAGGCACAGGGCTAGCCTGAGCTATACATCAAGACTCTATCTAAAAACACAAGGCTTGTGGACATGGCTTAGTGGTAGAGCTGTTGCCTAGCACGTGCAAAGTCCTGGGTTCAAGCTCCCAAACAAATGAGTAGGTAAAGAGAGAGCACACAGTGCAATAGCAGAATGTGAGTTTAACAAGGCACAGCCCTGTGTTCCATCTTTAACACCTCCACTCAAAAAGGCAATTAATTTAACAATTTTCCTTTGCTTAACATAATTGATTAAAGTCATCTTAAAAGAAAGCAGATGTATCATTAATAACCTAGTCAGATAAATTAAGTTTCATGTTCATTTCTCATCAGATCCATCTGGCTGTTAGTCATTTGAAGATAAAAACAATGGAAGGCAGGGTCTACAGTCATGAGCTCTAGTTTGTAAGGTCAGAACCAAGACTATGCTACAATATTTCCACACATTTTATCATAGATGTGAAATAACATTCTGAAAATGGAGGGGAGCCCCGTCAGCCACCCTCCCCTAACTTGTAACTCCAGGAGTTCCATGCAGCTACTGTGTCATCATATCCGAACCTTCTATTTAGGCAGCAAGTCTAACAGCTTCCTTCAGACAGACTTTCTTCCAGGCTTCAGACCTAACCTTGCACCGAGTGGCACAAAGCTACTTCTTTAGTAGATGGATGAAGAAAAGGGACCTTTCAACAGACTTATCATCAGTTAGAGCCCGGACCCTGACCTTTTTTCTTTTTTCCCCCAATCCTCTAGATTCTATGCTGTTTAGTAGTGGTTTTTTGTTTCTTTTGTTTTGCTTTGCTTTTGATGTTCCATTTTTAACCTCACAGTCCTTCTTATATTCTCCTACAGCATTTCTGTTGTCTCAGACGATGTGGACCAAATATAAGAAATTACCTCTTTCTATTTCTCCAGGTAAAAGGTCTGACTGTTAAAATCAAAATCACTGATTCTGTGGTATGGTTCATGCCTATAGCACAGGAAATTCAGGGGCAAAAGCAAGAGGGTAACGTAAGAAACCCCTATCATAAACAAACGAACAGCACATTCTTATTACCTTAATAAGAGCAGGGTATGATGTTGCATCTTTTTCTAATGACAAAATCTCAAAATTTGTAGGGATAAATTCATTCTTTGTTGGAAGTTTAAATTTCCCATTTAGTTCAGCATTTTGCCATTTCTAGAAGAATAATAAAACACATGCAAAAGCAATTATGAATAAAAATCTGAATATATTATCACTATAAATTAAAAATACCATCTTTGGGCTGAGGCTGTGTGCCCTGTTTGATCTTCAACATCACACTGCAAAGCAATAATAAGCACGTTCTAAGCACAGGGTTCATTCAGGAAACAGGCAGAAGGCTCCCCAGCCAGACACCAACAAGGGCTAGACAATGCGATCCCAACCACAAACAAAGGAAAGAGATGTCTTCACTTGTTGTAAGCAAACAAGTAGGAGCACCCTCCCATCGTATATGAAGGGCTACAACCAAAATCAGTAGATTCTGAAGGGTTTTCATGAAGTTGAAGTTTATCTTTCTGGCACTAAGAGAGATTTTAAATTTATCTATACTTTTTTTTTCTTTCTTTCTCCAGTTTCTATTTAGCTGGTTAAGAAAAATTTGAGTCTGTGGAACACAGAGAAGCTGATAGCATCATATCTGCTCTAGCTCTTTAAAAAAGTAATCATCTATACCAGGATATTTAAGCCTAACCCTTGATTATGTTGTTGGCTCCATTATGGCCTGAGGACCAGGCTAACCGGGGTTTCCTCCCCTTTGGTACTTCTTCCACTTATTCTTTTTGTATGTAGCAGCACATACACCACAGAGGACAACCTGCAGGAATCAATTATCTCCTTCGATGCACCAGGTGCATTCTGGGGATTGAACTTGAGTTATCAGCCTTGCAGCAAGTGAGCCTTCTCACCAACCCATCACTACAGTGCTTCTGAAGGCCTGGCATATATCTCTTCGGAAGACATGTAGACTAAGCAAGAATGACACGTAGACTGGTTCCAATAGCTCAGTGTGACAGATCACAGGCCACTAATTGCTGAACCCTAATTTACAACACTATATTGGCCAGAGAGATAGCTGGCTCAGCTGTTAAAGGCTCAGGCACACAGCTAAAAGGCTTTTTATTACTGAAAATCCAAAAGAACAGAGAAGTACCAATAATTCTAACCCAGCTATTTGTTATCTAGCTGACAAAGCTGTTATTCTGTTTTGAGGCAAGCACACATGGTCTTTTGACACGGGGAGAATAGAGATGTTGGTCAGAGTTTTTAAGCTGTAGCTTGTCTCCAGAAACGCTAAGCTTAGGCTCGGAAACTCCTAGCAGCCATCTCACTGCTGAACTTCCAGATAAACTTTAAAAAAAAAAAAAAATTCTCCAGGGCAAGGCTGTTATAGCCATAATTTGGTAAACAGAAGGTTCTTTTTGTTTCCAGGTTATTTCAGCCCCAGCAATGACTGAAAAAAGGATGCTTTTTCTTTAGTTTAGGAACATGGATTTAGTCACATCCCGGAGGACATCAAAATGACAGAGCCCTTTAAGGACCAGGGATTTTTTTTACTCTTACATTATTGCTTTTGTTGGAGCAGAGAGATGGCTCCTCGGGTATAGGCGCTGGCCACACCAGCTTGGACACCTGAGCTCCATCCCTGTGACCCATGTGGAGCTACAAGGAGAAGACTGACCATATAAAGTTGTCCTCTGACCTCCACATACATATCATGTGTACACAATAAAAGTTAAATTTATTTAAAATTAAAAAAATATTTCTTTTCCCGTATTGTCCTGTATTTTCCTGTACTGACACTGAAAAGAAAAATTTCATTACTTGAAAGGTTTTCTGGTAATTCTGAGTAATAGGACTCAGGGGTCCACAGCCAACAAGGCAAGAGAGAAAAAGGTTCTGAGTAGCTAAGCAAAGCCTCGAAAACCTGACAAATGTAGAAGGCAGTCTAAGGCAACTGTTTGGAAATAAACGGCAATTCTCTTGTGTTGACAGAAACAGTAGTCAGACAAATGAGGACAAAATACAATGCTACAAAGAGAGAGAGAGAGCGTGAGCGGCTAGGACGGTGGCAGCACAGCCAGCTCCCCCAACTTGTTTGCCTCCTGTATCCCCTGCAGTGCAACTGTGTTGGCCACACCGCAGGGCTTCTGCACAACGCTAGGGGTCTATTTTACAGCCCCCTGGCTTGGCAAACACATGAGAAGTAATGTGCCAGAGCACATTACCTCATGTAAGCCCACCCCCAGCTGTCTAGTTCTGGTTCACTGTTCCCAGAACCACGGTGGGCTGCCACTCTCCTTACTCTGGAACCGAGGTTGAAGGTTGGAGGGAATTTGTTTGTGGTTCCCCACACCTCAGGTTTATTCCCAAGTCACTTCAGCCTACCTGAATGACCTCCTCTGGTATAGCTTCTTGCTTGTACTGAGTTCCATACCATTGCTCTGTGCGGTCAGTTTTCCCTTCAAAAGATTTGGAAACTATTGCCACCCTAGAGACAGATGGAAAAACAAACAGAAACAAGCCTGTAAACTTATGGTACATATCTGTACAGACTCTGACTCATGTCACAGTCCTTGTCCTATGTTGCCATGACAAACACCAGGACCAAAAGCACGGGGGGGGGGGGGGGGATCTACTACATCTTGCAGGTCATGGTTCTCCACTGAGAGGTGTCAGGGCAGAAACCTGGTGCAGAAATGGAAGCAGAAGCATGGAGGAACATTGCTTACAAACTTGCTCCTTATAGCTATTTCAGCCTGCTTTTTTAAGACAACTCAGAACCACTGCCCAGGAGGCTGGACACTCCCTGACTTGCAACATCATTAGTCAGGAAAATGGTCCCTGACTGGACTATCAGCCAATCTGATGGAGGCATTTGCTCAACTGAGGTTCTCTTTCCTCACACAACCCTAGCTTATCCAAAACAAAAACAAATGAACAAGCAAATCATTTCCCGCCTCTTAACACTCAATAAACAGACAACATATGAAGGGGCTTCTGAGTAGTCTATTATCCTTTGTTTATAATCCACTGTTCTTAGTATGAATGGTTGCTAGGTATGCTAAAACAAACAAACAAACAAACAAACAAACAAACAAACAAACAAAGAGGGAGGATGTGACATTATAATCCCAGCTGAGGTGAGAACACCATGAGTTGGAGCCCAGCCTGAGCTACACAGTTAAGACTCTGTCCTAAGAAATAGTCTTTACAGCTGAGCAGTGGAGGTGCACACCTTTAATCCAAGCATTTAAAAGGAAGAGACAGGTGGATCTCTGTGAGTTCAAGGCCAGCCAGGTCTTCAGAGTGTGTTCTAGGACAGCCAGGGCTACAAAGAGAAACCCTGTTTTGAAACAGAAACAAAAAATAATAATAGCAATTATATCTTTACAAAAGTCTAGTCCTTCCCAGAATAGCTCCGACTCAGAGTTAACAATAATGGCTAAGAGAGCATGTGTGTCCATCTAGTGATTACACAGACTTTATATGTGGGCTGGAGGTGCAGCTCAGTATAGAACATGGGCCTAGCAGGTGTGAGGCTGTGGATTCAATCCTTAGCACAGAATTAAAACATCAGAGTCCTCCCTTCTCCCACAAACCCAAAGCAACCTTTACTGTTAATATCTGTTCTGTGTTCTTTCCTTCCCCAAACTAAAATCAAATTTATCTATTCCACAGTTGTCTGCCTGGTGCTAGAGGAGAGAACAAGAACCACCCTGAACTTTTAAAAAATATACCTTTGATGAGACATCAGAAACTAGATAACAGAAAACTCAAATGGGAATAGCCAAGAATACGATGTTTTGGATGAGAAATGCCCTGCACAATTTGAACTTAGATGCTTGGTTCCTAATTGTAAGCCCTGTTTGGGTAGATGCAGGAAGAGTGGCCTTCCTGGAGGAAATATTTCACTGGGGATGGAGCTTGAGACTCTTAATCTCAGGGTTGTGGGCTTGAGCCCCAAATTGGGTGCAGATGTAGTATGAATCCTAATTGGTCTTATTAATTAATAAAAACCCAGAGTCAGATGTAGGGGTAAATGCTGAAAGATCAGACAAGTAAAGGAGCAGCCACAGCCACCTCTTATCTCTGCAACTCCTCAGACTGAAGAGGACCCGCCTCATCACCTCCTCTCCTGTCTTCTGTCTATAGATACAGACCTCCAGAACTCTATGGTTAACTGGAGGCTAGTTCAACCCTCTGACTTCAGGCAAGCTTCATTTGTTAGGCTACAAACAAAATATCACAACAACTCATGGCATTTCTCCAGAGATGCAGTTCAAGATGCAAGCCCTCAGTTCTTGCTCCCATGATGCCTGCTGCTTGCTGCCACGGTTCCCTGCCATGCTGGTCTCTTATGCCTCTGGAACTGTAAGTTAAATAAAGCCTTCCTTCTGTAAGCTGCCTTGGCCTCGGCGTTTTAGCACAGCAATAGAAAAGAAACAAATACACAGTGGGGGCGAGGAGGGTAGAGGAAAGGTGTCCAAAGCAAAGACTATTTTAAGACTCACTGGGCTGCAGATGTAGGTCAACAGTGGAGCAGTTGCCTATCATGAGATAGGCTGTGAATTTGACCTCAACGACCATGAGGAATAAGGAGGGAGATGAAGGGACGCCTTTTGCCAGCCACATTCCCTGAGCTTTCCTAAGCAATGTCGGGGACACTTCTGTCTTAGCTGACTGAAATGAAATTGTCACACCTTCTCCAGTGCATGTCAACTGGGACAGAGCCAGTTTGAACCTTTGGGTTGAATTCTACCCAATTCACTCAGCTGAGCTGGCCCGATGTCAGGTGCTTGTGGTTTCTCCTTACAAACTGACTCCAATAAATAGGTCCACGTCAGCCATTACTTGCTTCTATCTGTCCTCAGGCACTTGGGTCAGAGCCTCTGCTGCCCTTAAAGCTGAATGTCTAATGCCATCAAAACAATCCTCTGCTCAATACCATTCACTCTCAGAATCTCTGCATCCATTTTCATGTGCCATGTATGTATGTATGTATGTATGTATGTATGTATGTATGTATGTGTGTGTGTGTATGGGAGGGAGGCATGCATGTTGCAGTCTGCAGTAGATGTTGTAAATAAAGTTCTTCCACTTTCACAGGGGCAGGGTCTCTCAGTCAAACCCAGAGCTCAGCAATACTGTCTCCCTAGCTACACTGCCTGGGGATTCTGTCTCTGCCTTCCAAGGCAGAAACTATAAGTGATCTACCATGGCCACTTACATGGATTCTAGCAAACATTTTAACCACTGGGCCATTTTTTCAGATGCAGAATCATGAATTCCATTCCAAACTCCTCCTTAGACTTCCCAGACAGCAATGGCTAGTTGTATGAATTACTTCTATCTCTTATTCATTCTACAGAACAGCTGTGCTTGGTCTTATCAACTTGCTTTGAGGCAGACACACTAATCAGTTCAACTCACTTACCTGCCAACCTGGATGGATCTAATTGTCTCTGACCACTGCTAGCTCTGGAAAACAAGCTAATTAAGCAGGAACATCTTCCACAAAAACACAAGAGAAGATTCAGATCCACAAGAAAGTAGTGGGTGCTGACAAACGAAGAACCTGCCTAGGTGTTTGCACGGTAGCTCACCAGACAGAGGCATGTGCTGCACAAGCATCCCTGGAATTCACAAAGTTCTCCTCTGGCCTCCATAGGCACTCCATGGCTAGTTAACACATACCCATCCAAGGGTGGGTGTGAGATTGAATCAGATGGGAACAATGGAGAAGGAATCAGGGAGAGAAGAAAGGAAAGAGAGAATTCAACAGCGTTTAATGGTCAGTATGGAAACTTTCTATAACATATGAAGGTAATCCTAATGAAGTCTACAAATAATGATGGAGACAACTCCTCCTAGTCATCTCTTGTGACTAAAAGAAGCTTTCAGTCCTAAAACTAGGTTTCATCCAATTAAGCTGTCTGAAAGGGTCCCACGGAAATCCCCAAACAACACAGGCTATTGTCAAAACAATAGGTTGTTCTCCACAAACTGACAGCTTATTGTCACCTTATTGGTAAGGAGATAACACCACACAACCCACTGAACACCGAATGCCTACCTAGAATCTTAACTCCCGTGGTCTAGGTTCTATACATGGAAAAGCAGTCTGCAGGCTACCAAAAGAGAAAGGTAAGCAGCAGCTCAACAATAAAACCACTTATCTATAATCTGTCCTACCTGCAAAATACTTTAGGGCAATAGTGGTATAAACCTGTGGTAATTACCAACTCACATTTATTCAACTTAGGGCCCAGACCTGGCCATGCTTCAGTTACTAAGAACCAGACTTTAGACACCCCAGAGACCTAGAATCAACCCAAATACTATTGGTCATAAAATTGCTACTACTAATAAAGTGACTCTTAATAATATTATGCTGTACTTAGGTTTGTGCCTTATTCAGCTATTGTCAGAGAAGCTTCCTCCTGAGGCTCACAAGCAGATTTCTGAGCGTGACAATGAGCAGGTCTCTGATTATAATGCCTTCTCTTGGGTGTCTTTTATTTTTCTGTTGGCTTGTCTTATCCAATACAATGTTTTTCGTTTTATCTTGTTAGATTTTTATTTTGCTATGTTTTGCTGTTATCTCCTAGAAGCCTGTTCTTTTCTAATCAGAGACAGGAAGAGAATGTATCCTAGCAGGGGTAGTGGGGGAGCTGTATTCAGATTATATTGTATGAGAAAAGAATCTGTGTTTAATAAAGAGAAGAAAAGAAAAGGAGGCTAGAATGCTGGCTGACTGGTGACTTCAAGTTAGCAAATTCATGTTCAGGAATGGAAGCCCTGGCTGGGATCCATCTGGAAACAGAAGGTTTCCTGACTACAGATATTAAAAGACAGCATGGTTTCCAGGGAATGACTTTTGCAAATAATGCCTGAGAGAAAGAGAAGACAAGAGCTGAAGAGGGAAGGGGGTCTCAGGCAATCGGGACGGATTCTGTTACTCTAAGGGCACAAGGCTGGTGCACAGAAAACTGGATGAGGCAGATACTCTGACTCATGTTCTTTGATATCTTGCCAAAATCTCAGCGAAGAACTAAATTAGCCAGTCATTCAGCCTTCCCAGGCTTCAGTGTCATCATTTTCCCCAAAAGAGATTCAAATTAGTCATTATTTTTCCCAAAGGATATTCAAATTAGATTAACTTTAATTCTTTCTGTAGTAGAATCCTAAAATCTCATAACAAATTAGATTTTTGTTCGTTTCTGATGCTGGGATTAAACCCAGGACCTTGCACATGTCAAGTACATTGACTATCACTAAGCCACACCTTCACATTAGATTTTTAAAAGATATACACAAAAGAATAAAGTACAAAACACAAACCAAAATTCTATTGATAAAATCAAAGAATAACAGCAAAAGACAAATGCCGAAGGACCCCAGACTCATGAGAAATGTTCAGTTGTGTATGTGTGTGTGTGTGTGCACGTGCACAAGCAAGCACACATCTGCACACAAGCACACATTTGTCGGTTGTATATCTCTTAACCACTCCGCCCTCATTCCAGTTTCTGAACTTAAGAATTATTTCAACTAAGTAAGGAAGAAAAAAAATGAGGCTAAAAGCTTGAGGAACATTCAGTCAACTTTTCTTGAACCCCCTACCATGCCAGCTTGAATTCTGAAAAAGATAAACGCAGTTCCTATCTAGGGGAAACACAGTCAAGAGAGCACGTGACTTAATGCAAACTGTGCTAAGCTAATCTCATGCTGCACTCTTACACCATGAATCTTTACACTGTGCAGGTGAATCAAATACAGGAAAAAAGCTGAAGCTCAGGATAGGTGATCCAAGCAGGTGAGATAAACCAAGCTCCAAGCATGAATGCTCATGTTCTGTGTGTGACATACAAGGGAGTAACCAACCCTAACAGAGACACTGTTCATCTTCTTTTGGAAAGACGGGAGGACATGACAGGAGGCTGAAAACTAGAGATGGGCAAATACTGGTGCTTTTAAAGAGATGGGAATACAGCCTGAACACCATAAACCAGTGGATCAACCACGACTACTGAGAGAATAGTCTACAGCCAATGGTTAAGACTATGAAATGACCAGAGACAGGTCCCAAGTAGATTCATCATGAGTCAGCAGGATCACTTAAACTAGGTACACAGAAAAGGACATCACTTAATAGGATGACATAAGCTAGGTACACAGAAAACATACTCTTGCTGCACCAAGATGGAATAAGATAAACACACATGTAATCTCACATCTGGGAGTTGAAGACAGGATGTTTAGGAGTTCAGGCTTATCCACACCTACACAGGGAGTTGAAGGCCAGCCTGAACTACAGGAGATTGCCCTTTAAAAACAAAGACTGGTGTGGTTGGACACTCCTGTAATTCCAGCTCATGGGGACAGAGGTAAGAGAACAGACTCAGCTTTGAAGCCAGCCAGGGCTATAAAGTGAAGCCTCCTCTTTGAAAAAAAAAAAAAACAACAACAAAACAGGGTCTGGGGAGATGGTCAAGTGGTTGAGTATGTAGAGAGCTTTCAGAGGACCTAATTCAGTTCCTGGGACCCACACTGGGTGACTCACAAATGCCTCTAACTTCAAATACAGGGGATCCAATGCCCTCTGACTTCTAAGGGCACCCACACACATGTGTTGAAAATGCCACACAAAAGATATATATAAATTAACTCAAAATAAATCTCAAAACAAATATGAAACTGAATACAAGACATACTGTAATTTGTTGTGATTGGGTATATGAAAACAGTTAATCGCAGTTTGACTGCATAACTTATTTTCCCTGGGAAAGACCACTAAACTTTGACTCTCGGTATATTTTTTAAAACTAAAAACTAAGGCATTGTATTGGCTCTTAACAAAGTTTGATAATAATCTATACTAATCTGAACACTTCCCATTTCATCACTAACAAAATACTCAACTAATCCTGGCTCCAGGGTGGAGAGTTGGAGTTGTGCTGTTGTGCCCCTCCTGCTGCTCTCCTCACCTAGTGGGAGGTCTGAGAAGTTAGAGCACAGGAAAATGGGAGTTTCTTTATGTCACTTCTGTCCCTGGACTGGAATGGGGGGAAGAATCAGGAGAAGTCGGTTGGTGTTGGTTCACAGACTATGCTCTACTTTTCCAGTCAGTTTTATACTGTATTTTGAGACAGACAAGGTTACATACAACACAAATTGGCCTCACACTCACTACGTAATTAGGACGAGCCTTGAAGGTTTCCTTCCCAAGTGCTGGGACTATGGGAGAGCACCAAACAGACTTGTAATCATACCTGACTGAAAACCGTCAAAGGCCTAGGGGGTGCACAGGTTAGTCACTGAAAACAAGCAGGAAGATCTGTGAGCTTGAGGCCAGCCTGGTCTACATAGTGAGCTCCAGGCCAAGGCTATAGAATAAGAGCCTGTCTCTGAAGTAAACGGATAAAACTAAAAGTGCTTTATTCACAATCATGAATTCTTAGATTCTAATCATGAGAAAAGTTTAGAATATAATAGTAAAATCTTCAGATGACTCACCGGACATTTTCTGGTCTGAGCTTATCAAGAACCATGTCTATCAAGTCGGGTCTAAATTCTTCCAATAAATATTCAGCTGTAAGCACTCCATTTAGGGGATAATACTTTGAAAAAAAAATATAAATAGTTATTTGAAGGCTACCACAGAATTTATTAATGCAAGCAGATTTCTAATAAATTAATTATTTTGTATGTCCCTTTTCTTCAATTTGATTTATTCCATTAGCAAGCACTCCGTGGCGGAGCATGTTGCTGTTACCTACCACATCTTTACCTTCTACAGTGCTGGAGACAAAACCAGGACCTGTGCAAACATGTCAGACCCTTGCTCAGCTATTCCTGGTTCAACCTGCCACATCCCTAAGTCTCATGATGTGATGATTCTGCCAAGTACATGGGGGGTGATCTTCTTCTGAATCTCAGACTAGCCTGGAACTTGATATCCTACTCCAGGTCCCTACCAGCATGAGTCACCATCCCAGCTCTCATGTCTCTTTTGAGGAAAATATAATATTTCTGGTTAAAAATTGACATTTGTTAATGAAGAAAATTTGAAAACGAAATACTGACACCTACAGGATTTTTAATTTAGAGTGCACACATTTTTCATAAATAATTTTCTTTCAAACTTCTACGAATAAAATCAAACAAACATTTATGAGATGAATTATATTTTGGCTCGTGTATAAAAATATTATAGGAGTTTTGCCACTGTTTTAGTAAAAGTAATTTCTAAACTACTGAGGAAGACTGATTCATCAAGAAAACTTTACTGAACACCTTTTCTGTGCTAGCTATGACTTCCAGTGGTGAGGGCAGAAAGGCATGGAGTCCCTGCTCTCTGGGGAACACGAATTCTCATTGGCAAAATAAACAAAGGGTGTAACAGTAATAATGACAGGTACTGTGAAGAAAAAGGAAGGGCAGAGGCAGGGACCCTGTTTCAGTATGGGAGGCCAAGGAATCATCCTAAAAGACACCCATGGTAAGCAGATGCAAACACCAGATGGAAGTGCTCCACGAACAGACAACAGCAAGCGCAAAGGCCCGCGACAAGAGCCTCAGCTGAGGCCGGACAGCAGTTCAAGGCCTGCCAGAGCTACAAAGCGAGCTCAGGCCCAGCTAGAGTAACTGGGTAACACTATTTCAATGATAAAAACCAAGAGCAAAGAAAGAGGCCTGGGGGTGCAGCTCGGTGGTCCAGAGGTCACAGATTCAATCTCTACTGTCATAAATGGAACCTGTGAAACCGAGACAGAAAGCTAGTGCAGCTGATGCACAGCAGGAGAGGGAGGCTGGAAAGTGGCTAGGCACGTGGCCAAAGAGCATGGTGTCTGTCAGATTACCATGCAGGCCACGGATGGTCTGATTTCAAGACAACTCTATGGGAACACTGTTGGAGAATCTTAAACAGAAGGATAAAACAATCTGAGTTTAGTTTTCAAAACTCACTACGGAACTGGAGATTGGAGTTCAATTTTTAGTGTTTACTGCCTTGAGTTTGACCCCAACAACACAAAAGAAATAATTTTTAAGTATGCCTTAAAAAAAAAACCAAAAACCAAAAAAATCCTAAAGCTAGAGAAACACGGACAAGAGACCACACTAGTAACATGATGTAACGTCAGACTAAGGTGGTACAAGGGGAAATAGGGGAAGTTGACAATATAAAATGTGCACAGAAAATGTAGAACTAAAGAATGCAGCCAAGTACCATGGAGGGTAGTTCTTAGACCAAGACACAGTGAAATTCTAAACTGTGTGGTCATCAGGGTTGCCCGGTGCTAAATGTCTGCTTCCTGAGTCCAATTGTGTCACTGTGTAGAACTGTAGTAACACACAGAGCATCTAAAGACCCCACACACCACTGTAAACAGGAAAATCAACTTACATGTAATTTTCCTGCAATCTTGGATGTATAGCCTCGTGGTCTCTCTTTATCTTTAAACCTAAAAGCAACAGCATTCAAGTCCTAAAACAGAAAGTTAACCAATTAGATATAAGCCATTACTATTCAGAAATAAACTTTAAGAGTTTTGTTTGAACTACAGTCTTTGTACTCCAATTTTATCATTACACTTATGAAAAACTGGTAGTACTTGATTTAGGGATGTGTAAGATATGAAAAAAATTTAAAGCTTATCAACATGGGCTTGAAATAAAAATAAGGAAACAATTTTAAATGAAGGTAACCTAAGAGGAACCACACCCAGGCTGAAGGCACAGATTTGGAATCCTAGCAAATTAGGAAGTTGAAATTAAAGGATCAGAAGTTCAAGGCTGGCCAGGACAGCACTGCAGAACAATTATGCTTTAAAAAGTAAGTAAATAAATAAACAAACAAATAAATAAAAGGAGAAAAATAAAAGTGCCCATGGCTAAATCACTGAAATGACCAGTCAAGGCATCAGAAAACTGTATACAACCTGTGAAATCCAAAAATTCCACAGATGGTAGAGATTTGTTCAAAGAAATGTTACACATTAGAAATTGTTGTTGTTATAATTTCCAAAAGCAATAACTAAAAAAATTTTTACCAAGTTTGACAGGATATTCTTTGGGCTGGGGATATAGCTCAGTAGTAGAGTGTTTGCCTAACACACACAAAGGGTTGTGTTTGATCCCCAGCACCAGTGGAGAAAAGGTAACTCAATCCAAAATACATGTTGGGATTTTAATAGGTCTTTATATATAAAATACTTTTAAAATTTCCTTTAAAAGAAGTCTTTGAAAATTTGAAATATAGTTGGGCCATGGTGGTGTGAGCCTTTAGTGCCTGCATTCAGGAGGCAGGGGCAGGCAATCTGAGTTTGAGCCTAGCCTGGTCTATAGAGCAGGTTCCAAGACAGCCAAGACTATGCAAGAGAAACTCTGTCTCAAAAAATAATAATAATAAATGAAAATAAAATAAATAAATAAAATTTGAAAAGCAAACACTGTTTTATATACTTAAAAAAAATAATGCCAGATAAGGTGGTACACACCTTTAATCCCAGCACCCCGGAGGAAGAGGCATGGGTATAGAGCTCTGTGAGTTGGAGGCCAGCCTGGTTTACATAGTGAGATCCTGTCTCAAAAAGGAGGGTGGAAAGGAAATGGAGGCTTTTCTATGTACATAATAAAATCACTTTGAAGAACACAATTATATATGAAACAATTTATTGTTTCCTTTAGAATTCATTGTAGACTTTTATCACCAGATCTAAAATCAACAGATTTTATATGTCTTTGGGAAGGAAGTAACATAAACCCTGAAAAACACTAGCTTGTTTCCTAAGAGGTTATGTGATAAGTCAACCCCTAAACCCTGCCCTGAATGACAAATTAGACTGCTACACCTAAGCCTTCACTAATACAACTATGCATAACAACACTTTAGGCTTTAGTTAGGGGGAACAAAAGTTTAGCAGGGCCTTAAAGATAAATTAGTCCACATTTTTTTTTTTTTTGAAAAATAGATTCCTTAAGAAAAATTTTGGTGAAACAAAAGTACCTTGCACTCTTGGAAAACCCATTCTTGAGGTCCTTCTGCACGTAGCTTCTGAATGTATTGAAACATGTGCAAAATTATATCTTCAACATGTACTGGAAAAAAGGGGCACACTTAAAAACCATTCAGTCCTTGAATCCTTCAAGCATGGATCACTCCTAAGGGAAGTCAGGCAAGTGAAGACGGTCCCTTTCAGAAAATGGAGTCCTCATCTCCCTGAGTCTGGGTTTAGATATCCCACACACAGCCCTCTGGACTCACAGATATGTAACAGTGAAGACAAGCACACATTTTACCAAAATAACATAAAGTCAATTAAGGGGTAAGGATTATCACAAAGACCAAGTTACACCTGGAAAATACAGTGGAGGAAGCATATGAACTAAAGTGTTTACAGCTTTTCAACATGAAACAGACCTATGGTATGAGAAATTAAAAAGTGCATTAGTCGATACTTACATAACCCTTCTTCAGTTAAGTCCACATTAATGATGAAAAACATAAAACCCCGGGCTCCTTCCTTCTGTCCACCAACCAGAGTATTTACCCAGCCTGCAACAGACAAAGAAAAAGACAACTAAGTTATATGTGTGGCTTTTCTTCTTAGTGTGTGTGGCACAAGCACGCCAGAACACAACATGGAGGTCCATAGACAACTCGGTAGAGGTAGTTCTCCACTTGCACCTCTACACGGGATACGGGATCAAATGCAGGTCATCTGGCTTGTGCAGCAAACCTCCGGTGATGGGACACATGCCATCCTTCCTTCCTAACAGGGATTTCTAAAACGTTCACACTAGAGCTCAGTGGTAGAGTGCTTTCTTCACTTATATGAAACCTTACTTTTAACACCATGCATGCACACACAGAATCTCTGGGGTTTTTTTTTTTATTTAACATTTAAAAAATATTTTGTTTTTACATGTGTGCATATGCACACTTGTGTAAGTGAGCTGAAGTTATGGGTGTCTATGAGCTGCCTGATGAATGCCAGGATCAAAACTCTGATAAAGCCAGTGGTTCTCAACCTTCCTACTGCCACATGTAACCCATTCATACAGACCCTCATGTTGTAGTGACTTCCAACAATAAAACTATATTGCTACAATGTAACGACAATTTTGCTACTATTATGAATTGTAATATAAATATCTGTGTTTTCTGATGGTCTCAGATGACTCCTGTAAAGGGTCATTTGATTCCCTGAGGCTTGCGACCCACAGTCACAGTTAGAGACCACTGCTCTAAGCCATCTGTCCAGCTCAACATTAAAAGAATTTAGTTTTCTTTTGTGTATCTAGTGTGGGTACACATTATGTGCCAATGTACAAGCAGAGGTCAGAGGACAACTTTGGTAAGCTGATGCTCTCATCCCACCACGTATGTTCTAGGATGTGACTTTAGATCATCAGGCATGGTAGCAAGCACCTTTATTGCCTGCACCATCTCACTGGGTTCTGGAGACTGATAGACTGGGGTATGGGTTTTTCAATGTTAATTTTTCTTCTTTTTCTATTTTCATATGTGAATGTCAAGTAGGGGCCAAGGTTGAAGTGCAATCACCCTAGATCACCCTTCCACTGTATTTATTGCATTTATTGAGGTAGTGGGCCCCAATCAAACCTAGAGCTCACTGACAGAGCTAATCTCCCTAGCCAGTTTGCTCTGGGAATCACCGGACTCTATCTTCTGAAGCTGGAATTAAAATCTGACCTGTGGGTTCTGGGAAATCCGAACCCTAATTCTCATGCTTATACAGCAGGAGTTTCTAAGCCACCGAACCATCTCCCACACCCCTATTTTTTTTGCTGCATATTATTTTTTTCACTCGCTCTGTATATACACATGCACATGTGATGTGTGGGCTATTTGTACCTCAGCGTGCTTGTGGACATCAAAAGATGTACTGAGAAAATCGGTTTTTTCCCTTCTATCTTGTGGGTCTTGGGGACTGAACTTACATTGTTAGGGCTGACATCAAACCATCTCACCAGCCCCGTTTCTGGATATTTCTGAGACAGAGTCTAGCTATGAAGCTTAGGCTAGCCTGGAACTCCCTGTGACGCTTAAACTGCCCTTGGACTTGCTGGATTTCAGGTGTCACTACTACTACACCCAAGTAATATCTATATTATATAGTTGAAGAAATAAAAAGAGCTCTGCAGGAAAAAAAATTATCTCAGAAAGCAAATCTACCCCTAACAGCAATTAGTCAAGTACTGAAATGTAGACAGTAACACACAGTAGGTCCTAAGAGAGCTGGGAAACTATCGCCTTTCTAGACTCTACTCCTTTCTCATCAGACGGACTGAAGCAGGTAAGTAAGCGGTATGCACAGATGTGGCTGGAGAAAAGAATCTATCACAGCGATATGTACAGATGTGGCTGGAGAAAAGAATCTATCACAGCGACATGTACAGATGTGGCTGGAGAAAAGAATCTATCACAGCGATATGCACAGATGTGGCTGGAGAAAAGAATCTATCACAGGCTTTTCTTTTTTGTTTTGAGATGGAATGGTCTGGAACTATGTGACCCAAGCTGGCCTTGAATCGGGGTTCTCCCTGCCCCGCTTCTTGACAGGTGGGATTGCAGAGGTGTGCCACTGGGTACAGTGGGATTTTCACCATCTCCAGCATATCTGAGTACAGGGCTCAGGGGGAAAACATCTGCCTAGCAGGTACAAAGGTCTGGATTCAATCACCTTCACTGACCAACAAGTACTCAAAGGCAAAACAGGTTTGTGAAAGGGAGGCCCAAACAAAAAGCAAAGGCACACTAATAATGATCACTTTCACTTAAATCTGAGAGCTGTATCATCTAAACTCTTCTTTCCCAGGTTAACAATGAGTGAAAGATTTGGGGGGAGGGGGGAGACACAACTACATTCAGTGGAGTGCTGCCCAACACTTACCCTTTGACTTGAGTTCTGACAACAGGCTTCCAGGACCTTCATGCCCAATTAGATGACCAAGATAGTGACCAGGATTAGATTTGTAGTACTGCTGAAGGTCTGGTATGGGAAACGTCACATACAAATTCCTAATATCCTTAATAGGTACAACTTTATACAGTTGCTGGGGGGGGGGGGGAGAAAAATAATGAAATGTTTGCTATATACAACTTTTACAGAGTGAAATACTTATTAATAATGAAGAATACTTATTTTGGTTAATTATCTGCCAGACTGCAAAGAGGTGACCACAAAGAATGAATCCAGTTCTCTTGCAATGCAATTCTATTATATGGACTAAGTGATCCGGGTGTGGTGCCCTAGATCTTGAGACAGCTCTGGATACTTGCCTTCTGGCACTGGCAACATTTTTAATAGCCTGTCAACCTCACAGCTACACAAACTGATCTTACTATGTAAAGATCAAGCCATACTGGTACATTTTTTATTTATAAACATTTCTAACACACATAAAATTGATTTGATTGCCATAACAGCTATGAAAAAAATAACAGAATTTTGTGCACGTACTTTAAGATGTTCTTCTTGGAAAGGATGCTCAGGAAATTCAGGCAAAGGGACATTTTTATTCTCTACTTCAGAAAATAATTTCACCACCAGATCAGTCAGGTCATCTAAAGATTCTACAAGAAACAAAGAGAGAAAACAGATTTTAGCCAATCAGAACTTGAAGCACAGTTAGGATTTCAGGCCTTAGGACTTCTGAAAAGAAAAATTTGGATGAAGCAATCGCAGCCTACCACCTACCCTGCATCACACGCTTCTGAACAACACTGAGGGCTACCTCACACTCGCAGCTGCTTCCCCTTGTAGACTGCAAATATCCAGACACCCTTCATAATATGTTATCCTGCACATATATTACCTTACAACAAATTCAAAACAACACTTAGCTGTGTTCCTGGCTGGCTTGGAATTTACCTTGTAGACCAGGCTGGCGTGAAATTCACAGAAATCCACCTGCTTCTACCTCTAAAGTACTGGGACTTGAAGCATACACCAGCATAACTAACTGCTTAGCTGTATTTAGGAAAATGTGCAGTCAGGCAGAAGGCAGACCAGGAAGGAAGATTTTTTTGATGCGAGAGCTATCAGATGGCCAGGCATGTAGGCACACACCTATCATCCCAACTGGAGGCCACCTTTGGAGGTTTCTGAGTTCTAGACCACTCTGGGCTACTTATTTTAAGTGCTGAATTCACTCAGGCTACTGCTAGAGAAGCAGGCCAGTAACTGCTGAGTTGCAATTACTGGCTGAGAGAGCGGTAGATTAAGGTGCAGCCACTGTGCTGAAATTAAAACAATAATTAGTATTTATCCAAAACACATTGATAGAAATCAAATTTTTATCTGAGATACAGCATAGCTTTTAGAAATCCATTTTATAGGACTGAATTCTACATATCCAGTAATACTGAATATTCTAGGCCCATATATCTTTAGTACGTAGTATGATGAAGTTTTTTTATAAGTCACATTTATTTACATGTGTGCACAAGGAGGTCAGAGGACAACCTCTCCAGTTCCATCTCCATTTCACAAATGGTAAGTCAGAAAAGTTCACTAACTTTCTAGTTCACAGCTACAGAGCTTGTACTTGGCCTTCAAAGTCAGGCTATTTAACTTTATGGAGTGTGACTTCTAACTGCTGCAGCACGTTCAGACATTTTTAGCATTGTTTTGTCGTCCTGCCTTGTATCCAACTCATATGTAAATATTTTAAATTTGGGCTCAGGAGACAGCAGCAGAAGGACTATCACACATTCCCAGCCAGCCTGGTCTACACAGTGAGACCGGGCCTCTAATAACTATAAAAATAAATTGCCCTTCAGAAAGACCAGGGCAGCTGAAGGTCCCATTTGCCACCAGCAATACAGAACAGCAGGCACACCCAGCAGTACTAAAGCAGAGCAAAAACAAAACAACAACATATTACCACTAATTTCCACCTGGAAAACAAACCTTTGCTGCTTACAAATACTTTCTCCCATCTATTGCCTTCTACATTTTCATTTTATTTGCAGAATTTTTAACTACTATCAGCTCAAACCTGCCACTCTTCTGCCATGTATCCTTCCCTTATTACAGTCAGAAAACCTACCAGTAATTCACATGTTCTCCAGGTCTCCATTTCTTTTTGGAAGACAGTGAGCTTATGTAAACATCTCATCTGCAGATCATTTTCAAAAGACTGAGCAGATAAGCACCTACGCCTCACACCCTTGTAATATTTTGTGATACAAAATCAAAATGTACCCAACCCCCCCCCCCCAAAAAAACCGAACAAAACCACTCTACTAATTGAATTTTTTGAAGAGTTCTTACCTCGACCTAAAACACAAATTGCCATCAAATTGGATGAATAATACGTAGAATGAAATTTCAGGAGCTCTTGCCTTACATCAATACCTTCTTGGTTGGGCCGAGTCTCTAGAGTATATTTGTTTCCTAAAAATGGATGAAAGGTATTTCTTAGAAAAGACAAAATTTGGAAACTTATTATTAGTGACAGTTAAGAAACTAACGCAAACTATGTACAACATAAAGTGAATAAGCAGAACAGGGCAATACTATAAAAATAGATTATTAATTTTATTTATCTGTCTGTTTTCTTCAGGTAAGATCTCTATGTAGCCCAGGCTCATTTAATCCATAGACCGAGCCTGCCTTTGCCTCTGAGTCTAGGATCATAACCAAATCTGGCTAATTAGTGGTATTTAAAGGGAGATTTCCTTAAGGAACTAAAATACTATATGAGAGCTATGCTTCTGGACTGGGTGTGCTGGCACATGCATATAATCCTAAGACTGGTGCAGAAGGATTGTCTTTTACATAGTGAGTTTGAGGTCAGCCTGGTGTAAACAGTAAGATTTGTCTCCAGCATCAGCAAATGAACAAAAAATCTTGTTAACATCTTCAGGAGATAGGTATTATGACCATTTTTAGGTGGGATGAGATCCACTGGCTCACACTTGCTTCCATGTTCAATTCCCTGTGCATTCTGTAATTAGTTGAACAGACTCACTGGGGGATCTTTACGGAATTTACCAAGTTATTTGTGGAAAGAAAAGATCAAATTTGCTAATTTGAGAAGAAGCATTAATTTGTGATGTGAATGCTCATGGGTTTCATCTAAACTGGGAAAAAGAGGATATGGTGTTATTTTTACAGTTCTCAACTGACGTACATAGTGTGCTGCTGTAAACTCTCTCAGGAGAATTAGGATAAGACTGCATGTTCAATCAGTGATGTTCCATAATAAGGACCTTGTAAGTTAGTGAAGTGTAGGAAGGAGCCTTGGCTTATGTATACATCACACAAAAAGATGCATGCATTCCAGATGGGGAAAAATAAGCACTATTGCTAGAAAAGCAGAGAAGAAAGCTGAAGAAATGGGCCCAATGACCATATCACACTCCAGACCCCACAGGTAGAGAACAATGTGAATACAGCTGGAGATAACAACCAACCTGTTTATTCTCCAGACACACACTGTCCTAAATTAGTGCTAACTCGGCTGGGGCATTTGTACCAAATTAAAATCCTGCTACTCGAACCATGAATCCTACTTGGCTCTGTCAATATTAAAGCAAGCCCTACTCTGGACCAAGGACATCAGGATGCTAATTCTGACCCTTTCACTCTAGGTCTGCTGGGAGAAATCCTGCCTTAGCGGGCATTTGTGACCTTCCGGAATTCTTGTCCTGACTACATCTGGTGAAAATTAAGTAACTTTGAAAAGGCCTCCAAGCATCTCACAGGGGTCATATATTTTATCTGTAAGCTGGGGAACATGGAGACATGTTTTCAAGGTCAAACAGACAGGTTGTCTTCAAACACTTCAGAGATCTACGGACTGTGGCATTTAAGATATTTTAATAACATGGGGTTTTTTGTTGTTGTTTTGACGAGACATGTCAGCTCCTGGCAGCACCAAACTACTTCAGAGAAGAAGATGGGCATCAAAGAAACTTCATATGGAGTTTACGTTCTTTGTGGTGAAAGTTGGCCACTGGGCAAGAAAGTGCCCTTACCTCAACCACTGTCAGTATAATGTCGAAATAGACAAGCAAGACACACAAGAAAGAACTGCTGAAACTTGCCAAGTCGAGGTAGGGCAACCCTTCAGAAAATCCTACTCAACACAAGTCTGTCATATTGCAGAGGAACCTTGGGTGACTGTCTAGGCAGCCAGCTGTTTCTGTCATTTCTCATACCTTTTGGAAGTTGCTTGCTTACACTTCTTGCTTACTTGGTTAATATTACTTCCTTCTTGGGTCTGAAGTTAAAGACTAGATAGCTTCAGTTTCCCTTGATAACAAATTAAGAAAAGAAACTCACTAAAGGGTTTAAGTAAAGTATATAAATTTGAGAGACATGAAAAAATAGTTTACTGTTAGATAGAAAGTAAATTAAGTACAACACTTTGGACTGATCAAAATAAGATAAATAATGAACTTTCTCTGAATTTGTGAAATGTTATTTTACTAGACATTGCTGATGCAATTATTGCCTGTATATAGTTATTGTACTTATTGCTTATAGTTTTTCTTATATTTGTTACAACAACCTACTATTTTTTATTTTAGACAAAAAAAGAAATGTAGTAATATTTTCTGTATGCTCTAACAAATAAAGCTTGTCTGAAGATCAGAGGACAGAGCCAGCCACAAATTTAGTCACAGAGGCCAGGCAATGGTGTCACACACCTTTATTCCTAGCACTTGGAGGCAGAACAGATGGATCTCTGTGAGTTCAAAGCCATACTAGGCTACATGAGATTAATCGTTTACAGGCAGTGATGGCTCACACCTTTAATCTCAGTACTTGGGAGTCACACACCTTTAATTCCAGCACTAGAAAGGTGGAGACAAGAGGGGCTATGGCTGGGCAGAGAAAGGAATATAATGTGGGAGGAGACAGGATCTCAGGGCGGTCAGTCCCCCTTTTGGCTGAGGAGCAGGCAAGGTGAGAGGTAGCTGTGGCTAGCTCTGATCCTCCAGCATTTACCCCATACTTAGCTCTGAGTTTTTATTTTAAGACCAGTCAGGATTTGTGCAACAGCTGGGGATGTAGCTCAGCAATGGCAAATGCTTGTCTAGTATGTGCATGGCACACCCTCAACACAAGGAAAGTAATGGAGTGTGTATGTGAAGAGGGTTTTGAAAATTATAAAATTCACCAAATGCACTGCATGTTTTCTTTGTAATTATCATTTTAGGCTTTATTTAATACAAAAAGTGTATAAACAGTGCTAATGTACTATATATTTTCATTGGAACAACTATTTAAAATTCCATTTAAAACAAAAAAAAGCCTATAAACAGTACTAGTAATCCAAATTCTAATTTTTCAAAAAAATAAAACTGATTTCCCCATATATTTTCAGGTCAGCAATATATTTCTTCTGCTGTGAGAAGGAGTAAGTATGATGTTTGAGATGCCTGTCTTAGAAACTAGGTATCTCAAGGCTGGAGAGATGGCTGCTCTTCCAGAGGACTCAATTCCCAGCATTAACATGGCAGCTGTCTGTAACCCCAGTCTTAGGAAATCTGAAACCCCCTTCTGGCTTCTGTGGGCACTAGGCACATATGTGGTGCAGATATGCATGCAAGTAATATACCTATACACATAAAAATAAGTAAATAAAAATTATTTAAAATAAACTATATGTATCTCCAACCCCGTGTATAATAATGAAGGTGCTCAAGCAAAGGCCAGTGTGACAGCCCCATCATGACAGCAGCACTCAGTGCTCTCAAGACCCAGGGTTTAAAACCATGCTAATGCTAATATAAGCGGCAGTTAATTGGAACGTTTTAAACTTTTTTCTAAAAGTCCTTTCTTGGGGGCCGAAAAAAAGGTTCAGAGTACCTAGGTTCAGTTCGCAGACCAAAATGGCAGCTCACAACTATCTATAACTCCAGTTTCAGGGGATCTAACACCCTTTTATGATCTCCTTGCTAATCAGGCACACATAAGGTATACATACACATGTACAGATAAAGCACTTATACACAGGAAACAATAAAGTAAAAAAAAAAAATCAAATCTTTTCTTCTTAGTATTCTAGAAATCTTGATACTATAGTCTGTTAATACATATGGACTTTAAAAGAGCAATCCCATTATACGTAGCTAAGTACATCCAAATATACAATATGTGTTCTAAAATGAGGACTTCAGGAGACTCTCCTTAGTGCTACCACAAAACACCTCTAATACTTGATTAATAAGGTTCCTGTCTTTACGAAAATTTCTAGCTTTCCACGGCTATATATCCCCAAAAGAAACGTGGAAGAATATAACTCAATGGTAGATGACTTGTTTAGCAGGCAGAGGCTGAGTTCTATACTCAGTATAATAAAACAAAAAACAATAAACAAATAAAAACTAGGCTATGATGGTGCATGCCTTTAATCCCCGCACCCAGGAGACAAAGACAGGCAGATCTCAAAAACCCTGTCTCAAAAAGCAAAAGAAAAAACAACGAAGGAAAGAGGGATAATTTTTTAAGGAGATAAATGCACTGAGCAGCTGATGGCTCACGCTCCCTCCCAGTGTAGCTGACCTGTAATTTTACTTTGCTTTTGAATAAAATGTTTAACTACTTTGGGGGGAAACAGAAGGAGACAAAGGGGAATAGGAACATAAAACCCATGGAAAAGCTTAAAGAATATTAATGATTAAGTCAGTTAAAATATATCAAGTATTTCTATATCCACAAATGGATTGTGATACTCAGAAAATAAATTACTGATCTTTGGAGGATGGTAAGGAAGGAGCTCATTATCTTAAAAACTGGTAAATGAATAGAATGAATGAAGCATTTATCCTGATTTTGTGCAATTGTACCACTGGCCCCCCCAAACAGCAGAAAAGGAGATGTTTTTCTATTCATTGTATGTACAAGCTAATAAACAGATAATGAGTAGTAGAATTAAGAGAATCAAATTAGGGAGGGAAGGAGTTGAGGATCAATACTGACTATTTAAAGAGACAAAAGCTGCATACTGAACGAGAACATCACTCTCTACTACAAAGTCAAGGGCAAGGCCAACACTAGCCCAGAGCAAGCTTTGCTTGCCTCTCATTAACCCAGTTGGGAGGAGCTGATGCTGCTGTAGTCGGCTGGAGCACATCACTGAACTTAGTAAAGAATTCAGATAAAGCACTAAGTGACCACTGAAGGAAGGTTCTAATCTTATAGATTTTACATGTTCCATCCTCCAAATCAGAGCAGTACCCTACATTTGTTTGTTTGTGATAGGGTACCACGGGGCCCACGGTGGCCTTAGACTCACTATACAGCTGAGGATGACCTTGAAGTCCTGATCCTCTGGCCTTCACTTTCGAAATGCAGCAATTACAGGATACACCACCATATGTTTTGTTTTGTTTTGTTTTTTTTATTATAAATGATTCTCAGAATAATGTTTCCTTGCTACAAGCCTGTGTGATTGATAGGATACTTTATTCTAAGCAGCTTTTGGAAAGTGACTTTGACCCAAATATCTGTAACAGCAGGGACAGGACAGACCTTCAGCTCACAGCAGCTCAAGGGAATATGGGCATCTGCTAGCTAGGGCATAAATCTGGTACTGGTGAATCTGCTGGTACTGGTGTATATGCTGGCCACAGATTATGAAAGAAACACAGCTCATCACCTGTGGACCCCAGTGGACTCAAGACTGTTATTTGCAGTCATGAAGGTGCTGCCTCTTTAGTTCTGACAAAATTAAGAAGAGTAAATAAAAATGTCATTTAACAGCTGGGCTATCTGGATGGACAGAAGGTACAAGGACTTAACAGGAGCCTCCATTAGAGGCCCATCAGATGGCACAGGCTGAATGTGCATCATAAGACTTTCTCCTCCCCCCCAACATATAGTGGGCGAAGCCCTCTGCAGTTTCGAGCCCCATAAGGGAAGGACTGACAGAGGACCTGGGCTCCTGGGGTGTCTTGCTTTGTCTGTCACTGTTTGCTGCTTCTATGTGAATAAAACACAGACTGGCTGGTACATTAGAGGGACACAGGAGAAATGAGACAAATACCCAGTCCTGGCTCCTCATAATTCTTCTTAGCGTGGGACCCTGAGGGCTGTACATTTTCTTTTTGCATGTTTAGTTGCTTTGACAATTTTAGAAGAACATTGTGTTCGCTTCAACTTTCTACTACGGTCAAGTATACTGCATTCTAATATCACCTCTGACTTGACTCAGCCTTAGTCAACCAACCAGATTAAAGAGGCTGAATGTTTTACACATCTTTAATCCCAGCACCCAAAAGCAGAGGCAGGATTGTCTCTTTTCATCTCAGGCCAGCCTGGTCTATGGAGCAAGTTCCAGGCTAGCCTCAGCAACAGAGTGAGGTCAGGTTTCAAAAGTAAAATAAAATAGCAATGACTAGAGTGAAAGCAAAGGCTTAGAAAGTCCTTGTTATACTAGAAACCTCACCTAACGTAGGATCAGGAATTAACATCTGCACAAGATAGAAGTGGAAAGCTGATCCCCAGACTGAATTGCAGCTTTCAGCAGAGTGATCAATGGCCTCTGTTAATGACTTTGCAATATTTAAACCATTATAAAAGAACAAGGTGATTAAGCTGTTCAATGACTGACACTCAAAACCCTAGTCGTGGGTTACAGGGCATTTAGGCTACTGCTAACTGGATTGTTGCTAGAATTAGAAATCGGAGTAGAACCAGCATGTCCTTGATTAGAAATCACAGTAGAATCAGCATGCTGGGGACTGATATTCCCCACTTTGTAAATGTCTGGTGTTGAAGCATCTTTCTCTCACTGGTTGTATCCTATATTAAAGAGCTGTTATAAATACCCTACACCTATCTGTTAATCAATTAATTAGTTAATTTTAAAAAAATTGATTATGTTTGGTTCAAGTATAGCAAAATAACTGCTGTTTTTTCTTATATATTTTACTGAATATATACTGTGTGGGTGGGCATGTGACCAGAGGACAATTTACAGGAGTTACCATGTGGTCCTAGGAATCAAACTCAGATCATGCATGGCAGGAAGTGCCTTGATGGGCTAAACCATCTTGCTCCCCAAGCAGTTGGTTTGATACTAGAGCTCCAGTTCAAACTATGTTCAGAATGAAAACTCTGGGTATAGTTTTACATTTCTTTGTAAATCAAATCAGATTTGGGGACTGAAGAAATGGCTCATTAGTTAAGAATATATACAGCTCTTGTAGAGAACCAAGTTCTGTTTCCAACACCCACATCAGGTGACTCACAACTGCCTATAATTCGAGTTCCAGAGATCTGACACCCTATTCTGGCTTCTACAAACACTCACACACACATGACACACGTAAAAATACACATAAATGATGCTCAAAATGATCCATCTACATAAATATGTCATATTTAAAACCAATCATTTCATCAGGCATGGTGGCACACATCTTTAATCCCAGGATTTTGGAGGGAGATGCAAGTGGATCTCTGGGGGTTCAAAGCTAACCTGGTCTACATAGTGGGTTCTAAGACACCAAGAACTATATACAAAAACTGTGTCAAAGAAAAAGATTAAAATTTTTAAAAAAGACTAATGATTCCTTTAAAGTTTGATTTATTTGTATTCTAGTCTCTGTACTAATAATCCAGCAATACCACAAATAAATATAACCATAAATTCTTTTTAAAAAATGAATCTGATTCAACACCTGCCATTCTGTGTGAACACTAGAGTTAGTAAAAGAATGAATAGAGATCACCCAAAGACTCCTAGAAGACAACAGGGAAACTGTTGTCTGTTGGCATGGCAATGGCTTTCTTAGACTCAACTATACAAATGGAACTACATCAGCCTAACAAACTTTTGTGGAAAAACAGGAAGAAACCAAGAAAATGAAAAGGCAACCTATGGACTAGTTAAAAAATCCGCATATAGCAGATGAGTGAACATTCAAAATTTGCAAGTAACTCTCACAACTCCATGGCAAAAAAACAAATAGCCTGATCAAATTATGGGCAGTGGAGGCCAGGTGTAGTGGTGTGTGTGTTGCACAAATCAAGGAAACTCAGGACCAGATCTCTGGGAAAGTCGGAGACATTAGAGGGAGTAAACACCACAGTCAGATCTCACCCAGCTGTCTTCCAGCTTCCTCAGCCTTGCTCCTCCTGACTTCTTCTGCCTTCTCTGTCTTTCTATGCCTGCCTTAAATACTCTCTTCACTCAGTTAAGGCATGGCCCCACCACTGCCTGCCTGGAAGCCTGGAACTCCTTCTGTAACCTAAACTGACCTTGAACTCAGATTGGATTAAGGGTGTAGGTTAGCACTCCCAGGATATTCCCTGTGCTGGAGTTACCACTGCCTGATCCTCCTAGATGGACTGTGGGTAGATCCCTCTGGTATCTCCAAAATGTTTTTATTATATTACAAAATATCCCCACATGTGTGCCTGTAACCACAGCACTCAAAAGGCTAGCCTGGATTGCAAAATTAGTGAGGCCAGTGTGAGCTACATGAATAACACACCACACAACTGTAATCACAGCCTGGGGGGGGGGGTGTGAGGAAGAAAATTGTAACTTCAAGGCATGGGCTACACAGGAGACCCTCTCTCAAAACACCAAACAAAAATAAACCAATAAGTAAATAAAACACTCTTCTTAATGAGAGTGCTTGTTAACAAAGCATTCAATAAAAACCAACAAGGTGGGAATAAGATGATGATCTTGGGAAATCATGCCTGATTTGACGCCTGGGAAATCCCGGGTTTGCCTTGCCTCACTACCTGTTGCCTCTGTTAGTGTAGACAATGCCCTTTAAATTCTGAGAGATAAAAAAATAACTTGCCAACTGACTGGCAAAGAAAACATGGCCCCATTTATAATCTTGGAACTTGTAACATAAGATTACCTAGCAATTTAGCTATCCACAATTAATGATGTGTCACCTATGACAGCAACAACCCCACCCAAAAGTCCTCACTTGCTTCTGGTCCATCTCTGTGTCAGTCAGAGCCACCCACTCTTTCCCTTCCTCTTTTATTTCTTTCTCAGGTGACTACACCCAGTTACTCTCAGTATGTATGAGGTTATGACTGGATAATCAGATTATTTGGAATAACCACAAAAACAAGAATCCACAATCAAATACCAAAACCAAAAAAAAAAAAAAAAAAAAAAAAAAAAAAGGTTCCAATTTATTAAGATTTATAGAATTAAAACCAAAAGCCACACAGATATCAACCAGGAATTCAGACGTAAAAAGAAATACTATGGTGGTCAGGCCTATAATCCCAGCACTTGGGAAACCAAGAGTTCAAGATCACACATCCTCCACACAGTGCGATAAAACCAGCCCAAGATACAAAAGATTCCACCTGAAAGAGAAGGAAAGAACAGAGGGAAGAACAGAGGAAGGGAGGAAGATTTCTATAAGAGCACAATTAGGGCCAGGGTTTATCCCAGCCCTTAGGAAGGTTGGAGGACAACCAGGGCTACATAGAGAAACCTGGTCTCCAAAATCAACAACAAAAGAATACATTTAGGAAACCACGGCCTACCTTTCTAACTTCAACAAACACCTAGTTCTATAGTTACATCAATTTGTTTGAATTCTATTGTATGTCTAGGAAATAGTATCTAAACTTGAAATTAATTGAGAAAAGAAACAAATTTATAAGTATACTAAATATCACCGTTTTATATTTAAAATAACTGAAGCATTTTTAAAAGCACAGTAGCCTTGCTGAGTAACTGCTTGTAATTCTAGCAGTAGGGAAGCTAAAGCAGGAGGATTTTAGGTTTGAGGCTAGCTTGGGCTACAGAGCAAGACCCAGTTTCTAAAACAAAAACAAAGAGAAGGAGTGTAGCTTAGTTTGGGGTGTTTGCACAGCATGCATGAAGGCTTGGTTAACTGTCTCACTCCGAGCATTCATACACTCAGTGGGATTGAGTGGGATTCTAAGTGAAATTGGAAATGATAACAATACTGAGTGAGGAACCCATGAGACTCAGCGAGATCGGAGCCCAGTGGCTGATAGGTGATGTTGACAAACCTGTCCCAAACTTGCTGAAGGGGTGTTTGGGATTCCCAGTAGCTTTTTCCAACTGGAAGAGTCTCCAGGCGTCGTTCATCACATTCTTCTCATGCTCTGAATCAACTGCGTTCACCTCTCTGTCCTTACAACTTGCATCAAACAAGGGACACAGGAAAAACTGGGCAAACCTAAGAATACAAGATATAATTACAAACTTGAGAACTATGATGTTAAAGGAACAGCTTTGAAAACATTTTTGAAATCGTTAGATAGTTAACAATGAATTACATAAGACCAGAAAAAATTGGGGTTGAGGATACAGCTTAGTAATAGAATGTGTAGAATGCACAAGGCCCAGGAAAAAAAATATAGGGCCAGGCTTGGAGATGCACACCTTTAACCCCAGCACTTGAGAGACAGAGGCAGGTGGATCTCTGAGTTCCAGACCAGCTTTCTCTACATAAAGAATTCCAGGACATCTAGAAACATAATGAGACCTTGTCTCATTTTTTAAAGAGAGAGAAGGTGGGGAGGTACCATTGCTCTAAAAAAAAAAAAAAGGAAATTAAAAGAAATTCTAAGCAAGAGGAAAAAACACAATATTAGACAAATGTAAATTCAGAGGTGTTGATCTTTCCAAACATTAAAATTAGGGAAAAATAAGTATATTAATATTAAAAGGTAAAAGACTTTAAAAGACAGCTGTGATCTACTTAAGTCATATAGTTTGACATGTCTATGAAACATTCCCATACACACATACTAATAATTTTATATGTTTTTTAAATCTTATATACAGCCTACAGTGTGCAATCTCATTTAAACTAAGGTACCTCAAGCATACAAAGTGAATGAATTTTAAAAGGTATGAGTCAAATTTTAGAAAAGCTTTAATTAGTATTAAAAAAACAGTACAACGAAAAACCTCAAGTATGTCACAACAGTCTAAGTCATAATTACAAGCTTTTATAAAATAGTAAATAGCCTATGAATTTCTAATAAACATCAATTCAACAAATAATATGGTATGTAACTCTAACAAAAGCAACCACTATACCTTTCTTGAGTCCACAAGACTACGCTTTCAGAGGTCCTGAGTTCAATGCTCAGCACCCACATGTGGCCCATAACCATCTGTAACTGTAGTCCATGGGACCTAATGCCTTCTGGTGTGCACACAGAAAGCAAACAATACCATAAACATAAAATATATAAATAAATAAGTTTTAAAAAGAATGTTTTACTTAAAAAGAAAAGAAATTAAATTAGGGGCCAGAAAGATGAAAATGGCTGGACAAGCAAAGGTGTCCGCCAAGTTCAAGGCCCAGGATCCATATAGTGGAGGGAGATAAGGGACACATACAAGCTGTCCTCTGACTTCTATATGCATCCCAGGACATGTGCATTACCCCAGCATGCACACAAAGTGAATCAAAATACTTCTGTCTCATTCATTCATCCAGTTTGTTTTTTGAGACAGAGTTTCTCTGTGCAGCCCTGGCTGTTCTGGCCTCACACTCACAGAGATCTGCCTGCCTGTGCCTCCTGAGTGCTGGGGTTAAAGGTGTGGACCACTACCACCTGGTTACTTACAAATGTTTTAAATAAAAGAAATTACACCGCCCTAACGGAGGCTGCTCCATAAAACAGTAGGTTGGAAGCGTCTTTATCTGGGCTGGGGAGATGGATCAAAGAGTAAAGCTCTTTCCGGTGCAAGGCTGGAGTCGTGAGGTTGGATCCAGACTACCTACCATGAGTCTGCAATCCCAGCAGACAAACAGCCCAGCACGGAGACAACAAATGACAATGGTGAGGTGAGGGCTGACAGGCATCCACATGCCTGCATATGAAAACAGCTTACACACTCCTGCATGGGACTCTGCTTTGTTTTTAATTCTGTGTCAGGGACAAGTGTGAGACATGAGGAATGTCTAAGGCACATCATTCTGAAACACCAAGTGGCTTTTAAAGGACAGCTGTGACACTGACACAAATTATTCTTTTATCCTTAAGATTTATTTTTTAGTGTTTTTGAGTGTTTTGTCTGCGTGTATGTATGTATGTTCACCATGTGTGTGTCTGAGGCCAGAGGAGGGGAAAAGAAAACCTCAGATCCCCTGGAACTAGAGTTATAGGGGATTATGAGCCACCAAGTCGATGCTGGAACAAACTCAGATGCTTTGGAGGAGCAATGAGTGTTCTTATCACTGAGCCATCTCTCCAAGCCCTGTCACAGTTATTCTTTGCCATCTGTTAAAGATGGGAGTCCAGTTAGAATTTTATGAGTCCATATAATATTTTATAGTCCTAAAAGCCAGTTTACAGCCCTGTTATTATATTTCTTATATCATGAAGTAACTATGTGGCATCTCTCAATAATTCTGCTTTATAAACAGTCTTTTTTGTTTTGTTTGTTTTCTAAAGATGGGGTCTGGCTATGTAGCCCTGGAGGCCTGGAACTCACAGGGATCCACCTATCTCTGCCTCCAGAGTGGCTATAAAATATCTTAAAAACAAAACAAAAACCTCAAAACAACTCCCCCCAGTCAAAAAACAACAACAACAAAAAGTTATTAGCAGGGCAGTGGTGGCACACACCTTTAATCTTAGCACTCAAGAGGCAGAGATAGGTGGATCTCTGTGAGTTTGAGGCTAACCTGATCTAAAGAGAAATTTCTAGAACAGGCTCCAAAGCTACAGAGAAAAGGCTTTTTAAAATTATCAGCAAGGCATGTGGAGGTCAGAGGACAACTTGATCTCCTTCCATGATGTGGATCCTAGATCAAACTCAGGTCAACAGGCTTGGTGGCGAGGGCCACACAGCGACCACCTCACCAGCCCTACAATATCTTTGTTAAACTATAAAACCGTGATGTCATCTTTGTAAAAAACAGTAATTACTATTTCAATTCATGTGAGTATTTTGCAAGGCATTCAGTGTTACCTGTCCAGGGCTCCTTCTAAGTGCTCATGAGAGACATCGAAATAGTAGTTAGTATGCTCCCCACTTGTAAAGGCATTTGAACTTCCAGCGTGTTCACTGAGAAACTGGCTGTATTCATTTTCCTTAGGGTATTTCTTTGTTCCCAAAAACAGCATATGCTCACAAAAATGACTTAAGCCAGCAATATTTGGAGGGTCTGACAATGAGCCTGGAAGAGAGAACACACACATAACCAATCACTTTGCAATGGTTAATGGCCAGTAGACGGAAGTGTGAGTCATAAGTGGTCTAAGCTTCTCAACATAACACACACCAAGACAGCTAAGTGAGGCTGCTCTGAACCAGCATTATTTAGAGAGTAAACAAGAAGACCCAAACTCCAGTTCCTGCCTAGACATCACTTAGGAGGCAACCTGGGCTAACAGTGGGACGTCCCAGGGGATGGGGGGGGGTAGTGGGGGTGTCATCTGAGGAGCAGTTGCTCCACAATTACAAAACTTCGTTTACTGCTCTTTGAAATGGTCTCCGTACTTGCAGTAATCCTCTTGCCTCTGACTCCCAACTGCTAGTGTTAAAAGTGTGAGCCATCATACTCAAAATAGTTGTGAAATTCTAAGCAGAATGCTTTACTTCTCTTGCCTTGGTTATGTCTTTTATATATTCCTATCTTAGTCCTTTGATATTAGCAGCCTGGTCTATCTACAGAGTGAGATCCAGAACAGCCAGGACTACATAACAGAGACCCTGTCTGGGGGGTAGGAGGTGGGAGAGAAAGAAACAAAGTTAGATCTGTACAAAGCATTAAGACAAGCAGTAATCATTTCTTCAGCGTTACCTCATCCCCCGGTTCTAAAACGTCACTGAATTAAAGCTTTTATTAAACAAGAATACTATTAAAAATATTATAAAAATACTATTAAAAAGAAGTATTTTCCCATCAAGCATATATATGTGTGTAGGAGATAAGACTAAAGTGACATTACCTATAGAAAAAATGTATATGCAGGAATCTATGCAGTAACAAGCTCAATATACTAGAGAAAAGAACCGACTTAAAAGTGTGGGATGGACTTCTTTGCTGTGGCATCACCTAAGCTGGAAACATAACAGGATGCTATTAGATGTGTTCCAGGCCAACCTGAGCTAAGATTGAGACCCTGTCTCAAAACATCAGAAGCAGCTTGGTGCCTTCTGTCTATAACTCCAGCACTTGACAGGCAAGAGGATTGTGTCAAATCAGAAGCCAACATAAGCAACACAGTGAATTTTAGTTTGTCTCAAAACCCAACCCAAAACAAACAGAAAAAAATAATAAAAATAATAAGAAAAAGCATAAATGTGGCAACTGCTGGGCTCTTATGCTCATGACATCTTCTATCAAATTCTGTTGACACTGGATCATCCACAAATCTAAACTGTACCTATGTGCACATCAAGTGCCGCTGATGACTTGTCCGTGGTGGGATCACTGATGAGAAGCACTTTGATACCATTGGCTAACTCCAGACCACGATATTCTCGTTTGTCTTCAAGAGACTTCACAATGTGGTCTTCTATTCTCTGGATAGCTGGATTATTCATTTTGATACAAGTCTTTTTTTGGAAACTGGAAAGAAAAGGATATTTGTTATATAGTGACAGCTGGAGGAAGGGAGGGAGGGAGGGAGGGAGGGAAGGAGGGAGGGAGGGAGGGAGGGAGGGAGGGAGGGAGGGAGGATATGAAGCAAATTTATATAGCATATATATATATAATATCATTTATCCAAAACAACAGAAAGCAAACCCAAACACCCGTTCACAGTTCTGTTGCAGCTTATGCTGCTGGGGGCTGAACTGACTGACACACACAGCTAAGCCTGAAGGAAATGTTTCAGGGGCTAGTTACAGGGTTAGCCATCCTCCTCTCCACCTCACCCTCAATCTCCAGAGAAGCACTAATGTACTCCTCTGTGGAGCCACTTTGGGATCCAGATAAGCACTTCAATGGGGACTTACAGGATGGGGCTTTCAATCACCAATAACTATGTTCATACACATCGCAAAGGTATCTGATATTGTGTAAGATCTATATTGAATTGGCTCAGCCTGTTGGATCCTGGGATCGTCTGAGTCTCACATGTATGCTCGAGAGCATGTAGAATCTCCATGATGGACAAAACAAAACAAATAAGCTGCCTTATGAAAACAGCACAAGCCAGGACAAGAAGCAAATGAAAAGTTAGGAACACACCACACGATTTTTTAATCTGTTGAAGTGCTGACTGCCTTGGGCTAGGGCTATATGTCAATGGCAGAGGGCTTGCCTTCTTTGGACAGTTCTCTAGCACTGTCCAAAGAGAGGGCTCCTCGGTCAGGTCTTCCTTTTCTCCAGAAAGGCCGGAGTCAGTGACAGAAAAAGAACCATGAGCAAATGGGGCATTTGCTGGAGTTGACACAATGAAGGGATTCCAGAAGGGATATGCACAGTTTTGCTTTGGTTTTTAAGAGAATCATAAATGGTACTTTCGTCTAAATAGGAACTGTTTAGACAGACAAGACTGTAAGCCTCAGATAATGGCCATTTAATACAGAGAGAGGGAGAAGAACCTAGGCTGGTACCCTGGCTTCCTAGAAGACAAAGGTAGGTTTCTGAAGATTGATGAGAGCCAGGGTTGCTGATGTAGCTCAGAGACAGAACATTGGTCCAGTATGCATAAGGGCTTGAGCTAGATCATCCGTATTATGACAATAAAAACAAAAAAATGACCAACAACCACACCTAAAGGAACATAAATAGGCATAAAATTATTTGGATAAAATTGTGCTAAAAAACCTCAAGACCTGGTTCTGAGGAAGGTGGAGCCTGGGGATCCCCAGGCCAAACCAGTTAGCAAGACTGGTCAGATGGGAAACACTGGGTGTGATGGAGAGACCTCCTTATTCCAATTAAAATGAAAAAATAGCCAAGGAAGATTCCTGACATCAAGTTCAGCCTTCTATGCACCCCGACACACACACACACACACACACACACACACACACACACACACACAAAGAGCTGCAGGCCCAGTAAACACTGTTTCTGAATGGCTGGAGTCTATCACAGGCACAGCTTTAAGCTTTTGTACCTGATTCATGTCCCTTGTATAGCTGGGAAGACATTTTCTAAGTTACACAAAAACAAACGCTATTACTTTTAGACATTTACACAAAGAATCAAGAATAGTAAAACTTTCCCAACTAGCAATGCTGCATATCAAATACTGTGGCTTTCTGAGGAAGTAAAAAGGAAAAAAGGAAACATAAGCAACATTTTCAAAAGGACTCATTTCCAGACAGTGTGTTACCAGCCCTCTTTACAGAGTTGACTCTTACCTTCTGGAGAACTGGAGAAGTGACCTGGGAACGCCTCCTCTGATGATGGTGTCATCAACAGCTTGCCTGTCTGTGGACTTATATTTATACTCAGGAGATCACATGTCTATCTATCTCAGCTTCCTCATTAGCATAAGCCTCTTCAATAAGCAAGCACCCCGGTGTTTTAGATGAGGAGAGAATGCTAACTCACATGTTTCCCCAGACATTTATTTGCTATTTTTAACTTGTCAAAGTCAAAATTGTAAGAGCAATAAAACTGCTGTCAACTTTAGGAATATCACCATATGCTGGAAACGTCCTAGGGTACAGAACTGTCATCATCCAGCACTCTGATCAACTGAAGCATGTTTAGAAGTTACTTTGTGATTTTCTTCAAAATTTACAACAACTATACTCACAAAAGCCAACCATGCTTCTCAGTCCTTTGTAACTGGGGAACTGGCAGTGCTGTTTCCTCCTGGGAGCTTGGTTAGATGTGACATATCAGAATCCACCACAGACCTACTCAGCCTTATTCTGCATTCCTGTAAGATCCCCAGAAGGGGAAGCTCAAGGAAGGTAAATCATTACCCAAAACCAGTTCACAAAAACTTACCAATACATCTCAAACCCTGCTGGGGTGGGCCTCAGCCTACCCCCCTCATATTCAACAAACACTTCAGGAGGCCCATGAAGGCCCAGGCCTGTGTATCACATTGATGTACATCCATCTGCTACAAAGGACACCAGAGCCCTTGCTCTGTAGAGCACAGACAAGCACCAGGCAGACAGTAAAGTAATTTATCTTTTAAGTTGGTGACAAGCTTGTCTGGTGGTACAATGAAGTACCTAGCCCAGGTAAGGAGAAGAGAGAGATGGGGACAATCAGAGTAGAAGGGAAGTAGGAAGCCGGGTCTCTTATCAAAAAAAGCAGGGCCACAGCAGAAACTCTAGAAGCGCAGTGTTCTCCCAACTGCAGTGGGACTAGAACCCCCACCTGAAAGTCATAGGCTGGGGATGGCCCTCAGGGGCTGACCAGGAGCTCAGCATGAGCCAGGCTCTGCTTCCATCCCCAGCACTGCAAAAGCAAAACCAAACACAAACAAAATTATGGTCAGTGGTGGTGGTGGTGTACCCCTTTAATCCCAGCACTTGGGAGGCAGAGGCAGGTGGATCTCTGAATTCGGAGCCAGCCTGGTCTACAAAGTAAGTTCCAGGGCAGCCCGGACTATACAGAAAAAAAAGAAGTTATGAAGTAAAACATGTGAAAGTCTGAATGTCATGTTTCCAAAACAAATCTGCAAATTAGAAAGCCATTTCCAAATTTCTGTTTTTTAAAAAAATTAATTTTTTAATTTTAAAAATTATAATTTTGTACCATTTTTATTTATTGTTATGTGTAGAAGTCAGAAGACAGCTTGAGGGAGTCAGTTCAGGTCCTTGGGGTTGGCAGTAAGCCCTTTACCTGCTGGATCATCTTGCTAGCCCCCAGGAGTATTCAGTTTGGGGAATAGATTGGTGTGTTTCACAGAAGGAAGGTTGTGATTTATAACACTAGAAATCGACAGATTTATGCCTTATGAAGTTTCTAATATCTCTTAAATTGAATGTGATTTTACAGCTTCTAATTGAAGTCGTGCTATGTATACAGCCTTTTATTCAGATGACTTTTTACAGTCTTTCTCATGTATACCAAGTGTTCCAATGCTGTTTAGTAATAGATTGGGAAAGCTTACTTTGCTTCTGGCTTTCTTTCCATCCCAGGTACGCTCCACAAGATATGAGGTAAAAACCAATTTAGAAATAATGACCTGGAAACCTGGGCAGGTAAGTGATCATGCTAATAGTTACATTTATAAGTCAAAACCTCCCTCTGTGGAATCCACCCACTCTCAAAACTGTAAATGGAAAACAGATATCACAACATTTCTGTGTGTGGAGAAAGGGCACAGAGATGAGTCCTCAGGCAGAAACACAACACAGAACACCCCTGCTCCCCACTGGGAGCAGAGCAGAGAGTTCCCAGTGGTAGAGGGACGTCTACAATGCCTCAACATACTTAGCTTACCTTACAACCACAGTTAGCAAGTAAGTGTTCCTTGATGTAATAAAATAGCGATATGCCTCAAGGCACCATCTATCCATGGCTTAGGGGCACGTTCTCTTCCGGTCATGAAGAAGTTAGCTCATGAAAAGTGGGGAGAGACTATGGCCCTGTGGCTAAGACACATCCCGAACAGTTGGAAACTGCGCCCTTGTTCGAGGCAGAAGCCCGACTGTTCTCTCTATGCCCTGGCCCTCTGGGAAAAGAGTTCATCATCAACTGGACCTTAAATGAATTAGAGCAGCTACAATGTAAACAAACCAATAACAACAGCACTTTAAAGATCAGTTCTTAACCAATGTGTAGCTCTGGTGCCTGCATATCAAGAGCTGTTAATTGCCAATATGAGACACTTAACAGGGAAAACCTTCCAGGGACTTTATGAAGCTTAAGTGAATAAAGCAAACTTCTTCTTTATGCCCCTGGCAGTTACAACTCTTAGCACAGTGTTTTTAAGAAGTGTAGTTAGTTACAGCCGGGGACAAGTGTCTTCATCCCAGGGACCCTCTCCACAGTCTCTATCCCAAGTACCCTCTGCAGTCCTCATCACAAGTACTCTATGCAGTCTTTAGGTTACAAAATGTGAGATACCACTGTACAAACCTAATCCTAACAATCCCTCCCATTTTTGTTAAAGTTATTATTTTGTAAATTGCTCACTTAATCTTCTCCTTACACAGTGGTTCACAGTAGCTGGGATGGTCACCTTCCTCAATCCCAAGAAGAAACAAAACCTGATGATTAAGTGCCTTGCTCAACTAGTCAGTCGGGTAGCTGACTTGTGGCAAAGCAGGAGCTACTGAGAAAGAGGAAGCGTGGGAAGGGGAGGGGTAGCAGGTGGTACCTAGAGCAATCACATATGGCTTTCCTTGGCTGCCAGCTACCACACTCACAGTTCCTCCTTGACCCCATTCTTCTCTCTTATGGTGCCAAATAATAAAATAAGGTGAGTCAAAACAACTAACTGCTCCAAGGGAAATTTTCAGGATTTTTCTCCTTTTCTATATAAAACAAAGCCAGGCAGTGGAAGGGTCCTAGAAGAATGTTCTGAGTTTGCCAACAGAGTCCCTGAGATGAAAACCTTCTTACAATACACCTCCACAAAAAAAAAAAGGAAAAGATGAGCTGGGGATGCAGTCAAGTTAGTTGAATGCTTACCTACCAGGCACGAAACCCTGGGTTCAGTTCCCAGAACCAATAAAGTGGTGTGCTGCCACCTGAACCCCAGCATTCAGGAGAATCGGAAGGTCAAAGTCATCATCTGATATATAGAAAGTTGCAACCAAACTTGGTTGCATGAGACTGTCTCATAAGAGAAAAAAGGCAAAAGGCACGAGGCACAAAAAGCTTTTTTTTTTTTTTTTTTTTTTTTAAGTTTCAACTCCAACATAATTTTCTTTTATTTCCACAGTTGATCTGTAAATTAAGCTTCTGTATACTGGAGCAGTGAGAAAATTTTTCTCTTCCTAAAGAATCCAGTATGTGGTGTTGCTTTGAAGCAGTGACTGTGAAAGTTGGGTTCTCTTTCTAATTCCACTGATTAGTATAAAAGGAATTAGGTATGCCTAGTCACTGAATACATTTATTACACTGACCCACTTAGGAAAAAAATTATTTTTAAATTTACTTTTGGGAGGTTTTTTAAGCTCAAAGTTTTCCCTTTTGTTTAAAATGACTCAAAATGTATTACAGTTGTTTAATATGTAAATTGTATTGCTGTATATAAAGTATGTTTTTTAAAAGGAAATATACAGCAGAGACATTGCAAAGAACCAATTTGTATGAAAACAGATAATTGGTTTATGCGTCACTTGTTTCTGCATGAAACCACACAAACAGAAAAAAAAAAGAATCAAATCACCTTGGTAAATAAAGAATAAGTATTTAACTATATGAAACTAATAATGTTTCCGCTTTTGTTTCTTTTTAAGACAAGGTTTTTCTTTGTAGCTCTGGCTGTCCTGGAACTTGTTCTATAGACTGGGTTGACCTTGAACTCAGAGATCTGCCTGCCTGTGCCTCTGCCTCCCAAATACTGAGATTAAAGGCATGCACTGCTTCCAAGACCAGGTTCACTAATGACTTTTAAAAGGAAGTCAGAAGGGGCTGGAGAGCTGGCTCAGCAGTTAAGAGGACATGCTGCTCTTACAGAAAGACATGAGTTCAGGTCCCAGCATTGATGCTGGATGGCATCTAACCACCTGTAACACCTTTCTCTGGCCTCATACTGTATTCATGTGCACAATGTACTTCATCTAAAAGAGAACATTTGCAAAAAAAAAAAAAAGAGAGAGAGAGAGAGCAATAATCTTATGTAATGACAAAATAACACAGTACCCACAGCCCAAGAACAAGGTGCCATTTCTGTTCAACCCTACCCTGGTAGTTCTAAACATTCTAAGAATGCAAGGAGGAAAAAAAAAAAAAAAAAAACATAGGGGAGAAAAATTACAGATAACAGGATTGTGCTCATGGAAAACTACCAAGAATCTACTGATAGATAACTCCTCTGCAGAGGACACGGTGGGTCATAAAAACTGACGCAGCTTCAACTAGAAAAAGACACAGCAAATCACAAATCAAACTGTCCGTATGAAGGGCTGTGGAAGTGTTAGAACAAACTGCAGAGGAGAGAGCACCCTGTGCTGAGCTGGCAATCTCCAGATATCTCCAGGAGTGTTTGCTGATACTGAGTACAGATTATGCCCATCCCAACAACAGGGGCTCTACAGGGGTTACAGCAAGACTTTGGTGACAGTGTGGGGTTGATGTAGCAGACTAATGCTTGAATGAACTTCTAATTTTTAGCTAATTCTTCCCTGAATTTCTAAAATTCTACTGCATACCTACCAAAATGAATAGAAGGAAATGATGGCAAGTATCAAGTATCAGAGAAGCTAAATAGGCACCCAAACTCATACACTGATCCAGGAGCACAAATCCATAGTCATCTTCAAAAACTGTTACTACAAGCATGTGGTTCACCCCTACAATCTCAGCCCTCCAGGGTATGGATCAAGAGGATTACAACAAATTCAAGACTGGCATGGACTGCAGAGTGAGACCCTGGCTAAAATTAAAAAGAACCCGTTTCTATATAATAACATTGACATTGCAAGCTAACAATTCTAGTACAATAGTACAAACTATATATGATAATGCCCAGTGACCATAGATACTCTATGGTCAGGTATGGTGACTTATGCCTTTAATTCCAGCATTTGGGAGACAGAGGCAGGTGGATCTCTGTGAGTTCAATGCCAGCTTGGTCTACAGAATGAGTTCTAGGACAGCTACTCAGAGAAACCCTGACTCAGAGAAAGAGAGGGAAGGGAGAGAGGGAGAGAGGGAGAGAGATACTGTGTTCCAATCATATAACATAACCAATAAGAAAACAAACCACAACAGTAAGGACGGGCCTTGCGAGTAGGAGGTCGAGTGAAAGAGGCTGGATATAGGAATAAATGCTATATACTTGTGTGTATATCAAGCATGAAAAACAAAGCAAGATGTGTTCATCTGGAAGGCCATTACGATGAGGAAGCACAGTAATTAAAATTACAAGGAAGTCCTCCTGGTCAAGTGCTGGTTATACAGGTATGTTCAGTTTGCAAAACCATATCATGCTAAACACATATTATATTACAATCAAAAGTCCTTTCACAATACACAGTAAAATAAAGTCAATTACTAATAGTATAAATATCAATCAAAATCATCCTAAAAACCTTAAAATTCCAATTATAAATTCAAAAACGCCAAGAAATAATCGCCTAACTACTGTGACAATTATCATTCTAACCCATTCTTCTTGTATCCTGTAACAACTATTTCTATTGATGTTATCTTGAACACAAGAAATAGGAAACTCAACCGAGTTGGTGTGGTGGCACAGGCCTGTAACCCCAGCAATTGAAGGCTGAGATATAGAAGGATCATAAGTTTAAAGCTAGCCCAGGATACAGAGAAAAATTTTGAGGGTGAGGAGTACACACAGGGACTAGGCAGAGTGGTGCATTACTTTTACTCCCAGCACTCAGGAGGCAGAAGAAGGAGGATCTCTGAGTTTAGGGCCAGCCTTGTCTACACAGAAAGTTCAGGGCAGCCAGATATACACAGTAAGACTGTTTCAAACAATAACTACAGGACATCACAGGACAGCATGGACAGCACAGACACCATAGGACAGCATGGACAGTATACACACCACAGGACAGCATGGATAGTATACACACCACAGACAGCATGGACACCACAGGACACCAAAGAACAGTATGCACACCATAGGACAGCATGGACACCACAGGACACCAAAGGACAGTATGCACACCACAGGACACCAAAGGACAGTATGCACACCATAGGACAGCATGGACACCACAGAACACCAAAGGACAGTATGCACACCACAGGACAGCATGGACACCACAGACACCACAGAACACCAAAGGACAGTATGCACAACATAGGACAGCATGGACACCACAGGACAGCATGGACACCACAGGACAGTATGCACACCACAGGACAGCATGGACACCACAGGACACCAAAGGACAGTATACACACCACAGGACAGCATGGACACCACAGGACACCAAAGGACAGTATATACACCACAGGACAGCACAGACAGCACGGACACCACAGGAAAACAAAGAATAAGAAAAAATTTAATTCATTGTTAATTCTAGCTTTTGTATTTACTTAATTTAAATTCTAAGATTTAAAATTAAGCATGAGATATAGCTCAGGTTGTAGCACATTGGTCTAGTTTGTTCAAAATCCTAGGTTTAATTAAGCAAACAAAAAAAAAAAGAAAAAGCCTTGACATTCTCCAAAACAATTGACTGACAAGCACTACATGTAATAAAAAGTAAAAGCCAAACTATTATTATTATTATTATTATTATTATTATTATTATTATTATTATTATTATTATTACTTAGTGACACAGTCTTTCACTGAACCTGGTGGTCATCAGTTCAGCTAGGATGGCTGGCCAGTGAGCTCAATGATCTGCCTGTCTCCACAATCCTGTCAGTGTTGGGTGAAGGGACACATGCTGCCCAGTTGTGAGTGCTGGGGATCAACACAGCAGGCACTTCACTTACTGAGCCATCTCTCCAGCCTCCTAAATGATAAAATTTTAAATAAATTTCCTCCTCAAATGTTTCAACCTGTAGAGGTTAGAGAGATGGTTCAAGAGTTAAGAGCATCTGCTGTTCTTCCAGGGGACTGGTGTTGAGTTGCCAGAAACCACATGGTAGTTTACAACTGTACATAATTCCAAGGTATCTGACACCAGGCACACAGACACTACACATATATACACTCATACACACATAAAATAAATATTTTAAATCTTTATATCTGACAATCAGGATTTAAATGGTACAAATTCAGCTGGGCAGTGATGGTGTACACCTTTAATCCCAGTACTAGGGAGACAGAGGCAAGTGAATCTCTGATTTCAAGGCCAGCCTGGTCTACAGAGCAAGTTCCAAGACAGCTAGGTCTACACAGAGAAACCCTGTCTCAAAAATCAAAACAACAACAAAATTACACAGGTTCATTATTTTAAAGAAAATATCATATGAAGTTCTAGTTCTTCAAATTCACACTTAATATACATATACATGGATTACATTTCTTACATGTTCCATGAACCCAAAACAGCAAAGGCAGCTTAAAGACGGATCAGTACAACCTCTAAAGATTAATCCAAATCCAGTTATTGCCTGTAACAAATTCTCTCAAAGCAGCCCTTCAAGGAAGGAAAAACATAAACACTCATATCCTGTACAGAGGATATGTCTTCTGAGAACTCGTTTGAACTACACCCTGGTTCTGACAGAATACAAGTCTGACCTCAGAAAAATCTGCTGAGCACTCAGCATGGTTTAGTAGACATATTTCATCGTTAACAAATGATGACTTTGTTCTTCAGATCTGGGATAATACTAGACACTTTTTGGAGTTTGACTTTCTCATCTCAGGAGTCAAATAAAATGCTTATTTGGGTTATTAAATTGACAGGGGACATGCCGCATCAGACTTAGACAGATTTCACAGGTTTTCTCCAGTAAACTTCACTTAACTAGATTTCAAGGGGGGACTGCCTGGCACATTTGAGGCATCAACAAATGGCAGCCTTATCATCAGAATCATCTTTGTTATTGTGGTCCTAGAAGGGTGAGTTGCAAACAGACTGCCTCAGTAACCACTGTGTTATTACTGGCATTCTTACTACAGGCTCGTGCAAATTCCGATTGTATACTGTCATCTCCAGAGGTCAAAACATCGGGTCAGTCAGACTATCAAAAAAGCAAGTACTAATTACTTCTGGATAATTGCTATTAGGGAGGCAATATTTATAGTCAGTAGTTTTCAGCAGTTGACAATTTCACCCCTCTCCTAGGGAACATTTGACAATGTTTGGAGACATTTCTGTCACAAATGAAGAGTACTGAGGCCAGGGGTGCTGCTAAGCATCCTGCAGTGCATATGATGGCTCCACAGAAAAGAATTATCTGGCTTAAAACGTCAACAGTGCTGAGGATGAAGACTCTCTTGTGCAGTTCTGTTTTATTGCCCAAAAAATAATGAATGAGAATCATTACAACCAATTCTAACCACTTAAGACCAGGAGACAGCCTCACCAAAATGCATAAACTATCATAAACGCTAATCTGCCTACCTACCTACATCTAAACCAAAAATGCTTAGGAGAAAAGGAAGAGAACTGACCAAGAAGGAGAGGATATATAGGACTTTAAAAAAGATCTATAGGAACCTTGTCCTGGAATGAGCAATAAGGGACAAATACAGGGGTGAACCTTAAAAAGGCACTCTGACCCCTAAGAAGCATGCACTGAACTGGCCCATCTTGATATTGTTCATTCAGAACCTTGCACAGCACATATTTATTTTTTTAAGAACATATATTCAATGAACCAATGAGACAGATCCTAAGAAATGAGACCTAAGGGAAGTTACTTGGTAAAGCCATACAGGCTTTAGACAGGAGGCCTGGGAACCAAATACAAATCTTTGGACATCAAGTACCCTGCCTTAACCATGTCGCTTTTCTAACTTACCTGTAGACTATACAGTTCTAGAAGGATGGGTATCTGTGGGTAATGGTCATCTTTACTCTTTCTATATATTTTTTTATAGAACATAATCTTTGAAAAGCCAAGCTTATTGGACTTGAAGGCACTATTCTCTACTCAATGAATTTATATGCCCCAAACTGGACTTGTTTTGGCTAAAGACATGAGCCACCATCACCTGGCAAGGGTATGGAAAATAAGACACTGGAGCCTTAGAATATCTGTATCCCTGGGTGCAGCACCCCATCCTCTACAGCCCAACAGGAAAGACAAAGCGGGTGCTGAGCGGAGGTGTATCCAAGGAGACCCGGCAAGAACAGCTCTGCAAGAATTGCCAAAGCTCCAAGGTTATGAACAAACAGGGCAGGCAATCATTCACTGTGTGGAGTGACAGGAGCCAGAGGAGCAACTTCATGGGCAAGGGTGTGCCAGCAATGACGAGACAGGTATTGGTCACACTGGGGTGGGGTACAGCAAACGAGGAATATGTGACAGTGAGAACCAGGGTCCTCACCTCACATCAGGAAAAAGCTTACAAATATGTAAAGAATAAGAGCCAAAATTAACCTTGTCATTCCCTGGAGCTGTCTAGATGACCTTAAAACTTTCAATATACAGGTATAGAAATAAGCATAGATGTAAACATGTCTTTATGTATGTGTTTCTATCTATACATTTGAACACATATACATATATGTACAAGTATATTTATTCATACACATATAAGACACCTATTTATCTATATACATAAACCTACTTTCATTCTGTCCAACGATAGGATCCAGGGCCCTGATTCTTCCCTCCCTAAGTAGCAAAAAGGACATATAGCACCACAAACTTGCTTTGGCTTCCCCAATAAAATTAGCCATGGTTCCTTGGAGAAATAGTTGATCTCATGACTAGAATAGGAAAGTAACAAATAAATCTAAACCAGCATGGGGACCAAAAAATAAAGTGCTAACAGAATGTTTAGATACTCAATGGATAGAAGCTAGCATTCGGGTTCCCAAAGCCCATATTTAAAATAGGTATTGCATTAAATAATAACAGTAATGAATTAAAGCTAGTCAGGCATAGTGATACATGCTATAATCACAGCACTCAGGAGGAAGAGAAGGATCAGGAGCTTAAGGTCATCCTCTAATACACAGCAGTCTGGCACTAGCTGGGGCTACACAAGCCCATTTCAGAAAACAAAAATGCCTGGACAGATCCTCTATGTGGATCTGGAGAGACAGCTCGTCTGATAAGGTGCTTGCTGTGCAAGCCTGAGGGGCTGAGTTCATCCCAAGCATCCACATGAAAACTGGGCATGGTGGTATGCACCTACAATCCTAGCAGTGGAGGGGCAGGGGAGGGTCCCCTGGAGCTTGCTGCCCAGCTAATCTTGGGAAGTATGTGCTCCTCAGATCCAGTGAGACATCCCATCTCAAAGAGTGATGTGAAGAACAATGGAGGAAGCCTCCACACTATACATGCACATATATGCACACACACGAACATATGTGCACACACACACACAATAAAGCCACTATATAAAACAGCATATAATTCTATACTGAAAGATAAATAAAAGGAGCCTGTAGGTGGGCTCATGCTGCTGAGATTCCCTGCATCCGCCATATTGCCGGTGAACAGAACACTGAACGCTACTGCAACACCTGCTGAGCAAACATTATCATTGCAGCTGAATTGAGGTAATGGCTGAAAATTATTCTATTCATGACTTCAGGTCATACTTTTCTATGTGATTGAGAAATTCTCGAATGAATATCTTGAGGCTTCAATGCCTCAGTCCTACTATTTTTCCATTTATTTCTATATCTTACGTTTCAAATTAAACGACCTGATAAGTTCATGTTGAGCATAATGGAAGAGTGAAATCTAGAAATCAACAATTGCTGTCTAGTATATACAAGATGGAAATTTCAAACACTAAAATGGCAGATAAGGTTAATTTTCTGGAAATTGGTTAAGCAAGCTTTCAGATAGAGCTTCCTCTTCAGACATATAAAACTGTGCAAGAAAAAATGCAGGCTTTACGTAAATGATGACAAGAAACTCATTAATTACATTAATGATGAGAACAAAAAAATCATTAATTATGTTAATGAGGATAATAAGAAACTTGTGAATTACGAGACACTTGTTACTTATGTTAATGATGTGGATCGAAAAATTGCTGATTCTATGAGGTCACTGAAGGACTGTTTCATCAGGAAAGTCAAGCTCTAGAAAAATCAGTAGTATCCAAGCTTCAGGAATGGGAGTCAGCAGTATCCAAGCTTCAGGAATGGGAGGACTGTACTGTACTGGAAAACGGTGGTAATGCATTTTCTGCTCAGAACAATTCAGGTCAATCCCCGATCAGATATTATGGCAATGAAGACACTCTACCTAAGGTGGTAAACATGACAGGGTTACCCACTGCCCCACCAGTATTGTTTCCAGTCACTTTTCAGTCAAAGAAAGCGTATAGGGAGTCCCTGGAATTTGTAGAGTATAATTATGAGTTGATACATATGAAAGATATCAAGGATTTCAAGGAAGTCATATTACTCCATGGGGTACACTCCACTTATGTAAAACAAATGCTAAATGCATGGTCAACAAAAAATCAGATAATTCCTAATGACTGGATGCAGCCCACAGCCGTATTGGACTATAGCCAACATTTACAATGGAGAAATTGGTTTAGGGAGGAGGCTAGGGCCTTAGAGCACCAAGGAAAGATTAGGGGCTTTTGTATTTCTCAGGGCCAAATCCTTGGGGAAGGAATGTTTGCTGATGTGAAAGCTCAGGCTACTTATAATGAACATATATATTGTTGTTGTGCCATACTGCTGCACTGAACACTTGGGAAAAGATTTTGGATCCTGGTCAGAAAATTGAGTCTTATACGAAGGTCAAGCAAGGCTTAAAAGAACCTTATACTGACTTTCTGCAGAGGCTTACCACGGCTGTACATAGAGCAGTATCAGATCCAGAAGTTAGGAAGCAGTTAATACTTTCTCTGGCCTTTGACTATGCTAATGTGGAATATAAGAAAATGCTTATGTCTTTAAAGATCATATCTGCACCTATAGAAGAATGGATTCAGTATGCAATCAATGCTGAATCTATCCATTGCGACAAAGAGAATTGGGCAGGCCAAGTCATTGCTAATGCTAGGGTGAGGAACCAAGGCATCACTTGCTTTAACTATGGTAAACCAGGCCATATAAAACGGAATTTTACACAAGGTACTTCTGGAAATAAATATCCATCTTAGGTACGATTCAAACAGAAAGCCATTGCCTTCTGGGTTATGCAGAAGGTGTGGTAAAGGCCAGCATTGGACCAATGAATGTAGATCTACCAGGGACAAAGAAGGCAACCCTCTACCATCAGGAAATGCCTCCAAAATTCAGATTTCAAAGCCAAGGAAGGTCCAATCATATCCAGTTACAGTGAAGAAGCAGCATTCTCAAGACAAGTAGGAAATCCAGTGCCTAATCTAGAAGACCATATGGCATTGGATGGTAGAATAAATTCAAGAGAGAAATTGAAAGTTCCAAGAAAAACCACAAAATGAATATTTTGGCAGACTTCCATAAACAAACAAGGAACAAATTTGAAAGTACGGGTAGATAATATTTATATACGAGGTTTAGTCAACACAGGAGCTGTGTTTCAATCATAACCGCACAACCATGGGATCCAAGATAGCCTTTACAGGCAGTGGATATCCAATTTCTGGGTGAAACAGAGTGTAAGATGGCTTGAATGCATAGGACCAGAAGGTCAGAAAGAACGGTTGAAGCCATATATGGCTGACATAGCTCTGAATCTATGGGGTCGTGACCTTCTACAGCAATGGAATACCCAGATTAAAATCCCTCCAGGTTCAGATATCAACCAGAGACTCAATTATGTTTCTAAAAGTGATGTTTTCAGGTGCTATGAAGAAAATACAGCAGCCATTCAGGTTGTGCAAAAGAATTGTCCAATAGCCGCTGAACCTAAAGACACTCACAGGGCTGCTTTTTGAGATGGTTGACAGAAAAGCCTATTTGGGTTCAGCAATTGCCCTTTACAAAGGAGAAACTTCAGGCTTTAGAACAGCTAGTCCAGGAGCAGTTACAAGCTCAGCATATTGAAGAACCAACCAGTCCATGGAATTCTCCTTTATTTGTTGTCAAGAAGAAATCTGGAAAGTGAAGGATGGTGACAGATCTGAGAGCAATTAATAAACTGATTCTGCCTATGAGCTCATTACAATCTGGTATTCCCCTAAGGGATGGCATATTATAATTATCGATTTGAAGAACTGTTTTGTTTTTTTAAACCATACCTTTACAAGAATGGGACAAAGAAAAATCTGCTTTCACAGTGCCTACTTTTAATAATTCATGTCCAGTTAAGAGGTACCAATGGAGAGTCCTTCCACAAGGAATGTTGAATAGTCCCTACCTTATGCCAATATTTTGTACAACAGCCATAGAAGTGCTGCGCAATGATATCTTGTTGGCAGACTCAAATCTAGATACATTAGAAACATTGGTTGAAGAACTAAAGAAAATATTGCCTGGATTGGGGACTACAAATTGCCCCAGAGAAAGTACAGAAAGGAGATTCTATCAATTATTTAGGATATAAAATAGGTTTATAGAAAATTAGGCCCCCAAAGATAAAATTGAAAAGAAATAAATTGAGGACTCTTTTAACGATTTTCAAAAACTACTAGGGGATATTGCTCATCTACGGCCCATTATTGGTATAAAAAACTATGAACTAGTTGATTTATTTAAGACTTTAGATGGTGAGAAGGTCTTAAATAGTCCAGAGAATTCTCTGATGAAGCTGAGAAAGAATTAGCGTTGGTGGAAAAGAAACTACAAGAAGCACATGTGGATCATGTGGATCCAGACCTAGATTGCATACTGGTTATTTTACCCTCTAGACAATCTCTGACAGGAGTCTTAATGCAAAGAGAAAATACTATATTAGAATGGATATTTCTGCCGCATAGGCCAAGCAGCTGAAAACATGTACCGAAAAAATTTCTGATCTGATTTTTAAGGGTAAATTCAGACTTCGCCAATTGACTGGAAAGGACCCTGCAGAAATTGTTGTACCTTTGACTAATAAAGAAATTGACTGATTATGAGCAGACAGTGAACCTTGGCAAAAGGCTTGTAGTAATTTTTTAGGAGAGATTAATAACAAATATCTTTGAAGTAAGAGAATTCAATTTATAAAGGAAACTAATTGGATCTTTCCTCATGTGATACAGGATAAACCTATTTCTGGAGCTCCTACATTTTACACTGATGCGAACAAATTAGGAAAGGCTGGTTACAAATCAGAAAACTTAATTAAGGTGGCTCAAAGCCCTTATAACTCTGTTCAGAAGTCAGAACTATATGCATTTACTATGCTAGTGTTGGATTTTACAGAGCCTCTTAACATAATAACTGACTCTCAATATGCAGAAGGAGTTGTTTTACATATTGAACCTGCTGATTTCATTCCTGGTGATACAGATTTAACCTTACTGTTCACACAACTACAGGATATTGTCAGAGATAGAATACATCCCATGTACATAACACATATCAGGGCACACACAGGTCTCCTGGGCCCTCTAGCACAAGGTAATGATGAAATTGATTGGTTGTTAATAGGAAACATACCATACTGGAGGCCACAGAATTTCATGAGAAATGTCACATTAATAGTAAAGGACTAAATAAGAGTTTCTCATCACTTGACATCAAGCAAAAGAAATTCTACGGAATTGTAACACTTGCTCCTTCTATAACCAACCATCTTTACCTGCTCGAAGTAATCCTAAGAGTATGCAGAGAAATGAGACCTGGCAAATGGATGTGTTTCACTTTCCAGAATTCAGAAAGATGAAATATGTACATCATACCATCGACACTTACTCTGGAATGTGTGGGAGATTGTGTTGCTTCATTGTAAATAATTGTTCCACCCATTGGTTTAATAAAAAGCGTTAACTGGCCAAAGGTAGGCAGGAAGTGTGGGCGGTGCTACCAGACTACAAAAACTCTGAGAACAGGAAGCACAGAGCAGAACGCCAGAGAGAAGCCAGAAGAAGCAGAGGACAACTATGCTGCTCTAAGAAAAGGTACCGAGAGCCCCATGGCTGAACAAGATAAGAGACATGGGTAGTTTAAGGGTAAAGAGCTAGCAAGTTGTATGCCTGGGTCTGAGGCCGATCAGCCTGAAACTATTGTAAACATCTGTGTCTCTGCGGGACTGTGGGTCTGTGAGTCTAAACCTTGAGGTTAGACCCGAAAGTCCGGGCCAGAAACCTCTTACTACAGGAATGCAATGGACGACTGCCTTGAGTTCTGAAAAAGCTGATGCTGTACTTACTCACCTTTTGGGAGCCATGGACATAATGGTAATTCCCGCTCAGATTAAGACTGACAATGCTCCAGCTTATGCGCCCCCCCCCAAAAAAGAAATAAAGCTGATTTTTGGATATTATAATAGAAAGCATATTACAGGGATACCACACAATCCTACAGGACAGGCAGTTGTAGAGACATCTCACCACACTTTGAAAGAGATGCTTTATAAACAGAAAAGAGAAATGAGAATACCCAGAGAGAGGTTGTATAGTGTCTTGACTTTGAATTTTCTTAATGCTGATGAAAAGGGAACATCAGCTGCTGAGAGACATTGGATGATAGAGAAATCTTCTGAGATAAACCAACTCATCTATTTCAAGAACGTTTTGACTTCAGAATGGAAAATGGGAAATGTGCTTCAATGGGGTAGGAATTTTGTTTTTGTTTCCACAGGAGAAGAAAAGATAGGTACCGACAAAATTAATAAAGATTCGCTTCAAAAAGGAATCCCTTCCTGAGGAGGAGAAGTAATTGCTCATCCCTGATATGACAATTGGATACATGGTAAGGAAAACACATTTCACATAAGTGGGGCAGGGTCTCAATTTTGTCTTTACAGAAGAATGGATACAACTGTCTTTAAGACATTGACTGGATATTGAATGGTTAGTCACCTACAATGGAAGGGAGATCGATGATGAAGGAATATAAACAAAGGACTATGAGACCAACTGATACAAATATACATTACCGGGTAATTTCTCAATTCTCATTGCTTTACATCTTACATCTATACCTCTTCAAAAAATGAAAAATGTGGTCCTGGTTTGACTATAAATAAAGTCAAACCAAATAAATAAATCAAATAAAGCTGGATTTGAAATTGGAGTAAGTGGCTTTCTCCATTTCTAAGCCCAAGCATATTAGTAAAGAAAATGCAAGAGATTCTGTCTCATATCAGAAAAGCCACCTGGTATAGGACAGAAGACAGAATATTTAGGGACCAATATTATCATAACTTTATCTTTAATCTTATTTCTCTGTGTATCTACACCTGCCAACCATCATCTCTGCATACGATCTTCTCTTGAAGTCATAAAGGATGTAAATATCTTCATTGGGTATCAATAATGCTTAAGTTTACCATTATACACAACATTTTCTTCTATCAGCTATCTACGAAGCATCCGGACTTACAACGGGGGCCCTACCACAACTATTCCTACTGGTGAAAAAGGAGAAAGGGAGAGAGAGAGAGAGAGAGAAAGAGAGAGAGAGAGAGAGAGACAGAGACAGAGACAGAGACAGATAGACAGAGACGGAAATAGAGAAATCAAGAACCTGGTGTACATCACTCAATGATTGCTTTTAGAAAATAGACTATTCAAAATGGTTGCAAGATAGCGCTCTATGATTATCCTTCATGTCACATCTCTAATAATAATTCCAGATGGACTTACCCAGTTCTCTGAAAATGGTTATACATGTGCATAGTCAGTCCATTAGGTTCTAATTATTGTTTTAGCTTTTACAGGATCCCAAAGAGATGCCATGGCCCTTAAGTCAGCAGAAAGCAACGCTATGAAAAATTATGCCCCTTTCCCCATAAGTTTTGTCCTCTGAGGGTTATGGATAATTATTATTCTGATAGAGTAATTATAAGTTAAAATTAGGTTGAGAACAGAAAAATAATATAGACTCGGAGATCTCTTTTTAAAGAAGAGAAAGAGAAATAGGATATTTAAAGGTATTGTTCTACCTACCTATAAACAATTACTAGCCAAATATACAGGATAAGCCAAAGACAATTTGCACTGGTATAGATATTTGTATATTGATACAAATGTGAAATCATTTTATATGTTTGATTGAGATAATTTGTATATTGGTACAAATTTAAATCTGAAATTGTTTTATATGTCCAAAGCAACTTGTACATTGACATAAAATTGAATCTGTAACTTTTATATAAAATTGAATCTGTGACTGCTATATTTTACATACACTTCTACCTCTGTTTAAAATATTTGCACATTACTGACATTTCCACTATGCAATTGCTACCTCCATTTAACTATACTAGACATAATGTATGATTGTGTTAGTTATGATATGTGCACAAGATGTTTTATATACCCGTTTGGATAATTTGTATATGATATATATGTATGTACATGTCTAGAATACTGTTACCATTTTGCACGGTGTATATACCTCTGGCTAATGTTTGATAGTCATACTAAAAGTAATTGCTCAGAGATTGTACACCCCTTTATAGGTAACCTAATTTTACAATACAAGCTTCAATCATTAGGATGATAAGAACTGTAGTCAACATTACTTAAGTTTGCCATGTCACAGTCATCCCAGATACAGGCTAGAATACCATAGACAGGAGTCTTCAACCATTTCATAGACCCGGAGAATATGGTATTTAATATTTTGTTATTCAAAAGTCAGCCGTGAGAGACGTGACAACTCCTGGCGTCACTGTTCCTCTCCCAAGATGGTGAGCATCAAGGACAGTCCTTTGGAGTTTGCCCTTTTGGCAGAGAATGGCCAGTTGGGTAAAGAACTGCCCTTACCTCAACCGCTGACGGTACAGCAGTACAGACACAATGTTCAATCTGGATGAACAGGATGATGGATGGAGACTGATGAAACCTGCCTGGACAAGATAAGACAGTCCCTCCAAAAATGCCCTGCTTCTGAAAAGATCTGTCGGATATCATAGGCCTGTAGCCAAAATGATGGATGCTCCAACAGCACAGAAAACCATAGGTGATTGTCCAGGTAGCTGTGTCGCTGTCGTCTCCCAAATTTCAGAAACTACTACTTCCATGTGCTTCTGACTTTCAGGTGATATATTTTCCTTCTCAGGTTTTGATGGGGTTGAAGAATAGGTAATTAGGGTTACTATCCTATCATCCCTTAGCAAGGAACATTCAGGTGTTAGATTTTTACTATCTCAGATGAACAGTTTTGGAGTAATTTATATACCCCACCATCTATCATTTTTCCAAAAATGTATAATGTACCTTATATGTTTTGGGTTTTAGTTGTAGTCTGACCATGCTTGTGCTTGGCCTCTTCCTTCCCCAGACATTATCTTATAATTATTCCTATTGGATGTAGTCTTAGTTTAGAACCTTCTTAGTTAGACAAAATGTGGTAGGATTCAAGAGTTAGCTGATGATAAGGTTGGGAGGCGTGTCTCTAGAGTCCTGGGAGTCTGAAGGGGGTGTGGCCAGCCCCGTTCAAAAGGGGCTGCTGGGATCTTGAGAGCCCTGTTTTGCTCCTGCTTTCATGGAGATTAGATCAGCATCCATCGCCTTGGTCATCCTTTTGCCAAGGATCCTCCTAAGGTTTAACTTGTAATCTTGAGTGTTAAAATACCCTCCAATAAATATTAATCCTGTATTTGGTACAATGCAAGTGGATTTATTGCAATAAAGTAGAGCATGGGTGGCACATACCCACAAGAGTAGCACTCCTGTGCTGAGGAGAAGGTTTAGTAGGTAAAATGTCCACTGGGTAAAGACAAGGACTTGAGTCCAAACCTCAACACCTACATAAAAGTCAGGCACAGGGGTGCTAATTTATAACCCTAGTGCCGGGGTATAGGCATAAGGGGCTAGGGGTAAGGGTAGGTGGACTCCTAGAGCTCGCTGGCCAGCCAGTCTAGCTGAATCAGTAAGCTCCAAATTAAGTGAGAGACCCTATCTCAAAAAAGAAAAAAAAAATGTTGAACATCAACCTTTGGCCTAACACAAGCACTCAGGGACACACACACACAGCCAGTCTGGACTACACATTGACACTATGTCTCAAAAGCAAACAAATGAAATTAATAGTTTAAATATATATACATACATATATATATGTAAATAGTTTTTAAGAATTTTCCAAAAGATAAGAAAGGGAAAAAATAACTTTATAGGAAAGAAGGCTAGCTAGGATGGTGATGCTAGCTAGGCAGTGGTGATGCACACCTTTAATTCCAGCACCAGGGAAGGTGGATCTCCTGAGTTGAGCCAGTCTGATCTATAGGGCTAATTCCAGGACCTAAGGTGTTACATAAAGAAGCCCTGTCCCCGAAAAACAAAACAAAGCAAAACAAAAACTAACAAGCATGCGAGTAAAGAGACCAATGAACTCCAGATACCATTTGCTGGCACACAATGATAACACTGATCTCAACCCTGTGGGACTCTCTTGGGAGCTGAAAAACCTACACTTGAACACAAGAGGTAAGTAAGCGCACACTAGGGACATTCTACAAGGCTTGTAAACTCCAGAGTCAGGGTTGGAAACGGTGAGCAAAGACTGTGGTACCATTCCTGTCAAAGACTAAGACAATCCACAACAAAAGACATCACATCACTAATTCTGAGCTGAGAGCCTTCCTTTAAGATCTCTTTAGTAAGTGATACAACTGGAGTCACCGGGAAATGTGAAAGCCCTGAGGTCTGAGTCCAATAATGACATGTTAATTGTCTCCTTCCTCCCTTCTCTGTTTTGCTGTTTGCTCCTCTATTTTCCAGTAATGAAATATTCAATTACATTTATAGGATACAATGTGATACTTTCACAGATGCATACACTGGAGAATAATTAAGTTAAATGAATTAATATATCCATTACTTCATATATTTATTATTTTTGAGGTAAAAATATTTGTATTTTACTTCCTTAGAAATTTTTAAATATACAGCATTGTTATTAACTTTAGTCACCATTCTGAAAAACTTATTTCTCAGCTGGGGAGTAGTTCAGTGACACAGCACTTGACCCTGGCTTCATTCTTTAGCGCTGGCACGGGGGAAAACTAGCCTTTAAAGACCTTGGCCTTTCGTACAGTCCACCTCTTATTTCTCCTTTTCCCTACCTCACAACATAGATACTGGTCCAGCTTTCCCCCAAAGTCTGTGTGTGGTGATATATTGTATATTTAATAAAAATAGTCTAGAATATCAGAGCCACCCACAGAGCTAAGCCATGAAGGTCAGGGAGTGAGATTGTTTGGAGCTCTGGGGTTCAAGGCCTAACAGCCAGGCAGTGGTGGATCACACGTTAGCTCTAGAAAAAGGGAACCAGGAAGTGAGACAGCTGGGTAGAGGGAGAGGAGGGGGAGTGGAGCTTCCCCTGCAGCTTCCCTTTCAGGTGAGGACTGAGAAGCTTGCAGTGAGGGTTCCTGGAGATGGGCCTGAGGAGCTGGCTGGGTGAGAAGCAGCTGTGCTTTGTTTCTCTATCTCTCTGATATCTCAGCCTATTTTTATTAAATATATACTAAATCATCATACCTGTATGCCCTAAAGCATCATATTCTAGGGACTGATTGTTCACTGAGCCCAAGCTTTACAGGGAACACAAACTACACAGCCTTGTCAATGTCACCTGGTGCCTCTCTTCCTCCTTCCTCTATGGAATTTGCTTCTTCAGAATAGCACAGATTCTTTCAGCAGTCCCCCCAAAAAACCGTCTCCCTTTTGCACAAGAACACGGTGAAGAAGATATGACTAGACTAAGCGCCAAGAGCCCTCAGATCCAAACTGCCTGCTCAGAGACTTGGGAACTTTCTAGCACCCTGAACCTTTGCCACAAACAAGTCAGGATTAGGTTCTAGAGACATATTAAAATCAAGAGGTAGCAGGAAAGCAGCTGGCCAGTGAGAGACAACTGTGTGGCTGAGGGCCAACACCAATGGGGTAACTATGCCTCAACTCTTCCTATGACCTGGTGAACACTCCTGGAAATTTTCTAATACAAGCTCCAAGTGGTGGCTTACATCCCAGTACTGGAAAGGCTGAGGCAGGAAGACCTCGGGATTGAAAGTCAGCCTGGGCTATGTAGAAAATATATGTAGTCAGGCATAACTACATAGGAAGATTCTGGCTTATTAAAAAGGAATGAATGAATGAATGAATGAATGAATGAATGAATGAATGAATGAAGAAAGTAACCCAGGATTCTAGACAGACACATTCCAAATTCTTAGTGGACACCTGCACATGCAAAGCACTGTGCTAGGTACCAGGGATGGACTAGAGGTGGCCCTTGCTCCTTCTGAGCTTCTGCCCCAAACAGAACTCACAGCCCCAAAGCAGGTATTCAACAAAGCTGAGCCGATGAAGCTCAGTGCTCACTGCAGGACCCTGGAGGGATAGCATTCCTTAAAAACACCCCAACTGTTGTAACCTGTCAACAGTATGAGAAAAATGGCAGAGCTGAGAAAGGCCTTGGCATCATCCCTCCCTCCTCCCCTCTCTCTAGTCTGTTTTGAGACATGGTCTCATGTAGGCCAGGCTGGTCTATCCTCAAACTCCCTACCCTTCTTCCTCTACTTCCTAACTGCTGGGATTGCAGGCCCAAGTCGCCACGCTCAGCAATCTTTTCTCATATTATTATTATTATATAATACTAACATTCCTACTTCTGCCCTCATATCCACCCCTCAGATTTTTCCATTCTTTTTCCTTGGCCTTTATTCTTCACTGGCTTCTTCATTTAAGGCACTTGCAGACACCTTTATTCTTGTTTCTGCTTAAGCCTGTTCCTTCCCACATATCTGATTGTTCCAAACTTAATACCTCATTTTTGTTTTTCAGAGTAATTGTGTCAGATCTTATGAAAGTTGGCTTCTATCCCTGTTTGCTGATAGCTAATAAAAATGGTCTTTTATCTTTTCTCAATATCCCATTTCTTCTCAAAACCTTTCTGACTTAGTACATCCATCTTCTGTTCTTTGAACTCCCAAACTCTCCAAGTTTTTTTCCTCTATATCACTCTAAAAGACAGCATTCCATGAGGTCATGTGCCATCTATTTCTCTACATAAATATTTTCTGTATAATCACACTCTTGACTCTACATTCAATCTAAAAAATCAGCTTAGACATTCTAACAAAAGTCCAGTCATACTTCAAATGGTTCAGACTCAGCACCACTTTGTATATCCATTCCCAAACTTCCTTCCTATCTAGCTTCCCCATCTCCACTAGGGATGCCAAGCTACCTTCAAGGAAGTGATGTAACAACAGCCAATCCCTAAGGTTTCTTGGATGAGCCCAATTGAATTCATATCTGGCTGAGCAGCTTACTGTGCATCACTGAACAATTTAACCCCTTTGAGCACCAGTCTCCTTATATGGAAAAGGAAGATTAACGACAATGCTCTCTTGCAGAACTCCCGTGTGGGAATGCATAATGTGTAAGAGGCACTCAATAAATATTAAGCACTAAGCCTTCAAATTTCCAAGAACAGCTGGGCGATGGTAGCACACATCTTTAATCTCAGCACTTGGGAGGCAGTGGCAGGTGATCGCAGAGTTCGAGGCCAACCTGGTCTACAGAGTGAGTTTCAGGTACCCTGTTTGGGGGATGGGGACAAACGGGGGGGGGACAAAAACATTATCAAGAACAGCAAGAGCCTTACAGCTGGATCTCTGTCACTTACATCTGAGGTCAATCTTATTTTAGGGTCTTCTACACCTTAAGCAGAGGGAATTTAAGAAACCTCTGCCGTAGTTCAGAACTCACCAACCTAACTTTGACATTTTAACTAAACCCTTCTCTGACTACATACACATGAACTAGAGCTTCATTTTATTTCCCTCCCTGTGTGAATAATGACTGTTCAGTCCCATCCATTATGCTGAGAAGACTGTGTCATTCAACTTCGTTAAGCCAAAAGCCAGCTCTCAGGTGCCTAAGAGACTATACCACTGTGCCCCACTGCTGTACCTGACCAACCTGTTCTTTTGGCATGCCTTGGAAAAAAAAAAACAGCCACTTGTCAGACAGGACCAACATCTCCCCTGGATGGCCTTCTTCCCACAATTTGCAGCTCAACCTCTGCTGTCTTCTCTACTCTGATTGTTCTTCCTTATCTAGGCTCAGACAAAACTCATCTTAAAGTCATTAATTCTAAGACCTTGGGCTACACACCCAATCAGTCATTATAGTCCACTGGATCTTCTTTCACACAGCATCTAATGAGTCTCCTTACCCTTGTCATTTACACTTGTGTGTGTGTGTGTGTGTGTGTGTGTGTGTGTGTGTGTGTGTGAACTATCTATGGAGCCCACACCAGCCTGGAATTTCTGGACTCAAGTTATCCTCGTATCTCATCCATCAAAGTAGCTGGGACTACAGGTATGTGCTACTGTATCTCTCTATTCATGTTCATCCATCCCTGACCCCACTGCACCCAGTACCAAGAATCAAACCCATGGCCTCATCCATGATGAGCAAGCCCTCCATCAAGCAAACCCTCCACCAACTAAGGTACATTCCAACCCCTATTTGCACTACTTTGATGGTTACTTAAATTTCAAGTTCCCTCCCTCCCTCCCTGGATTTACTTAGCATGTATACAGTGTTCTGCATGCAGGAATGCCTGCAAGCCAAAAGAGGGCACCAGGTCTCGTGATAGATGGTTGTGATCCATGGGAATTGAACTCAAGATCTCTGGAAGAGCACACAAGACTCTTAAATCCTGAGCCATCTCTCCAGTCCCTCAAACTGTGTTTCTAAAAACAAAGAGATTAATCACCTAAAAACATAGCTTCCAAGTGTCATGTCATCACTGAAAGCAATGTATTTTTACTTTCTATCGGATAAAAATCCTCCGTCAATGATAGTAGGCATTTTCCTACTTCTTTTAGCCTTTGCTAATCCTATGTGTTCTGTGTGTAAGTTTACCAACTATACCCTATTCATCCAAATGTCACAATTTGTTCGATCCTATGTCCTCAGTGAAACCCTTCCTAATATCCATCAGCAGAAGGTAAACAGTGACATTGTAGAGACAATAGGTGATGTCTTTAAATCCTAGTAAAAGGCAGATCACCTGAAAGATTTTTGTAACAAAGAAATGAAATGATTGGCTTTCAAAAGACGACGCTATAGCAGGTGGCAAGACTAGTAGAGAGCCTAGTTCAGACACAATGAGGCTAGTAGCTAAGAGGCTATTCTGAGGGACACAGAATACTGTAGATGAGGACAGCAGGAAGTGATCAGAATTGGGATGTACATTCTGAGAGCAGAAAGGATTGAAGAAAGAAGTCAGGATGGGGACGTTATTCGCTTAAACAAGTCGAAGAAGGCCAGTGGCAGAGCATACGGCTGGCATGTTCAGGGTCCTAGATTCCATCTCCAGCATTGCAAGAAAACACACAACCACAACAACAAAAACTTATTTAAAAATAATATAAAATCAGGGCTGGGGCAATAGCTCAGCGGGTGAAGCACTTACTAGGCAAACATGGACCTGAGTTCATGGAAGACAGAGTCAGGGGAATTCCTGGAAGCTCATGGGCTAGCCTGGAAGACACAGTGGCAAGCGATGAAAGAGACCCTGCCTCGGACAAAGCATTGGGCTAAGATTAAGAGCTGTCCACTATGGCATATGTACACAATAAAAACAAAACCCAAACCAAATTAAAACAACACTAAAAGAACAGACTGTGGAGAGAAGAAAATCAGGGCTGGGGATGCAGGAGAGAAGAGAGAGATGGGGATTGGGAGAAGAAAGTGCTGGTGGTACCAGGCAGTGAAGGACACTGAGTGAGGCGCTGAGTGCAACTGCTAACACTAGCAAAAGTTATCAATATAGTTTTTTAGACATGTTAAGTTTAAAATACACATTGAAGGGCTGAAGAGATGGCTCAGCAGTTAAGAGCACTGCTCTTTCAGCGGATCTAGATTAATTCTCAGCACCCACATGGCATCTTATATGTTTGTAGCTCCAGTCTCAGGTAATCTGATACCCTTTTTTGGATGTATGGGCACCTCCAAAAAATGTGGGCACCTAACATTTATATGGTATGAAGACATACATGCAAGCAAAACACCCACACATATAAAAAAAAAAAAAATCTCTCTCACACACACAGACATATTGAACATACAAATAACATTCTGAGTGGGATGTTTATTACCTAAATCTGAGGGCAGGTCTCAGTAGCAACAAGCATAGATAAAAGAAGTCTGTAAATGATGGATTGCAGAATCTAGGTAACCAGATGTGCCTTGATTTCAGGCAACAGAAGGTCAAAGGTTCAAAATCATCCCCAACTACATAGTTTGAGGATAGCTTGAGACACAGGAGACCCTGCCTCCAACAAACAAACAAACAGGCAACAAAACAAAAATGCTTGAACTTGCACTGGACATGGTGGTTAACAGCTCTAATACTGGAGGAAGAACAACTGCCCACTTGTAGTCAGGCTGTGCTAACATGGCAAGACACTAACTCAAAAAAGAAAAAAAGAAAAAAAAAAAAAAAGGTTTGGACTTGAGTTGGCCCTAATGATATATTCCATCACTCTAGAGGCTGAGGCAGGAGGATCTCAATTGCAATGCCACCCTCTGTGCCACAGAGCAGGGAAAAAACTTTGAATTAGCAGAGAACCACTAGAAGCATCTAAACAACACAATGACCCAGTGACACAGTGATGGAGTCAATCCAACAATGACAGGAATTACTGTGATTTGAATTCCCTGAAAACCACATCTACACTGGAGAATCTGCAAACTGACTTACCAGAAAAAGTGGTTATGGGGCTTGAAACATTGAAAACAGAAAGCCAAAAGGCCTATCTATAGTCCTCCTAAGAGCCATTCATCACCACCTGTCTGTCTGATTTAATACCCTCTGACCATCACGTAAAAACCCTTGCCAAGCACTGGATTCCACCAACCTGAAAGCTAAGAATGTGGTTAAGATAGTGTCAGGAGAAAGATTTCACTAAATTGTTATGGCCAGTCTGCTTGATATCTCATTTATTAGTTGCATTTATCTGTACCTTTCTTTTGTTCTGTGACTATAAAAGTTCATGTAAGCCAGGAGTGGTGGCTTAGACCTATAATCCAAGCACTTGCGAGGCTGAGAAAGAGGGTCACTATGAATTTGAGACCTGTAGGGGGATTATGTTGTTCCACTGTAAATAATTGTCCCACCCACTGATTTAATAAAAAGTGCTGATTGGCTAAAGGCAGACAGGAAGTGTGGGTGGGGCTTCCTGACTAAGAAAACTCTGGGAACAGGAAGAACAGAACAGAAATGCCACAGAGACTCCAGAGTTGCCAGACAAGCCAGGGATGCAGAGGACAACCATGCTGCTCTGAGAAAAGGTACTGAGCCCCATGGTTGAACAGGATAAGAATCATGGGTTAGTTTAAGGATAAAGAGCTAACAAGTTATATGCCATCAGCCTAAAATTAATGTAAGTGTCCGTGTGTCTCTGCGGGTCTGCGGGTCTGTGGGTCTGTGGGTCTAAACCTTGAGGCTAGATCAGAAAGTCCGGGCCAGAAACCTCATACCACAGTGACCAGATTACGTTGTGGAATAATCTTTTTGTACACTGTGAAGAAATGTCACTCTGACTGGTTTAAAAATGTTGAATGATCAATAGCTAAGCAGGATTTCCAGGAACAGAGGATACTGAGAAGAAGAGCAGAGATTCGAGTAGACATGGAGGAAGCAGGATGGATAGTACATAGGTGAAGTACATATGTGAGCATTGGGCAGCACATAGATTAATAGAAATGGGTTAATTTAAGTTATAAGAACTAGTTAAAAACAAGCCTAAGCCATAAGCTGAGCTTTCATAATTAATAGAAAGTCCTTGTGTCGTTATTTGGGAGATGGCTGCTGAAATGGAGAGACGTGCCATAAATGGCTTCCAATGTAAGACTTCAGAAAGCTTTAAAAAAAAAAAAAATGGTTCCAAACAGACAAGCCATACACAGCTTCCTAGTGGTACAAGCCTGTCTTCCTACACTGCTGCAGGCTTGAGCCGCCAGCCCGCATGATCTAAGCTGCACAGCGATTTAAAGTTTGCTCAGGCAGACATAAAAGGATTAAAGACATGCAATAAAGCAGGTTCAGATGGAAAAAAAACAAAAACAAAAACAAAAAAACCTCAACAGGTTACAGTCTGTATAGGCAAATATATATATATATATATATATATATATATATATATATATATAGAGAGAGAGAGAGAGAGAGAGAGAGAGAGAGAGAGAGAGTCATAAAAAGTTAGTTTAAAAATAATAAAATTAAGTCTTTAAAAGGAGAAGTAATAGATATGTAGGGAGTCTGGACCCTGTATGGTGTTGCACTGACTTTAAAATTTTTGATTGCTGATGACTAATGAGTAAGCAATAGCTGCTAAGAGACACTGGATTAGAAAAACTACTAAACTAAATCAACCTATATATTTTTTAAGTGCTGGATTAAAAAATGTTAGCTCAAGGAAGAGGTTATGCTTTTGTTTCCACAGAAAAAGGTTGTAGATTCATTTAAGGTTGACAGAGATCAGGTTTGATTGGGAAAGACCCCCTAGAAATCCTGGCTATAGACATAAAGAAATAAACCTAGAAAAACTACAAGACACGTGGTATATATTTTTCCTGCTGAAACATAAAACAAAAAAATCATCTTTGGCTGGCTTGTGCACAATGCACAGTCCATATTTGTGTTAATGCAAATGTGTATGCTACCTTTGAAAGTCTGTATGTTTTCAGAGCAAGGGGACCAGACACCAGTGAAAATGGATGGCCTCTCAGAATTCTGCATCCAGAACAGCTCCAAGGCTGTGCACTTTCCTATTGTTTGGAGACTGGACAACAAATAACATAGCTAAGTCTCCCAGGACTTGATCCTTATCCCATTTTTTCCCAGGGTCTCCTAAAGATGCCAGTGCCCTCAGACAACAGGAATCAGCCTTGAAAACATGGTGTTCACATTCCCAAGAAGTGGGGTGGATGCCTTTTGATCATTCAGTGTGTTATAGATGTTTGTCATCATTTAGGAGGGTTGGTTACCAAGGATCAACAATCGCCTTTCTAAAGGAAAAAAGGGGGGGATACAGTATAAAAATGATAGGTAAAAGGGTGGATCATTGAGTCTACTATTAACCACTAGTCTCAAATATTTTAGTGATATAAATTTTTGTATACTGATACTGATTTAAGATTATTTTTGTTATACTACATATATGTTTCTATTCTTGTTTAAGGTATTGTATCTATGTACCTCCTCATTTAAAAAGGTTATGTAAAGTTTTATTTTTTGAACACTACTTAGAATAATACAGGTTAATAGTCATCAAACTTAAGTCATGTTAGGTATTTTTCAGGTCATACAGATATATTTTAAATAGATAGATGGTTTTCAAACACTTCAAAGACATACAGAATATGGCATGTAAAATGTTTTAATAGCATAAGCATAAGGCTTTTCATGACAATGAGACACTTCTGCTCCTGAAAGCACCAATATACTTCAGAGATGATGGACATGGAAGAACCTCCATACAGAGTCTGTTTTCTCTGTAGCAAAAGTTAGCCACTGGGCAAGAAACTGCCTTTGCTGAAAGTATGCTGTCCAAACTGGACAAGGACACAAAAGAAAGCAACTACTGAACTTTGCCAAGACAAGGTAGGACAGTCCTTCAAAATTCTTGCTGTACAAGAAAACCCTGTCAGATATTCTAGGCCTGTAGACTAAAGATAGTTGTGGGAGACCATATGGTGACTCAGTTTCCCATAGTGATTTGCAGGTTAAAAGAGTCAGGATTACTCAGCCATTCTAGAGTTCTAATGAGTCCAGCTTGCTTCTTGCATTAGCCTTGATTAATGAGACTAGTCTGATTAGTACCTGGGAAAACATTTATTATCTTAGGGCCAGAGGCTGACTCAAGGACAGCACAAGGTTTACTCAAGATAATGTTTGAATTATCTTGTACTGTGCTTTGTTTGAATCCTGGCTTGAAAATGTATATAAACACTCTCAGAAATAAACTTGGGGTCTCTGTGGCTTTAAACCATGGGGTCTCTCTCTGGTTTTGCTTTTCTATCTCCTCCCTATACCTACAGCTGAGTGCCTGCTGCTAGGGACCCCAGTAATTTGTTGTTAAGGACAGATGACAACAGATGCCCAGAAGTTGCAGAGGAACCTTGGATGATTGCCCAGGCAGCCAGCTTTTTCTGTCATTTCTATAGTTTTGGAAGCTGTTTGCTTTACACTTCATATTTACTCCGGTAATATTATATCCTTCTAGAGTTTTTGATGAAGTTGAAGACTAGACATAGTTTTACAGGTTTCACTGTTACCGAATTCAGAAAAGTAACCTACATAAGAGATGCAACAGTTATAAGTCTAAAAATATATTGTTGGGGCTGGGAAAGTGACTCAGGGGTTACGAGCACTGGCTGTTCCTCCAGAGGCTCTGAGTTCAATTCTTTGCAGCCACATTATGGTTCATATTGTACGAATTCTACTTTAATATATAATACTACTGGTATTATAACAAAAACCTAGAACCAGATATTGGGGAAAAACTGAAATACAAGAGAGACACAGGAAGAAGCCACATCCAGTTTTAGCTAACTCCTCAGCCAAAAGGGATAGATCCTGTCTCCACAATCCTCAGAATCAATGCCTCTGAATCCTCAGAGGAAATGGGAAGACAGGCAAAGGGAAGGACTCCCGCCTCCCCTTTCTCTGCCCAGATATCTCACCTCTACCTGGTTCTGCTTGGCCTTGAACTCAAAGATCTAGAGAATCTCTGCCTCCTGAGTGCTGGGATTAAGGGTGTGGGTCACCACTCCCTGACCTTCTTGGCTTGCCTGTCCTCTTAACAAGCTTTATTAAATATACAATATATCACCACAAGCTCACAACCACCTATAATAAAATTTGGTGCCCTCTTCTATACTAGCAGACATAAGTTATTATGCAAATAAATAAATTAATTAAATATATATTGATTAGGATAATACAAATTGATAGAAAGTAGTTTAGATATAAAACTCACTAAGATAGGTTACTGGGTAGATGAAAGTTAGTTCCAGGATAGACATAGCTACACAGTGAGACCCTATCTTAAAAAACAAAACAACAAAAAAAAAAATCCCAGTATTTCTTTATGAGAATTTTTGTGGTATCATTTAGATAGCTCAGAACCTGAGGACCTAAGTTCGATTTCTAGAACCCTCATATAAAGGTGGTTAGAGGACATCCACATATTTGTTCCCTGACTTCCACACATGCACACAACCACATACAGAAAAATTTAAAAAGAATTTTATGAGTTATACTTTAAAAAGGAAATGGATACAATCTTTTTTTAATGATTTATTGATTTTAAATTTTTGTGAATTGGTGTTTTTCATGTATGTATGTCTTTGAGGGTGTTAGACACCCCAGAACTAGTTACAGACAGTTGTGAGCTGCCATGTAGGTGCTGGGAATTGAACCCAGGTCCTCTGAAAGAGCAGTCTTAACCACTGAGCCATCTCTCCAACCTTCAGAGATATGATTTTAAGAAAGAAAAAAAATAATTTAAATATTTTTTTTAAAAAATTGGAAAAAGCAACAATACATTAAAGTGGAGATGTTTAATAAAATAGCAGAAGCGAAGGAATCTATTATTGATGACTCAAAACTCCTTGGGGATTTTTGACCAATTATCTCTTCAACCCTCATGAGGCTGAGCAAAGTGGGCAATCAAAACAATATAGACAATTAATGAGCACAAACAGTGGCCAAACAAGCAGAAAAATAAAGGGCAGACTGAAGGCAAGCCAACTGAAGGCCCTAGTCAGGATTCCAGAGCCCAACACACCCAGGAGAACTACCACCACTGAAACAAAGTGTCCTAGCCTTGTCCTAGCCTTGGCAGCCTGGCTGGAAATAGGCTGACTCTTCTGGGTGTGTGTCTAGGAAATGTAGACTGTCCACTCCTACAACACACTCTGGTGAGATTGCTATGTACCCTAACTTTTAAGGCAGATGGGCAGAACATAACTTTTTATTTTGCAGGCTGATGTTGAAGATACTCAAGCATACCCTGTCTTTTTAAACTATTAAAAAGCTTTTTTTGGGGGGGGGGGGGTTAACCATAGTTTAAAAGCCTGAATTGTTTCCCAAGGCTCTGTGTGTTACAGGCAAGCACTTTACCATTGACCGAGCTATACCCCATTCCCAAGCCCTAAAAGGTCTGAACAGCTTAATAATCAATCAGTGGTCAATAGTCAACCAAACAGTGGTCTACTACTATTTGCTAAGCATGTGTAATAGAGAAACACATAGCTGAGCCAACAGCATGGTTGACTGATGTTCTGTCCCAAGTGATTGTCAGGGATGGAGTATTCTAGGTCCCCAACAGGTAAGATAATTCCGCAGCCCCAATATCTACTATTGTTGTCCAGAGAAGTACTTTTTATTTACTCATTTTTATTTGTTTAAAAATTTTAAAAGCAGGCTGGACAATGGCTCCAAGGTTAAGAGCAGTGGTTGCTTTTCCAGAAGTCCTGAGTTCAATTCCAGAGGTCCCAGCAACCACATGGTGGTTCACAACCATCTATAGTGATATCTATTTGGTGCCCTCTTCTGGCATGTAGGCATACATGAAGACAGAACATTATATACATAATAAATCTTTTTAAAAAATTTAAGAAGCTTATGTTTTTTATTTTGTGTGTGGACATACACATGTGTGTACCATGTACTTGTATGGAGGTCAGAGACAAACCATAGGAATTAATTCTCTCCATCTACCATGTGGGTTCTGAAGAATCAGACTCATGTCATCATCAGGCTTGGCAACTGGCACCCTAACCTACTAAGCCATCTCACCGGACTTCTTTTTAAATGAATTATCTTACACATCTCTTTATGAGAGGTTAGACCAGGAAACAAATGCTCAAACATTGGCATAGGCATTATAACCTGGCCGGTTGTAACCAGCTCTCACCTATTTTTCCTGGTTACTCTGTTAAAGCATTTTTCTGGCTATGTACAGTAAAGCTAACTTCCTTAAGATCTGAATGTGGAGCTCAAGCGATGGCACAATGGTTAAGAGCACTGGCCGTTCCTCCAGAGGACCCAAGTCCTAACACCTACATGGCAGCTCACAATGGTCTATAAATCCAGTTCTGGCAGATCTAACACTCTCTTTGGACCCTAAGACCAGGAATACATGGTATACACATATATACACGTAGGCAAAATACTCGTATACATACAGCAACATTTTAAAATAAAATAAAGACTTGGACAGACGGTACCTTCCTAAAACTGTGCTCACTCCTTTGATTAGATCTGACTTTTCCAGAGCTTCAGTCACTCATTTTTATGTAGAGCTTCTCTAGTTGACTTCATTACGTTTTAAGCCTTCTGAATTTCCTTCTCTTGAAGCTCTGATTCATCAATGCCCTGGACTTCCTCAATAAAAGAACATCAGTAAGAGAAGAGTATAACTACAGAAGGCTGGGCACAGTGGTGGATGCCTATCATTAACCTCCCACTTTGGAAGAAGTGGCAGGAAAAACATAGCCTGGGCTACAAGAGGTCCTATCTCAAAAACGAATACATTGAGGGATACCAAGATGGCTAGACAGCTAATTAGTTAAGAGCATTTGAGGCTCTTCCAAAGGAAGAGTGTCTGGCAGCTCACAAACCACCTGCCTACAACTCTAGCTCTAGAGAATCCGAGCCCCTTTTCTGGCTTCCACAAGCACTGTAGTTATGTGAGCATGCACAAGCACACTTATCTGGTGCCCTCTTTCTGGCCTCTGTGAACATACATATACACAATGTGCATGACTACAGGCAAAACACTCATACAAATAAAATAAAAATAAATAAAAGTTTAAAAATACAGCTGGCATAATAGTGTACACGAAACTTATTTTAATTTGTATTCAATTTATTCATTTTATTGTGTGTGTGCTTTGCCTGCATGCATTTGTACCATCTGTATGCTTGGTGCTCTTAAAAGCCCAAAGACATCAGAATCCTGGAAATGGAGTTATGGATGGTTGTGAACCACTATGTGGTAGTTTAAATGTAATTAGCCCCCATAAACTCCAGGCACTGTTAGGAGGTATGGCTTTGTTGGAATAGGGATGGCCTTGTTGAATGAAGTATGTCACTATAGGGGTGGGCTTTAAAGTCTCATTTATGCCCAAGACACATCCAGTACTTCTGTCCACTTCCTGTTCCCTTCTGATCAAGATGGAGCCAACATGATGTCTGCCTGCACACTGCCATGCTGCCATGCTTCCTAGCATAATAGACTGAACTTCTGAACTGTAGTCACCACCTCAATTGGAAGCTTTCCTTTATAAGAGTTGCCATGGTCATAGTGTCTCTTCACAGCAACAGAAACCATAAACCCTACGTGGGTACTGAGAACCAAACCTGGATCCTGGGCACAAGCAACAGGTGCTCTTAATCTCTGAGCCATCTCTCAAACCTCAGGGAAAAGCTCGGTGCTTTCCAAGGTCAGCCTGGTCTACATAATAAGGGCTGGACTGAATACAAAATATTAATTAACTAATTAATTGCTGGAGAAGTAGGTAGAATATTCAAACCATCTAGCTCTATAAAACTTAAAATAAGCCAGGCTATGGTGGTGGACGCCTTTAGTCCCAGCCCTAGGGAAGCAGAGACAGTCAGATCTCTGAGTCTGAGGCCAGCCTAGTCTACACATGGCCAGGGCTACACAGAGAAACCCCGACCTGAAAAACCAAAAATAAATAAATAAAACTTCAGAGATGCTCCATCTAAAACTATAAATTTTAGCTCAGCATGGGCGAGGACAGAGTACAAAGATCACCACAAATTTGAGGCAAGCTGGTTTATGAAAAAGTTTCAAACTCCTCCACCAAGTCAGGGCTATGTAGTAAGATCTGGTCTCACAAGCACAAATAAAGCTGAGAAGGAACTGTTTTGGTAAAACCCAACCAGCCCTGGTTCCTTCATTCTCTAGCACTGCATAAACCAGATATGGTGGAACAAGCCAGTATTCCAGAACCTGGAGATGGAGGTACAAAATAAATTAAACAACCCGAAATTTGTCTATAATCCCAGCACTGAAGAGGTTGAAACAAAAGGATTTCAAAAAGTAAAAAATCTGAACTACATAACCATTTGTATTAATTTTTTTTTCAATTCTAGAAACCATGTATAGTATAGTACATGTCTATAATTCCAAACTTGGGAAGCTATGGCGATTCATAACTATGCTTACCACACCCGCTTCTCTGTCCCAGGAATTTTTTTACTCACACTGTAATGGATGGGTTTTATAGTGTTGTAGGAAATAGAGGGAGAGCAAACAAGTTCCATAAATTCCTTATTGCCACTAGTCCTTCCTAATAAGCCTGCTACCTTCATAGTCCAAGCAGAAAGACTAGGCCTGGCAGGCACATTTTCCTGCCTCAGGGCTCTACTCCCTTACATATGACACAGAGCTTTACACCCACCAAATCTCCTATACTCCCAGGTCCTTTAGATCACCAACACCCAATCAACTTTTTAGGGAAGGGGAAGAGGGGTCCTGGGGATTAATTAAACCTGGAGCCCCACTCACAGTAAGACAAACAAGAGCTGTCATTGAACTATAGCAAACAATCTTGTTTAATTTTTTTTTTTTTAAGAGCATCTCCCTAAATTGCCCAGGCTGACCTAGAACTCCCTCTACAGGCCTTGAACTGCAATCCTTTTGCCTCAGCCTCCCAAGTAACTGGGATTACACTCCAGTGAAACACCGTGCAATTCGAAACTCTTAATGAGTTCCTAATATTCATACTACTCAATAAAGATTCCGAGGGTGAGGAGGCGAATATTCCAACTACAACTTAAGGCCCATACAGCATCTGTCCTTTCTTAATTCCCCCTGGGGAGTTCCGCAAAGCTTCAACTCATCTGTTCACTATCTCCCAACCAACTGCCAGGACACCCGGCCTGGATTACATCCACACTCGTCTAGATTCTAAGACTTGCACCGCTTCAAAGATCAGTCCCGATCCCCTAACCTATCTCCGCCTCTCACTGTGCTTCTGACTGTCCACTGTCAAGCTCATCGCTTGTCAAATGGTTCCAGCCAAATCAAAGTTGCTTGGAAGGCAGATCACATATGAACACAAAGCCAGTCACAGTGCCCTGCATTCGGCAGATCCTAAATATTAGTAAAATCGGAGGGCTTCAAATAATCGTCTACGTAGAGCAAGATAAATGCTGCCTACTCTCTTGACTCACAGTAAAAGCACCTTACGCCAAGATTGAAATTTTGTAGTATACACAGCGGGGTAAAGTGGAGGGAGCACGCCACTAACTGCAAAAACAAACAAACAAAAAAACCCGTGCACCCTAAGCCTGGCTTTACCATAATCTCTGCAACTATGAGAGAAATCACTAAAATCTCTCCGAACTCGTGTTGTTCTAGGTGTGAAACAAGGCAGATGCTGTGCTCCCAAATCCCCCAGTCTCCTCACTCCCGACGAGGCAGGCAAACTTTTACGTTAGCCAAACGTTCATTCCCCTAGTCCAGGAAACTCGATCCTTGCGGGGACAGCGCTGCAAGGTGAGCCCACGACTCACCGGATCCCCTCACCTCATGGCACCGGGGCCCGCCTCAGGTGGCCGGCCGCTCACGGAGGACAGCCGGAGCGTGCTGCTCCCGGAGCGGCCGGGCTGCCTCGGGCGGCCCCGAGCCCCTCTACACTTGTGGCGTTCGCCCAGCGATCCCAAGGCACCGTCCCCGTCTGCCCTCCCCGCCAGGCCCGACCCTTCCTTCCCGATCTCCGGGGCGGCCTTGGCGCGGACGTCCACGCACCCGGCGGGCCGGACTGGCAGCGTGAGGGGCGGCGGCGGCGCTAAGTGCTGAATCACCACTTTGCAGCAGCGGCACACAGCACAACCACGGTGACCCGCGGGCCGCGTGGGCCCGGGCGCTTGAAGCGCTTACCTACACTGTCGCTTCGCGGGTGGCGGGCGGGCGCTGAGGATGGAGCGCAAGGTGCTGAGCAGCGCGGGGTGCAGCAGACACGCGAGCCCGTTCCGCATACCCCGGCGCAGCCGCTGCGATCTCGGCGAACGCTTCCTTTTGGCGCTGGGAGCCGGTCCTGCGCATTGCGCATGCCCAGTCCGCCGCGCCGCGCCGCCTCCAGGGAGAGCCGGAGACCGGCCTCCGCTCCGGGTTTTAGGCGGAGCCGGGCGGGAGGGGACGGCGGCGGTCTGGGGCCCGGCTGGCTAGCAGGTGGGTCGTGGTTCTAGCCCCGGAGCGTAGGAGGCACGGCGGCTAGCCTTTCGTGGGTCAGCAGTGTCCCAGCCGGGCTTCACCTTGGCGCGCCGCTGAGGCCGAGGGTTGCCTGGCTGTGGCGTGGTGAGGGCGCGCACGGCGGTAATGTCACCAGGCACGATCGCGGCCCAGCAGGTGTTGGAACGAAATCCTCCCAAGCGGCTACCCCACCGAAACGTATCCGCTGCGGAAGCTGGGCCCGCGGGCTCCCTCTAGAGCGCGGAAGGAACGTGGACTGCGGATGCAGGGACGCGTGGGGGGACTTGTTGGGTTAGGGTAGCAAAGGACTATTCGGATCTCAGGGGATCCACGAGCCAGGGCAGGCCTCAGCAAAACAAGGCGTCTGTAGAATTTTAAATCCGGACTTGGAAACTTGATTTTGAGACGGGGGTCTCAGGTCGCTAGGCAGGCCTCTAGTTTACTGTGTTACTGAGGATGACTTTGAGCTTCCGACCTCCCAGAGCGGGAACTGCTGCTACCTAGTATTATTACTGTGCCAGTGGTTATTACTGGTTTTTTTCTCCTGAGACCCGCTCACACTATGCTGCCCTGGCTGGTCTGGAACTCGCTTTGTTATAACCAATCTGACCTCAAAAGGTCATTACTTTTTAAAGATAAGGCTTTTCTCCCCGGTGATGTCTTGGTGCTCTGTATCCTAAGATAGCCTAATAGTGGTTATGAATAGGAATTTCCGTTACATTTAACACAAATCAGGATTGGGGGAAGGAGTATCTCCCAACTTAACTTACTTGTAGTTGTCAGATATAGCAGATCAAACACTGTAGCCAAACACAGGGTTCTGACTCCTATTATTGCTACAAATGAAAAGTAGAAGGGTGTGCTCTCTGAGATATCTTGTGCATTGGAAGACCATGTGTGGAGAGCTGGAGATACAGATGGGCAAAAAGATTTTTTATCAAGACCAGAGTTAGCAACCAGAACATTTATTGAAATAGATTTGCAGAGGCTGGGGACATAGCTTAGTCAGTATATTGTTTCGATAGCATGCACAAAGCCCTGGGTTAGATTCCTAACACTGCAATAAATCCTTGTGTGGTGGTACATGCCTATAATCCAAACACTCAAAGAGCAGAGACAGGGAATCAGAAATTCAAGATAATCTTTGGCAATTTACCGAGTTTGAGCCCAGTATACATGAGACTCTGTCACCAAAAAGAAGAGGAGAGAGGATGTACTACAAGGGCCAGCAAGATGGCTCTGTGGGTAAAGATGCTTAATGTGCCAGCCTGGTGACCTGAGTTCCATTCCTGGGACCCATGTAAAGGTAAAAGGAGATAACTGATTCCACAAAGTTGTCCTCTGACCTCCATACACATTCTGTGGCACAATGGTCACACGGGCACAGACAATATTTTTTAAAGGAAAGAATATACATTGGAAAAGCTTAGAGCTCCCAGAGACATTATGGATCTCTAGTAAATGGCCTCTTGATAGTCTGAGCTGCTCCGTAATGAGTAGAATGTGATACAGTAGTGTCAAGACATCCTAAGACAAATTGCAACTAGGTCTTATTATGATTAACTCTTGTGACAGTCCTGCTATAAAGCCAGCAGTTTTATCCTGTGGCATTAAGAGCCTAGTTTTGAAGTGAGAACAGCTCTGAGCATTCATCTGACCCAGAGTAGTGTCCACATCCTTCTCATCCACATCTCTAAAGTTAAACAGATCACAGACAAAGCATGATGAAGATTTGTCTTCTGAAGTTTCTTCAGGACTAAATAGGGCATTACAGACCCTGCTTAACATTGCTCACTAATGGATCGTGGGAGTGCAGAGTATCTCAGGAAGCATTTAGAGAAAGGAGGATGTAGTTGTCTAAAAAACTGAAGGTTGGATGGTAACATCAGATCAAAAGATCCTCAGCAGTAGCAGGCAGGCAGGCAGTAATGTCCTTGGTAATGGTTGATGTCACCGAGAAAGCACCATCAGGACTGTATAGGCCTATAATCAGGACAATGCCAATACTACCAGAAGATAATGTAAGCAGAGGCCAAAGACACAAAGCAAACTTTAAAACAAGAAAGGCCTGGGGTTAGCTCAATTGATAAAATGCTTCCCTGGTATGTATAAGACCCTAGGTTTGAGTCCTAGCAATACAGAAATTTGGGTATGGTGGCATTTGCAAGTAATACTAAAACTCAGAAGGTAGAGGCAGGGGGATCAAAAGTTCAAGGTCATCCTTGACTTCTCCACACCAATCTGAGGCCAAAACTGAAGGAATGAATGGATGGATGAGCAGTAGAAGGAAGAAAATAAAGAGACTGTGATTGCTGAGAGAGTCTAGCACATCTAGAGAAGCTACCTACAAGTCTAGACTTCCAGCTCGGTCTGGAGTACATTTTATAAAAACTCTATTAAATATTTTTATGTTTAATTAAGTATATGGAGGAGAGGGTATGTGTAATGAGTGCAGGTGCCTTTGGGAATCAGAGGTATCAGAGTTACGGATGGCTGGGAGCCACCCTACGTGAATCCTGGGAGCCAAACTCAGGTCCTCTGCAACAGCAGCATATACTCATAACCTCTCAGTCATCTCTCCAGATTTCAAGCTTTGAGTATTATAATTTAGTATTTGGTTGGTTAGTTTCTTTTGAGAGCTTTTCTCTCATCCTGAAGAGTTAACCCTGAAGTAACAAGTTTTATAAAGGGGAGCACAGGGGCCTCCTGTTTTTGAAATAAGGATGTCTTGGATTTTCTGGATTTAGAGTCCATCCTAATAGGAAGTTGAGGCTTCATTGTGCCTCTAGAGTGGCTACTGAGGCCTTCTAGATAGTCAGATAAGAGATATTTTTAATATCTCTACAGTTGAAATTCTCATTTTCCAAAAAGTCTTCTAAGAATAGAGCAGGAAAATCTCCGAGTATTGGCCAAAGTTATCAATTTGTTGTTTGTTCTAATACTTATTGTTTGTGGCTAGTGATCCAAAATTTGGAATATTAGGCATTTGGGACTTGGTTTTTCCTACATTTTGGAGTAAGGGCGTGAAGGCAAGTGTGCCTTTTTCATAAAGGATCCTAGGTTGTAAAAAAAAATCAGCAGATGGAGAATCTGAGATACTGACAACCTGGACATCAGTGATGACAGGATTTGTACAGCATGCCTCCACTTCAGGGGGGGGGGGCACTAACACAAGTGATGACAGGATTTGTACAGCATGCCTCCACTTCGGGGGGTGGGGGGGCACTAACACAAAACGGTTCCATGTCTAATAGACCATCTCCTTAAGGCTTACTTCAGTGCTGGCCACAGGACCTAGGTACATCAGCAGCTGGCAAGGATGGAAGGATCCCAGAATCCCCACTGAAATTTTTTGGGCTGGCACCAGGAAAGTAGTTATCAATACTGATTTGAGTGGTGGATCAATTGTGAAGTGCCTGTCAGTCCAGGTTCCCAAAATCAAGAGAAAAGTGAGTCATACTTGGTTGTAAATGAACCTACGGTTGGCTAGGTTTTTTTAAGTAGCCTAGAGAACGACGCCCACATTCCCAAAACATGGATTATGGATGTTTGTGTTTATTTAAAGTGTTGTTTATAAGTTGTTATAGATAAGGGGGAAAAGAATATTAGATTTGGAGTTCTTTTTATTTTAAAAAGAGAAAAGGGGATATGTAGGGGATTGTGTTGTTCCATGGTAAATAATTGTCCCACCCACTGGTTTAATAAAAAGCGTTGATTGGCCAAAGGCAGACAGGAAGTGTGGTGGGGCTACCGGACTAAGAAAACTCTTGAGAACAGGAAGCACAGAGCAGAATGCCAGAGAGAACACCAGAGAGAATCCGGAAGAAGTAGAGGACAACTATGCTGCTCTAAGAAAAGGTACTAGCCACATGGCTGAACAGGACAGAAGTCATAGGTTAGATTAAGGGTACAGAGTTAGCAAGTTACATGCCTGGGCCTTAGGTAGATCAGCCTAAAACTAATTGTAAACATCTGTGTGTGTCTCTGTGGGTCTGTGGGCCTAAACCTTGAGGCTAGGCCCAAAAGTCTGGGCCAGAAACCTCCTACTACAATTACTGGACAAGTAAAGAAAGTCATTATAACAGGAAAAGGTAAAAGCCCTAAAGCAAAGTGTTGATAAAGATAAGCAGGTAAATTTAAGTTAAAAGAGCTAGCCAGAAATGAGCCTAAGCTAGGCTGAGCATTCATGACTAATTAGTCTCTGTCATGATTTGGGAGCTGATTGGTGGCCTAAAAGAAAGGTTAGAGAGCTGCCTCTACTGTATCAAGTCTCTCCACTCGCTGGGGGGGGAGGGGGCGTTGGATGTCATGGTGGGTGTGAGGAAAACCCACAACACAGCAAAGAAGCCACACTGTTCAAAGATTTGAAAGGTTGGCCAGGAAAGCTGGGAACACCAGGAGAAAATAACCCTAAGACAGGTTCCCTGTGTTGTGAGAAAGTCTCTCTGCGTTAGAAGATTTTAAGGTTTTTGCCCAGCAAGGGCAAAGAAGACAAACTTCTGAGGGAGGAGCTGTTCCTCAGAGGAGAGAGAGCAAAATAACAATGAGTAGGCCTCCAGTATGTGTTATGTCACCACATAGTTCTGGGGTAGAGAAATAAAGACAGATGGTATCCAAGAGTTATTGCACAAATTCTATTTTTTATTATAATAAAAACCCGCAGCCAGATATTGGGGGAAAGCTGGTATATCAGAGAGAGAGAGAGAGACAAACCACAGTCACTTCTCACCCACCAACTCCTCAGGCCTGACTCCAGGAAATCTTCTGATACCAAACCTCCCTCTCCTCAGCTCAGCTAGGAGCATCTTGGAAAGCTGAAAACCTCCCTTCCTCTTTTAACATTTCTAAAGCTAGGATTAAAGGTGTGGGTCACCACTCCCTGACCTTCAGGGCTTGGCTCTGTGGTTGATTCTCCTCTGATATTGCAGAGGAAGTTTTTAAAATAATGTCATCACACAGAGTTATAGTAAGAAGTTTCTGGCCCGGATTTTCGGGTCTAACCTCAAGGTCTAGGCCCACGGTCCCACAGACTCCCAATCCCACAGTCCCACAGAGACACACAGATGCTTTCATTAGTTTTTGGCTGATCAGCCTCAGGCCCAGGCATATCACTTGCTAGCTCTCTACCCTTCATCTAACCCATGTCTCTTGTTCAGCCATGCGGTTCGGTAACTTTCTTTAGAGCTGCATGGTTGTCCTCTGCTTCCTGTGGCTTCTCTCTGGTGCTCTGTCTGGCATTCTGCACTCAGAGATTTTCTTAGTCTGGTAGCCCCACCCACACTTTCTGCCTGCCTTTGGCCAATCAGCTTTTTATTAAACCAGTGGGTGGGACAGTTATTTTCCATGAAAAAACATAATACCCCTACACAGAGTGGTTCTAGGAAGGTAGCAAAAGAGTTTAATGGTGACTATTGGGATGAGAAAACTCTAGGACCAGCATAGGGCACCAGTAATGCTGGGGTAAAGGAGTAAAGATGGGGGCCGTAACTCAAGGTGATAGCCTAAATCTAGGAAGTTTAATTCTCCCTGAGGCTTAGCATGGCAGTGAACACCTTTAACCCCAGGACTCAGAGGTGAGTTCAAGGTCAGCCTGGTCTACATACATAGAGTTACAAGTCAGGTAAAGCCACATTGTCAGAGCCTGTCTCAGAATTATTAATTGATTAATTAATTAGCCTGAGGAGATGGCTTAGTTGCTAAAGCACTTGCTGAACATATGTAAGGAACTGAGTTTTGATCCCCAGAACCCATGTAATAAGCCAGGCAGGGATGGTGATTCTTGTCTGTAACCGGAGGCTGCCAGAGTGCAAGGGTGAGAGAGGGAGAAAGATACACACCTGGAGTCACTGGCCAGCCAGTCTAGCCAAAACAGCAAGCAAAAGTAATCTTCAAAACAAACAGAAGCACAGCTGAGGAGGATACCCACTGTGGCCTCTGGTCTGCACATGTGTACATTTCCCTAGAGGAACAAATATACAATATGCAATACCTTCTTTTTTATTCTTTTGTTTGCTTTTTCAAGACAGTGTTTTTCTGTGTAACCCTAGCTGTCCTTAAACTCACTCTGTAGATCAGGCTCTCCTTGAACTCACAAAGATCCACTTGCCTCTGTCTCCCAAGTGCTGGAATTAAAGTTGTTTGCCACCCCCAACCCCCACTCCCTGGCTCTGATACATTCTTGAAGTCCATTGAGTCTTCTATAATCCTGAGGGAATGGGAAGAGAACGCTTTTAAGATTGTATCATAGAATTCAGAAAGGCAAGTGAAAAAAATTCTTGGCTATTGTACTAGGAAAGTCTGGAGGTTTATGAAGGTGTATGATTGACCTAAGTCACATCTGAAGTAGAAACAGAGATCTCTAAGTAACTTACAGTAACAGGCTGCTTGGGCTTCTATGGTTAGGACAATGTTGACCCCCTGCCGAGGAACCCATGGTGACAGGGCCTGTAACTTGATCACAGCTGGAGATCTGGACAGGTCTAAGTAGAGGAAAGTTCTCCTGTGAAGAACTTCAAAAGAGCTGAGATGGAGCTGGGCAGGTTAACACATGCCTGTAATTCCAGCACTGGGGAGGTAGAGGCAGGAAGATCAAGGGTTTAAGGTCCTTGGTTTCAAAGCCAGGCCAGCCTGGTCATAGGCTCTGTCTCAAAAAAAAAAAAAAAAAAAAGCTCAGCAATTAAAAATACTTACTACTCCGACAGAAGATTTAGGTTGGTTCCAGCTCCTTAGCCATCTTTTTTTTTTGGCATGTTTATTGATCTGAGTCAGACCTCTGAAGCCTTCATGGTCTCTCCAATCAAAAGGAAGAGTGACTTCTAAAGTTGAGAGCCCTTTAGAGAACCCTTTGATGTCACAGGGTCCTGGCTGGCATTGGATATTAGGGACCAAAATACTGATTGTCCATTTAGCCATTTTATCCTCTTTAGCTTAAGCATTCAAGATTTTCAGAAACAGCTCGTAAAATGATATTTAAAATGGGATATATTCCTGGAAAGAATTATAAGAAAAGTCACAGGCTGTGCAGGTTGTCCAAAAACAAGACAGGACAGGAATTAGCTATCAAAATTTGGGAATACGGGCCACTGCCAGAAACCTGACAGCTCTGCCTTTAAAATGATTAACTAATAAGCCTATAAGGAGGGAATAATAGCCCCTAACTAAAGGAAATTACAGGTGCTTGAGCAACTAGTACAGGAGCAGCTATACACTAAACACATTGAGGAAACTACAAGTTCTTACAATTTCCCTATATTTGTAATTTTAAAAAAATGGAAAATGGCAAATCTTAGCTAATTTGAGGACTGTAAACAAAGTAATTCAACACATGGTTCCTTTACAGCCTGGAATTTCATTCCCTTCTTTATTACCCAAAGAATGGTCTATAATCGTTGTTGCATTAAAAGATTTCATCTTTACTATTGCTTTATAAGGAAAGGATAGAGAAAATGTTGTTTTTACAGTTCCTACTTATAATAATTTTTAGTCAGTAAAATAATATCACTGGAATGTTCTTTCCCTGGGAATATTAAATAATCCAAATTTATGTCAATATGCTATAAACCAACTACTACATGTGGTGCATAAACAATTTCTTCAGTCTATTATTTATAATTATATGGATAATATTTTAATAGATCCCTCTGATATTGATAACCTTGAAAAGGTGATTGTTGAGGCAAACAGATCCTACCTCAATGGGGATTGCAAACTGCTCCTAAAATTACAAAGAGAAGATTTGTTGCATGAATAAATGAGATTCAGGGATAGATCTCTGAAGAAGTTGGAGATATTAGAGAGAATAAACACCACAGTCAGATCTTACCCAGCTGTCTTCCACCTTCCTCAGCCTGGCTTCTCTTGGCCTCTTCTAGCCCCCTGTCTTTCTACAGTTGCCTTAAATACTCTCTTTGCTCAGTTAAGGCATGGCCCCACAACTGCCTGCCTGAGAGCCTGGAACTCCTTCTGTAAACTAAGATGACCTCGAACTCAGTTTAGATTAGGGGTGTAGGGTCACCACTCCCAGGATACTCCCTGTGCTGAGATTAAAGCTGTGAATCACTCTCTGATCCTCCTAGACTTCCTAGACTGACTGTGGTTAGATTCCTCTTATATCTCTGAAACTTGTGAAGCTTTTATTAAATCCCCACAGTTATTTAGGATTTAAATTTGATAAACAAAAAAGTTTAGCCATAAAAGGTAGAGATTAGATCAATTACCCACTCTTAATGATTTTCAGAAGAAAATTGGGAGATAATTATTTGTACTAGTCTACTCAAGAATTAAGTACTTTGTTTCACATGTTGCAAGGTGACTTGAATTTAAACAGTCCAAGGTGTTTAACAGTTGAAGAAGAAAAGGAGATGACCCTAAGCAAGACAGAAATTTCAGAATATTTATATAAATAGATTAGCTCTCACAACTGAGTGTATTTTGGTAATTTACCTTCTACACATCCCTCTACTGGATTTATTATGCAAAGGAAAGATAATATTTTAGAATAAATATTTTAGCTCAGAAACAATAAAAAGTTAAAAACCTGTATAGAAAGGGTTTCTGATGCTGGAGTGGTGGCTCAGAGGTTAAGAGCACTGGCTGCTCTTCCAGGGGTCCCGAGTTCAATTCCCACTAACCACAGGACAGCTTACAACCATCTTTTAATAGTAAGAGTTGGTTCACAATCATCTGTAATGAGATTTGGTGTCTTCTCTGGTGTGTAGACATACATTCAGGCAAAACACTGTACATAGTAAATAAATAAATCTTTAAAAGAAAAGGTTTCTGAATTAATTATGAAAGGAAAACTAAGACTTCATCAGTTGTCAGGAATGGATCCAGCTGAGATTGCAGGACCTTATACTAATGTTAAAATTATGTAATTTTAGGTAATTAGTGATGCCTGGCAAAGAGCTTTTCATTCTCATTTAGAAGAAATCAACAATAAATATCCCCAAAGTAAAAGACTTGAGTTTATAAAGAACTAAATGGATTCTTCCCAACATAGTTAAAAGAACAGCTATTTCTGAGTTCTTTACATTCTATACCGATGCAAGTAAATTAGGGATGGCTGGTTATAAAGCAGGAAACATAAGTAAAGTAACTCAAAGTCCATATGCTTCAGTTTAAAAAAAAAATCAGAGTTGTATGTCATTCTGATGGTTCTATTAGACTTTGATGAATATCTTAATATAATTACTGATTCTCAACATGAAGAAAGGGTTGTATTACATATTGAAACTGCTCAACTTATTCCTGATAATGCAGAATTACATTATTTATACAACTACAGTGAGCAATCCAAGAAAGGAATTACCCACATTTATTACCCAAATTTGGTCTCCTACTGTATTGCCTGGTTCATTAGCAAAAGGAAATTTTTTTAAAAATGACCAGCTATTTAAAAAAAGTATTAGAAGATTCAGAATTTTATAAAAAAAAAAAATCCTGCTAATAGTAAAGGCTTGAAAAATATTTTTTATAACCTGGCAATATGATAAGGAAATTATAAAAAATTGTTCTTTGTATCATTACATTCTCTTACTGGCAGGAAACAATCCTATGGGCACTCAAAGAAATGAAATTTGGCAAATGGAGATTTTATTTAGCAAAATTTGGAAAATTAAAATATGTTCATCATCCTATGCCTACATACATTCTCTGGATTTCAATGGGCATCTGCCTTAAGTTCTGAGAAGGCTGATTCTGTAATTACACATTTATAAGAGCCAATGGCTGTAATAGGTATACGTGCCTGTGGCCATGTCAGAGGAGCAACAGGTGGCAATTGAAGTTCAAGAGGTCAGTGCACCAGGAGGAAACTCTCTAATGGGTGAATCTCTTACAGGCAAGACCTGAGACCACTGATTCCAGAATGTCTCTTGCTCCTGCTGTGCCTTCATATCTCTGCTCCTGCCATTTTTCTCTGGTATCTGGCCTGGTGTGAATGGGTGGGGGAGATCCCCTCTTCCTATAATGTAGTGTGTGATGTGGGAATGTCTTTCTGTATGCTGTGAATATCAATCTTTAAATAAAGGAGCTGTTTTGGCCCATGACAGGCACCATAGAAAAAGTAGGAGGGGAAATCACAACACAGGTAGGAGAAGCAGGGCGGAATCAGAGACAGACTGAACCAGACGCCCAAAGAAGAAACATGTGAGGAACACAGGTGAGTCACGGGCCATGTGGCAGACAGATTAATGGAAATGGGTTGAGTTAGGATGTAAGAGCTAGCTAGCAATGTGCCTGAGCCATAGGCCAAACAGCATGAACTTGCGTCTGAATCATTTCTGGGGGCCTGGTCAGCTGTGGGCAGCTAAGGGGTCTGGGGCTTCAGGTCTGTGGATCAGGACCTCTGGCCACATGGGGCCAGAAAACATTACTGCTACAAGTGTGTTTATCTCATGGAAACATCTCACTCTACTGAGAAATTTTCCCATGGACTATCATGAAGATGATTTCTTCCTAAGCTGCACTGTCTAAATGATAGTAATACTATTTTAGATAGAGTTTTGACAATTAAAAGTATAAGCAAGGAAGTGTCACACTGCTACAACACATGAGTTTCTATTAAGGAACCCTATAGACTATGGCCTTGGTTAATGATTTAAAAAAAACAACTGAGTCCCAGTGTGCCCAGCTAACTTAAATTCTTTTAACCTTAATGCTGGGAGATGTTTTCACAGGTTTCGAGGTATATCACATCTGAAATAAAGCATTGAAAGTAAAGTTGGACTAAGATATTTTTGTCAAATAGCTGTGGGGTAAAAAACCCAAGAAGATAAGCTAAAATTTTAGAAAGCCACATAGTTGAATATTGAACTCTTTAAGGTCAGGAAACAAGAACAAAGCACCCTGATTATTAATAGCTGACACACCTCTCTTGCTAAAATCGGTTGATGACCAAAGGTGATGATTAATACCTTATGCCCATTTTTGCCCTCAATCTTCTGATATAAAAAAACTGTTGATGGGTATGTATGTACTCTAAAAATTTAAAGTAGAGTTGACTGATTCTTTTTCATACATTAAAGTTTAGGTTTGTGATTCCTTATAAGATTACCCTTCAAAATAAGTAACAAAGTAATTGACCCTTTCTTTGTAACTGCAAATGCAGCCTGCCAGTAAAAGACATGGCTGAGAAGAGTATCTTGCTTGCACACACTGTCAATTTATAACAGTTTGCTTGGGTATGAGTGCACATGGGTTCTTGGGATAATTTGTTTTTTACCTATAATATATAAAGTGCTTAATCATGTAACGGATGTGGAAAATATGCTGTTTTTTTACTGCTTGCATTTATTGTAATCATTCACTTGAAAAACAGAATGTAAGTGCATTATAATTTTTATATTGCCTGAAAGATTTTGCTGGTATATAAGCTGTAAGAAAAAGAATAAAGATAGAGTTAAAATGGGCTAGAAGGAAACATCAGGAATGGGAGAAGGAAATCACGAGGAATGCAAAAGAAGAATAAAAAGGTCTAAAGGAAGCCATAGAGTGTTTGAGTATCTTTTTCCCTAACTCCCTCAGATAGAAAAGTCTAGTGTGTGCTAATACTGTGGATTATCCTTTGAGCCCTGAGCTGTCTGGAGGCTGGTCCCTTAGGCAGTGGTACATACTTATCTTTCCAATAAAATAAAAAACATTTACAAATAAAACATAGTATAAAAATACCGTATACTCCCAAAGGACAATTGTTAAAAGATTTAATCATACTCTAAAAAAAAAAAATGCTCATAAACAAAAGGTGTGAGAGCTCCCAAAGAGAGATTACATAATGCTGTCCTAACTTTAGATTTTTTAAATGCCCATTAAACAGGGACAATAGCTACTGGAAGGTATTGAACCATAGGGAAAAAAACCGGCTAAATTGAGTCAGCCTGTGTACTACAAGGATGCTTTAACAGTATGGAAAATGGAAACCATGTTATGCTAGGGCTGAGGTTATGCTTATGTTTCTATAGGAGAGGAGAAGTTATGAAAACCATCAAAGTTGACAAAAATATGAGGGCTGGAGAGATGGCCCAGAGGTTGAGAGCATTGACTGCTCTTCCAGAGTGTCCTGAGTTCAATTCCCAGCAGCCATAGGTGGTTCACAACCATCTATAATGAGATCTAATGCCCTCTTCTGGTGTGTAGGCAAACATACAGGCAAAACATTGCATATATAATAAATAAATAATTTTTTTTAATTGACAAAAGTTCTAAAATACCTTTGGATGCTACAACACTGTTCCTTCCTATGCTGTCTGTGGTAGCTATACAGGTTAACAGGAACTGATCACACTTCCTGGGCTTATAGTCTCAATACTCCAATTAACAAAGGGGTAAATTGGGGAGATATGGGTATTCCTATCATGGTCAATGAATCCTCGTGGCTACCTAGTCCTTATAATCACAGAGGACTTGCTAAGCCTGAAGAAGAGGGTAAGAAATTTATAAACTACACTGTGGCAGTACAAAGAATTTCTGTTTACATGGGTAATGGAACTCACTGTTTATAACTTTTCAATTTTGGCTATCTTTAGCTAATCATAGTACTATCCAGAATTATCATGATAAATTTTATATGCTTCATGTATTTGGTTTTAGAGGACAGGAAATTAATGCTACTGGTTCCATAAATCTACCAACTTGTGAGATGTGGCTTACAAACAAGAAATCTGACTGGGTACATTAGCAACAATACAAAAGTGAAAAACCTTGAATGCTTATTAATATCTTCCATGGAGACATCATTGATTGGAGCCATTATGGTTCCCCTAAAGGAAATATTCTGACTCAGAATTAGAATGGCAATGGTATAGTTTGAATGGGACTCTAGAAATTAGCTCTACTGTTTCTGAACCTGTCCAGTGGTGAGGAGTTGGACAGTCAGATCCTGTGTTCCAACTTGACAATTCAATTCAGACTAATTTGTGGAAATTGGCAAGTGACTTATACCCTCTTAAACTTTGGAAAGGGAAGTTAAATGTTTATGATGGTAAATATACTTTGTCTTTTAGATTGAATCAAAGTCACACCATTGTAATATGTGTACCATTACCTTATATATTATTGAAAGGGACTATACAATGGCACCCTAATAATTTTAGTACCACTTTTGAACACTGGACCCTTCATACCTGCATTAATGCTAGTATGCTATTGGATGTCACTTCTGAAAGTTTACCTATTCTTAGAGCAAGACCAGCAATCTAGATAACCAGTGAACTTGTTGAAGCCATGGCAACCTGTGCTGCTGATTGTAGTCCAAAAACTCACTAAAAGAATATTTAAAAGAACATGTTGGATGATTGGACTACTTATTGCTGTAGTTATGGGGATTATTGCACTGACTGCTACTGTTACAATGGCCAGAATGGCCTTCATATGGAAATTCAAACTGCTGAATTTGTTAGAGACTTGCATTAGCACTCTGCAGAACTTTGGGCTCGACAGAATCAGACAGTGAGATAGTTAATGAGGTGGCTGACTTGAGGAGAGCTCTGTTACTTTTGGGAGATCAGTTAGAGACTTTAAAGGAACACATTAAAATATGATAAGAATGTTACAACTATTGCGTTGCACCTTTTAAAGCTGAGTCACCCTAATGCTTCTCAAATGATTTACAAGAAATTAATGAAACCTCTTCAATTAAGTTGGCTGTTGTATCTGGAATGGATGTTATGGAAAGCCTTGCAGATACCATAGCTTCATTTAGTCCTGTGAATCGTTTTGATAAGATTTTTATTCTAGTGAGTGTTATACTTGGTTTTGCTATAATAATTTTACTGGCCTTCAAGTGTATTCTAACTTATGTTCATAAGACAGCATGGAAGAGAAAAGCCTATAGAGGAATAGCTTGTTCAGCATTGATGCTGGGAGGAGAGGCTTGGTCCTGCCTCAGCTTAATGTGCCTAGGCTCTGATGACTACCCATGAAAGGCCTTATCCTCTCCAAGGAGTGGATGGGGGCAAGCTGGGGTATGAGTAGGAAGAGGGGAGGGGGGAAGCTGTGGTTGGTTTGTAAAATAAATTTTAAAAAAGATAAAGCTGTCTTCATCATGTGTCTACATAACCTTTAACATAATTAATATAGTTTAAATGGAGGGGGAAATGTGGGAATTTAGCAGAATCATTAGCTGGGTAGACATTAGACTTAACAGCTGATTTCTAGAAGTACTTTGACTTTGAAGAATCCTTGTGGAAAACAGTGCTTGTCTTCTGTTATTTGTAGAATTGTTTTACTGAAGGGGCATTGGAGCCATCCTATGATGTTGGTCACAAGACATCTCAGGCATACCTGAGGCTCTTGTATTATTGTGTATTGCAAACAGTATATAATAAAGGACTAAAGTTATGGGAGCATGTGATGCTTTTGTAAGGATTCCTGGGCACATAGCATCTGCGTGGAAAATAAGTTAGTCCAAAAACCAACATGGCAAGGGATGAGTTAAATTCCTGGCATGTAGTAACCACGTGGTAAACCCAACATGGTGTCTGCAGAACATGCCTAGGTGTGGCTACTTAAATCTGTGCCCACCCATTATTTTAAAAGGAGATACCACTTGAAAGCCAGTCTCTTTTCTCTCCTGCATAAACTCTAGTGTGGCTCTGGTAGCATGTGTCTGTTCTTACGTGTGAAACCAACAGCTTCCCTTTAGAAAGACATGTAAATTAGATTAGGGACCATGGTATGAGGTAATATTTTGCGTAACAATCTATAAATATGTCTTTGTTTGACTGTTCAGGATTCAATCCATCAGAGAGGCTGGACCTTCCTGCTGCCACATAGGCCTTTAAAGTTTCACCTTGGAGTGCCTTCTTTCTTCAGCTGATCTGAGCTGGATGGAGCACTCCAGCAGTAGTATGAATTACTTCTTTAGCCTGGTTGTATTCAATGATATAGCTCAGTAGGGGATCAGTCCCAGGTCCTCTGGACTTACTTATCAACTTGTAGGATTTTTCTATATTAGAATGAGGACACCCTAAGATTGCTGCTGGGGTTTGTATGCTAAACTCTTTACAAGGTAGGGTTTCTGCTCTGAGGTAGCAGGGCTACCTTGTCCTGCTCTCAGCCTTCCCCAAGGCAGTGACAAACCTTGTTCTGAGGCTGGAATAGCTCAGCACAGTTGTCCCAGAACAGTGTCCATATTCAGGGATCTTTTCACGGTCAACTTTCTCATGACTAAAGGTTAACTGGCTATAAGCAGGTAAAAATATCTGCTAAGTTCTTGGTAGTAACTATAAGGCATGATTTTAAAAACCTTTAAATTTTTAATCATTTGTGTGTGTGTGTGTGTGTGTGTGTGTGTGTGTGTGTGTGTGTGTGTGTGTATGTGCATGTGCATGTCATGGTGCATATTGTGGACAACATGGTGTAGTCAGTTCTCTTGTCTTCCACACTTATGTGAGTTCTGGTTACTGAGCTCAGGTTGTCAAATGCTTTTACCCATCTCAGTGGCTCCAAAAACCTTTAAGTCCCTCATCCTAATGCAGATAGATGGTCAGTCACCTTAGAGTATCTGTATTGAAAGCATCAGTTGAAAGGGTTGGATGCAACTCACCAGGAGAGTTCTGCCTTCCCGTGAGGACCTGGGTTTGAGTCTCTGCAGAGTATCTGGCTATTACTTTCTTAACACTCCCTGCCTGGAGGGGGGGGGGAGTCTGTGCAAACAAGCGATTCTTAAGTGATCTCTGTAGTTTAACACAGCTCATGTTCTGGACATTTAGATGTGCTTTTTGCTTGGTGTTCTTGTTGATTGTGGTTCCACTTATCCTTGTGTTATTACCCTTCTCCCTTTATATCCTTTAATCCTCCTAAACAATACTTGATAATTCTTTTTATTGTATATAATTTTGTATTATGTTTAGAACTTTCTTATTTAGACAAAGGGGAAATGTTGTGGGATAGTGCTCTTGTATACTGTGAAGAATTGTCACTCATATTGGCTTAATAAAATGCTGACTGGCCAGTAGCCAGGCAAGGTGACCAGACTAGGAAAATTCTGTGAAGAGAAAAGGCAGAGACACAGCTGCCAGACAGACACAAAGAAAGCGAGATGAGAATGCTGGACTGAGGGAAAAAATGCCAAGCCGCGTGACTAAGCATAGATAAAAATTGTGAGTTAATTTTAGCTTAAGAACTAGTTAGTAATAAACTTGAGCTACTGGCTGAGCATTTATAAGTAATACTAAACCTCTGAGTTAATTATTTGGAAAGCAGCTTTTGGGGATTTGGGAACTGGCAGGCAGGAGAGAAATATTCCACTACACTGTAATATGCATAGAATACTACACAGGACAAAATGAGTAAACGTGAATGGAGACATAGGAGGCTCAACAGTTCAAGACCATCCTTGGCTATGCAGCAAATTGTAGGCCAGCTGAGCTACACGAGACTCTGCATGAAAACAAACAGAAAGAATGGAGAGTAAGAATAAAAATATTCCTTTGCTATGTAGGAAAGGATTAAAAGAGGTCATGAGACATGAGAGAGTTTGGGGGAGTTATCTTAGAACAAGTAGTTAGTGTCCCTATGAGGAAATAATATTAACATTGTATGGCAATTTAAACACAATTTGAGATCAGTGGAGGGAAAATCACCAACAGAAAGTGTTTGGGTCAGGAGGAAGTCTGGTGTGTTCTGGGCCTGACAGGAAGCTAGGAAACTGAACAGGCAGCCTCTTTTTTCCTTTCCCACATTAACTTTCCCTACTGAGATTGTACTATTTGAAAACACAAAACACTCATCAAAATCTTGATTTGGGAAACTCTATACTCTTTTTTTAAAGACAGGGTTTCATGTAGATTTGAATCTTGAACTTATAATCAGGAATGACACCCTCACTTGTTTGCTGAAGAGTAGCACAGACTTTATTCAAATGTCTTTAAAAAATCATCCAAAATAGAAATGAGGCCTAAGAGCAATTTTTAAGGGCTTAGAAAAATGCTTAAATTATGTTAATTCAGGATGCAAAACTACTCAATTGTGATCATACTGATTTTAAATACACATACAGACAACTTGAAAAACATATATCAAGATACAATAGTAGTGCATGCTGGGAAGTGGAAATCTAATACATAAAGTTCCAGAAGCAAGAACAAAGCAAATGAGTAGGGTGTTTGAATTATTAAAAAACATTTCCAAGAACTGAAGAAAGTGAGTTGCCAGGCTGAATGGATTCTCTGAATGCTTAGTCTAGCTGATGAAAATAGATTTATGTATAATCACAATTATAAAATTTCTAACTCAGCCACCAGATAAAATGCTTAGCATGAATAGGCAAAATAACCCAAATGCAGAATACCAATTTAATAAAAATAAAAGCTAGGTGGTGGTGGCACATACCTTTAATCTCATCACTTGGGAGGCAGTGGCAGGTAGATCTCTCAGTTCAAGTCCAGCCTGGTCTACAGAGTGAGTTCCAGGACACCCAGGGCTACACAGAGAGACCCTGTCTCAAAAAAGAAAAGACAAAACCAAAAACCCACACCATATAATTTGAATAATCTGGGCAAAGATATTGGAAGGGATGATAAACTCAGGAACCAAATCCTCATTTCTGTAAGTCAACAAATAACATAAAGTTCTTGTTGCTTTATCATAAAGACCTGAATTCAGAACACCAGCACCCACCCAGAAGTGTGGTGTGGCACATCTGGAATCCTAGCACTGGGGGGTACAGAAACTGGGGACTACCTGAAGTGCAATGGCTAGCTAGTAGAGCTGGAATGGCATGCCCCACGTTCAATTAAAAAGACTGCTGAGAAGATGGATAAAATTTTATGCAGTTGTAAAGAAAAATGAAATCATGAAATTTCAGAAAAATGGGTGGATGTGGAAATATAATATTTAGTGGAGTGACCCAAACTCTGAAATACAAAGATTGCATGTATGTCTCTCTCACATACATGTGAGATTCTAGCCAATAATGTGTGTGTGTGTGTGTGTGTGTGTGTGTGTGTGTGAGAGAGAGAGAGAGAGAGAGAAAGTAAAAAAGTGACCATGAGAGGGTGAAAATTCAATGAGGATGAATGGGGGGGGGTAGCTGTAGCTAGGTACTACCTTGAACAGCTCTACCATTGCTGCTGTAGAAAAATCAGGTGAGACCCCTGGGAATTCTTAGGGAGAAAATTTTTAAAAAGCCTTTCCCACATTCAGAATGGAGAATAATATTAATATGCAAGGAGTTAGGATTCTGTATGTTTCTACAATGAATGGTTTGAAAATAGAAAAATTAAATGAGGAAATAATAAATTTGCCTGGGATTGACATAATATCGATTATAATCATCATTAGTTTGGTAATTTATGTTTTATCCTCAAAAATGTGGTTTGATATCAGTGACAAATACAAAAAATTGACTGATAAGATGTAATATTTAAGAGAATCTACTGATGAAACTGAGAGAAACATTCACACAGAGACAGAGGGGTTTAAAGCAGAACTTACTGCACCATTGCATTGCGCTATGAAACTGAAGAACTGCCCAAGGTTATTAGAAAACCAACCTTAATTTATCCAGTTACCACACAAGCGTGACCACCAAATGTTAGCACCCCCAAGGCTATGCAGAAGTTAATTGGGATCCTATAGAAATGTTAGATTTAAAGAGATTTAAGGAAGCAATCATTTCATATGGTATGTATTCACCTTTGTAAAGCAGATATTATATTCACGAACAACTCTGAGCAGAAATATTCTAAAAGACTGGAAAGATTTAGATTGGAAGCTGGTCCTCAGTTACAATGGAAAACATGGTGCAGAGGACACTAGGGTCATAGAACAATGAAGTCGAGGTATGGAAATTTTCCAAGAGCAACCTCTCAATGAAGGCCAATCTGCTGATATGCAAAGACAGTTTACATTTTACATCACACTTGGGGCTATACCACACAGCAACTTTGAATGTTTCATGCAGGGTTGAAGAATCAGAAAAGAGGACTTCATTATTTACTAAAATTATAGACAGCCCCAAAAAACCTTTACTATTTTTTTTTTATTTACAAAAATTGACTTCAGGGATAAATAGAATAATATCAGACTCAGAAGCTAGACAAATATTAATTAAATCTTCGGCTTTAAAAATGCTATTCAGAATGCAAAAAAGGAGATTAGGCATTTAAAAGAAAGATAGTCACCCATAGATGAATGGATTTGAAATACAGCTGATTTTGGATCTCACACGATGATATTTGGATAGAAAAAGTGATTTCTAAAAATTTTAGAAAAATATTAAAAGGTTAGATATTTTAATTATGATAAACAAGGTCATCAGAAATGCAATGGTGTCCTGTCGTCATCCCCCCCCCCTCCCCGCCCAGAGATAACCCAAACAAAAGGCCTTCTGGAATATGCAAAAGGTGTGACAAAAACTGAATTGGACAAATGAATGTAGATCAATAAGGAAGGGCAAAGGTAACTCTTTGCCATTGGAAACACTTTAGAAAACCTGTGACAGGGCCTAATCATTTCCTGTCAGCATTGGGGAAACTCTTCCACAGAGCAATTAAAAGACTATTGTCTTTTAATTTCAATTAAAAATCTATTGTTAAAAACCACACTGCTCTGGATAATAGAACAGCTTCAGTAGTTGAAACAAAAGTTTCAGCAAAGACAATAAAACAAGTATTTTGACAACTTCTATAAATTATCAAAGACCAAAGCTTAAAATACAAATAAATGACATTGTAAATAAATGTTTACTAGACACAGATGCAGAGATAATAATAATTTCACCAACATTTTGGCATCCACATTGGGCTCTTCAGAAGGTAAATATTCAGCTTCTAATGATTGGAACTTTATCTCAGGTAAAACAAAGTACAAAGTGGGTTGTGATTATAGAGCCACAAGGACAGGTAGGGAAATTAAAACCATAAGAGGCTAACATAGTAATGAATTTATGGGGACATGATTTGTTCCAACGATGGGAAACCCAGATTAACTTTTTCCCCAGTCTCAGAAACAAACCATAAAAAATGCTTCTGAGAGAAATATTAAAAAGTATTATCAAGAAGAGTCACTGACCATTCAGATTGTACATAAGCAAGGCACACAGCAGTTGATTTTTCAAACGTACCAAATAGTCCTACCTTTAAAATGGTTAACTGACAAACCTGTCTGGGTGAACAATTGCCTTTGACATCAGAAAAATTACAGGCACTAGAATAGCTGGAATAGGTGCAGCTAAATGCTCGATATATTGAAGAATTGCCTGGTCCTTGACATTCTCCTATGTGGGATAATGCTGGAAATATTTTTCACTTGTATTTGTTTAATAAAACACTGATTGGCCAAGAAGACCAGCAGGAAGTAGAGGAGGGACAACCAGACAAGGACAATTTTGGGAAGAGAAAGAGCAGAGAAGATACCAGTCAGACACAGAGGAAGCAAGATGAGAACCCTGCATGGAGGTAAAAGTACCAAGCCACATGGCTAAACATAGATAAGAATTATGGATTAGTTTAAGAGTAAGAGTTAGCAAGTAAAATCCCTGAGCCATAGGCCAAACAGCTTATAATTAATATAAGTCTTTGTGTGATTATTTGGGACTAAATGGCTACAGGACTGGCTGGGCAGGACAGAGAAACTTCTAACAACACACCTATATTTGTCATTTAAAAAAAAAATCTAGAAAATGGTAACAGATCTAAGAGCTATTAATAAGGTTATTTAGTCAAAAGGTTCTTTACAACATGAAATTTCCTTGCATCCTTTATTGCCTAAAGGATGGTCTATTATAGTGATTGATTTAAAAGGCTACTTTTTTTTACTATACTCTTACAAAAACAGAATAGAGAAAACTTTGCCTTCACAGTGTTTACTTAAAATAATTCCCACTCTGTTAAAAGATATCAGTGGAAATTCTTCCACAGGGAATGTTGAATATCCCCAGCTTGTGTGTTCAATAACCACTGGAAATAATTTGTAAACAATTTTTTCCATCTATATTTTACTACTATGAATAATGTCTTAGTTGCTGATTCAGACACATGAAACCCCTAAAAAGTTACAGTACACTTAAAAAAGGTGCTTAGGTGCTTAAGAAAGAAAAAAAATATGGGTATTGATAGTCATAGAAAAAATAAATAATTAAAAACAAACCATGAAAGGATGGAAATACACAGGTTGCTTGGATCTTGTATATTGTTTTGTTGAATTTGAATTTTTTGAATGCTGATGAGTGTACAGCATCTGTTAAAGCCCTGAATTGTAGAAGGGCTTGCTGAATTAAACCAGTCTATACTTTAGGAATGTTTAGACTTCAGAATGAAAGTTGGAAAATGTGTTGTGTTGGGCAAGAGATTGTACTTTTGTTTCCACAAAAATGAAAAGCTTAGATTTCTTCAAAGTTAATTGAGATCCAATTTGACTGGGGAGACTTCCTAAAGATTTTGGCTACAGGCATGAGGGAAAAAGCTAAGAAGACTGTAGGACAAGGACATATAGCTGATCCCTCATCATGGGAACAGCTTTGAGATTGGATGAGACATGATAAATCTTATTGACTACATAGTCCTCATGACTAATAAGTCCTTTCATAAGGCATGTAGAGAAATTTATATAACAATTTGGTTATGCAGTTCAAATGGACTTATGACTTTTAGTTGCTTAAACATAGAACAAAAAAAAAATCATCTTTAGCTGACTTATGCACACCACATGTTCTAGATTTGTGTTACTACAAATATATGTTACCTTTAAAAGTTTGTATGTTTTCAGACAAAAAGGACCAGATTCCAATAAAGACAAATAGCTTCTCAGAATGTCTCTGTTGCAGTTTTCTCAAAATTCTGCATTCAGAACAACTTCAAAGCTGCTAGCTGAGACTACTCCAGCCAAGACTTCAGATAAGCTCTATACTTTCCCGTCACACAGAGACCAAACAACAACAAAAATGCTACAGCTAGCTCTTCTAGTACTTAATCATTATCCAAATGATTGCTTAAAGATGCTGTCACCCACAGACAACAACTGGAAGCAGTTGCCCATTCACCCAGAAGTTGAAAGGAAGCACTCTAGATTCCAAATAGTTTCATTGTTTGGAGAAAACAATTAGCAGATTTGTAACAGGAGAATGATGTTACAGTGTTCTTCAATATGAATTTTACTGCCTATAGAAGAATGTTTGGTACAGGTTTTATTATGTTTTGTAAGGTATGTTAAATATATAGAGTTATGTTGCACAAATCCTAATTGGTATTATAATAAAAACCCGGAGCCAGATATTGGTGGTAAGTGCTTAAATATCAGAGAAACGGAGGAACAAGCCATTAGAGAAATTTCTCTCCACTGCTGAATCCTCACGCCAGAAAGGAGAAGATCCTGTCCTCAGACTGTATCCCCAGTCGAAAGTGACCATAAGTGCAGGACTGAACTCCTGTCTCTACCCACCTTTCTCTGCTCACCCATATCACTTCCTGTCTCAGCTTTTCTAATTCGGGATTAAAGGTGTGTGCCACCACTTTCCGACCTCTGTGGCTGGCTGTGTCCTCTGATCTTTAGGCAACCTTTATTTCTTAGATTATAAACAATATATCACCACATTTCTCCTTTTTTGTTAAAAATAAAAAGGTTATAATTAATATGAGAAAAATATCTACAATAACTATATAAGATATATATGCAATAATTTAAATGTCTAGTCCACTAACAATTGAAAATTCAGAGGAAACACTCTATTATTTATTCTATTTTAGTAAATCCAAAGGATTGTACCTAATTCATTTTTTTGTCCTAACTTGTATTACCAACCTGTAGATGGAGGTTTTTGGCCCAGACTTCCCCATGGTTTGGCCCCACTGCTGCTTATCTGAACCAGCCATCCCAAAGTTCCAAAGAAACACAGAGATGTTTATATTATTTTTATGTTGTTTGGCCTATAGCTTGGGCATATTGCTAGTTAGGTTTTTTTTTTTTAAATTTTAATTTAACTTATTTTTGTTAATCTGTCCTGCCACATATCTTTTGATACCTTTTAAATTTATATACATTATACCTCTTAAATAAGTTTCTTTTCTGAATTTGCAACTAGGAAATCTATAACTGTCTAGTCTTCAACTCCATCAGAGACCTGAGAAGGAAATAATATTAACTGAGAAAGCAGGATGTGTAAGCAAGCAACTTCAAAAAAATGTGAAAAATGACAGAAACAGATGGCTACCTATCACCAAGGTTCCTCTGCAATGTTGGGGCATATATCTTCAGCCTACAGGCCTAGAATATCTGACAGTCTTCTCTGTGAAGCAGGAATTTTGAAGGACTGTCCTACCTTGTTTTGGCAAAGTAAAGCAGTCCTTGGTGTCCTGCTTGTCTTATTTTGGACAGCATAATGTCAGCAGTTGAATCAAGAACACTTTCTTGCCCAGTGGCTAACTTTTGCTACAAGGAAAGTAAACTTCATAAGTAGTTTCTTCGATGCTTATCATCTTCTCTGAAGTAGATTGGTGCTGCCAGGAGCAGACATGTCTCATTGTCATAAAAATAAAAAAAACCCACCTTACTAAAACATGCCATATTCTGTAGATCTATGAAGTGTTTGAAAAGAACCTATATAAAATATACCTGTTTCACCTTGAAAATATATCAAATATGCCTACAAGTTTGATTGTAATGACTAATTACTAACTTGCATTTTAATAATTTTCCTTAGTAACTTTCAAGGACAAGCAATTTACATTACATTGTTAAATGAGCTGTATAGGTACAATTCATTGAACAAGAATAGAAATGTATGTACAACATGTTCTAGCAAAATTTATCTCAAATTTGTATCAATATACATAATTTGTATACAATATCCACAAATCCAATCCAATGTAAAATATTTGAGGCATGGGATCAAGTGCTAGGATTAAAAGTGTGTGCCACCACTGCCTAGATATTTAGAAAATTGTAAATGTGGAGAGCAATAGAGTAAGACACCTGATGTGAACCTCTGGTGTAGTGGTGAACAGGTACTATTTCACCTTGACCTTAAAGTATAACCTCTTAGATAGGTAGATCTGGGAATCACCTATGGCCTTGGGGCACTAGTATTTGAGGGCATGGCCAGAGGGGCCAATTTATGATGGGGCACATATATGCAGGTATATTCTCTCTGGTGCTCTTAGATAGAGAACCTGACCCACAGAGTGAAGCCGCATGAAACGAGACCAACCTTCCAGGAACAGCATATTTCTTCTTGTGTCCGTGAATGCTCTCCTTTGAACCCTTTAATAAATAAATAATCTTTCTTTCTCAGTTTCCCTTGGTTATTTGCTATACTCTAGCCTCTGAATGTGCACATGGGACTCATTCACGCACATAAACAGGCACATATATACTGCACCACCCATACCCACACCACAATACAAGAAAGACTTAAAAAGAAAAATATTTTTTATTTTTTAATGTGTATGAGTTTCTTGTCTGCATGTTTATGCCCGGTGACTTCAGAAGCCAGAAGACAGGATCACTTCCATCCCTTGGGACTGGAGTCAGAGGGTTGTGAGATACCAAGTAGGTACTGGAAATGGAACCTAGGTCCTTTGAAAGAATAATTAATGCTTTTAACCACTGAGCCACTTCCCCAGTCCCACCAAAAAGAAGAATTTTGAGCTAGGCTTGGAGCTTAGAAAGAAGAATTTTGAGTTGGCTTGGAGCTTAGATTGTAAATTTCAGTACTCAGGAAGTGGAGGTAGGAGGATCAGGAGTTCAAGGTCATCTTTGGCTACTTAAAGAGTCAAGAACAACCTGGGGTACATGAGACCTAGAGAAATGTTTCATTGGTTAAGAATACTTACTGACAGGTAGTGGTGGCACATGTTTTTAATGGAAGTTCTTGGGAGGCAGAGGCAGACTGGTCTACAAAGTGAGTGGTAGGACAGCCATGGCAGTCACAGAGAGGAACCTTGTCTCAAGAAACTTTAAAAAAAGTTTATTTAAAAAAAAAATGCTTACTGCTCTTCCAGAGGGTGTGAGTTTCCAGCACTCACATCAGGTAGCTCACAGATGTTGTAACTCTTGTTTCAGGGAATCCAATGACCACCCTCTACTAGTCTCTTTGGATACTAGCATATGTGGCACACACATACACACAAACTTTTTTTTAAAAGAATAGAAATCTTTTGAATGAGAAATGCTAGCCCAAACCCACAGGTGTGATGTTACATTGGTGGAATGAATGTTAGCTACATTTAAAATACTAAAAATAATTTGTAGTAGTGGGCAGACTTGTTTTAACTGAACCTAGAGCCTCATGCACAGTAAAAAGCCATAGGTCAACTGAGCCATCTCCACAGCCCTGTGCTGACTTTCAAGAGAGAAATGTTGATTAGTGTGAGAGCAGAGTTACCTTTCAAGTTTTAATTACTATTTCTAAGCTCTCCATGAAACAAAAATGTCATGCTTTTCATTCCCCGAAACGAGTTTGGCCCATATGCACTAGATGTGCTTGATCACATGTGGACAGGAGGTTCACTGGCTGGAAGTGCTTCAGGATGTATGCTTGCTCCTGAATAGACTTGATGGGAAATACAATGAATTATGGGTTTTCTGTTTTAAGCCCTTGCCATAGTTGATTCTGGGCCACTTCACAGCAACTATGGATCTGGCCAGTATTTAATTAAAGTTTGTTTCAAATTTGGCTTTAAACTGTAGTGGTGGTCTTATTCTTGATCTGTGAGATTAACAATTAAAGGCCTCATTAGTTTGAGGTCTACTAGGGCAGTGTAAAATAGCATTTCAGAGACAGCCACCTGCTTAATGCAGCAAAACTTAGTGTTGGCCAGGCCATCTCCATTAGCATTTATGTTGAGGTCCAGACAATAATTCAACCTGTGTTTGTACTGTCTGGTCCTCAATAAGCAGTAAATAAAGATAATGTGAAAGTCAATACATATGCACTGAGCAAACAAAATATAGGTGGGGCAAACAGTAGTTTACAGTCTGGAATTTGAGGTCATAACTCTCAACTGTGCCCTTAATAGCAAAAAGCCGTATGGCCACAGACACTATACTTATTACTGTGAAATAATACCTCCATTTCAGAGAGTTGTTCTGAATATTGATGTGATATTCCCAAGCCCTCTAGTGTGGTAAAGCCCAGCTAACTGGTAGCTGTATCCATTGTTGGAGGCTCTTAGCGGGCATGGTGGCACCCGGCTGTAATCTCAGCCCTGAGTAGGGCAGGGGGAGGAATGGCTAGTGCTAGGGTCCATAGCAAGGCCTAGTGTGAGAAACAGTGGGCATGTGTGTTCCTTGAACTTTGTTTTTCTGCTTGTTTTCTGACAGGGCTTCACAGTAGCAATTCTACTGCCTCCACCTCTGGGGTTACAGGGCTGTGCAATATCCTCAGCCTCAAAAATGTTTTTCTTGCAGTGTTGGATCAGAAGCAGGGTCTCATGCATACTATCTCAGTGGCGTACTACTGAGCCCCTACACTGTATTCTAAAAATTTTATTTTCCTGAATTCCTTGTAACAATCTGAAAGATTTTATATAGATACTGCTTTGATATTTAGTAAGGAGAAAAAAATGTATTTTCTTTTAAAAAAATTGTTTGCTAGGTACTTTACACGCTATCTTAATCTTCTAATAACTGTAACAATGGAACAGGAGCACTGAAAAAAGTGAGAATTACACACACACATAGGTACAACAGACACACATACACACCCACATACATACATATGCACACACACACACATTTACACACACACATAGGTACAACAGACACACACACATAGGTATAACAGACACACATACACACCCACATACATACATGTGCACACACACACATAGGTACAACAGACACACACACATAGGTATAACAGACACACATATACACGCACATACATACATGCACACACACAGGTACAACAGACACATGCACACACATACACATAGGTACAACAGACACATACACTCACACATGCACACACACATACACACACATAGGTACAACAGACACATACATGCACACACACACATAGGTTCAACAGACATATACATGCACACGTACACACACACATACATACACAAAATCACATGTAAGAGCTGGGAATATTGCTTAGCGGTGGAGTAATTGCCTCGCATACACAAAGCCTTAGGTTCAATCCTCAGTGCCTCCTAAAGGCTTTCCCAGGAGATGATAATACAGCAATAGACTGAAGTCCTGCTGATGGGAGCTGTCTCCTGGAAAAGGCATCCTTTTACAGTTGTGGTAACTTACCTTATGGCTCAACCTATTTAAACATGTTTTCTGGCTTCTTTTCAAGGTAGACGGGTGAGAACTTGTACTCTTTAAAGTTCTGGCTCAAACTGTAATAAACCCACTTCTTTTTACCACCTCCTGTTTCTGAAGAGTGTGTGTGTGTGTGTGTGTGTGTGTGTGTAGCATCAGAAGACTTGAGATTCAGGTAACAATAATTTTTATTTCCATTTAACAATAAGGAAACCCAAAATCCAAAATGAGAGATGTTAAATATTTTTCTTCAGGCACCAGGATATATTTACTTTGTGTAAATGTCTGTTCAAGATACTACAAAGCTAGCTAAGGGTGAGGGTGGTAGAATGCTCTCAGGCACCCGGATATATTTACTTTGTGTAAATATCTGTTCAAGATACTACAAAGCTAGCTAAGGGTGAGGGTGGAGGAATGCCAGTCTCGTTTGAGGAAGCCTGTTGTGGAATAGTAAGATACGTTGCATTCATTTATACTGTGGAATATTTGTCTAATAAGGCAAAGACGTGTTACATTTGTTTCATTAAATAAAATTAACCTGGGATCAGGAGGCTGAGTCAGCAACTAGCTGACAGAAAATGGTAGGGAGGAACAATGTGTAGTGTTCTTAAGTAGGGGCTCAACAGAAATATGCCGTGCTCTCCAGCCTCTCTGAGAGAGCAGAATTTCACCTCAATCTTTGAATCCTGAGTTCTATAGAGGGATAGAAATCTAGGCAAAGTTCCCTTTTATCAGTGTGAGAGCCAGTGTCTGAGGGACCAAAAAGCAAGTGCGGCCAAATCGATACGGGTAGCTGCACAGTTGCAATTGCTGATTAGGACAGCAGTTGATTAAGGGGCAGCTAATGAATTTAATGAAAAACAACAAAAGTCCTTGGTTTGATCCCCAGTTCAGTATAAACAGGTATGGTGGTGAATGTCCGTAATACCAGCACTGGGGAGGTGGAGACAAGATGATCAAAGCCATCCTCAACTATGCCGTGAGTTCAAGGCTATCTTGAGCTATGTGAAACCCAGTCTCAAACAACCCCAAACAGCTGCTGGGCAACGGTGGTGCAAGCCTTTAATTTTGAGTCCAGCCTGGTCTACAGATAAGAGTTCTAGGCAGCCAAGATTAGACAGAGAGACCCTGTGTGGAAAACCCAAAGGTCCTAGAAGTATCCTTTCTAGGTAGATAGAAAACATGACAACTTAATTATAAACTGTACTGTTAAGACACAGAAAGTTCCTTTAAAGGGGAGGGTCAGGAAAGGTTTTTTATTTTTATAGGGTCTCTTGTAGCCTAGCCTGGCTTTAACTTGCTAGGTATCCTTAAGTTTCCCGGGCCGCGACCAACACCTTAACAGGCCCAGTCGCCGCCTCTACAAAGCCAGCGAGTGCTTGTCACCTCTACGGAAAGCGAGAGGCCTCGGAGGGCGAGCAGGATCAGGCGAGCACGGCAGGGTAGGCGTTCGGAGCCCGAGGAGCCCACGAGCAGCGGGTTCCCCACCGAAGGATCCGCACGGCGTAGACACAGGGACGACTTCCTAGCCCGCACTAATTTTTTTTCCTTCCCCTCGGCCACGCCCTAGCGTGGACTCGGTGACGACACAAGTTCCCAGGATGCCTTGCGCGCCGCGCCGTGCTGCTATTGGCTCCGTAAGTCGACTCCTTTTTCAAATTGAGGCGCCGAATCGTTGCTGGTTTCTGTGCAGACACTAGCTCCAAGTTCTGTTTCTGGCTGTTGCGGGACGGTGGCTACGACCGGAGGATTCCGTGCACCGCGGGGACGCTGACCCTTCAGTGTAGGTCCTCCTGGCCTCGGCAGCACCGGAGAGGAAGCGGGTGCCCTGAACCCAAAGCCGCTCAGTCGCCGGCAGCTTTTGGCAGGACTGTCATGGCGTCCCAGCCGAGTTCTTCAAAGAAGAAAGAGGAGAAGGGCAAAAACATCCAGGTGGTGGTGAGATGCAGGTAGGGAGAGGCTGGTACGAGCCCAGACGCGGAGGCTTCCCTCTTGGGCTCCCTCCTGCGCCATTGGTGAGAGCGATTTGCTTGCCTTTTCTGAAGGAAACTAAATGACCCGTTTCTAGGCTCCCCGTGTTTTTTGTTCGATAAAAATGCTACCAGGTTGAGATCTAAATTAGGATTTGTTTCCGCTGGGAAAGAATGTTGGTGTTGGTTAGAGTTAAGCTGCATTCACAAAGAATTGGATGGTTGCTCTTTACTGGAAAGTGCGTTCCTTTTAAAAAAAAAACCAGCAACGCCGAAGATTTAGGTGTCATTGCCCTCCCTATGCTGGTCCATGCAAGTGGTCAGTTTGGGAATAAAGTTTCATATCTACTTTGCAGGTAGTTTGGCGTTTGCCTTGGGGTTATTTCCACCCCGGAAGGAGTAATCGCTAGTTTTCTTTATTCTAGATGTAATAGCTTATCCACCTCAAAGTAGACGTCACTGAATTTAATCATTGAGAAAACAACAGTAAAGTGGGTTTATGAAGCTCACAAGCATTAAGGTACATATCTGTGGTACAACATATTTCTCTTTTTATCTGCCTGTATCCATAGACCAAAAGAGAATTGTGAGTAGCGGGAGAATGTGGGGGGTTCAACTGACATCCCACATTCTACCCACATTTTACCACAGTTTACCCACACTTTAAAATTTTAGAGTTCTTGTACCATGGCTGACCTGGAACCCCTGGGTATAAGCTAGCCTACTTTGTTTCATGATACTTGTTGAATATGCTGTGTAAGTAGTGATCGAGTCCCACCTCCCAACATTTTAGAGTTTTCCCTACATTTATTAGTGTATGTATTTCTCAGCTGCTTTTGTTGCTGTTCAGAGTTGCCCTCGCAACGTTTTTGTCTTTGTTTTTTATCAGCCTGAAAGTATTCCTCAAACTGAAAGAATTAAAAAAAAAAAAAAAACCTTTTAGGTTATTGCTTACTAAGTTTTTGAGACTAAGTGTAAATATTAAAGATAATAAGGTTTGGTTTTGTTTTGGTGTGTAGATTTTGCGTATGTGTGTGGGCTCCTTCCTTTCACAAAATTTCATGCAGTCCACACAGATAGGCCTGATTCTTTTGTCTTTAGCTCCTAAGTGCTGGGTGACAAGTGTGTGTCACTGTGCCTGTCATTTTGTTGTTTGTTTGGTTTGGCCTTTTAGGGACAGGGTTTTTCTTTAGCAGCCCTAGCTGACCTGGAACTAGCTATGTAGATCAGGCTGGCCTCAAACTCAGAGGTCTGTCTCTGCCGCCCGAGTGCTTGAATTAAAGGTGTGCACCGCACACTACACATTTTGGTGGGATATTTTGAGACAGAGTCTTATATGTTGTCTAGACTGTCCTCAGACCTCTATCTACCTGCCATAGCCTCCTGATTCCTGGAATTACAAGCCGTTCAAACTTGAGTTACCAGACCTCACTGATGGCCAAGTTTTTAAATTAGATGTCAGAGAGGAAACGTAGCAATGACTTCCAGTCTAGCCAAAGACACTTAACTGTTGCACCCTGAAGCTTTATTTTAGTTACTTAATTTGGGGATTTATTTTTAATCAACAGGAAAGCAAATGAATATAGCCAAGCAGCGGTGGTTCAAGCCTTTGATCTCAGCACTCTGGAGACAGAGGCAGGTGCATCTCTGAGTTGGAGGACAGCGAGGACTGTAAAGAGAACTATAGCTAAAAATGATCTTTAATTATGTATTTATGTGTGGGTATGAACATGCATATGCTAGTGCCCATGGAGATCAGAAGAAAGGGTCATCTCTAAGAGCTGGAGTTACTGGTGATTGTGAGCCCAGGTGTGGGGCCTAGAAATAGAGCACCAGTCCTGTGGAAGAACAAGAAGTCTTCTTAACCTCAGCTGCCTTGCCAGTCCAACAATGCACTTTTTTTAAACAGTTATTTTGCAGTTGTTTGTTATTATTATCAGACAATACCTTTTCTGTGTGCTATTATTTCCTTTGTTACTTGTGAAATATTTGAGTTATAAAAACTTAAAAGGAACACTAACAGTGTGAGCATGGTGGCACAGGCCTTTAATCCCAACACTGGGGAGGCAGAGCCAGGCAAATACTTTGAGTTTGAGGCCAGCCTGGTCTACAGAGTGAGCTCCAAGACAACTAGGGCTACACAGAAAAATCCTGTCTTAAAAAACTAAAACAAAAGACCACTGTTACAAACATGCTTTCATTTATCACTCAGGTTAATAAATAAAGTGTCTCATGTGTCATTGTCATCCTATACTTTTGCATTTTTTACCAGTGAAGAATGTTTACATTGTGCCTATCATGTCCAATAATTTTTGGCATAGATTTTTCGTTTTCCTGACTGGCTAATGTTTCTGGTGCAAATCTGCCATTAAACTTTAATAAGCAACATATGAGGCTTTTTCAGGCTGTTGGGTGTTAGATCCAATTTGTCTTGATATTGTGTTTGGTGGCAGGGTCTCACTGCATAGCTTTCTGTCTAGTCTGAGTTATGGGGTTACATATGAGCCCCCATGCCTGTTTTTGATGCTGTTGCCTTTGTGTTTGGTGTCTTATCCAACAAATTATTGCTCAAGCCAATGTTGTCAGGCTTTCTGTTCTTTCTCTAAGTACAAGTCTCTGGTCCACTTTGAGCTGATTTTTGCATTCAGTTTTGTAATTCTGTACGCAAACACCCAGTTTTTCTGGCATCATTTGTTAAAAAGACTGTTCTTTTCCTACTGAATGGTTTTGGCACACTTGTCTAAAATCATTTGCCCATATATGAGAGGGTTTATTTGTGGGCATTCTGGTCCACTGGTCTATATCTGTCTCATAGTTTGATTACTTTTAGTTTTAGAATAAGTTTTGAAATCAAGTGTGAGTCTTGCAGGTTATTGGGTTTTTGCTTGTTTTTAGTCTTTTGTTTTTGGTATTTTTGAAACAGGCTCACAAAGCCTAGGCTACCCTCCAGTGTGATGATCTTCGTGCTTGCCAGGTGTTGAGATTTGACCTATCTGGTTTCAGTAATATTTTATAATTTCCATTTTACAAATCTTTTAACTACTTGACTAAATTAATTTATTCTTGATGTTATTTCAAATTGTAAACTGTTTACTGCTAGTATACGTAAGTGCAATTGATTTTTACATGCTAATTTTAAATCTCATATGTGTGTGATATGTATGTCAGTGCTAACACTCGTGTGCCACAGGGTGTGTTTATGTGTAGACCAAAAGACAACTTTTTGGCGTCTATTCTATCCATCATGAAATTCAGACATTTAAGTTAGGTCCTCTAGACTTGACCCAGAAAATGCTTTTCTTAACCTGCCCTGACTGTATCTTTAATACAGAGATTTATTTTCACTATGTGGATTGTATCTGTATGAATGTATACCATGAGTGTACCTGCCTAGAAGCCAGAGGGCATTGAATTGTTTGGAGCTGGAGTTATATATACCCATGGGTGCTGGGAAGTGAACTCTGGTCCTTTGGGAAGGGCAGTAAGCACTCTTAGCCTCTGACCCATCTTGACCATTTTAATTTGTAATTAAAATGTTTTTGTTTTGTATGTGTTTATAATTACATGTGTTCTGTGTGTTCAAGCACATGCCTGTGCACACGTGCCACCTCAGAGACTTTAGCAGTCCAAGGCTAATTCTCTGGAGTTAGTTCTAGCCTCTTATCTTTTGGATCCCTGGAATTGAACTCAGGTTGTCAGATTTGGTGGGAAGTGCCATTTCCCATTGACCTACCTTGGTGGCCCTTGATTTAAAATACAAAGATGGGGCTTCATCATGGCATCTTCATATACTCCCCGTTTGTGTGCTTTCCTTGTTTCTTACCCCACTCGTCTTCCTTCTGGCCCTCCCCATCTCTAGCTCATTCCTTTTCTTATCGCCCCCAATTAGCCCTTGAATTACTTACTAGTCTAAACTTGTATGTGTGTGTAATCGTTAAGACTCTCTCCCAGCTACTTAAAAGGATGAAGTAATTGGATTGCCTAAACCCAGGAGTTCAAGATCAGTAGCTGTTTAGCATGATCTTGTTTCTTAAAGGGGTGGGGGGAGAAAACAAAGACTGGGCCTGGGGATGTGGCTCTGATGGAAAGCATTTACCTAGCATGACTTGGTCTATACACACGCGCGCACAAACACACACACACACACACACACACCATGCTCAAAAGAAAAGTGTATTTGGGAACATTCATACTACCTGAGAACAGAGGTAATTGTATTTCTCCCTTTCCAGTTTGGAAGTCTATTCTTTTTCTGGCCTAATCGCTCATGCTAGAGCTCCCCTTGCTATGCTGAAGAGCAGTTGAGAGTGGGCATTGTCTCAGGTTCACTCTTGCTCATTTTCTTCTCTTTTAAAAGAGATATTTATTACTTATGCATGTGTATGAATATGCCATGTGCCTTGTATGAACGGGGCCTCTTTTTCTGGCCCCAGTATACCCTCCCACCTCTGCCCTTTGTTTATTCAAAAGTTGTGGATTAAAGTAGTTGGGCCCTTCCCGTTTCATTTCTTCTCAGTTGATTTTTTTTTTTTCCTAGACAGGGTTTCTCTCTGTAGACCAGGCTGCCTCACACTCAGAGAGATCCCCCTGCCTTAATTTCTAATGCTAGGAGATAAACTCAGGTCCTGGAAGAGCAGCAAATGACCTTAACTACTGACCCATTTTTCTAGTCCCTCACTCTTGTTCTTTAAGGAAAAGCTTTTAGTCTTTGATCATGGGATGTATTTGCAGTGGGCTTTTCTTTTTAAAAAAAGATTCAGTTTTTAGTGTTTGTGTCAATGTCTGTCTGTCTTGAGTATGTCTGTGAATGTGTATCATGTGTGTGCCTGCCTCTATGTCTGTCTGTCTTGAATATGTCTGTGAATGTGTATCATGTGTGTGCCTGCCTCTATGTCTGTCTGTCTTGAATATGTCTGTGAATGTGTATCATGTGTGTGCCTGCCTCTATGTCTGTCTGTCTTGAGTATGTCTGTGAATGTGTATCGTGTGTGTGCCTGCCTCTATGTCTGTCTGTCTTGAGTATGTCTGTGAATGTGTATCGTGTGTGTGCCTGCCTCTATGTCTGTCTGTCTTGAGTATGTCTGTGAATGTGTATCATGTGTGTGCCTGCAGAGGGCAGAAGACAGCAGTGAGTTACCTGAAGCTAAAGTTAACTGGCTGCTGTAAGCCACAGACATAGGTCCTGGAAACTGAATTCAGGTCTCCTGGAAAAGCAGCTGTCTCTTCTGTGAATTTTTAACATTTGGCTTTTAGTAGAACTATTTTCCTTGTATTTTTTACTCATTGAACATTTTAAACATAAAGTGAATTTTGTCAGGATACTATTTCCGCATCAATTAACATGAAAGTTTGTTTCTTTGATTGTTATTTTGTAGTGCATTGGTTAACTTTTTAAGCCAAATTATCCTTGCACTGATTATGTGCATAATCCATGCTTCTAAATTCAGCTTGCTGGTATTTTGTTGACTTCTTACCCCTGGGGAGTATGCCAGAACACACCATCCCGGCTCTGGTTTTGATGATAGGGGATAGTGATACTAATCTAGTGTCTTTGTGTAGTTTTGTCATCAGGATGAACCTTCTTAAAAGAAAGGATGCATCATAATGAGTAAGTTGGAAAGTACTCCCCTCCTGTCTTAGGGTTGCCATTGCTGTGAAAAGACAAGTCTTATAAAGAAAACGTTTAATTGAGGTTGGCTTACAGTTTAGAGGTAGTCCGTTGTTGTGATGGGAAGCATGGTGGCGCACAGGTAGATACGGTGCTGGAGAGATCCCTGAGAGTTCTACATGCAGATTGGCTGGCAGCAGGAAAAGAGTGTGACTTTGTGAGACCTCAAAGCCCACCTCCAGTGACACACTTCCTCCAGCAAGGCTACACCTCCTAATCATGCCACTTCCTATGGGCCAGGCCTATAGGAACCATCTTCATTCAAATCACCACACTTTCCTTTTTATTTTTTTTCTCAAAGGGCATAAAATTAATAACAGTACTTGAAATATTTGGTAGAATTCACTTTGAAACCACCAGGTTCAAGGGTTAGTCTCTCTTCCTCCATCCCTTCCTTCTACCTGGGTAAACGAGCTTTATTAGAGAAAGGCAGGACTACATAGGACTTAAGAGTTGACCCTAGGACTTTTTTTTGCCACGCAGGATGACCACACTGAGAGACTCCCACTTAATCCCAACTCAGTCTGTGTCTTCTTTTGATTTGGGATTTGGGAGCTTGACTTCTCACTTTTGAAGAACAGAGAACCATGGATTTTTCCAATTTGTGCCTAGCTACTTTTGGTGAGGGCCTCCCTACTACATTGACCTAGGGTGGCTCATCCACTAGTGATGTGTCTGCAAGGAGACAGACAGACATCTGCACCTCCTGGAGTGGTGCTCTCCAGTGACGGTGCACAAGCCTTGATCTGGGCTGTCTCCTCCTTAGCCAGTTACTTCTGGAATATATAGCTCCTGGCACCTCTTGGCCCTGCTGTTGCTTCTCAGAAGATGGAGGTGAGGAAGCAGGACTTCATTAAGAGATAAGACCCCCTCTCTCCTACCACTTCTTACCTCCCACCTACCACTCCCACCTCTGAAATTCATGTTGGTATACAGTTGGTCATATAACTGCATTTGCTATTATTTTTGTATTGTCTTGTAAAATCAATAGGATTATAAGCACTTTCACCTCGAATTTTAGTAATTTAAGTTTTTTTTCTTAGTAAGCCTAGCTAAGGATAATCAATTTATTGATCTTCATTGTTTTTGCCTAGTTTTCAATTTATCTTTGCTCCACTCTCTTATTTCCTGCTGCCTTCTGGCTTTGAGATTAATTTGTTTAAATTGTAGTATTTAGGATGTTCATGGATCTTTTTTCTTTTCTTTTCTTTTCGATTTATTTATTCATTATGTGTACAGTATTCTGCCTGAGTGTGTGCCTACAGGCCATAAGAGACACCAGATCTCATTATAGATCTTTGTCAGCCACCATGTGGTTGCTGGGAATTGAACTCAGGACCCCTGGAAGAGCATCCAGTGCTCTTAACCTCTGGGACATCTCCAGCCCTCTCTTTCTTGGTTTTTAATGTAAGGATTTGCACTGCTTAGCATTGAATGCTGACTTTGCTTTATTACAGGTTTTATTTTTTTAAGCAATTTAGCCCCTTCTTTTGTGTGTGTTGGGGGGGGTGCTTTAAAGTTAGCACACAAAGTGATGGTTTTATTTGGTCATTTTCATACATATAATGACTGCTGTGAGACTGTGCTCTTATACACTGTAAAGATTTGTCACTCATATTGGTTTAATAAAATGCTGATTGGTCAGTAGCCAGGCAGGAAGCCTAGGCAGAGTGACCAGACTGGGAAATTTGAGGAGGATGAAAGGCAGAGAGGCAGACACCAGCCGCATGCAGAGGAAGCAGGATGAGAATGCTGCACTGAGCAAAGGTACCAAGCCACGTGGCTAAACAGAGATGAGAATTATGGGTCAATTTAAGTGTAAAAACTAGATAGTAACATGCTTCAGCTAGTAGCCCAGCAGTTTGTATAATATTAAGCCTCTTATTTGGGAAGCAGCTGCTGGGTACTTGGGAGTTGTTGGAACAGAAACTTCTGACTACAAATGCCCTTATGCTTTGTTCTTATTCACCTCACTACCACCTCTCATCCCTGACTCCTTTTTGCTGGTTCCCCTTTCCCCTCTAAATGCCCCCTTCTGCTTTCAGGTCATGAATATTTCCCTTCCCCACCTCTGTTGTGCTGTTTTCATTTCCATTGATTTCCAAGTATTTTCTAATTTTTCTTGTGCTTTCTCTGTTGATTCTTGATTATTTAAGCACATTTTATTTATTTGTTTGTTTGTTTATTTATTTATTTATGTGTGGTACTAGCAAATTGAATTTGAAACTACATTTTAAAAACTCATTGTGCATATCAGGGCCCTGTAGTTTCTGTTGTTTTCCTGGAAAACTTTCCTACCAAAATACCTACATATCTGACTCCTTCACATTTAAATTCCGGTTAAATGTCACCGCATCAGGAAGCATTTCATGCTCACCCCAACATAGTATTTTTTTTATTTTTTTTTTAAGACAGGGTTTGATGTGACTGGTAGCCTCATTCTTAAACACCTTATCTTTCTGCCTTCACTTTCTGAGTGCTGGGATCACTGGTGTACACCACATGTCTACTGTATGTGGTGCTGGGGATCAAATCTAGGGCCTTGTGCACATTAGGTAAGAAAGCACTCTTATCAATTGATCTACAGCCACAACACCCCCTTTTTAAAAAAGACTTCTATTTTTAATTATGTGTTTATGTGTGTGTCTGTATGTTGATATGTGCGTGGATTTCAGTGTCCCTGGAGTTCAGAAAAGGCTGCTGGATCTGAGTTGGACCTGCAGGGGTTTTGTTTTGTTCACTAGTTTATCCCTGTGGAATGACACAGGACTTTAAAATTCTTTAGTGTTCTCTTACCATTTTGGTGTGAAGTTTTATGAATCTGTATGGAGGCCTCAAATGATGAGTTTGTTACGATAATCATCAGGACCCTTGCAATTTTTAATTAGAAAAATTTGAGCAGGAAAATGGTAGCTAGGCAGTACTTTATTTCTGGTAGCACTGAAATAGGTTTATAATTCTATTTCTCCCCCACCCCCACCCCACCATGGCTGGTCTGTACCTTGCTATATAGTCAGGCTGGTCTGTAATTCATTGGTTCCTCCTACCTCTGCCTCCTGAGTGCTGGTATTAATAGTGTGTGTCAGTCACCAAGCCCAGCATAAGTTTTCATAATTTTTAGTAATGTGTAATCAGTATAAATTTCCTATTACCCTAACAGCTTGAATAGCATTCATTGTGTAGCTTAATTTCATATTCATGCAAGAAAGTAACATAGAGATGCTGGGAATAGTAGACTAACTGGAAAATCTTTAGTTACATGAAGGCAAATACATTATACTTGGTACTTTTGCTTACTCCTATTTATGTTGGTTTTAACTTCATTTTTAGTGAACTCTTAATAATGTTGTATATTTTTTTGGTAATATTCATTGTGTAGGCTTCAGTATGGTGACAAAATGGCAGCTTTACCCAGGATTTAAGTTTCCCAAGATCAGACATTTGTTCTTCTGACCACTCAATAATAACGGTAATGAGTTAGGTATGGGGAAAGAAGTTGAGGTGTGCATTATAAATAACACTTTGGTTGTCTAGCAAGGAGGGGAAGAGATTTTTCTATTTAGACCTTGTTTACATAATGTGCACACTCAGTGGGATAAATAGCTCAGGTTGTTTCCTTTGGCTCAGTTATGTCTTATGTATATACATATGCTATGAATGCTGCTGTGTAAACTGTATTTTCCGACAGGGACTACATAGGGGCCAAATTGATAATGCTATAGCAGAACTTTTGACTTACAAAGTTTACAGGTCCCAGAAATAAAATAGGTTGTTTTAATGTTCAGTTTACTTGGTTTTTTTCATCCTTCCTCTTGGGATGAAGATTACTTAGTAATATAGCTTGACGTGGTGCCAAGTATGTTACTAGGGGTCTAGTAAAAGCAAATATCCCAATCTGAATTCTATTAACACTAACAGGTGATTATGAGAGATTACCTTTAAAGGGGACTGTGGCCTTATTTTTGGGAAGAATGGCATGAGAAGGAATCCCTGGGCTTGGTTTTGAGACAGGTAACTGCCAGGCATACTGCCAGTTGAACATCCTAAGCTCAAGAAATAACAACCCCCCCCCCCACCCCCACCCCCCCACCCCCCCCCCACCCCCCCCCCCCCGCTTTTAAAAAAACATTTATTTGTTTGTTTATTGGTTAGGGGCATATGTAGAGGATGGCCTGTGTGAGAAGATTTCTTTCACCATATGGCTTCAGGAGATTGAGCTCAGCTTTTCAGGCTTGGTGGCAAGTATCTCTACCCACTGAGTGATCTCATTCTCCCACCCAAACCTACCCTCCCCACCTTGAAAAATCTGTCTGTGTGTACATGCCTGTGCAGGCCTTGACCTGACCTTGGATCTATTGCTAGGTGACCCAGAATCTCTCACAGAACCCAGGGCTTGGCTGTTGTAGCCAGTGACTTTGCTGCAGACTCTCCTCCTGTCTTTGTCTCAAAGTGCTGGGATTACAGGTGGATTGCACATAGCAGCTTGGCTGCCCCCCCCCCCCCCCCCCCCCCCCCCGAGAAAGTAAAACTATTTTTATAGAAGTAGAAAGCAACCTGCATATTCCCAGTGACAGGTAACATTGGCCTGATAGAAGAGAAACAAACCAACCAAACAAATAAATAAGGAAACAAGCTGGAGGCGAGGTACAGGCAAGCATCCCAGTAAGCTCAGAGAAAAACTGCAGAATAGTGGGGGAAAGGAGAGCTGTTTACAAGACGTTATCATTGTATCTTCTCATCAGATCTCCTCAGACATCTCAGTAGCTTTGCTTTCAAGTGAGTTTTGGAGATCCAAACTCTGCTTTTCACTCCAGGATACCAGTACTTTATTCACTGAACTCACTTGAGCCCTTATGAAATAGGACTTTAAGCCTAGGCATGTCATTAGAATGGAGACCACTGATCTTTGCTTGGGCAGTGTTGCACGAATGAAGGAAACTCAGAGCCAGATCTCAGGGAAAGCCTGGAATATCAAAGAGAGGAAACACCACCCAGCTGTCTTCCAGCTTCCTCAGCCTCACTCCTGATGGCTTCTGCTGCCTGCTCTGTCTCCCTACACCTGCCTTAAATACTCTTCCCTCAGATGTTTCACAGCCAGGATAAGATTAAGGGTGTGGGCTACTACTATTTGGTAGTTAGCCTTGAATTTACAGAAACACAGAAAGATCTCTTCTGTCTCTGGAGTTAAAGGATTAAAGGTCTGGCACCACCTCTGCCTGCCTGGGAGCCTGGAACTCTCTCTGTAAACCAAGCTGGCCTCAAACTCAGATCTGCTGGGATTAAAGGTGTAGGTCATCCTTTCCAGTCTTTCCCCGTGCTGGGATTAAATATGTGAGTTACCACTCTGACCCTTCTGGATGGACTGTGTGTAGAGCTCTTCTCTGATATTCCAGACTGGTTTTATTAAATATATAACATATCCCCACACCTTTCCTTTTTGGCCTTGGACATGATGTTTTATGATCACAATAGAAAGGTAACTAAAAGGAGGTCCTGTAAAAATCTGGGCATGTTGGTGCTCACCTGAGAGGAGACAGGAGGGTCTCGGGGTTTCCTGGGAAGTCAGTGTAGTCAGTTAATGAAAGAGCCTGTCTGTGCTGGCTGCTCTATGTTAACTTGACACAAGTCATCTGAAAGGAGGGGACCTCAGTAAGATGGAGCCATGGGCAAGTCTATAGAGCATTTTCTTAATTAGTGATTGAGCCTATTGTGGGCGGTGCTATACCTGGGCTGATGCCTGGTCCAGAGTTCTATAGAAAGCAGGCTGAGAAGACCACAAGGAGCCTCTCTCGTGGCCTCTGCATCAGCTCCTGCCTCCAGGCTCCTGTCCTGTTTGAGATCCTGTCCTGACTTCCTCCAGTGATGGACTATGGATGCAGAAACATAAGCCAAAAGAACCCTTTCCTTCCCAAGTTGCTTTTGTCTGTGGTGTTTCAGCACAGGAGGAGTAACTTTAACCAAGACACCGTCTTAAAAAAAACAGCAGAGGGAGAAAGAAGAAATTGCTAGAATTATAATGTTTTACCTGTCTTTGGAAATTATTTATTTCTGGGGAACTGAGGCCTTTATGATTCTACTGTCTGCTTTATGGTGTCATTTCTTCTTTATTTAGTCCCTATGAACAACTTTATATTTTGTTTTTTCTCCTTCCCTCCTACCTTACTTACTTCCTTCTTTTTTGTTTTTTGTTTTTCAACATAAGGTTTCTCTGTGTAGTGCCATCTGTCCTGGACCTTGCTTTGTAGACCAGGATGGCCTCAAACTGAGATCAGCCTACCTTTGTCTCAGGTGCTGGGGTTAAAGGTGTGTGCCACCACTGCCCAACGACACACATTTTCTTGATTAATGTGGTTAAGGAAAGCATTATCATTTAACCTGTTAACTAAAAGTTTCTAACTCTGTGTATTTCTTCTCACAGACCATTTAATTCAGCAGAACGGAGAGCTAACGCCCACTCTGTAGTAGACTGTGATCATGTTCGGAAAGAAGTTAGTGTACGAACTGCAGGATTGACAGACAAGACCTCAAGGAAAACATATACTTTTGATATGGTACTTATTTTCTGCTGCCTTCTTCGATTATTGACTTCTGTGAAGTAATCCTGTGGGAACTTTGTCCTCAAGTTTGTTGAGCCAGTTTCTACTGGGAAGGTGGGAAAAATTATTACCACGAATAATGTGGTTTCAGAGCTTTTCTCTCTCTTTTGAAATAGGTGTTTGGAGCATCTACGAAACAAATTGATGTTTACCGGAGTGTTGTTTGTCCAATTCTAGATGAAGTTATTATGGGCTATAACTGCACCATCTTTGCGTAAGCAAAACGACTAATTTTCAAGTTAATGAGAAGGTTTAGATGTATGTGTTTATTTTTGATTTAATGCTTTTTTGAAATCTTGACAGATATGGCCAGACTGGCACTGGAAAAACTTTTACAATGGAAGGTGAAAGGTCATCTAATGAAGTATATACCTGGGAGGAGGTATTTATTATTTATAATGTCCTTTTGTCTTGCGTGCGGCAAAAGTTTGGCCAACTAAAACTTGATTATGGATCTCTGTTGAGATGCAGAAGATCAGAGAACCATGTCAACCATGAACGTTTTATACTAAAGTACAATAAGTAGTTTGTTTTTTTTTTAATAAAATTACTGGTGTATCAGAAGTATATGTTCTCAGTGGGAAGAGATAAGCTCAACACATACAATACAGTTAAGTGATAAAAAGAGGGGTCTACTTGCTGGGCAGTAGTGGTACATGCCTTTTATCCCAGCACTCAGGAGGCAGAGGCAGGCGGATCTCTTATATTCTAGCCTGATCTGCAGAGTTCCAGGACAGCCAGAGCTCTCACACAGAGAAACCCTGTCTCACAAAAACAAAAAAGGTGTGTGTGGGAGGTCCCTACTTAGACTCCAGAGTAGCAGGAGCAGACTGTAATCTCTCCCTCTACCACCCTCTTTTACAAGTAGAGCTTTAGTGGGTACCTAAAGAAGTAAATAGTGTATGTGTGTTATATATATAATATTTTTTCTTGCATATGTACCTATGATAGCATCTTATTCATAAATTTAGCATAATCAAATTTTATCAATGACTAACAGTGTGACATAAGAAATGTAACAATAATCTGTAATGTTATATAAATATGGTTTATGTCTCAAGATTTTATTATACTATCCTGTGTCAGTTAAATGCAGGACTTTACATTTTTCTCTTTGGTATAACCAAATTGCTAGAATCACTGCTCTCGTGCTGTAGGTGAGAGTTTAGAATTATTATTATTACCATTATTTTAGATTTTTGAGCCAATTATAACCTAGGCTGATCTGGAACTCAACAATATATTGCCTTTGGACTTAGAATACTTGTATCTCAGCCTCCATAGTGCTGGTACTGTATGATTAAGAGTTGTATCAGAACAATGAATCTGATGTAAGTGGCTAACAGGCAGGAAGAATAGATAGAATAGACACATATAGTCAAATTGGTGATTCATGTTCCTATTACTCAGTGTTACCCAATTTTAAATTTCACAGCTGTTTTGTTTTTTTTTTTCTGGATTTTTTCATTTAATATTTTTAGATTGTAGTTGACTATAACTCAGACTGAAGTAAGTGACTTGATTTCTCTCACATGGGATTATATTTTAGTTTTTAACTTGCCTTAGTATAGTTATCCCTCAGTATCCACTGAGAGGGGTGATTCCAGTGCACACACATCAACACACACCTAAGTCTGAGGATGCTCACTTTTCTTTTTATCAGATGGTGCAGTATTTGTACATAGGTTAAATATACCCTTTCACATAGCTTAAATTATCTGTAGGTTATTTGCAAAGTACTCAATATAATGCAAGTACTAAGTAAATAATTGTACAGTGATTAGGGGTGGTGGATATTTGTTATGAGACAGGTTGTTTTGTAGCCCAGGCTGACCTTAAAATTGCTATATAGCTGAGGCTGGCCTTGAACTGATCTTCCCATGTATCCTAAGTTACTGGCATGCATTACCACACAGTTTATACTGCATCATTTTAGGGAATGATGACAAGGGAAAATGTATGTTTTCTTCAAGTATTTTTTGTTACTGGTAACATGCAAAACAGGTGGATAAGAAGGATTAGCTGGCTCATATTGAAATACATTGTAAGCCAGGTGTGGTGGCTTGTGCCTGGAGCACTACTACTTGGGAGGCTGGGTTAGGAGAATTGCAGACTCCCGGCCAGTCTAGGCTATATAGTAAATCCTAAATAAACTAGAGTTGAGTGTGATGGTTTGTATCAATAATTCTAAATACCCTAAAGACTGAGGGAGAAGGAGTGTGGGGTCAGCCTGGACAATTTAAGGGAGACTCCTAAGAAAAAACAGGGGTTGGGTATAGCTCAGTGATAGAATACTTTGCTAGTAGTTCTGAAGGAGGGCTTTGTCATGTTTTAACTGTTGTATTAAATGGATCTTAATTGTTATTAATGTAATTTCAGGATCCGTTGGCTGGTATAATTCCACGTACTCTCCATCAAATTTTTGAGAAACTTTCTGATAATGGCACTGAGTTTTCAGTGAAAGTGTCCCTCTTGGAAATCTATAACGAAGAGCTTTTTGACCTTCTTAGTTCATCTACTGACGTCTCTGAGAGGCTGCAGATGTTTGATGATCCCCGGAATAAGGTGACTCAGTTTGAGGAAAAGTTTCCAAACTTTGATGTATGAGTCTTTAAAGGCAGTGTACTTCTTCCTCATAAGGTAATGGTGGTCTTTTGGTATTTGTTCAGAGAGGAGTGATCATCAAAGGTCTAGAGGAAATCACAGTACACAACAAAGATGAAGTGTACCATATTTTGGAGAAGGGGGCAGCGAAGCGTACGACGGCCGCCACCCTGATGAATGCTTACTCGAGGTAAGGGACGCTTCCTTCACTCCATTCCCCGATGGAACTTGGGGCCCATCAAGTCAGGACCCACAGGGAACTGTCATGTCGTGGATTTGGGTGCTGTAAGGGGAGTTCTTGTACTTGGTATCAGATTCATAAAAAGGGTGGTAATATTGGGCTATTGTTGAAAGGAAAACAAATATAAATTATTGCAGAAGTAGATTTCTTTTTCAAATCATGGTATGCTGCTATGGTGTGGTTCATGTCTGTCTTTCCAGCATTTGAGGGGTGAGGCAAGAGGCTAAGGAGTGGCTTTCTGACTGGAATATATAACTAGCCTACCTCGGATACAAATCAAGACCTTGCATCAAAACAAAAGAACCTGATTTTACAAATAATGTTATCTCTAAGCCTTCTGTTGACTCAAAAACTGAACCAAAGGAAGGTGTGGTAACACGCCCTTAATCCCAGCTTGGAGGAGGCAGAGGCAGGTGAATTCCAGGCCATCCAAGTCTACATTGTGAGACTTTGTGTCAAAACAAACCAAACAACCAACAAAACAATCTTCAGGAAATCCAGATTAAATTTTAGGATGAAATGCAAAGAGGCTAAACTACTTTCTAAAAGTGGTCTCTTAGGACTGTTATACAACTCTTACTGGAAAAATGTTACTGCCTCAATAAAAGGAAAATCACATGTTAATTTTCATTCTTTTGTGGAGTTAGGGTTATTGGTTGTATTGGGAATTTAATCTAGGGCACATGCTAGGCAGGCATTTGATCACTTGAGCTATAGAAACTGAGATCACATCTTTTTATCTTTATTTTAAAATGATTTTACTTTAGTGTAGACCACACAGATTGTCACAAGCTCGACATTCATGGAAGAAAGGAAGGAAACACATTTTTCTAAATACTGTTTGCTACCATGCCTAGTTATACATTTTTTAATATTAAATAAAGGTCACTTTTTATGAATGAAAAAAAGTAACTCAGTTTTTTCAAGATAATTGATATTTATTCTTAATTGCATTAGTTCCCACAATCTTGGACTGGAACCCAGTGGGTAGGACTGGTGGGGATGGCTCTGTGGTTAAGCTGCTCAACCCACTACTGACTTTGATCCCTGAGCCTACCCTCCTGAAGGTAGAAGGAAAGTCCAGGTAGATGTGCGCCCTACCCGTCATTGTATGTATGTCCAAATCTATGCATAATAAATACATTTTTTAAAAAGTTGAACATTATATAAAATAGAACTCAAATGTAGTTTGCTTTTCTTTGCACCCATCCCTTTTCTATAATTTAAATACTTTAATAGAATTATTCAAAGTTACTAAATTCTCCACTGCTAATGACTTTAATAAATGCAGCAATGTTTTAGATAGGAACCATCTCCTCTGAGACACTCCTCCCTTTCAGAGGTGCCTGAACATTCATTCCTTGCATGTGTGTTGCTAAGGATGGAACTCAGGAGCTGGTGTGTGCTAGATACAGGCTCTACCTCTCCAGCCCTAAAAGTTCTAGGGGATAGAACTTTTATATCTTAGCTTCTTACTAGGTCCATATTCTAGGTAGAAGGGTGTTAGGGTTTTGAGCATTATTGGCATGGTTCACATATACCCAGTTATCTGGCGGCAGGTTTCTATGGATGCAGGCGGGGGGGGGGGGGGGGGAGGGGGGGGGGGGGGAGACACACACACACACAGCAGAAGGCAGCAGGGGTAGCAGGAGACTCTTAACAGCTGTTCCTATGTAGAAGAGAGCGTATTGTATATGATGAAAAGATTACAGTGGCAGAGGAAGCAAGGGAAGAGGCAAAGGGAGCTCCTGAGACAAAACAAGGGGGAAGAGAGAGATGCATGTGAAGGACTGTGCTTTAAAGGAAGCCTGACCCCACTCAGAGCCCAGGGGAGGGCGTGCCTCTTGTTCCTAACAGCGGGTAGAAGTTTAGTTATCCCAAGTTTTATTTTCTGACTGATATCTTTGTTTTCCTGTGCCTTTAGATCTTTCTTGCCTGTCTTCAGTATTTTGTAGGGAACAATCATGTTGTACATTGTAATGAGTTGACAAGTGCTTCTGTTTTCTAGTCGTTCCCATTCAGTTTTTTCTGTGACAATACATATGAAGGAAACTACAATTGATGGAGAAGAGCTGGTTAAATTGGAAAGTTGAATTTGGTAAGAATCCTCCTTAATGCCACTTGATTACTTCCTAAAGAAGCTTGGGATTTCACTTACATACAGTATTTTTATAGTCAACTTTATTAATTACTTTGGAGAAGAAGAAATTTGTTGTGGAAAATTTACTTTGCTAGCTATTTAGTACATTATATTTAATAAAAGATAAATCTTTGAATCCAAATACAATAGACTGACATTTCTTTTTAAAATTGAAGGTTGATCTTGCAGGAAGTGAGAATATTGGGCGTTCTGGAGCCTGTTGACAAGAGAGCCCGGGAAGCTGGAAACATCAACCAGTCCCTGCTGACTTTGGGAAGAGTTATTACTGCTCTTGTGGAAAGAACGCCTCATATTCCTCTATAGAGAATCTAAACTAACTAGAATCCTGCAAGATTCTCTTGGGGGACGTACAAGAACTTCTATAATTGCTACCATTTCCCCTGCATCTCTCAATCTTGAGGTAAGCCCCTTGAGAAAAAGCAGCAAATGTGGGAACTATGTAAGCCTTTCTTGGCTGTTATATTTTTAAAGTTCATTTACTTGCTTCTTGCTTCATTCTATACTGTAAGCTATAAGAATATAGACATTGTATATGAACAGATCCTAGAGGGTGCTATTAGGATTTTGTGTGGACATGGTATGGCACAAATACAAATTACCTGCTTATCTGGCGGTAGATTTTTATAAGTGCAGGGGCCTCATGGGGATGTAGTGCAGGCAGCGGCGGAGAGCAGGAGACACTTAAAAACTATTTCTATGTAAAAAGAACTTTATTGTTAGAGGGATATGGTTATGATTAACAGAGAAGGTTATGATAACAGAGATAGATGGTTATGATAGCAGAGAACTGGAGAGTGAGAGAGATAGATAGATAGAAAAGAGCGTCCCAAGAGAAACAGAGAAGAGAGATTCAAGAGGCGGGAATTCTTTAAATGGGGCTGGACATCAGAGCTCAGAGGAGGGCGTAGCTTTAGAGACTAACAGGTGCCACAATGATAAAAAGCTCATAGTGACATCCGAAGTCTGTCCTTCCTTCCCTCCCGCCCTCCTTTTCTTTTTCCTTTTTCAGTTTTCTTTTGAGATAGGATTTGCTGTGTCTTTCAGGCTGGCCAAGGACTGATCTCCCTGCCTCAGCTTCCATGGATAGACATGTTATCAAACTGGCTTTGTAATTTAAAAAAAAAAAAAAAAAAGGTTTTAGTTTTTTGTTTTTTAAGACAGGGTCTTTCTGTGTAGCCCTAGAGATCCTAGAACTATTTACCAGGTTGGCCTCAAACCTCTGCTTCCTGGGCATTGGGATTAAAGGTGTGTGCTACCACCACCTGGCTAAAAAAATTTTTTACTTTTTTTTTTTTTTTTAACTTATTTTGTGTGTATATGTGTGTGGGTAGATAAATAAGGGTCAGACAACAACCTGTGGCTGTCACTTCCTCTCTTTGACCATATGGGCTCCCTGGATTGAGCTCAGGTTATTTGGCTTGGTGGCAAGTACTTTTGCTCATTTAGTTGTCTTGCCAACCCTTCATATATTTAAAAAAAAATTTTTTCTGGGGCTGGAAAAATGGCTCAGGGGTTAATAGCTTTGGCTGCTTTTCCAGAGAGCCGGTGTTGGATTTTCAGCACCCACCTGGTGACTCACAGCTGTACAACTGTCTATAACTCCAGTTGGAGCTGATGGACCTCTTCTGGCTGCCTCAGGCACTAGACCCATATAGAGTGCACAGTTCATATACATGCAGGCAAGAAAGACATTCATATACATTAAAGAAAAGATTGCTGAAGGTCAGTAGTGATGGTTGAGGTATGGACGTCCATGAGGATTTAGATCCAGTCAAGTCCTTTTCTCGGGCACGGACTTCTTATACTTAGCATGCTATTTTCATTATGATATATTACCATACTATCGTAAGGACTGTGCTAAATGTCAACACTTTATTCTTTCTATGAGTGCAAAATATTTAATTATATGGATATAGATGTTGTGTAACACTGTTCCTAGAATCTCATGGGACAACTGTCTACCCACCTGAGATGGGATGCAGGCCAGACCAAAGTAAAGACATCACCAGAACTCAGCTTGGTAAACTAATAGGTCTTATTTGGGTTATTTATAGTAATATGGGTGAGAGGTTACTTCTAAAAGCAGAAATAACTCAAAGGTAGCTGCATCAACAAAACCTTTCCCCCTCCTCCATGTGCATCTTAAAATAACTTCACTCTCATGCCTTTACTAATTAACCTTCCTTTTCATGGCAGGAAACTCTGAGCACTTTGGGAATATGCTCACAGAGCAAAGAACATAATGAATAAACCCGAAGTTGAACCAGAAACTAACCAAAAAGCTCTTATTAAGGTAATTCTGTATTTGTATGAAATAACGTAATCTGTTTGGCTTGTCTGAAATACAGAACAGCAACAGATCAGATTTTTGTTTTTTCAAGACAGGGTTTCTCCATGCAATCCAGGCTGGTCTCAAACTCACAGAGATCTGACTGCCTCTGCCTCCAAGTGCTGGGAATAAAAGGTCTGGCTAAGGGTAGCAGCAGTTCACTGCTAAATTGCTGTTGTAGACATTTGCTATTGAGTGAGGGACTCACTTGACCAAGCGAAGGGGGTTCCCTTCAGGATGGTTCTGGAGACCTACTGCCACTCAAGTGCATCACCAAAGGCTTAAAGCAAATGCCTATTATCTTACAATGTTTTTCTAACACTCATATGTTGACATTTCCTGCTTTATAACACAGTCGATACTCTTCACATTTGTGTTAACAAATATGAATTTTGTTTATATCTTTGAGGGTGAAATTTACTCAACCATGACATTTACTTCTTGTCAGCACTTACTTCAATGATTTTAAATACATTTTGTAGTTGTCCAACATTTATATGATCCATTTTTAGAAAAAGATTAACATTGTAGTTTCCCTTTTTTATAATCAAGTGGCCACTGATATGCTTTCACTCTGTCTTTCTCTCTGTTTTGTTCTTGAGCAGAATCTTAGTTTGTAGTTCAGGCTGGCCTGGCATTTGCTTCCCTAACCTCTTGCTTGGCCTCTGTAGTGCTGGTTTTGCAGGCTTGAGCTACCATGCCTGGCTTATCAGTGCACCTTTTACAGTTTTGTCTTTCCTGTACATTTCCTGGGAGAAGCCTATGCAGTTTGGCTTTTGCTTCCATCTTTTACCTGGAATAACATTTGAGATGTATGCTGTTGTTGATGTGTTCCGGCAGTTTATTTCTTTATATTGCTAATGATATTCCATTGTATGGTATGGATAATACTATAATTTTTAAAAAACATACCAGCAAATAGATACACATAGAATTCCTCCTCCCTTCTAATCTCTCATTCCTGCCCTGCTTTGTAAGAGTTCTGTAGTTTAAGAAGTATTATTGAAGGGAATTTTATATAGTGAATCAACTTTTGAAGTTATCTTTAAATTTTGTATTCTCTGGAGGTCTCATTCAAATTGGTATGTGTCTTGATATATCTTTTTAGTGATAAGTGTTTTATAGTATCTGAGCTACTTGTATAATTTGTGTGACAATCTTGCATGATTTATTAAATTTTTTCTGTTTCAAATGAAACTGCTATTATATTAATTCATAGGCATTTGTGTAAATATACATCTTATTTGTTTTTCTGATTGTTGGGAGGAGACACCATGACCAAGCCAGCCTATAAAATAAAGCATTTGATTGGGGATTTACTGGCAGTTTCAAGGGGCTTGTCTATGATCATTATAGTGGGGAGTATGGTGGTAGACAGGTGTGGCACAGGCGTGGTGGCTGAGAGCAAATCTGATCAAGAGAACAATGCTGAGCCTGGTCAAAGCTCCCCCCCACCCCCCAAGTACTTCCTCCAACAAGGCCACGCCCCTTCCTCCTTCCCAAAGGTCCAACCGGGACCCTAGCGTTTACATATATGAGCCTGTGGGAGCTGTTCTCATTCAGTCCACCATGACACGTTTTCACTTAAAATTTGTATCATTAATTATTGTCCGACATGTGCATGTCAGCAGCTTTCAGGAGTCTCTTCCTCCTAACCCTAACATGTGTCCCAGGGATCAAACTCAGGTTGTCAGGATTTTGTGGCAAATTCTTTTAATAGCCGAGACATCTCTTCATTTCTTTATGGTAACTGTCAGAGAGTGAATTTGCTCTGATACATGGTATCTGCATACTTCAGTTTTTAAGGAATGACTAAAGTGCTTTCTTGTGGTGAGGGAGAACTGAATCTCATTCTGTAGTTCAGGCTGGCATGGAACTCTAATCCTTCTTCCTCTGCTTCCAGAGTGCTGGATCTACAGACATGCACCACTATGCCCAGCTCTACTAAACCGTTCTTTACAGTGGCTATTTAATCTTGCCTTCTGACTAGTAACATAAGTGATGGAGTTTTCCACTTTCTCATCAGCGTTTGGTGATGTGGATATTTTTCTTATTAGCTATTCTGAAAATTGTGTGGTGAGTCTTAGTTGTATCACTTAGTTTTAACTTATATTTCTCTATCTAGCTAACACCCACCACACATTTTCAGAATAGCTAAAACTAATGTTGAACATCTTCCCTTGTATTTGCTTACTTGATATTCATACATCTTTTTTGTTTTGTTTTTCAAGACAGGGTTTCTCTATGTAACCCTGGCTGTCCTGGAACTTGCTCTGTAAATCAGGCTGGCCTCAAACTCAAGATCTGCCTATCCCTCCTGAGTGCTGGGTTAAAGGTGTGTGCTGTCATCATCCAGTTCAGATGCTCTGTTTGGTCACATGTTGATGTCTTTAGCACTATTTTCTAATGGATTACTTGTTTCTTTTGTTGGTGTTTTTAGATTTTTTTCTTTTAACGTGTATGGGTATTTTCCCTGCGTGTGTGTTTGCCTCATTTATGCAATGTCAGAGGAAGCTAGAAGAGGGTGCCAGCTCCCTGGAGCTAGAGTTGTAGATGTCTGTGAGCCACAGCGTGTGCTGAGAATGGAGCCTGGCTTCTTTGGAAGAACCACTAGTGCTTTTAGTTGCTTAGCCGTCTCTCCAGCCTTTAAGTTCTTAATATTTAGTTACTTTGCTTCATATAAAGTTCTCTGGATATTCGGGTTTTCAAACATGTTTTTCTCTTTTGTTGTGTGGTTTCCCATCTTTGGTGTTGTCCGGTATATCACGCTTTCCAGATTTATGTGGGCCTATTTCTGGACTCTGTTCTGCCTCATTCTCTTATCTGTCCTCTCTTCCACCAGTAGTACTACTGCAGTTGTATAACACTTCTCGGGCTGTCCTGGTTAATTTTTGTCATCTTGACATAAGCTAGAGTCAATCAGACTTTAGGCAGAGGGAGCCTCCATTGATAAACCCCAGTCAAACTGGCTTGTAGGTAAACTTATGGGACTTTATTTTTAGTTAGTGATTGATGTAGGAGGGCCTAGCTCACTGCATCATACCACCTCTGGCCTGATGGTCCTGGGGTATATAAGAAAAATGGCTGAGCAAACCATGAGGAGCAAAGCCAGTAAGCAGCACTCCTCCTTGACTTCTGCTTGAGTTCCTGCCTCCAGGTTCCTGTCTTGACCTCCCTCAGGGACGGAGTATGACCTGAGAGTTGTAAGCTTAAGTAAACATTTCCCTCCACAAGTTTCTTTTGGTCACAGTGTACACACACACACACACACACACACACACACACACACACACACACACACACACACACACACAATTATTATTATTACAGTGTTCTGTCTGTGTGCTTGCCTGCACACCAGAAGAGGGCATCAGATCTCATTACAGATGGTTGTGAGTCACTATGTGGTTGCTGGGAATTGAACTCAGGACCTCTAGAAGAGCAGCCAGTGCTCTTAACCTCTCAGCCATCTTCTCCAGCCGTGGCCATTTTTTTTTTTTAAATCACAACAGTAGTTATCAAAAGTATATAATAAATACATTTTTTAAAAGGATTTGTTTATTAAGTACAGTGTTCTGCCTGCCTGTGTCCCTACAGGTCAGAAGAGGGCGCCAGGTCTCCTTACAGATGGCTGTGAGCCACCACGTACGTGGTTTTGGGATTAGAACTCAGGGCCTCTGGAAGAGCAGCCAGTACTCTTACCTTTGAGCCATCTCTTCAGTGCCCAGTGAATACATTTAAAGACTCATTAAGGCTATTGAAGAATATTTTTAGACAGATTAGTATGGTGTTAAAATTATAGTTATAGCTTGGAGTAGGGATATATGTATGTGATCTCAGCTTTTGAAAAGCTGGGACTGAAGATTGACATAGGTTCAAGACCAGCCTGGGTTTTGGAGTGAAATATTATTTTTTTAAAGTATGATCAAAGTATGTCTTTGAAAAACATAAAGGGCTAACATGATTTATTTCCTGAATATTCTCTCCACACTGAATGACAGAACAAAAAAAGCTAACTTGATATCTGTGCATAACATATGTTCTTGTGTAGGAGTATACAGAAGAGATAGAGCGTTTGAAGAGAGATCTTGCTGCATCCCGAGAGAAAAATGGAGTATACATCTCTGAAGAAAGTTTTAGGTAAGTCTTTAGCTGTGGAGTGATTTGTCTATTTACTTATTTATTCATCTATTTGTTTGTTTGTTTATTTACAGTTTACTTATTTTAAACATATGCATGGTTTGCCAGCATATATGTGTATCCCATTCAGGATGTGCTGTAGGGCCAGAAGAGGGCACCAGATCTCCTGAAGATGGAGTTATAATCAGCTGTGAGCTACCACATGGTACTGGAAACTGAACTGTTTCCTGGTTGATCAGGCAGAGCTTTTAACTATAGTGCCATCTCCTCAGCCTCTTAACTTTTGTTTTTGGAGATGGTTTCCTATCTCCCAGACTGGTCTGTGGCTCTTTGAGTCCCTCTTCAGCCGTCACAGTTACTGGAATTACAGAGGTGTGCTAATGTACCCAACTCTAAAAGTCATACTTTCAGATAACAGGTAGTTTGAAGTAAAGCTTACCTATGCAGTAATAAGGAAATGGTGTCCACTGCCAATAAGTGCTTCTTTTGGTTTGACATTAAAAAGTAGTTACTGGGCAGGTGAGGTACAGAGTCTAATGACTTCAGTTTGATGTTTGCAGCCTACATGGTGGAAGGAAAAGCTGGCTTCCACAGGTTGACCTTTGACCTCCACACGTGTGTCATAATGTTGCACACATACACACACAAAATAAATAAGTAAGTATATATAGAGAAGTGGCATGTCCCAAGAGATGGAGATGGATAGATTGAGAATTTGATGCCAGTCAGGGTCACCATAAAGTAAAGCCATGATCAGTGAGATGAGTCATCAGGTGAAGGTGCTTACTAACAAGCCTGAGGACCCACGTCCTCAAACCCACATGGTAGAAGGAGGAAACCAGTATTCCAGAAGTTGTCATTTGACCTCCATGTGTGTGCTGTAGCACACACACAGTCATCCTCACCAAATCAATGTTTAAACACACAGTTGTTACCAAAAACTTCTTAGAAAAGTCTTAGGTTTTTATTTTAAGATAATCATTGATTTATGTGAATAGTTAAGAGTACATAGAAGTCCTATACACAATGATTATTTCAGGCAGGTCCTCATCTAGTCTAGACTGCTGTCAAGCTCATTGTGTAATCAAGGATAACCTTTAACTTCTGATCATCCTGCCACCACCTCCTAAGTGCTGGGATGCAGGCATGTGCCACCATGCTTAGTTCTGTGTAGTCCTGGGAATCAAATCCAGGGACTAAACAAGTACTTCACCATTGAGCCACATCCTCGGCCCTTTTATTTTTTTTTTTAAGACAGGGGTTTGCTCTGTGCTCCAAGCTGGCCTAGAACTGACTAGGCAGCTCAGGCTCCCCATGTATTATTTACCCGGTTTACATGAATATTTCTTTATGTAACTGTAGTAAACATAGGAGATTGACATGGTACCATTGTGATGCATGTACACATTTGTGACTATCACTGATCACTGCAGTGAAGATACATAATTTTGGGGTTTTTTCCCTTCTTTCTGCCTTTCCCTCCCTCCCTCCCTCCTCCCTCCCTCTTTTTTAAGGCCATATTCATCTCTTTTCTCTGTGATCCTTATCTTCTAACAGTTCTAGACTTGAGCTGCATTGCTTCACCCCCTGTGGTGTTGCATGCCTTTAACCCCAGCACTAATTTATTTATTTATTTTCTTTTTTGAGACAAGTTCCTCTGTGTAACAGTTCTGGCTGTTCTGGAACTTGCTGTATAGACCAGGCTGGCTTTGAACTCGCAGAGATCCACCTGCCTCCTCCTTAGTGATGGATTAAAGGTATGGACTATTACTGCCTGGTATTTCAGGATCCTTTTTACTTAATGTGGTAGTTTCTGTTATTTGTGTTTGTTTCCTTAATTGTTAGTTACTTTTAGCTGGTATTAAAATATGGATTTTATTTTTGGGGGGGTGAGTGAGGCTTATAGTTCTATAAGTTGACTAGAGTTTAAACCATGGTTCCTGGAATTATGTCTGGGCTTCCTTCACAAGTTTTCCTTGACAGAGTTTTTTGTAGGGCAAAGCCATTCAGTCTTTCTGAGAACACTCGATTCTCTGGCTACATATTACCCTGGCCACTGTTAACAATTACAATGTACTTAAGTGCTGAGGAGTTCGCCGTTCACCATGTGGGTTTTCATTCAAATGCCTGGTCTCGTGTATGTAGTGAGAGGGAAGTTGATGTTCCCAGGCACTTAGTGCAGACTCCTGGCTCTCAGGAGGAGATTCATTGCCCCCTAGAGTATGGCCCACAATATCCAGGTCTCTTATTTGTTTTAATCAGACTTTATTAGATGAGTGTTACACAACATTCTTTAACATTTAACTTGAGGGGATGGAAGGAGAGAAACTGTGACATTCAAGTCCCATGAATTAAAATTCATGAAATTCAGACAAAAGGCATCATGAAGCAGAACTTAAATATTGAAATCGCAACATGGTAGGTTGGGGTTTTATTTATTTATTTATTTTTAAATAAAAACCTAGTTTGTAATTAAATGCCTTTGAGAAATTTGTCATAAGAAAAAAAATAATAAAGATTCTAAAACCCAACCTTCCCCAGTGCATTTTGCCTTTTTAGTGTTATTTTGGCTAATTCCATCACTCTACAAATAAAGAGTTCTAAAGCTTCCTGATACAATCCGTACATGATTTCATATGGCTTGGGAGATACTCCGTTCCCGAGTGAGCCTGAAAGATTCTGCTGGTGTCTAGCTCTGAGAACAAGACTGTTCCCAAAGCCCAGGATGCAATATGAAGTTTCTGTTCCAGTCTAACCCTGAAATCCAGACGAGCAGCATTAAATAATGACAAGCTGTTTGGCCAAGAGCTCAGGCATATGACTTGCTAACTCTTAAACTAACCCACCATTAGGCACGTGGCTTGGCGCACCCCCCCCCCCCCCCCCCCCCCCCCCCCCCCCCCCCCGCAGCTTTTTCATCTTCTTTCCCCTGCTCTGCTCGTCCTCTTCCCAGAGTTTTCTTAGTCTGGTAGCCCTGCCCATACTTCTGTCTGCCTTCTGGTGTCAATCAGAATTTTATTAAACCAATAGGAGGGACAAATACTTACAAACTACAGGAGCATAATCCATAGCAACCAGGGTTGTGACTCAAGTCTTCTCCACACACATCTCCCTGTTGCTACAGTTGCTGAACCAATTAGATAAGATGTCATGATGAGGAAGTTTCCAGAAAAATCTGAATTAAGCTCACTAGATTCCAGGCCACTTGCTTTTCTTCTTGACCTATCAATCAAATCACAGTTGGATATATTAAATGTTGTAAAAACCTCACTTAGAACCTTTTGTTAATCCTGAGCATGGGGTACTTGGTAATCTTACCCACACAGAAAGATCATGGCAAGTGTGAGCTCTTGAGCCAATTGCTCGCTCATCCCCTGTATTTCTTCAGATGAATCCTGTGGGTTGATTTCATTTTTGGTATTTATTTTTCTTTCTGTAATATGTAATCAGTATGGTATTATCTTTCTTGTTTAAAAAATAAATCAATATCGCCACTGAAAAACTTTGGTTTTATAATTAAAGCACTCAAATACATTTTTAAAATTTAGTATTAGCAAATTCATATAATTTTCTCATGTTTTCTCCATTAATAAAGAGACATTAAGGATTTTCATAGTATGTATTTGACAAAGATTATAAAAAATTGTGATCTCCGTTTAAAATTTATGTTCCATGCACAAAAAGTTTAGGCTGTTTTCATAAATCTGGTTCTGGTTATTCCCCAGAGCCAAGTCCAACCGGACAGCTGTAATAATTTCTCTTGCACTTAAAAGTGGTGGCTTCTAGTCTGGCAGTAGTGACCCACACCTTCAGTCCCAGCACTTGAGAAGCAGAGGCAGGCAGAGTTTGAAGCATCTTGGACTACAGAGCTGGTTCCAGGACAGCCAGGGCTACACAGAGAAGGAAACCCTATCTCAAAAGGCTAAACAAAACCCCAAAAGAACCAACCAAGTATGGGCTTTTGGTGGACAGCACCTCTCAGTAAGGGGAGAGGCGGTAATAAAAGTCTATCCAACTCAGTAGAATTAAGACCTACCTCTTGAGAGTATACATTTTTAATCTCAGTATCAACACTATTTTATCCACTTGGAATAAAAATATGAAGATGAGAATGTAGCTATAAAAATGTATAAAACGTTTCATGTTGTAGTATACAAAACAGTTTTACATTTCTGCACCATCCCGGACCTCTTCCAGGCCTTTCTGATGTCTCATTGGTGTGGGTGGAGAATGCTGATGGCTTCTAGTAGCTAGGAATCATTGATGTTACTGAATATCCTAAAGTGTACGTGACAGCCCACAACAAAGAGCAATCTTGTACAAAGCACCTGTATCACTGAAGCTGAGAAATTCTGCCTTAGTGAATCCCACAAGGCCCAGCAGTAGTATATCAGTGGTGTTTATAGCACACCAAGTATAACTGTGTGGGGCATACTTTGCTTCAGCCTTCCAGATGATTTTCATTATTATCTCACCCATTTTTTGTGATTTTTTTTTTTTTTTTTTTTAATGTCTTCAAGACTTCCACACTTCCTGCATGGCATCTTACATTACACATTACTGATTCCAGTCACTTCTGTTCTACCACCCCACCCTTACTTTGTGTTCCCCTGTCTGTCAGGTTTTCCTTTTTTTTTTTTTTTTTTTTTTTTTTTTTGACTTTGTTTTTCAAGACAGAGTTTCTCTGTGTAACAGTTCTGGCTGTCTTGGAATTCACTTTGTAGACCAGGCTGGCCTCAAACTCACTGAGATCTGCCTGCCTCTGCCTCCAAGTGCTGAGATCAAAGGCGTGTGCCACCACAACCTGGCCTCTGATCAGTTTTCTATCTTCTCAACACAGTTTCATTTTACATTTAGTTTATGGTACTAGGGACCACATCCAGAATCTCTCTTGTGCTTGCTGACAAGCCCCCAGTCACTGGGTTACTCCCCAGCTCCTTTGTATCTCAAATTGGGTCTATTTCATAGATAATGGTTCTTAGTTTCACCTTAGAGGCCAAAGGAGAAATGTTCCCATTTATAAAACAGCGAAGGGTCTGAACAGATGGTGTAGTTGTTGAGAGCCCTGGTTATTCCAGAGGATCCAGGCTCAATTCCCATCACTGGAATGGTGACTCATAACCCAAAACCAAGTGTAATTTCAGTTGCAGGGGCATCTGATGCCCTCTTGTGGTCCCCATGAGCACCAGACATGTAAGTAGTACACAGACACACATGCAGGCAAAACACTCATCCACAAACTAAAAATAAGTAAATGGTCAAAGAAGAGGAAGAAGGCGTTTGTTTTGTTGTGTTTTGCACTTACTATTTTTCACCACTTTAATGCATGAGGGTGAGAAGTGTGTGGAGATGAGGCTATGTAGCTGCCATCATTCTGCTATAGTATGTTGTATTTTATTATACAATTAGATTAAAATGTTGTAGGCTCTCGAACAAAGCATTAACTGTTAAATTTGTATTAAATTCTGTTTTAGAGACATGCATGGAAAATTAACTGTTCAGGAGGAACAAATTGTTGAGTTGGCTGAAAAAATCGGTGCTCTTGAGGTTGAGCTCAGTAAGGTAGGCATTCTGAGTGATGTGCAATTCACTTGAAGGAAAGGCTGAAAGAAATTTAGAATCTGTAGAAACTTTTTGTTCCTCTTTTGAAAGAAATATTTCTTTTTTCTTATTAAACTGAAATTGTATTATACCTTTACCTTTGTTAGTAATGAAAAGCTTCTGTTTTGATACTTATTAATACAACATTAGAAGGAATAAGTCAGACAGTTTGCTTCATGACTGGGTTATGTTTCTGAGAAGTATATTTTAAGTAAGTTCATTGTTGTGAAATACTATAGAATATGCTTGTACAAACCCCCAAAGCCTGCTACAGGCTTAGGACTTATGGTATACTCAGTTTTTATTTTTATTTTGAGAAAAGTCTTACGTAGTCTAGGCTAGACTCAAACACATGCCTTTAATTACTTAGGAGACAGATGGATCTCTATGAGTTAGAGGGCAGCCTAGTTCACATAGGGAGTTGCAGGCTATCCAGGGCTACATAAAAAGACCCTTCCTCAAAAGAGGGACAAAACTATTTAGCCAAGGATGACTTTGAACTTCTGGTTCTCTTGTCTTGACCTGGGATTAGAGCAGTGCACATAGGCCTTGTGTTATGCAGAGCTGGGGGTGGAGCCTAAGTAAACACTCCACCCAGTTGAGCTTTCTCCCTGCTCCCTTTCAAGTTAAGGATTTCAGATACTGGGAGACACTGGGCAATTAGACAAGCAACTGGACCTTTTCTGTTCACACTGCTCATACCCTTATTGATGACAATACACTGAAGTCCTGGAAGGAACCTGGAGAATCAACATCTCTATATTAGACCTGGCTTTTAAGTTTGGCATAAGCTTTCTAGGAAGACACCAGGCGCCCTTTAAATCTCATCAGTCCTGCAAACTATTATGATTTTTACATTTGAATAACTCATTTTGTTTTCCCATTATTAACTAGCTAAATGATTCACCAACTACTAGCATTTTTTTTGCTTCTTAAAGAATTGTTTAATGTATTATGTGTAGGTTACAGAGTTATTTGTGGACAGTAAAAATGAACTTGACCAGTGTAAATCTGACCTGCAAACTAAGACACAGGAACTTGAAACTACTCAGAAACATTTGCAAGAAACCAAATTACAACTTGTTAAAGAGGAATATGTCTCTTCAGCCTTGGAAAGAACTGAGGAGAAGCTTCATGATGCTGCCAGCAAGGTTTGTCCTCTGTATTGAAAACATTGGAGGGTAGGCAGAAGTATTCTTGTTTGCTTAAGCTTCAATTATGAGATTCTAATTTATTCATTCCAAATGTTGGTTGTGTCCATTTATGTAACAGTACTTCACTCACTATTTGACCCATGTTTCTTTTTTAAACTAGAATGAAAGCATTACATTTTTAGGTATACTTTTAAGAAGACAGTACAGCAAAAGGAAAAATGTTTGTGCCAAACATAATTATTGGAATAAATTTGCCAAGTCAGTTTTCTGTGCACACATGGCTGCCTGGGAGAGAGTTCAGGCTTGGTGGGGCCTAAGTACTCAAGGATCTGGATCATTAGGGTGTCTTGTTCTCACCGGGGAGAGAGCCTTATGGAACACAGGCACTTTGACTAGACTGTTTTTATGTTATCTTTTTTTTTGTTGTTTCATTTGTTTTTTAAACATACAGTTGCTTAATACAGTTAAAGAAACCACCAAGGATGTATCTGGTCTCCATTCTAAACTGGACCGTAAGAGAGCAATTGAAAAGCACAATGCTGAAGTTCAGGATATTTTTGGCAAAAACCTCAATAATCTGTTTAATAATATGGAAGAATTAATTAAGGATAGCAGTGCAAAACAAAAGGCCATGCTAGAAGTTCATAAGACATTGTTTGGTAAGTTCAAGCATTTCCGTGGTGTGTGTCCTGAGGATGTGTGCATATATAAGTATAGAAGCCAGAGGACAGACCTCTAATGTTATTTCTTAGGGACCACCCACTTTTTAAAGTTATTTTATATCTAATTACATGTATGTCAGTGTGTTTGAGTGCATGTACCCATGGAGACTAGAGGTATATTGGATTGCCTCCACTTAAAGGAATATGAGCCACCTGACAGGGCGTTGGGAATCCAACTCCACTTCTGGGAGAGCAGGATATACTCTTAACTATCAGGCCATCTCTCTAACCCTCCACCTTATTTCTTTTGAGACAAAAATCTTTCATTGGCCAAGTGGGCTAAGTTGTGTAGCTCAGTTGAAGCCCAAGGCTAGCTCACTTGCTCATTTTCACACTCTCTTCCCTCTCTTCCCACCTTCTCCTTCCCCTCTCTCCTGTCTCCCCTCCTCCTCTCCCAATGTGTCCTTCCCCTTCCTCCTTTCCCCCACTAGTAGGCCAGCTAGTTTCTATTTCTTAAGACCCACGCTTACAGGAAGAGCATCACTAAACTCGGCTTTTCTGGTCCTTTTACTTATTTTTGAGGCAAAGTCCCAGGTAGTCTTGAAGTTGGCATGTACCAGAAAATGATTTTGAATATCTCCTTTTCCTGTCTCCCACTTGAGTGCTGGGGTTACAAGCCTGTGCTGTCCTGGTTCCGTGCAGTGGTAGAGATGGAACTCAGGACTTTGCATATTAAGCAAGTGTGGTGATACCACCGGCAAGTATTGTGGCGATTGAGCTAATCCCTAGCCCATTCTAAGACTTTCTTTATATGTTTCATATGTGTTGATATCACAGTTCTCATTTTGACTTTTTGTTGTTCTTGTGTGTGTTTATTACTCACCTACTGTAAGTTGTCTAATAACTTTCGTAAATACAAGACAGAACTAATGCCCTGTCATCTGGCCCCACAGCACAGCCTCCCTAGGCTTAATGGAGGATGGTCAGTATTTGTCAGGCAAGCCAGCAGGTCTGTAGCATGCCACTTTGGCCCCATATATATAATATGTTGGCTTTCTGGTCAGCCAAGGAGTATGAGACTCTGAAGGCGCTCTCTTGAATCACTAAGATTGACTTTTTTTTTTTTTTTTTTAAATCTGTGTCTGTGTATCTTGAAATAGGGTTTCACTAAATTGACCAAGTTCAACTTAAACTCATGTTGTAGCACAAACTGGCTTTGTGATCTTCCCGCCTCAACTTGAGTGCTGGGGTTACAGGCATGGGCAACACATCTCAAAATACAGCTCACAGCTATCTTTAACTCCAGTTCCAGGGATCTAACACTCCTTCTTGCATCTTTGAATGCACAGACATAAATACACACAAAATTAAAAAATAATTTAAAAGTTGTAAAAATTTTTTTGTGTGTACATGCATGTACATATGTACATGTACACATGTATATTTCTGCCATATCATGCATTTGGCGGTGAGAGGCCAATTCCTTCTCTCTTCTTCTATGCAGATCTTGGGGATTGAACTCTGGTCCTTAGACTTGGTGGCTGGTCTTTTCCAGTCCCTTTCCCAGACGGTACCTTTGATTACATTATCTTGCAGCTTTTTTTTCTTGTGAAGGTATAGCTTAAAGATTTGCTCTGTTGTCAGAGCACAACTGCCTGTGCGCACTGTATTTGTACTTTGTTTTACATCTCATGTGACCCAGTTTAATGTCTAGTTTTCTATGTAGCTGAACCTGATCCTTCTTTCTCCACTTCTAAAGTGCTGGGATTATAAGTGAGGTTCACCATTCTTTTTCTTTTTTTTATAAATTCCTATCTACTATAAAACTGTATATTATAGATACTAATTTTAGACTATTCTAGTTCCCCTCTCTCTCTTCCCCCTCTCTCATTTTGATTTTTTGTTTCTTTGTGTAGCCTGGCTGTTCTTAAACTAGCTCTGTAGGTCAGGCTGGCCTTGAATTCACTGAGACCCACCTGCCTCTGCCTCCTGAGTGCTAGGATTAAAGTTGTAGGCCACCATTGCCCAGCTGAATATTCTAATTCTTAAACCTGGTGGCTCATGTCTTCAATCCTAGCACGTGGGTAGCTGAAGCATAGTTGATTAATATTAAGATCATCTCAAATAAAGAAAAATATATTCTAATTCAAAAATTATTCTAAGTACTTGAGTATGATATGCTTTTAATATGCCAGGGTTTATAGAACATTCATATTTAAATCTTATTATGTAGTAAGATAAATCTTTAATGTAGTTGTTGGACATTCCACAGTAAAGATTGATTTTGACTTACTTAAAGTGGTCTTAACTGTATTTAAATATACTTATGCCAAAGTTCACATCTCTCTCCCTCTCTCTGTAGGAAATCTCATGTCTTCTAGTGTCTCTGCATTAGACTCTGTCACTACAACAGCGCTTGGATCTCTCATGTCTGTTCCACAAAGTGTGTCGACACGTGTCTCCCAAATCTCTGATGTGATGTTGGAGGAGCGGTCGTTAGCAGAACAAAGTAGAGCTGTACTGCAAGGATTGATTGTAAGTATATCGCTTGGTGTCTTCAAGGGGTCACTAGCCGTCTGGAATGGCATTGGCTGCTCTTAGCTTAAGCTTGCCACACAGTTATGGAGCTTTTCCTTTTGTTCCCTCCTTACAGAAAGACTGGTTTTTCAAGAGGATGTGACTGAACTTGAAAGCATTTCTCTCATTTGGTGTACTTGAGAATAGGAATAATATGCCATTGTCTTTCGAGTGTTTGCAATTTTAGCATTTGAAAGATGGAGGGAAAAGATCAGGAGTTCAGAGCCATCCTTGGTTTATACTGAGGCCCCAGGCCTGCACAGAGTAGCGTTATTACTAAGTCTTATAGTCAGAAGGAGCAGCTTGGGCCGATTCAGGAGACCTGTGATCTGATATTTGGTCTAGAAATTGGTAAATCACCCTCTTCACCCGAACTAGAGACAGGTTAATCAATCCAACAGGATATAGCAGTAGCTGGTTTCTTACTTAGCACAAATGACCACACATAAGCAGCCCATTTTCTTCTTATTTTATTAGTGTGGGTTTGTGGGCATGACTGAGACTGCATGCTCAACACGCATGAGCTCAAGGAACACAATTTCAAAGTCTTCCCATTCAAAGGTAATCAGTCAGGTTTGCTCGCTTTACTCACTAAGCCATATTGCTGGTTCATGGGCAGCGGGTTTTAAAACTTAGATAATATATATGTAGTGGCAGTAGCAGCATGAGATAAAATTTAATAGTAATTCAGGAAAAACAAGTAGAATGTAGGAATATATAATAATAATTCTTTGCATTAGATCTATATGACTAAGCCCTACTATACCTTACACTAAAAGCTTTTCTCCATAATTCTGTAGTTACTCATTCTGACAGGCATAATAGTACACAACAATAATTCCAGCACTTGGGAGGTTAAGGCAGGATAATCATGAATTGGAGGCCAGTATAGGCTGGATAGAGAATACCAGCGCAGTCTAAGTTATAAGATCCTATCTTATCAAAAAACAAAGTCACTCATAGCTAGACATTGGTGATGCATGCCTTTAATCCCAGCACTCAGGAGGCAGAAGCAGGCAGATCTCTGAGTTTGAGGCTAGGCCTGGTCTATACAGAGATTTCTAGGACAACCAGGGCTACACAGTGAAAACCCTGTCTCAAAAAAAAAAAAAAAAAAAAAAAAAAAGTCATTTAAATTATGTTGTATATCTAATGTATCTTGTTCTGAAATTTGTATGTGTGCCATGGCTTGCATGTGGAAGTTAGAGGATAATTTATGAGAATGAGTTCCAAGGATCATTCATCAGGCACCTCACCAGCCCCAGCTTATCTTTAGTCTGTAATTGTATTGTTTATCTAAGAAGTGCTTGGTCAGCCAGGTAATGGTGGCGCACACCTTTGATCCCAGCGCTAGGGAGGCAGAGGCAGATGCATCTCTATGAGTTTAAGGCCAGCCTGGTCTACAGAGTGAGTTCCAGGACAGCTGTCAGCCTGTTACACAGAGAGACCCTGCCTTGATAAACAAAAGGAAGTGCTTGATTTTTACTTATTTCCTTTGTATAGAGCCTTTGCTTTTTGAGATTATTAATCTTTTAAGAATTTTTTTTTATTTTGTTTGTGTGAGTATTTTGCCTGCGTATATATTTGTGCACTGTGTGCATACAGTGCCCTCAGAGGCTAGAAGAAGGCATCAGATCTCAGTGTAGTTATAGATGGTTGCAAGCTGTCATCTGAGTGATGGGACTCAAACCTGGGTCCTCTGGAAGAGCAGCCAAGTGCACTCAACCTCTGAACCATCCTGCGGTTCCAACTGTATCTGTCTCACAGTTTCTAAGTAAATGCTACAAATATTTTTCGTAGTTTCTCTGTGTAGCCTGGCTGTCCTGGAACTTGATCTGTAGACCAGGCTGGCCCGGAACTCACAGAGATCCATTTTTACCTGCTTCTGCCTCCCAAGTGCTGGGATTGAAGGTGTGTGCCACCATTGTCCAAATATTAACTGACCCTTTCCTAGATCCAGTGCTTATGTGATACAGATTTCTTGTCTAAATTTGACAAAGTTATAAAACATTCTGTAATTACCAACTTCAGAACTTGATTCACTTATTTGTTGGTCTATATTTATTGATACCTTTATACATAGTAAGTTGGAAACACTGTTTGAAGCCAAGTGTGGCTGTGAATGCCTTTAATTTCAGCACTTGGGAGGTAGAGGCAAGTATATCTCTTGAGTTCCAGGCCAGCCACAACTACGTAGTGAGATTGTCTCAAACAAATGGGAAGGGGGAAAGATCTGTTTGATTCAAAGGAAGAGATGACCAGTGTTCTCACAGTTCACTGAAGTCGATATGTTTTTAAAACCCATGTAGCCTTTTTTAAAAACTATTTTACTCATTTCCGTCTTTCTCTGTTTCTTTCTCCCTTTTCCTTTTCTTTTGTGCGTGCATACATGCATGCGTGCGTGAGTGCATGTGTACATGCATGCACAGGTAGACAAGGAGTTCAGGAAACCCTAGGCACCTCTTTTAAGCTGCTATCTTTTACATTTTTGATTTGTTATTATTGAGTGTCTGGTGTGTATGTTGCCATGAAATGCACGTGGGTTCTGGAGATAGAATTTCAGTGTGAGGCCTGGAAGTCAGCTGCTCAGCCTGCTCAGCCCCAGGGTCTGCCTGTCTCTGCTTTCTCCATGCTACACTCAGCTTTTTTGTTTATTTGTTTTAGTAATGTGGATTCTGGGGGTTAAACTCTGTCCTGATGCTTATACCACAAACACTTCTGCAGCTTATTTCTGCTTAGATTTATTTATTCATTTCCCTTCTCCTAGTGAAAGGATCTTTTATATTATATTCTCAGTTTCACGTGTTCCTCTTCAAGAACAAGAACACACAAGTTCTGATACAATAATTTATAGATTATGGCATCTTCACAGTTAAATATTTCTAGCCTATAACTTGCTCTCCCCCTCTGTAAGTGTTTTGAGACAAGGTCTTAGTTTGTATCTCAGGTTGACCTAGAACTCACTGTCTAGTCCAGGCTGGTTAGCTCTCATGTGAATCATCCTACTCTTGCCCTTGAGTGTCAGGGTTTTATGCATGAGCTATAGTGCCTCCCTCAAAGACTACCTTGAGTTTATTTATGTGGGTGTGGGAGGGTCTATGAAAGTGAGTGCAGGTACCTCTGGATCCCAGAAGAGGGCACTGGATTTCCTTGGAGCCCTAGTTACAGACAGTTGTGAGCTACCTAAAGTGGGTGTTGCTCCTCTGCCAAAAAGCATGCACTTTTAACCACTGAGGCATTTTTCCAGCTCCCTAATGGCTACTCTCAATGAATTTTTGGCCTAGTTTTCTTTTTTTTTTTAATCACCCAAAACTGTTTAAAATTGATTATGTTAAAATGTACCTATAGATTTTAATGTTTCCTATGCTGGGGATTGAACTGGAGTGCTGGACTCTTAACACTTTACTGTCATTGTTCTCCTCTTCTGGACTCTTGATTAGACTGTTCAAATTTGTGTATAAAAGGCAGGCATCGTGGTACATACCTGTGATCCTGATAGTGTGAAGACAGGAGGAGGTCAAGCATTCTCAGCCACTCAGTGTGTGTGAGGTCAGCCTGTGCTACAAGAGACCAGCAAACACAGAAGAGGAAATTAATTCAGTGTTTACTATACACTTAGTGAGTATTGCTTTAGTTAGGGGAGCATGACGGAATGATTTAGGCGAGTATAAATTCTGAGTACGCAGCTACGTCTCTTTAGCTATAAAGAGTGTCAGTTAAGAATTTTGAATTATGGTATTTGGTTGCTGAGTAGCTGAGGTATATCAGCCAAGTTAATGGAAATTAAACCATTCTTAAAGATGTATTTGTTTTAAAAACCAGAATGAACTTGTGACTGACCTTCTCACTTCCCTGAAGATGATCTTAGCTCCTGGTGTAGTTTCCATCTTGAACATCAATAGGCAGCTGCAGCATATTTTCAGGACTTCATTGACAATGGCTGAAAAGGTACAGATTATCTTCTTAATACCTCAAATTTGATAGGTTGCTTATAAAAGAAACTAATATTTCATTTCTTCAAAGATAGAAGATCAAAAAAGAGAAATAGATGGTTTTCTCAGTGTATTGTGCAACAATCTACATGAACTCCAAGAAAATACAATTTCTTCCTTGGTTGAATCGCAGAAGCAATGTGAAGGCCTAAATGAAGACTTGAAAACACTGAGGGAAACCCATTCTCAGGTATCTCTTAATTGACATTTTTATCAGTGGCTTGATGGACTTAATAACCTATGTCACATGGTTTGAATGCTGCAAAACTACCACTATGGAAGCCAGAGGTCAGCACAACTACTGCTGTTTCTGATGGGAGTTTGTATAAAATGATTGGGAATACTTCTCTAGATTAATTGATGTTTGAGAATGTGTTGTATTTGGAACTCTGTGCTTAACAACATCCTGACAAACAAAATGGCCCTTTCCCAGCAAGAGGAGGGGAACAGAAGAGGAAGGTTGCTGTAGCATTCTAAGTGAAGCTATTGCAAGTCTTTCCTAGGGTGGCATGGATAGTTACTATCTTTGAAAAATCAAGCTTTATCTTCCCTCACTGCTGTGTCATTGGCATCCTACCTCTGCCTCCTAGCTCCACTATGCCAAGCTCCAGCGCCTGCCATTCTTAGGGCCTGAATAGTCATAAACAATAATGAAGCTTTGGTAAATGAGTCTAGTGCATCAGGGACCCCACTTGCTGGTCATTCTCCAGAAAACAAAGCCAAAATTGTTGATTCTTTACTCTCTTTGTAAAGGTCCTAAAATATTCCTTTAATACTCCTTTCAGGGTCATCCTTTATGTGTGAGAGGTGAAATTAAAAATGTTTTGTCAAGCATGTATATAGTTCATCTGAGTTTGGTGTTATGTACTGGAATCCCAGCACTCAGTGGCTAAGGCAGGATGACCAAGCAAGTTGGAGGCCAACTGGAGCTATATTATGATACCCTATCTCATAAAGCAAGTTCTAACCTGTATTACAATGTTCTGATTCATATTCCGAAAATAAACATTTAAATACTACCATTTTAAGTCTTTTTCTTCCTCAATCTCTCTTACAGGAACTTTACCAGTTAATCAACAGTTGGACAGAGAGATTCTGTGCTTTGGAGAAAAAGTGTGAGAACATCCAGAAACCACTGAAGAGTATTCAAGAAAATGCAGAGCAGTAAGATATTTTTAACTTCTTTTGAAGAAGTTTTCTGTAAACCTGAAATGATTTCCAAAAGGAAGAAAAACTTCAAATAGTACAAATAATTCTGGTTTGCTTACAAATGAATTTGTAACTTGATGACATTTTGTGTATTTATGTATGTAAGGGTATTCCTTCCTCTCCACCCTCCTGTCTCAGACAGAATCTCACTATTATAGCTTAGGATAGCCTTGACTATCTGCCTGAGCTTCCCAAGTGCTGAAACACAGGCTCAAGGCTTTGGGCTGCTTTTTAAGACATTTTTATGACAATTCCTATAAACTGTTTACCAGATAACTCTAGTGGTGTTCTTGTTGTCATCAGCTGTTGACTGCCATTTCCAGTCAGTTCCTGGATTTCCTGGCTCTTGTTAGTGGTGATCGATTTCAGATAGCTTTGGGGGGTTTGTTGTCTGCTGTAGCTCACATTGCCATGTGTGTGACTTGTAGACCTTGAACTTAAGGTTATTCTGAGTTTTTGTTTTTTGTTTGTTTTTAATTGTTATTTTCTATAGGAAGTCTACAGATATAATCAGTAAAACAACAGTTCACAGTAAAAAAATTATTACCGATTCTGATGGAATATTACAAGAACTCAGGCACTTAAGCCAAGAAGGCACACAGTTGGCTGAAGAATCTACAAAGCACTGTGATTCACTCAACAGCAACCTGGAAACTGTATCTGAGGAGACAACACAAAAGTGTGAAGCTCTGAACACAAGCACAGTCCATTTTTCAGAACAGTGGGCATCCTGCTTAAGCAAGAGGAAGGAGGAACTTCAGAAGTTAATGGAGGTAATATGTCTGTACTGGAACTAACTCTGGGGAGAATGGCTATAATCAGAAATCAAATATTCTTGACTTAGAATTTATTTTGAACAATTATATGAGCTGGATGTAGTGGTACTTACACAATCCTAGCACAAATCAAGTTCCAGGACAGCTGGCACTGTCACACAGAGAAAGAAACACTGTCTCAAGAACAGACAAACAAAAGGTTTATTTTATTTGATGTGCATATGCACACACATTCACAAACACCTTTAGCAGACAAAAGAAAGCATCTGACTCCCTGGAGTTGGAGTCACAGACAGAGAGCTGCCTGACTCAGGTGCTGGAAACCTAAAGTCCTGTAGATGAACACCAAGTGCTATTAACTACTATGCATCTCTCTATTCCTTAAAATGATTATTATTGTATTCGTGTGTATGATGTGTGCGTATGGGCATGGATGCCATGGCACATATGTGAAGATCGGAGATAAAACTCCCTCCAGTTTTCCATAGATTTCTGGAATCAAACTGAAGCTACATAGAAGCTGGACATGGTGGTACAGACCTGTGATAGCATCACTTGGGAGCCAGAGGCAATGGGGATTCTGAGTTTTATTGAGTCCAGTCTGTGCTACATAGTGTTAAGATTCTGTTTCAAAAAGAATATAAACAAACACAACCTCATATAGAGATGAGTGACCAAATCCAGAATTTGAGACATGGGACAGACCTGGGTTTTGTCCTGTCCCCGCTCCCACCTCAGCCCCTCTCCTCTTCTTTCTTCTAGCTTTGACCTTATTATTTAGCCCAGGATGACTTCAAAGTCATCCTCTGCCTCCTCCTCCTATGCTATGATTAAAGGTGTGTATCACCTTGTCCAGTTTAAAGACCTCATTTTTTAAAAAAAATAAAAGTTTTTCAAGTTAAAAATAAATCAAAGAATAAATTAGAGAGCAAAACAGACATAAGATTTAGATAGTCTTCAGTGTAGTTTTCTTAAGTCAGGCCTTCCTTCCATCTGTATGTTGGAGTAATGTTAAGAATGGCTAGTGGGAGATAGAGCCTAGCAGGTCGGAGTGCCTCAGGCCCAGCACCCACTTTGGCAGTGACTATAGGGGCCAATTCCCCGTTCCCTCTACTTTTGTATGTGTTTTGAAAACTTGTGGTACATTTCAAGTTAATAAAAAAATGCTACATGGGCTAAAGGGCTTCCAACTTTAGTAATGGAAGTTTGTTTGTGTTCTTTACAGTTTGTAAATGATTGTTGTGAGGCTTCAACTTCAGAGGTCACTGAGAAACTAAGTGGGCATAGAGCTGCCATTGAGAACCAGCACAGTTCCTTTGCTGTGCAGATAACTTCTGATGATGAAAAATTAAAAGCAGGAAGCCTAGAGCTTGATGAAACCATAAAAACTGGTTTGATAAAGCTTAATTGCTTTCTGCAACAGGATCTGAAGCTAGATATCCCTACAGGTATTTATTTTTACTTTTTAAGATTTATTTTATTTATGTGGGGCAGGGGTGGGTAGATATGCACTTGAGTGCAGTGCCTCTGGAGGCCAGATGAAGGAATTGGATCTCTCTGGAGCCAGAATCAGAGGTGGGTAAGAGCTATGCAGTGTGGTGCTGGAAATTGGCTCAGGTCCCCTGGAAGAGTATCATATGCTCTTAACCACTGAGCCGCCTCTCCTTTACCCCCAGTGGGTTTTCAAATACAAATAGAATTGTTAAAGTTTTTGAAATTGAATTTGGCTGTCTATAATAGTGTTAGATACTCTTTGAAACTGGGCCCTGCCTTTGCATGGTAGGAATTTACCATCTCTCTATAATAGATTTAAACACAGAAAATTTAGTGTACAAAAATAATTTTAATTCGGTCTTAACTTTTTTTTTCTTTTTTGGTGGTATATTCCTGAAAATTTGGGCACAATAGAAAAAATCTCATAAACATTTAGACAACTGGCTTTGTCAGGAAAAGGCATTTTAAGCCTAGCATGGATTAAAAGCATGCATATATGCAAAGCCAATTGTCTAGATGTTTATGATATTTTACAATCTATTTTAGAAGGCTGAGGAAAGAAAATTATCACTTGGAGACTATCCTGGGCTCCTGATGAAAGAGGAAAAAAAATCAATTGTTTGGTGTGGTCACACACACATATAATAACAGTGCTCAGAAGAAATAAGCAGGACCATTAGAGTTCAAGGTCATCTTTAGCTACATAGTAAATTTGAGGCTAGCCTGGGCTACAAGAGCGCCTATATCAAAAAACCAAACGAAAACCAAAAAGCATTTTAAAAACAATTAAAATTGACCAATACTGTGTCTAAAAGGATGTTTAATACCCAAAATACTGGATGGATATAAAAGCTAAGTTGTTTAATATAGAGTTCACTGCATAGTGCATTTTGTCTGTGCCCTTTTATTTTGACATTGACTGGCATTTAGAAATCACCACTTTGAATGGTGACACATGCCCTTAATCCCAGTACATGGTAGGCAAAGACAGGCAGATATGTGGGTTCGAGGCCAGCCTGGACTCACTACAAAGTGAGTTCTGAACTACATAGTGAGTTCCAGGATGGCCCTATTTCAAAAAAACACAGAGAAACCCTATTTCAAAAAAACAAAAGGAAATCAAAAAAGTAAGGGGAAGGAAAGAAAGAAGGAAATCACTATTTTTAGAGATGAGAAATGGCAAAGATTTCCCATGATTGGTAAACTGATTTACACAAATTTACACAAATTAATAACTGATTCATCATTGGATTGTAAAGTCATTGAATTTTACACTTTTTTGAACTATTTTTGTGACATATAAATTACATCTCAAAGCTTCCTTTTAAAGAAGTAATTATAAAAGGTTCGCCCTAAAGCATATTGGTTTATTTTGTTTCTTTAGTGCTTTACATTTATTGTTAACTGTCAATGAAAATGAAATGTTATAAAGAAATATAAAGGAATATAATTGCCTTAATATAAAGGAATATAATTGCCTTAAGAGCCAGGCATTCCACCAAATTATAAAGAAATGGCTACTCCTTTTAAAGTAATCACATTGTTAAAACTTTTAATTCCAATACAATTCAGAATACCCCAAATTCATTTTTAAGCTTAATATGTTTTTTTGTACATTCTTAGAAATGGAAACTTCATATTTTTGGGGTAAGATGACTTGAGAATTATCAGATCTACTAAAGATCCATCACAATGCTGGAGAACCAGCTCAGCATTAAGAGCACCGGCTGCTCTTCCAGAGAACCTGAGCTCAATTTCCAGCAACCGTTTGGTGGACATCTGTAAGAGGATCTGGTGCCCTCTTCTGGCATGTTCACATGTACATAAAATATAAATAAATAAACTTTTTTTTAAAAAAAAAAAGCTGCTTTCCAGCAGAGACTTGCTTGAATGAAGCCTTAGAAGTAGGAGAAAGCCAATTGTATTCACAAAAGCAAAACATTACTACGCGAGAAAAATATTACTAGCCACAAGTATAAAAGATAGAATTTTTTGTGTTTGGAAGACTACTCACTTGAAAGTATATATTTTAACATAATTTCAAAAATTATTTTTCATACTAAATTTTCCCCCGCTTTTCTAATGTTTGCTATAAAGGTATGACACCAGAGAGGAAAAATTATTTATATCCTTCAGCACTGGTGAGAACTGAACCTCGGGAACGGCTCCTTGAACAGATGCAAAAGAAACAGCCCAACTTGTTAATGGTCTCGAACTGCTCAGAAAATGACAAAGAGACCACTGGTCAGGTAAAGTTTAAAATACAATTTTAGAACTTTCCCATAAATTCTTATATTTGCATGTGCGAGTGCACATGTTTGCATCTGTATGGAGGTGGGAGGTTGACCTCGGGTGCTGTCCTTCATTGCTCTCCACTGAATGCATTGAGATAGGATCTCTCACTAGGACTCTCTCCTAAGCGCTGGGATTACAGGTGGGTTGCCACAGCCACAGATATTAGGTGGGGCCTGGGGATCCAAAATCTGATCCTTACATTTGAACAGCAAATGCTTGACCCTCTGAGTCACCACACCAGCCCTGGAAACTCTTGATGTGGTTGATTTCATGTAATAATGTAACTTTTAACTCTTCAGTCCTGTGCTGTTTCCTATGAGAATTGCTGACTCTTAATCTTATTATTTTTTATTTTTAGGCTAGTAGATAATAATTTCTAAGCCAACATTTAAGCTGCTATGGCATACCAGATACTGTTCTAAACTCTTTACATGGATGCTAACTCAACCCTTTCAATAACCTTGTGGAATGGGTAGTAATGTAGTCCATCTTATGACAATTCTTTTGTCTCAGGTTATGAAGATGAAACTGTAGTTAGAAGCCTGGCAATCAAACCTACAATTTGTGCTCTGTAGTTAATAGCAAGTATAGAAGTCAGGAAAGCAGAGAATAAATACAAGCCAACACATTATGTTTAACTTTTATATAATACATATGAAGTCATTCAGAGAAGAAAATTGCCTTTATGATGTTTTTGGAGACAGGGTTTCACTGTGTAGCCCTGGCTGTCCTGGAACTCACTCTGTATTCCAGGTTAAATTCACAGAGATCCACCTGCCTCTGCCACTACCGCCTGTCTTTTATGATGATTTTTGTTTGTTTTCCCCTGGCTATCCTGGAGCTTGCTATGTAGACCAGGCTGGCTCAGACTTGCAGCAATCCTCCTGTGTGTCCCACTGTATGCTGCTCTGTGTGGCGGGCCAGTGCCATGGTCTTAGCCACTCATCCAGCTTCTTATTTTAGGACACGGATGAAGAGAAAGAGGTTCCAGAGCAGTGTACTGAAGAACTTCTAAGTCAAGAGACATTTGTACTTAATAGTGTGGATTGCTCTTCAAGAGATGGTGTTCCATTTTTCCAGGTACTTGATAATGAACTTCACTCACCCTTCCTTCCTCATCTGCTATCACTCACACAGTTTTACTATTTAGTATGAAGGGATGGAGACTATCCTAGCCAGGCCTGAGGGGATACATCTGAAGTCCCCACACTTAAGAGGCTAAGGAGGGGCTAGCCTAGGCTAACACAGTAAGATCTGTCTTTAAAAACAAAACATTAAGCAGTAATGAAAAGCAATATTCTTGGTGTATAACAAATGGCTTGTTAATTTTTATTTAAGTTGTGTACATAGATAGTATGATGCTGATGAAGGGATCTTCAATACAATAATACATTAAGGTAAAATTTGACTTCAATGGATGAAGTTATAGAAACTTTAACAAGTGATCTTTGGCTATTATTTTTGTCTCATTTCTGCCCCTTGCTGTAGGAGCATTCTCTTACTTGTACCTTTACCCAGTAGATCTTGCTATCTATTCCATCTCTGTCTATCACACTTTGAAGGTTAAAGGATTTTAAAGTTCAGGACTATAAATTATACTAGTGATTTATCCTGCTGACAGGAAACTTTTCTCTAGTTAATTATTCTCCTAAGTTTCCCAATTCCCCTGTCTCTCTGATGCTGTACAATTAAATTCTGTGACAGATCTCATGCCCGCCACCTTATTTGTTTTTGAAACCACCCTTCACTCTGTAGAACAAAGCAGTCCTCTGCCATAGTCTTCCACAAGCTGGGGTTACAGGTATTTGGCATCATGCTTTTCTAACACAGTTAGGAACAGCCATTCAGAACTACCTGGTGCAAGTGAGGTGTCAACTGCCTTTGCAGAAACAGTGATCTCTGGGAGTTCAAGGCCAGCTGGTCTCCCATTGAGATTCCAAGCCAGCCAGGACCATACAGGACCCTATCTCAAATCACAAACTCCCCTACAATCTGCCTGGCATCTTTCCCTGTATTTTAAAAATTTGGTATGAATAAAGTAAAATCTTCCTTATGAAAGACATGTAATATCAAATTTTACAGGTGAAATGCTGGTGTGTGTGTGTTTTGTTTTTTCGTGGCAGGGTTTTGCTGTTTTATAAACCGGTCTGTCTTGAATATCACTCTGTAGACCAGGCTGGCCTCAAACTCACAGAGATCTCCCTCCAAGTACTAGAATTAAAGGCATGCACCACCACCACCTGGCTATATATTATTTTTACATTTTATATATATGGATTTTTTACATATATATATGTTTATATATATATGGATTTTTGAAGCAGAGTTTCTCTGCCTAGCCCTGGCTGTTCTGTCCTGGAACTCATTCTGTAGGCCAGGTTGGCCTTGAAGTCAGAGATCTGCCTGCCTCTGCCTCATGAAGGTTGAAACTAAAGGTGTGGACCACCATCCAGCCAGATTTTTGCAGCTTTCCTTAAATCCTTTATGTATCTCAAGGCAGTTTCAACCTCATATTCTTTTAACCCTTGTTTTTGGCCTGGCACAGCTAGTCATTCATTATACCACTGATCCACACTGGCAGCCCAAATCTTTATTATTGTTTATGACTTTTTATTTCTTTTGGTGCTGGGGTTAGGATTCAGGGTCTTATACATATTAAGTAATTGAGTTATGTTACAATGAGGTTTTTGGCCCAGCTAGCCAGAGGTCCAGACCCATAGACCTGCTGTCCCAGACTGCCTAGCCACCCGCTACTGCTTAGGCTCCCCAAAATGATTCAGACACTTATATTGAGTTCATGCTGTTTGGCCTATTGCTTAAGCATGTTGCTAGCTAGCTCCTTCTTCTTAACCTATTCTCATTAATCTGTCTGCCACGTGGCCCATGGCTCACCTGTGTTCCTTACATGTTTCTTCTTTGGGCATCTGGCTTAATCTGTCTGTGACTCTGCCCTTCTTTTCCTACATATTCTGATTCTCCACCTACTTCTACAGTGCTCACCAAGGGGCCAAAACAGCTCCGTTATTTAAAGATTGATATTCACAGCATACAGAAAAACATTCCCACATCAGAGTTACATCTCTGGAGTCTAAAACTTTATAAAAAGTTAGTTTGTGATTTTTCTCAACATTGAGTGTGCATTGTTTTAGATTTCTTCCTGAAGTAAGGGGCTTCCAGAGGTATAGAGTTCCCAAATGTATAATGAGAAACACATTTGTTTATTTTTCTCCTTTCTTCCTCCCTCCTTTATTTATTTTTGAGAAGGTTTCTTTGTGTAGCCCTAGCTATTCTAGAACTCTCTATGTAGACCAGGCTGGCCTTGAACTCAGAGACCCACCTGCCTGTGCCTCCCAAGTGCTGAGGTTAAAGGCGTGTGCCACCACCACCACCCAGTATGAAACACATTTTCAGTAGATGGAAGAATGGAGGTCTTTCATAGTTGCCTATGTCAGCTTTTCTGCTTAGAGTAGAATGGTCTTTTCTTTGTGATGACAAATCTTCCTCGCTCTAAGGAGCATTGTTGATATTTTAAACTGGGTATTCTGTGTTAGGACCAGCTACCTTGCGGTTTGAAAACTTTCATCCATGCCCACTTCTTAACAGAGCTAGGAGCATGCTATAATATTATAACATGTCTCAGGTCGTTGACATGTATCCACTAGGAGCAGAGTCACTTGCCGCTGAGAATTACTCTCTCAAAGGAAAATGTATAATTATATTTTAGGAAATAAAGCCAAAAATACTATTTCTTGCCAGTAGTAAGCACACGGCAGCCCTTGGTAGGTAGTTGAGGCAGGCCTGGTCTACGGAATGAGTTTCAGGACAGCCAGGGCTATACAGAGAAACCCTGTCTCAGAAAAACAAAGCACTTCTTTCTACTTCCATTATTGGTAAAGTAAAGAAGGCTGCACTTGATTTTTTTTTTTTTTTTAAGTTGGCTCAAATTTGTACTGAACTTCTGTCTTTGTGGCTTTCTAATTTAAACCTTTGCCTGTAATATATAGACCTTTGAAATAAAATGTTATGATGTCTAGCAAATGTTATATTATTGTGACTTCATTTTTCCTCTTGAACCCACAGCATAAAAAGCCACATGTAAAGGACAAAGAAAACAGAGGCACTAACCCAGTGGAGAAGTCTAAAGTGGAGAACTCAGAGCACTGTGTCACAAAAAGCAGATTGCCACTTCGAACCTCAATAAATCTCTAGATGATCTGAGGTTAAGGTTACCTTTTTTAAAAAATAAAACCAGAAACTCCACAGTTTGAACTTTTGTACAGATTATAATAGGATAAGACTGTGTACAGACATCACAGTAAATGTAGTTGAATTGAAATCCTTTTAAATCATTCTCTTAGCTCAAGTCTGTAGTAAGCTGGGTTTCATTTGGTATTTACATTGAATATGTGTGTTTCTACGCTTTTATATCAAGTGAGTTCTTTTGTAACGAGTATTTTTCTTGTATATTATTAAATACCGAATATATGGAAGTTGTTCCGGGCTTGGGCTTAAATAGATGAATGCTGTCTCTCCTCCTGTCCTGCTAAGGCCTAGATCAGTCTGTATTTTCTTACCTCTGACCTTTCATTTGTCTTCCCAGCTCACGTCTCCCTTTTCCCTCTCACATAACTATCTGTAGACCCACAGGAAGAGAAACCCAGGACTTTCCCCTTTTCAGGGATTGCCTCTGCAATCATTGCCAATAATAAACCTGACCTGGAAGTACCCTTCCGTCAGCACTTTTCATTTGTTCTGCCTCAAAGGTGTGCAAGCATCTCGTTCCTTCACAGGGTCTAACACACCGACTTCCTCAGTTCACCAGCAGCCTCCTGGAATGTCAGTGGCTGGTGCAGGAGACCTGTGGGGAGCTCTTATTCATCCTTTGAGACCCCACTCTAAGGCCTAGGTCTCCTAGAAATGGCAAAACTACCAATTATGACTATAACTTCTATTTTGCTTATCTTTTAAAACTTTATTCTTTGTATATAATAAAATGTGTATATACATTTACTCTGTTGAAATCTTAACCCTAGGGAGCTGAGCCATTTCAAGATGAAGATCCAGAGTGTCTACCTAGAAGGAATGTATGCATAGGGGAAATGTGCTCACATTGAGTTCAGTGTATACATTTGAAAGTGATGTAACTCTTTGTATGCGTCTCTCTATGTAGCTCAGGCTGGCTTTGGGCTCACTATGCAGCCCAAGCTATCCTAGAACTCAGGACAATCCTATATCCTTCCATGGGCAGGGGTTATAGTCATGTGTCACAGTGGCTTTAGAGATTAGACTTTGTAATTAAGAACTAAACTTTCATGGAAAATTAGAAAATATGTTACTTCAAGAAATTAAAATTTCCTTGTGCCATCTCTCTAGCCTATTGCAGAGACAGAAATGTTAATTAAAATAATGGATAAATTTCTCTTCAAACTAATGTCAACCTAATCTGTGATTATTATCTAATATGCTCTTGGTAAATCTATAATTGGTAAGTTTTGTTTTTTAAAAATATTAAATTTTCTTTTTTTTTTCTTTTTTCTTTTTTTTTTTTTCCCCCCTGTTTGGATGTTCTACCTGCCTGTGTGTCTGTACTCCACTTTTATGCTTGGTGTGCTTGGAGGCCAAAGAGACCATAGATCCCTTGGACCTGGAGTTATGACAATTGTGGGTCACTATGTGGGCAGTCAGAGGTCTTAACCTCTGAGCCATCTCTGCAGCCCTGAAATTTATTTCTTTTACTTGCTTGCCCATAATTTCTTATTTGGCAATGATATTTACAGAGGTAAGCAATCGGCACTAAAAATCCTCAAACAAGCTTCTATATAGGTACCTTCAAGGAAGAAAGCAGGCTTCAACTGTACTCCAAGGACATATGCTTTCTGAATATGATTATCAGGGAAAGAAGTCACCCTATGCAACCTACAGAACCTGAAGTACAGCTCATGTCACTGTTCCTTAGTCACTGCGAAGTTCTCTGGCCATGGTAGTACAACTAATTTAACTGCCTGACAAGCAAATAAATATCAATACCCATAAATAAGCTCTGCAAATCTTCATGTGCAGTGTCAGGTATTCAAATAACCAAGCGTGATATCAGCAAAATGGGAGAGTCGCATGGCATAGTACAAGGAACTTAATTCAGGAACCCAGGAAGCTGAGGCAGAAGGATCATAAATTCAAAGTTAGCCTGGGCTCCATAGTCAACCTGTCAAAATCAAGGAAACAACAATGCCTTAATAGATAACTTCAAGCACTCTGAAAAATCAAGCAAAAGATTGAGCACTTTGTCCAAACTCTAGAAACAGTTTAAAGGTTTATAGCCACCAAGTGTGTGCTGACTCAGGGGGAGTCATTAATTTACTGGCCTTTCCCATCCCATCTTGTGCAGTCTACAGCAGCTGTGAAGTCGCAGCCACAGGCCTAGAGATGGCTCCTCTGGTAAGTGGCTGCTGTACAAGCATGAGCATGTGTCTGGATCTCTAGCACCCACCCCAAAGCCACACAGGGTCTCGAATCAGGCAGGGTAGCCCTGGAGCTGGGTCAAGTGGGCGCGGATAAGACAGGTAGTCAGTCTAGCCAATGGATAACGCCAAGTGCATTTAACCACAACACACAGACATAAGAGAAGACGGTCCTGATGGTTTCTAGTTCCTCAAGGGTAGAGAGGCTTCACTCTCAAAAGCTGCTTGGGACAACCTAAAGGACACACAATTATCACACAATACTTCATGGATGAACAAGCCACTGCCACCTGGGGCAAAGAGGTAGTTTAGATAAGGGAAGCCTTGTATATGGCCCGAGAGGGGGCAGTGGAGAGGATTTTACTAGGAAATTTGGTTGTTCAAAACAGTATCTCAAAAACAAACAAGAAACCCCAGCTACGTACACTGGGAATTTTAGAAAGTTATATACTCGACCATAGTGAGTGGCACCCGCAGCTCCAAGAGATAGCACTTTACTTCTGGCTGATCTGTGGGCTCCATGCAGGGAGGAAGTGTCGGCAAAGGTAGATTTCAAGTGGTCCAGTGAAGCATTGAAACCGTAACTCAACACAGCTAATCTGCCAAAATGATTTCTTGATTTTACTCTTTTAGGTGTCTGTTCTTCAGGGAAACTCCATTTTCATTAAGGACTTATTTTCTTTTATGTGGATATGTATAGACATGTGCTTATGCATGCAGGTTATAGGGGGTTGTGAGCTGCCCAACATGGATGCTGGGACCTGAAACCAGGTCCTCATGTATGCAGCAAGTACTTACCAGCTAAACCAGCTCCGGCCCCATCAAGGAAACTTCTGTTGACAGTTTAGAAAAGTCACTAAACCTCTACAGCCAAAGCAAGCAACTTAAAGCCTGAGTAGAGATTCTGATTTGGGATTAGTACATTGATATTCAAAACATCCATCTTAAAAACAAAGCAGAAAACCAGCCTGACACATGGGAAGAAATAACCAACATTCATTCACAGAAAAGTACATAGAGGAAACCCAGGCTGAAGACTGACTCACTCTCCTCTTTCTCTTCTCTCTCTCTCCCTCCCTCCCCCTCTCCATTTTTTTTTTGTTTTTTTGGCTTTTCTTTATGTATTTTTATTTTTTATATTATTTTTCCCTCTCCCCCAGCCCCCCCCTTCACTCCTCAGAGAAGGCAAGGAATCCCAAGGTGAGTCAATATCATATTCAGTTGAGATAGGACTGAGTCCCTCCCTCAAGTGTCAAGGCTGAGAAAGGTGTGTTCCCACAAGGCATGGGCTTCAAGGAGCCAGTTCATAGACCGGGGATAGACTCTGGTCTGACTTTGCTCTAGAAACTACCCACGCCTTTCAACTGTCATCTACATTCAGTCATCTTATTCTGGAATATCCAGAACTCTAGGCAGCCTGGAATAGATGAGAAGTTTGGATTGTGTTCCGGGTTACCCAATGAGAGATCTATGGTGTATCATCAAGCACATAGACCTTTGCAAAACTAGCCTCAGGACAGCAGAGACAGGTGCAGAGACCTATAATGCTCAAAACCATCTCAAATATTTGAATCTATATAGTTAAGTTTATTGAACTCTAAACATAAACAATGAAACTGCCTAGAGCTGAAGACAGGAGCTTGCAAGTTCATTGGCAGAGAAAAGCTGCTGTGTCTGCATGCCAATTTAATGTGTTTTAAACACTATGAGACTATCTCAGAGCGTGCGAGTGCGCACACACACCTGCTCATGCCACAGAACATGTAAAGATCAGAGAACAGCTTGCGTGGGAGGTTCTCTCCCTCTGCCATGAGATTTCTAGATGTCTAACCAAGGTCATTTGCCTTCAGCCATCCTGCTGGCTGCACCCTTGTTTTTCTAAAGGTGCCACCTTCAAAATGCCTTCATCTCTTTCAATTTTCTATTGAGTGTCTTCTGGTTCCTTGCTAGCCCAAAGGGCCTTCCAGGTATACTTCTCAGTGAAAAGATTCAAAAAGGCAAGTATCTGATTTGATATCCTGTTAGGTCTAACCTAAACTTATTTGGAATTTTTTGCTTTGATAGAATTTACAATCTACTAATGCCTTGGTTTAGCAAACCAGCTAAGAGGCTAAGAGGCTGTTGTTTGAGATGGTCTTACATAGCTCAGGCTGGCTTCCATGTAGCCAAGGATTACCTTGAATTTTTAACCCTCTTTCTTTGACCTAGAGTGCTGGGATTACTAGCATGTGTTACAATGCTTGGTTTATTTGGGGATTGAACCAGGGTTTTATACATGCAGGCAAGCATTTCACCAGCTAAGCTACATCCCCAGGCTTTAAAGGAAGAGTTTTTGTTCAGCTGCTGCTTCAGTAGTGAATCACATCTGGGACACTTATTAATTCTTTATTGGATTACAGATATGGTGATTGGATAACTCAGAATTAAAACAGTAAAAAAAATACATAAATAAGATACTTTAATTAAAATTTGTATGTGTTTTGCCTGCATATATACATGTAAGCCAAGTATGTGTAGTGCCCTTAAATAAAGCTGGATGGAAGATATTTTTGGACCCCTTGGAATTGGGGTTATAGGTGTTTATGATGAAACCCAGGTCTTCTGCAGGAGCAGCAGCCAGTGTTCCTAAGTGCTGAGCCATCACTCCATTCCTCATTTTTTTAAAAAAATCACTTCCACTTTCTGATTCTCCTGTATTAGCTGTGGGTAGATCTCTGATATTTTGGACTTTTTTTTTAATTAAATATGAAACATATCACCACAAAATATGATGCCCTCTTTTGGCCTCCATAGGCAGTGTACACACATGGTATACAGACATACATGCCTGCAAAACCTATACATATAAAATAAACCTTAAAAATACATATTAGATTTGGATTGGGCATGGTGGTGCGTGCCTTTAATTGCAGCACTTGGGACAGAGACAGAGGCTCTCTATGAGTTTGACGCCAAGCTGGCTAAAGCTACATAGTGAGACTCTTTAAAATAAAAATTAAAAGGGACTAGAGAGATGGCTCTGTGTGAGGTTTAGAACACTTGTTGCTCTTGCAGGGACCGATTCAGTTCCCAGAACCCACATGATAGCTCACAACTATCTGTAACTCCAGTTCCAGAGGATTCCATGCCTCTTCTGGCCAGAAGACTGGGAAAGCCTGGGGATAACTACTACTTCACAGCTGTGGTGATCATTGGTAGTGGCAGACACTATAATCTTCATGACAACTGTCATTGTTTACCATATGCCAGGAATTTACATGTAGCAATGTATTTAACCTTCACAACAACATATAAAAAAAGACATCGATCCATTCCCATTGCTGCACTTAAGGAAACAGGAGCCTAAGGACAATGAAGACTAATCAGGGCTGTGGATCCCACTCAATGGTAGAGGGTAGGAATGTGGGAGGTGTTTCTGGGTTTGAGCTACCACATCACATAACAAACATCAAACACCTTGATTAGGGCCAGCAAGATGGAGCACTGGGTAAAGAAGGGCATTTTGCTTCAAAAGCCTGCTGATCTTAGTTGGATCTCCAACCCACTAAAGGTCCAAAAATATCTGCTAATCCCCTACTGTATGCAGACTGTTTAGGAACTGTATTCAAAATTCAGAAAATACAAAATGAGGGCTCCATAAAGTCACTTCCTATTCCATTCTCTCAAGTGTCCCCACCATTGTTCAGTTCCATCTTCTAAACATTTGGAGTTTCTTGTGAGACCTATACTTTCAGCTAGGAATTTCTCTTTTAGGTCCAACCTAAGTGTGAGTAACACTTCCCCACCTTTCCTAATAATCCCAGAATCTGTTAATAAGCCAATTTAAAATAATTTCAAATTTCATTTCACAGCAGGGAGAAATGTGACCTCCAAAAGTCAGACATTGCTTGACAGTCCCTCTAAACCCAATGAGTGGACAGTGGTTAAGCTCCCTGAAGTACCCAGAAGCTTGGCTTTCAGACCCCCACCCTTCAGAACCCCACAGTGTTCTCCAGTGTCCTTGAATTGATCTCTCTCTCTCTCTCTCTCTCTCTCTCTCTCTCTCTCTCTCTCTCTCTCTCTCTCTCTCTCTCTCACACACACACACACACACACACACACACACACACACACACACACACACACACCACCAGCAGCATCCCTAAAGGACAGAGTCATGTGACTTCCTTATAGTTTACCGGACACTGGTTTTCCTTTTCTCAGAACAGAATTCTTAGAGTCAAGGATGGGGGGATTCAGTTTATACTCTCACATGGCGTCATGAAATTTTAAAAATCAAGACCAGAATCTAGACTGTTTTGTTTCCTTCAGATATTTTGTTCTTTGGCAATGAGGCCCATCTTTCTCTGAAAAAAGAAAAAAAGCAAATGAAAAGACCATGGATCCAGTGGGGCAGGTTGGTGTGAGAAGAGTCCCTAATTCAGTGAGAACCCTGGCTCATCATTTCTGTACCTTCTCCAGTGCCTAAGAGTCTGGCCGCACACCCTCAGACTTATATCGTCTGTTGAGATATCACTTCTGGTGTTGTAACCCTTGCTGAAACTCTAGGTTACACACATAAGGCTTCCAGATGACATCATTTCCTCATTACAACTACAAATGTGAGATGCTACTTTAGTGACATAACATATTTATACAATTTATCCTTTATCCCCCCCCGGGGGGTCTGGGAAGATAGCTCAGTGGTTAAAGCATTTGGCGAGCCAGCACCTGTGTTTGCATATATGCTAGGTGGGCATGACAGGCTACTTGTAATTCCAGTAGTGACAAGGAATCCTCATAGCAAGGAAGACTAGCCATATCGGTGATATGTGGTTTTGATTGAGAGACCCTGCATATACATACATCTATCTATTTGGTTTTTCAGAGACAGAGTTTCTCTGTGTAGCCTTGACTATCCTGGAACTCAGAGATGTACCTGGCTCTGCCACATGAGTTTAATCTTCTGTGATTAAAGGCTTGTACCACCATGCCTGGCTAAATAGCATACAAATGCACCACATTTTTACTTATCTCCTTAATGGACATTTGAATTGTTCTCATTGGCTGTTTTCATTGTTTAGCAATTACGAATAATTCTGCAGTGAACATTGTGAACAAGGTTTTCTATTAACACACATCATTTCTTGAGTCCAAACCTAAAGGTGAACTATGGTAGCCTACTGAAACCAATGTTCTCCTGGTATTTTCCTAACAGTAACTGAGTATTTAACCATCCCAAGAATAATGAGTTCTCCCACTCCATTTTACATTGCTGCCACCAAGATATGAGGGTTCCAAACACTGCATTCTCATCAACTTTTTTTGTCTTCAAAACTTTCTCATAGCTATCTTGTGCAAAGTGCTGTCTCGTTGTGGTTTTGATTTGCATTTCCCTGGTGATTAATGATGTTGAGCATCTCTCTTCACGTGCTAACTAGCTACCTGTACTCAGATCTTGTCCCCATTTAAAAAAACTTGGTGCTCTGATTATTCAGTTCATCACTTTTTAAACTATAAATAAGTACCATAAGTTATATAGTGGGTGTGCAGTAAAATTCATCCACAGTAGAATGCTGTGAAGTGGATGTGGTAGTTTAGAAAATGTGGGAAGGGAACATGGATGAAGATGCCACAGTGTTCTGCTATTCAGTGCTTTGATATCATTCAAGATATGAACTAGGTATTTTCACTTGATATATTAGTTCTTAAAAACTAAAACTCTTAGCTTTTGTCAAATATTAAATAAGAGAATAATTTTATATATGGTTTAATAAATTATTCATCCCAACAATTCGAAGGAAACACAACTTTCAGTGACAATGCAGACAAAGCCAGGTCATGAGAGCAAAAACCCACCGGTTTCCTCAAGCATAGCGGATTCAAAATTTTAACTCTACTGTATACTTCATTATTGGAAGTTTCAGAAGTTTACCTAAGCTCTCCTTTCATAAATGAGAGGCTACAACTACTTTTTTCTTCGGCAAGATTTGTTCCTTTGCACAGTAACAATGACTAAAATAAATGGCACCAAATTTTTGGCGAGTCCTGTTTAATTCAGCATATAATTAAAATCTCATGTAGCCTTATTGGTTTTAGTATCCAGCAGAGAGAAAATATTGAAACTCCAAGAGATTTTGAATTAAATAGCTACAGCAGTTTTGTTTTATTAGTTCTGACTGTGTGAAAAAAAAATCATAAGGACAACTTTGGAAAAATTGAGTTCTTTTAGAGCCCCAAGTGACTTTTAAAACAATAAAACAAACTATAAACCCTACACAAGTGATATTAAAATTATGTAGTTCAAGAAATGTGACATTCACAAATGTGGTTGTAATTTTTTTCTAACTACAGCAAAGTGGACACGGATCTATTGGGTTTTGAGAAGGCAGTGTTATATAGTTTAGCAGAATTAAGTGCTTCAATTTGCTAGTGAGGATTATGTAGCTGAGTTGGAATGTCAGAATCAATGCCTCGAAGGTCTCCACCTACTTTCCCAGGTCTGTGGCTGCTGCAGAAAAAAGGCCGATGCACCTTTAACTGGCAATTACCTAACAATCCTGCATTAGCAGTCATTTCCCAGCATCTTAGTATTTACTTTTGGAAGGTTTACAGATGGAGATCTTTTTGGCTAGTGGCTGCATCGCACACAGAATAAACTAGTACCATAAACCCATACATTCCTGAGGAGAATGAGCAAAACATTGGGGAAATATTTCATGAGGAAGAATAGCTCCCTGATTGTTCATTGAGGTCTCAATTTTGTGGGTATTCAAATACAATTTTTGAAGACACACTCAAACTTCAAGCAATAACCATCCTTACTTGGTTCCAAGAGTCTTGTCTTCCTGGAATCGAGAACACACTGATTTCTCCATCAGGCTAGGTGATCAGAATGGTAGGTGGTGGGGTCAGCAGTGGAGTCACCTGTGAAGACGGAAATTCTGTAAAAACCCTCCCCCAAATGTTTCCGAAGACACTGGTGAAAATCTGTATAGGCATAATGAATAACCAAGACCCAAACAAAGACAAACAAAAACCTTTAATATTGAGTGGTATCAGGTGTGGTGGCTCAGGTCTGTAATCCTAATTATTTGAGACACTGAGGGAGTGTCTCAGTGTCACATTCATCCTGGGCAACTCAGCAAGACTCTGTCTCAAAAGAGGGGAGGCTGGAATTGTGGCTCAGTTGATCATTTTTCCCCTCATGGGCACATTTATACAGTTTATACAGATTTTTAATACTGTATAAACTCGAACATGTGCCTGTAATCCCAGCACATTGGGAAGTGTAGACAGAGGGATGTGAGTTCAAGACTGTCCTTGACTATGCATCAAGTTGGAGGACAGCCTGTGCTACATGAAACCCTGTCTCAAAAATTAAATATTAAAAGGAGGCAGGAAGCATGTCTGTCACATGTAAGGTTTTGGCTTCAGCCGTACTAATATCCAACTAACAAAAAGAGTATGTGTGAGTGAATGCTGTGTGTGGGGTGTCCCACAGAGGCCAGAAGAAGGGTTGGATTATTAGAGTTATAAGCAGTTGTGAGTTTCCAGATGGGTGCTGGGAACTGAACTTGGATCCTTTGGAAAAGCAGCAAGTGCTTTTAAGCAGTGACCCTCTAGCCCCATATCTTTAAAAAAAAAAAAAATCATTTATTTTTATGTATGCCTGCTTAAATTATGAGCACCAAGTGCCCTCAGAAGCCAGAAGAGAGAATCTGGGATTGAACCTGGGTCTTCTGCAAGTAACCCTTAATTATTAAGGCATTTCCTTAGTCATTATTATATTTATATGCACTCGTGTGTTGGTGCCTAATGTGCGGTCAGAGAGACACAGTGGTGGTCAGTCTTTGTTTACCATGTCCCAGTCATCAAACTCACGTTATCAGCCATGGAGGCAAGCTATATCTATGACAGTGCTTGAGCTTTCTAATATACAATATTATACTTAGTCTTTTTTAGTTTTTATACTGAAAACTTTCAAAGCTACAGTGAAGTTAAAATTATAGCATAGCCAAAACCTGTATGTCACCACCTAAGCTAATTAATATTTAATATTTGTTTTATGTCCTTTATGTATATACATATATATTTATAGTTGTGTACATATGTGTAAGTATGTGTATAAAGAACTATTTGAAAGTTGCATGTGTCAATAGTGGGCTTTTCAATATTTAACTCACAAGACCAAAATCACACCTAACACTGTACCAGCGGAAATACTTCCATTCCATACAATTCATTTTTCTTTCTCCTTTTACCCCAAGTCGGAAGAACTGGGTTAATTCTGTATGCTGTGAGCACTCCTATCCTGGTGCTCCATTGGAGGTCTCTCTTTCCACCTCTTTTTTGGTAATGTGGGACGTCTAGAGGTCAGTTCTCAGGTTTGCAGCACAGGAGGCAACCGGCAGAGCCTTCTCACTAGCCTCAGATGTTTTACACTTGGCCTGGTGTTCCTTAGTTTTCCATCCACTACTTCCTTTCACTTGAATTAAATGGATTTTAAAATTGTCATAATTTATGGTGTGCTTTCTAAACTTCCTTATTGTGTGTAATGTGCCATGGCAAGCATTCAGAAGGTGGAGGGTAACTGGGATTAGTTCTTCCTTCCACCGTGAGTTCTGTGGATCAAAACTCAGATAGCCTAACACCTTGATGATGAGCCTTAAACCACTCCTAGTTGCCCAGCGGAAGCCCCTTCAAGCAGCCTGTTGTCTTCCCATGGTTTACCAAAGTCTTTGAGCTCACCAGAAGTGTCGCATGGTTCAGTTCTCCAGTTCTCCGGGTATTCACGACTTATTTTCTTTCCAGCCTCACCCCTCTCTTCTATCCTTCTATTGCTGTCATAACAGAGATATATTCTTACTAGCTCCCAAGGTTTTCACTCAAATAATGGCGCTTTACACTAGCTGGTTTGTGCTTGTCGCTTTTGTCTGTCATTATTCTGAAAGGTGTCAGTGACTCCATCCCCAAGCAGTTAGGAAGCTTTATGGCAAATCTCAAATGTTTCAGATGAGAAAAGCCCCTGGCAATAAACTGACTAAGGCTTTGTTAGGTAAGCGTCTCAGGAGTAGTCCTAACTTGGATTCACTCACACCCTAAGCTTGTTGACACCTACTTATCTTTCAAACACCATTTCCTTTCAGAAGACTTTCCTTTCTCAAAGCGACTCCCTCCTTTCCCCCAAACTAGGGACTGTCCCGTAAGATTTCAGACCATCAGGCATGGTTTTCACCCTGGTATATATGTTACTGGGTTCAATCTGTTTTCCTGCTTCCATGAGGACAGGGACTTCTCACGTTTGCTAATGACACACAGTAGTTGCTCAAGAAAAATGTGTAAAGTGAAATTCGAACCCAAGTCCTCCAGTTTCCCATTTTTCTCCTCCTTTGCTTGATCAATCCTGAAGCAGCTGAAGATGGAATTCCAAAGAATGAAATTTGAAATCTCAATAGAGAAAAAAGCCAGGGAGTTTTTCTATTAATAGAAAACCTTAGCAGAAACCGCCCAACTCAAGGTGTGGTCACCGCAGGAGGGCGTCAATCAAGAAAATGCCCCTTTGCCCCAGAGGCGAGTGAAGCTGAACAGGGCCGAGGCCACACTGAGCAGCGCGCTACTTTCAATAGAAAACACGTGTAAAACCTCGGGGTCCGGCCGCGCACAGCTGTGTCCTCCAGGGCCCCCGGGACAGAGGTCCAGGAGCAGCCCCCCCCCCCCCCAACCACACACACACACACATTGGATCGAACAACACTGCATGGTCCCTGCGGGGCGCCTTACGATCCGGGTCTTGCCTTGATTCCGGTCTGGGACAGATTCTGCCAACATCGCGGGAGGTGGCCGAGTTGGGGGGGGAGGGGAGCGGTTCCCAGATAAGAGAAACTGAAGCACCTGCAGTCTTGCTGTCACTACCCGTCTGGGACGCCCCCAAAGGCTAGGGTCTTCTCCTTGGAGCTCTGAGCAGCAGAAGGCCTTCGCACTAGGCAGTGCCACCCTTACCCCAAGGAGCGCAGCCTCCCGGGAGGTGGTTCGGGCGCCCAGAGGTGCTGTCCCGCCGGCGGCCACCTGGCCCGCAGAGTCCCATGGCTCCTCCAGGGGCCAGATGCCGCCCAAGTTTCGGCGCCTTCCCGCTGGGATCCGCTTTTCTGACACATGCCTTGTGCTTGCCTCTTCGACGGTCGCAGTCGGATTCACGGTGCCTGGAGCGCCGAGCGGCGGCGGGACACTCGGGTGCAGGGTCCCTGGAGCTCAGTATCCCGCGCGTCTCGGGGGCGGGAGCTGGGCCGGCGGGGGCGGGTCGGGGCAGGGGCGGAGGCGAGGCCGCGGCCCGCGCTATTGGCCGCAGGGCCTGGCGGCAGGAAGGGACCGGAGCGCGGCCCCACCCCGAGGCTGTCGGAGCCTATCGCCTGGAGCGCGGAGCACAAATAAATGTAGTGCGGTGGCGCGAGCCGGTAGCTCTCTCCGAGGGGCTGCCGCGCAGCTATGCAGTTCCCGCACCCGGGGCCCCCGGCTGCGCCCGCCCTGGGAGTACCGCTGTACGCGCCCACGCCGCTGCTGCAGCCGGCTCACCCGACGCCCTTCTACATCGACGACATCCTGGGTCGCGGACCCGCCGCGCCCACGCCCACTCCCACGCTGCCATCCCCCAACTCCTCCTTCACCAGCCTCGTGTCCTCCTACCGGACCCCGGTGTACGAACCCACGCCGGTCCACCCCGCCTTCTCGCACCACCCCGCCGCCGCGCTGGCCGCCGCCTACGGCCCCGGTGGCTTCGGAGGTCCTCTGTACCCCTTCCCGCGAACGGTGAACGACTACACGCACGCCCTGCTCCGCCACGACCCCCTGGGTAAGGCGGCCGGGGTCTGCGGGGCCGAGCGCGGGCATCCGTGCGGAAGGCGTACCCGGCGGGTGGCAGCGAGGGCGGACGGGCGACGCGGGGGAAAAGTTGCGGCGAAAGCTCCGAGCGAGCAACTCGCGGGTGCGCGCGGGAACAGGAGTCGCGCGTCCCCGGTGGCTGCCAGAGCCGGGACGCTCGGCGACTCTGATTGCTTTCGCTGCACCTTGCAGACATCGGGGCGAGCGTAGTCGGGAGAGGCCTGGAATAGTAGTGGAGGGCAGCACCGGCCACGCGTGTCGGCCCGGGTGGGGCTCCCTTAGCGAGCGACACCGGGAAGAGGACGTCGGGGCGCCCCGAGCCTGGCCCCTGCAGCGCTGGGATAGCGGCCGGGCCGGGCAGTTCCTGGGCTGGGCTTGGTTCAACAAGCTTGTGCAGTGAAGGAGCCTGACCCTTTCCGTTCATACAGGAAATCTTGAGTTCTCGATAGGAGTAAATCTGGTTTCTGAAGCTGTTAAGTGTTTTCCTGGCTGCATGAAGCAGACCCTTCCCCCGGAGTAGTGCACGCTGCTGATTATTTTATCGACATCCTCAATACAGACAAATTCAGGAAACACTCGACGTCTGATAGCCAGGATCCGTTTTTCTGATATTGTTCATTTCCTCTGTGTGGGATGTGACTTTATGGCAGCTAAAATAACCAGTTGCTTCCTCTTTGCCTCCCCCCCACCCCGCTTTGGAGGCTGTTTTGCACTAGTCTGAAGCCTGACGCAAGCAAAATCTCGAAAAAACAATGCCAGCTTTCAAAATGTTTAGGTATAGGCCCGAAGACAGAGGGACGGACATACGGACGCACCGCCACCACTTTGGAGTAGGAAGGTGCAAACCCCGAACAGTTAGGAAGGGCGATGGAAACACATTAATTGCATGGGGTTTTCGGGGTTTGTCCCCAACAATGTTCCCAAGAAATAAATAAGCAACGGTGAATAAATAAGCACCCTCTGCGTGGGTCTGAAGCCCTAGAGTGAATTAGAGTGAATAAGGAGGGCTCACGAGGGTTGGCAATTTCACTGAGGACCTTGGAGAAAATTAACATTTTCATGAATTAGCATTATTAATGCCAGCATTATTATGACGAAACCTCCAGCGCTCCCCACTTCTCATCGCTACCGGGATTTGGGGTGTGGATGCTATAATTTTGTACTGAAAATGTTACCGTATTTGTATTTTTAAATTTCAGCCTGCTGTGTTATAATCAGCCCCCACTCTATTCCCTGCGGTGCAGGAACGGTTCTGGGGCAAACATTTTTGCAAAGATCGCCCGGTTTCCTTGGGTTTTTGCTGGGCCTGAGCAGAAGGAAGCCTTTTTTTTTTTTTTTTTTGAGACAGACCAACAGGAAACACATTGACGGAAATGTTGCCATAGCCCACGGGGTGGCTTTAACTGGCCGCCCCCGCAGGCCGAGTGTGAAATCAGAGGAGGCCGAGGTGTGCTCCAGCCACGATTGGAGGCCCCACTCGAGGCCTGCCATGAGCGCCCTGCAAGCGCCTCTGTGTATGTAGACCTTGGGAAATCAGGGAGTCCCGCAACACCCTAATGCGCACCCTGGACCCTCTGCAAAAGTCTAGTGTGTACAAGAGTTGGTAGGCTAAAGAAGATCTCACTTTTAAGCCCGGCAGGGGTTCTTTTGGGGTTGAGAAGATGTGTTTGCATTTAGCTACAGGTGTGATGGCCGGGTAGTGTGGTGTCTTGAGTGTCCAGAGGTGGTCTCTGTGTTAAACGGTTTAGCTGACTCTGTGCATTGGTAGGGACTGATTGATCCATCCATATACTTGAGAATGTATACGATGGGAACGTGTCTGCTTTTGGCCTCCCAGGTTGTGTCACCTGGGGCTAGGTAGGTCTGGGGACTGCCCAGAAGGCTGTAGGGCCGTGGTTACCCTCCGTTCTTCTGGCCCACAGGCAAGCCCTTGCTCTGGAGCCCCTTCCTACAACGGCCCCTGCACAAAAGGAAAGGCGGTCAGGTGAGGTTCTCCAACGACCAGACCATCGAACTGGAGAAGAAGTTCGAGACTCAGAAATACCTCTCCCCACCTGAGAGGAAGCGTCTTGCCAAGATGTTGCAGCTCAGCGAGAGACAGGTCAGCTCACTGGGCCCCAAGACCCCAGCAGGTTTTTAGGGCCAAAGAAACCATCCTTCCACCCAGGGCATGTTCTACCCCTACCCACCTGAAGAGCTGGTTCTCACCATAGCCCAAGCCCCTTCTCCCGGTTCCCCAGGTCCCTCAGGATTTGGAACTTAATATAAACTTGGTTTCTTTTCTGCAGGTCAAAACTTGGTTTCAGAATCGACGCGCTAAATGGAGGCGACTGAAGCAGGTATTGACGTGGCCCTGTTTCTATGGAAATAAATGTTTGTGTCGTGTTATCTAAATGCGGAGACCTGTTACGGGTTGTATGCAAAAGTCATTTGACGAGACTATTTAACCTCTTCACCTTGATTAAAAAGGCAAATAGTCCTGCTGAAATTCAGGATGAGTCGCTCAGGGAGCACTAATGCTAAAAGCGCCTAATGCGGAGCCTACATCAATTATGCTAGGGTTTCACACGCTGGCCAGTAAAAACGCTGGGCTAATTGTTTTATAAACCCATATGTTGTTTATCTCATTAACGCAGGAAAGATAAAGTAATTGACAGTAAATGACTTAAGCAGTTATCTTTGGGAGAAAATTGTTTCGTTTATTTACACAGCCACAATAAAACCAGTCAGGACTCAAGGATAAATATAAAGACACAAACACCTTTAAGTCTTATTTGCACTTTTTAAAAAGGAAGAATTAAATACCAAAGAGTTTAAAAATTATTGTCCATCTTTTGCCAGCTCTTAAAATGAATATAAAACACCTCAAGAAATCACCACACCTATTTGGAAAAGGGGCTTAAACTTCCTGAGAAGTCTTTGATAACCTTGTTAAGAAATGTGTGATTTAAAAAAAAAAAAAAAAATTGTAAGGCTAACTCATCCTCCAAAGCACTCCTGCTGACTTAGAAAGGTTTGAGGTCCCAGCCGGGATGTTTCCAGAGTTATTTGACAATTGTTGAATGTCACATGGGGGCAGTGCTTTAAGTAAGAGGGCACATAGCTTGAAACACTAAAGTTTGCCAAGTGGGAAAATTTAATGCAGATTTTAAATTGTATTGATAATGCTTTATATTTGAAAGAAAGATGCTGTTCCAAAGAACGTTTTGAAACAAAAGAGCTTCCTGTAGTTTTATTATTCTTAAGTATTCTAGGATCCCCTCATTGTCTCCTTTCGAAAACTTGGGCACAAGACTTAAAATGTCTCTATATAATGTTTATATTCATGTTAGACACCCAAAGGACGTTAACACTCACTTCTTATTCCCCAGAAAATTTTGCCTAGATTTTAAACAAATTGCAGTCTCCTCATCATTATTATTTGGTTCTGTGATTTTTGTTTCTTTGCTATGATTTTGTAGCTTGGTACAGAGTTATGTGTGTATGTGCTTAAATGTACTTCAGACAAATGACAAAGAGTTTTCTAGGCTTCAGAATTTAGTATGTTATTCATTGTCTTTTCTTGGGGGTGGTGGTATAGCAAACCAGCCTCTAACATTTATTCTTTAAAATGCTACTAGAAAACCCTGTTTGGGGCAATATTTAAGGAGCAAGAACTATGTAGTTGGGACTAAACTTAGGTTCTGTTTGTTTATTTTTGTTTTGTTTTGTTTTTTTTCCTCCTAAACTGAAAATCTTGAGATCATGGGTCTGTGTCCTGTATAATCTCTCTCTGGTGTGACTTTTCCCCTCAGCTTCTCAAAAAGGAAAAGAATGACAAGTGTGTCTTCTCAGGAGAGAGCTTTTAGATGAAAACAGTTATAAACTAAACTTTGTAAGCTAAAGGATGAGGGGAAAGAACCATTTTGATGACTTTGATCTCACCACCTGCATTTCCTTGTCTTTATTCAGGAGAATCCTCAAAGCAATAAAAAGGATGAGTTGGACAGTTTGGACACTTCCTGTGACCAGAGCCAGGACTCCCCCCGTGAACAGAATAAAGGTGCCTCTTTGGATAGATCTCGGTGTTCTCCCCGTCCAGCCTCTAGGGAAGACCCAGACTCGGAGATTTCAGAGGATTCAGACCAGGAAGTGGACATTGAGGGTGACAAAGGCTACTTTAATGCTGGGTGATGATCTCCGGGGGATACGTGTTCAGAGACTGGACTTGCCAATAATGTTTTGCTATATAGAAACTGGAAATTTCTATGGGAGAGAAAAAGGAGCCATTTTTCTGTAGTTCTGAAAATATGGCGTGGTGGCTGGTTAACAAATGTGCATTGAAACCTTAATCTGGACTTTACAGATGGTATACATACCAATTTGAAGTTGTTTTGATAAAGTGAGTAAATGTATCCCCATTTTAAAAAGTGAATTATCTTTATTTATGAGAAGTAATTTGAACTTTTGTTTAAAACTTAAATTATAACTTTAAAGGTTTTAATAGGCTGTTCTTGAATGACTTTTCCTAAATCTGTGGCTATAACCTCAGCTTCAGAGGTAGCTCCGAAGCCATTCCAGAGCACTTGGCTCCAGGCCTGTGCTTATAATCAAGATAGTTGATAAGGTTCTCACAATCTTGTTTAGCCCTTCCAGTGCCTCTTAAGAGATGCCACAGTCTCTACAGGCTGAAGGCAATCCCACGTGACCTAGAAATAGGACAACTAAATGTAAGTAGACTGTAGATAGTGTGTTTTATAGAAACAATGTCTATAGCATGTATATAGAACTATTCACTGTAAAAAAAATATCCTGCCAAAATGATGTTTGATTTTTTTTTTTAAAGTTTTATTTGATGAGTTAATTTTCAAAACCCTGTTGGAATTCTTGTTCTTTGGTTAAAACAACCTAAACACACCACTTGAATTGCTTTGGGGTATGTGTGCATACTTGGCACAGGGCTAGATAGGGGTGGGACCCCATGGGCGGTGGGGTGCCCATTTCCTGGAGTGTGAATTTGAGTTTTCATAGGGGTGTTAGCTCAGGTGGGCGTGTGTTGAGGGCCAAGCAGGTCGGGTTGGAGCTGCCACGGAGCACCATCGATTGGGGTGTGCGGCCATCGTCCTTGACCAGCAAGAGTCAACAAAGTGTCACCCTCACCCCAGCGGGAGTCCAGCTGCTGTGCTCTGTGCCTGAGTAAGGCAGGGTTGAGAGGAGCAAGAGATTTAGAAGATCCGGGAATGTTAAAGCCAGCGGCCTAGAGAGAATTTGAGAGCTGCTGGCACTATGAGAGACACCCCTGGGACCAGCGCTATGCCTCATCCTCCACACACAGGTTTCCCTTTGGTAACTCCTGCCAGTGTTGGGCTGGGGACAGCAAGCAGGAAGCATCAGAAGTGTCTGACAGCCCTCCCACAGAGACCTGCTTGGAGAGAGGTCCAGAAATTTCTGTTAGCCTTGGCCTCTGTGGAGTCTCCATTAAGAGCCTGTGATAGAATCTGTCAGTTCCCTGCATGTGAACATTCCAGAGAATACAGATCCTTACACTCTACCTTCTTAGAATCCAAGAAGGCCATGGAATTGCAGATGAATTAAGTTTCTAGAAAATACTGAGCACTGGTCCTTAGTCAGAGAGAGGGCAAGAGTAAGCCTGGAAGTTTCAAGGTCTATGTTGAAATTTTCGTTCTTAGTTTCAGAACTCCGAGAGAATGGCCCAGTTGAGCTGTATGACAACCCCCCACCCCAGGTACTTGTCTTAGCTCAGTTCATGCTCTGCAGTGTCTCCTCTTACATCTCCTTAGTGTTGGAGGCAGAGGAGCCATCCAGTGGGAGAGTTTTGTTTCTAGTCAGCTGCAGGTTATAAGCTCCAGACCTGTCTAACAGGTTACATGCAAGTTCAAAGGCCACCTTCAGTCTGAAAGTGGGACTGTCTGAATCCCAAGTCCTGGAGAATGAGACATTTGTATGGAATCTTGAAATCTCTGTGTTTCATTACTGGCGATAACCTCTGGGTAATGTTTACTCTTGGGAGGAACTGTATCATGGCTACTAGGCAGAGGAACAGCAGCTTCTGTATTGATTGACCCTAAAAAAGCTAAGGAGTGATATCTTGTTTTAAAGTGGACAATTCGCTGAAAGTGTGCTACTTTCCAGTTGGAAGCTAGCCCAGGTTTCCTTCAAGTTGCTTATGTCCTGACTCTAAACATGTCCTTAAAAACGGAGAGGGTTGGCTGGAGGAGGTACAGCATTCTCAGGACACAGGTTAGCATTAACTTTTTATAAAGTGCTCTGATACAGACTGCCAATGGATATTTACAAATTCTTCCTACAATCCAGACATTTTTCATTTGTTTGCCGTTCGGCTATTTCATGTTGAAGCAGCATGTATGACCTTTATGGCACAGCTCCTGTCTTGTTTTCAGCTCCTTTTATCAGGAGATTCAACTTGAAAAACGGTTATCATTTAGCAGAAAGACAAACAGAAAAGCACATTTTTGTAAGCAAAACGTTAATGATTGGAAGAATTGTCCTAATTTCACTGTGACAGTGTGTGATTAATCCCCTGGGTCATGTACTTATACTTTGTTATTCAGTTCATTGCTTTTAGATATCCAGAACCCAACCTAACTTAATAGGGTATTGATTTTGCTGGATGATGTACTTTGCCTCTTTACACAACATCACTTTTAAGGATGACTAGCCTGTTGCGTACTATTTTATTTAGAGAACTATTGCATAAGGTTTCTTTTTTCTTTTTATGGTTTTTCTCAGGGTGAAAGCTGATAAGACATCTTGTGGGAAAAGCGGAAACCGTCACTGATAGTGAAAGTACCTAATTCTCTTTCAACATTTCTGACACGCTCTTTCCTTTGTGGCTTTATCATTGTGACTATTTACCTTGGTTAAAAATGTGGACAGGACAATGATTCAAGAAAATGAAAGATCTCCACTCTAGCCATGCAGATGATTTCTCTTTAAAACCCAGTAATTTGTGATCCAGTGAATCTGATTGGGAGGATATATATGACAGAATATGAAACATCAGCCACCCTGGATGCCATCATATGGATAGAAGCTTGTTAGCGTGTGGTCAGAATAATCACACACTGTACTAACATTTACTTTTCATCCATTGAGTTATTTTGAAACCCCAGTTGGACTCTGTAAATGCCTGGTATAAATTTGTTTCTTGATTTTTTTTTTTTTTTATTGTTAATCTCAACACGAAGCAGTTGACAGATTTCTTAATTAGAATTTTAAAGTCTACAGAGCAGCATCTTCAGAGATGGCTTTTGTAGCCTGGATGGAGGCAGGCAGGTAGGAGTCTCCTTTGATGCCTGGGGACCTGTTTTCTAGCCTCCAGCCCTTTGGATGCCACAGTTGGGAGGCCTGGAGCCCAGTGAGTCTGGGCTGCTTGCAGACTGAGATGCTGTAGGAAGGAGAATTTGGAGATGGTGTTTCCGGTCTTCGAAGGATCATGACTTTGGAGCATCTGGCAGCCACCTGGAGCTTTTTCCCAGGCTGCTGACAGTTTTCCTGTATAGCTCTTACCTTTCTTTTTTCTGGGAGAAAGAGGAGGTCATTGATAATTTAGGACGATTTTCAGATGAAAACTAGTGGGGAAGGCTGCTTTCCACCATAGAAAGTTCAGTCAGTGAGTTATTTTCTAATCTTTCTTTAAGGTCCCTTTTAATCTGAAAGGGAAATTGCCATTACAAAGAGCATAACAACAATTAAAAAAAAAAAAAAAGTCCTAAACCCTTAAGATATGCAAATGAACAAGCATAGAAGAGTTAACAGTAAAGGATTCCCTCCCAGCATTCACAAATTCTTGTAGGGAGAGAGGCCTTTTGGGTCTGTCTCAACCTTTATATTTTTATTTATATTTTATAGCTTTCATCTCTCACTCTTTCTGTCTTACTCACTTTCCCACACCCAGGATGCTTTACACTCATTAAGAACAGAAAATGAATAATATCAACTCTTCAGATGTCAGTGGAAGGGACAGGGTTTTCTTGAAATTTGTAGGCGTGTTTTGCTTTCCATTAAGGAGAATCCAGCTTCCCAACCCTGTGGCTGTGGACTAGCTGAGTATCAAGATAGCAGTACCAGGATCTCACCAGAAGATCAACCCCAGAACTGATAGGGTCTAGGAACTGGCCACCCCCGGGGCACGTAGATGGATGTTTGGAGAGGATTGGGGCAAAGCCAGTCAGGGCTTCTATTTTGAAGAAAGGAAATGGGATGCTGGGCCCTAAAGAGGCGTGACCAAGAATTCAGGTCTGGATGCAGTCCAGGGCAGGGGATAGATACACTTGACTTTCATCATCAAAGGTTTTGTATCTGGGATCCTCTACCTAGAGTTCCCTTCTGCCGGGTATTCTCATGGCTGTCTCCTTACGTGCATCCACCAAACCAGCCACAAAATCCTCTTTTCTACCCCTTCCCCAGATTTCCTCTTTTCTATTTCACTTATTACAACAGGACACATTTTCAGGAGATTGAGGTAGGGAGGTTGAAAGTTTATAGCCCTTCTGGCCTGTAGAATGAGTCCCAGGCCAGTTACCCTGGGCATCTTAGTGAGAACTTGCCTCAAAGGTGGGGTGGGGGGAGCTAGAGGCATACCCTCCACAGTGGACACTGAGGCACATCCAATCCCTAGCACTAGCAAATAAACTGTGTGTGTGTGTGTGTGTGTGTGTGAGAGAGAGAGAGAGAGAGAGAGAGAGAGAGAGAGAGAGAGAGAGAGAGAGAGAGAAGATGGGTGGGGGCTGGAAAGCTACATAGATGAGGCTGGGCTTCAACTTCTGATCACCTGGCTGGGATTATAAGTAGGAGCTGCCATGTCTGGCTCAGGATAGATTTTTGCTGAGTATTTCTTCTGGGTCTCTTCACTGATATTAACTGAGTAATGGTTTTTCTCATTTTATCCAGTGCTGTGCTTTTCTACCCCCAAACATAGTAAGCACTTGGAAACTGGGTTCAACAAACAGGAACATACATTATGTATGCTTTAGGGATTATCATTAGTAGTACTGTTATTGTTATTGACGGTCTCACTGTGTTGTCTTGGATGTCTTAGAACTCACTATGTAGACCAGGCTGGCTCAAACACAGAGATCCACCTGCCTCTGCCTCCCAAGTGCTGGGATGACAGGCACTTGCCACCAAAGGTGGCCTAAGTACCATGTAACCTCTTTGAGGTTATCCTACAACACTGTGAGGTCTTTTTCGTCTTTGCCTGTGTGTTTCTGTCTCTCTCTCTCTCTTTTTTTTTTTTTGAGACATGATTACATGTAACTCAAGATGACCTTGAATTGCTCATCTTCCTGCTTTTGCCTGCCTTACAAGTATGCACCACCACACTTGGCTCTATTTATAAGATAACTGTCGTGGAGTGGGGTTTTTGTTGTTTATTTTTTTAAAAAAATCATTTGCCCTAAAGCAAGTCTAGAATTAAAGTATGGGGATAGGCAACTTTTGTGGCTGTAGCACATTATTCTACCTGGTAATTAAACCAAAAGAAGTGTTATTTCCTTCTTTTGTGAGGGAAATGACCATAATAAAATATGCAATCTGACTTTAAACTTTCAGAATGAATGTTCTTAGTATACAGAGTGCTGGGTTGTGTCTTGGGGTTGTCACAGGTGCATCAGAGATTGTTCTTAGTCATTGGCTCCCAGTCCCTCCGGCCAGCCTCTTACCTTTAGTTAGCCTCCCTTTCTATAGGACACCCTTCCCTCTCTATCCCCACCTCCTTAAGATCGCCTCCTCTCTTTGTGCTACCCACAATCTAGTCTCTGTCTCTCTCTCTCACACACACACACATTTTCACATTTCTCCTTCTCTGAAACAGGGCCTATTACATAGCTCTAGCTGTTCTGGAACTCTATATAGATCAGGCTGGCCTTGAACTCACAGAGATCCACCTGTCTTTGCCTCTCAAGTGCTACACACTTTCAGTTCTAGATTCTCTGTATACAAAAACAAACAAAAAACATTTGGTATTTTTCTGAATCTGGCTTGTTTTGCTTAGCAAAACAATTTCTATCTTTCTGCAAATCAATTATTCTACCTTCCCTTGCAGCCCCACTGCAATCCCACTGATGCACGTGAAACTTGTCTGCCTCTGGTTCCTGGTCTTTCATGTTCCAAACTGTTTAGTATGTTTCTTTTTTGTCATCCATCGATGCATGTTTTGCCAAGAACTCTAAACATTACAGTATGGTGGCTTCCTTCTATGTCCCCAGCCATCTAGCACTGTATTTGGCACGTAGTAAGTTTTAATGAATATTATGCAGCAGGGTGAAAGTGAAAGCTATGTGTTTTCCCCAAAAGAAAGAGAGGCATTTTCTCCCTCCCCTAGGGCTGAATCATTAATTCCGTTTCCCATTTGTTGGCCACAGGGAACACACTTCTCCTAGATGGCTCCAGGAACACAGCAATTAATTACTCATGGGTCCTAATGCTGGAGAGAGTCTCAGGCTTTTGAATGAGTGGAGAGAGGACACAGAAGTCTGTAGAAGCCTAAATAAGTATCCAAAGAGCCTTCCCCATTTTTACAACATACACGTTAAGAGGAAGTGCTTCTGTGGTTTTTATTGGCTGTCTTTCCTTTCCAACATGGCCATTTCATTCAAGGTCCAATTCACGATTCTCAATTTCAATCAAGAATTTTATTGAAAATATGTCAGTTTACATTTCTTTTTTTTTTTTTTTTTAAAAAAAAAGGCACCATTTGAGGCAGCCTGTTGCTGTTTTACCAGCAATGCCCTTTAGCAAGTAGAAGCAGGAAACTCAAATATTTTTCAGCGATTTTCGAAAGTATTTCACAAATCGCAAGGAATAGAGTGCATTTGTGTGAACACTTTCCTTAGCTGCCAGTGGAAATCCACATTATGACACACCCCATTAATTGTAAATTAGACCAGGCTAATCCAATTAATGTTTAAAAACTGTCCCCTGAGTATAGGCTCAGCTGTTCAGAGGAAGTGGTTTCTTAGACACCTGCCTCTCATAATGACTTGATGTTACGTAGGTGGAGGAGAATGAGACAGCTATGATGCTCTGTGATGGTGTTTAGTTAAATAAAGGTAAAACTTGGTTAGCCTCACCAAGCAATTACTTCATCTCGTTAAGGTCTTTAAAGTCAATGGAACACCATTTTGCCAGAAGCAGCTGTCTGTTGTTTAGACATTATTTCAGGCATTAAGAAATACACAGTGCTAACAGTGACCAAGGAATTTAAGCCTACAAATCCTGGTATCTATTATTCATTATTAACACTCCTGTCTGAATATGAGGTACTAAAATACATTTTTATCTGCATAGTGTTTTATTTTTCAAGGAAATTTTTATTTGAAGTACCACATTTACAAGTATATTTTTCTAGTAAGTATATTTTCAGTTAGATGTTTTGATCTGATTTTGGTCAACTTCACTATCACTAACTTATTATGTAGCTCAGGACAGTTTTCTTTTCTCTAGCTCCCCAATGCTGGGGCTACACATGTGCAACACCACACCCGGTTTGTGCAGTATTGGGGACTGAGCACACACAGCATCATGCATACTAGGGAAGATGATGACTACAACCAAACTATAGCCCACCCCTCACCATACTTGAAATAGTTTGTCTAAGCATAACAACTGTACCACAAAATTTGTAAGTAATACTTCTCACATTTTCTAACAAGACTCATTTTTATTCAGTGTTTTCTTAGTGTCTGACCTACATGTACGTAATTATTTGATCATATTGAATCCCATTACCATCTCTTGATTCCCTCTTGCTCCCACTGACCCTCTTTGTTTGCCTAGCCTCTTCTACCTCCCCACCCCCCACACCACCAATGATTTTCATTTGGGTTACATACAGAAGCATGGGTGAGGGGTTATTTATAAAAGCATGGGTACCTTACTGCTGGCCTCACTAGTAAGAAAGAGAAGCTCTCCCTTTCCCATCAATAACTAACTGGTAATAAGCCTCAGGGGAGGGTACAGCCCCCTCAAGCCTCTACCCCTTCCTTGACAGGATACTGTTGGGCTCCATTTGTAGAGACCTTGTGCATGTAACACAGATGCAAAATAAAACCCACCAGGTAGCCACTTTTCATTGTGTGTTCCCTTCAGCCCCTGGTAAATCCCCTGCCCCAACTCCTACTTGCTCTGGCTTTGAGCTTTCCATGTTTATCATTTTGCAGCATATAAGTTGATAGTAACTGTTGGATTTTCTTTTACTTTAGCCCCACATTGGAATGTCAAATGTTTGGTTTTGCTCTTTGGGGGGCCTGCCAGCCAGCTCCCAAATAAATTACATACAGAGGCTTATTCTTAATTAGAAATGCCTGGCCTTAGCTTGGCTTGTTTCTTGTCAGCTTTTCCTAACCTAATTTATCCTGTCTGCCTTTTGCCTCTGGGCTTTTTTAACTTTCTCTTACTTCAGTATCTTACTTTCACTCTTACTCTGTGGCTGGCTGTGTGGCTGTGTGGCTGGTTGGCTGTGTGGCTGGTTGGCTGTGTGGCTGGCTGGCTGACCCCTTGAGTCCTCCTTCTCTCCATCCTTGATCTTCCTTCCACTCAGATTTCTCCTTCTATTTATTCTCTCTGTCTGCCATCACCGTCTATCCTTGGTCCTGCCTTGCTATTGACTGTTCAGCTCTTCTTTGGACCATCAGCTGTTTTAGACAGGCACAATAACACAGCTTCACAGTGTTTAACAAACGCAACATATAAAAAATGCAACACATTCTTGTATCGTTAAAGCAAATATCCCACAGCATTAACAAAAGTAACACACCTTAAAATAATACTCTACAATAAGTACTTTATTACTTTTGATGGCTTGGTAATATTTCATCCTGTGAGTATATAAACTTAGCTTACTCATTTCTGAACTGATAGATCTTTTAGTTGTTTCTTGCTGTTAGCCATTATGAATAGTAATATAATAATTATGAATAAAATATAAACATACATGAAGAAGCATTTATTTATTTTGTTCAAGACAGAGGGGTTTGTGTGTATGTGTGTGTGTGTTGTGTGTGAGTCTTAGTTGTCCTGGAACTAGCTCTGTAGAGTTAGTTGGTCTAGCGTGGACTTGAACTCACAGAGATCCACTTGTTTGCCTCTGCCTTGCATGTGCTCTCACCACCCAGCCCAATTAATCTGCTTTTATATTGTTGATTGTGCTTCTCATTTTACATCTAATGATCTATTGTCAAAATTCTGTCTACAATAAAGACACAGATATTTTCTTTCAAAGTGGTTTTGAAATAATAAAGAGAACTGTGTCAAATAACAAGTTGGTTTGGAAAAAACTCTTAGGTGTATTCACTGTTGTAAAGAAATGTATTGAGTTAAATTATTTGGTGGTCCAGGTTGATGCATCAATCTAGTTAATCTTATAAAAGCCTGGCTAACTCAATTGGTAGAGCTGGTAGAGCTTGAGACTCTTAATCTCAGGGTTGTGGGTTTGAGCCCCACATTGGGTGTCAGATGATTCATAAGTCTAATTAATCTTTTCAATAAAGATCAGAAGTCAATATCGGGGTAAAAACCCAAAAGATCAGAGAAACGGGAGCAGCAGTAGCTTTTTACCTCTCCAGGCATTAGCCAGTGTCCTCTGGACTCCATTATCACCACCTAGCTCCTCCTCCTTCCAAAGAGAGGGAGTCATTTTTAAGTCTAGAAACTTCAGGAGAAGATTTTACAGAGACATTTGGAATGCATTGGTGTACATGTTCATCCATCCCTGACCTGATCAGTAGCTCAGAGGTGACCTGAGATAACTGTCAAGCTGTTGGTCATATTCCCAGTCCCACAAGTGACGGTCATCCCTAAGAGAGTCCTGTGAATTGACAATGGATACTTAGCTTCCTAGAAAAATTATGGAGGTTTTAACAGAATGAGAAAGAAAATGTTCATTAGGTGTCTTAAAGTTACTATTGCTGTGATGAAACACCGTGACCAAAAGCAACTTGGAGAGGAAAGGGTTTATTTGATTATACTTCTGCACCCATAGTCTATCACTGGAGGAAGTCAGGACAGGAACTCAAACAGGGCAGGAACCTGGAGGCAGGAGCTGATGCAGAGTCCATGGAGAGGTGCTGTTTACCGGCTTGCTCCCATGGCTTGCTGAGCTTTCTTGTAGAACCCAGGGCTTGCAGTCCAGGAATGGAACCATCCACAATGAGGTGGGCACTCCCCCATCCATCAGGAAGAAAATGCTCTACAGGCTTGCCTACAGCCCCAGGTGATGGAGACATTTTTTCAACTGGGGCTCACTCCTCCCAGATGACTCTAACCTGAGTCAAGTTGAGCCAGTAGATTAGCTAAAAATGATTACTTTTTAACCTCAAATGGGAAAGTACTTTTTGTACAGCTGCTGAGTTTCCATTAACGACTAGAATCACAGATGCAGCTGCCTTTGATGGGACAGCTTTCCATGAGAAGTAGGCCAAGTGTTTTTGGTGGGAGCCCTCTGGAAAAGATGCTCCCCCTCTCATTCTCCATGTGAAGAACTAAAGCTCTACCCTGGAGCCAGGTCTTCTGACTTTAATGCCCTCCCACCACTGTGCTTCTCTGTTATTCCTCGTTCTTTCTCCTCTACCAGACTCGACCCTTTTATTGAGATACAGAGTTTATGTCCAGGGAGGATGTTACAGTACTTCAACCCTCCCAGACATCCAGATAACATCTGTTTACTGTAAAATTCGGGATCCAGAGTAGAGGTGGAGGTCCCGCCCCTTCTCCACTTCATTTCAACTGACGATCTTTTGTATTAATAAAGGATCTTCAGCCCTTCACCCAGCAGTAGATAATCAGAGTTTGTCCCTGGGCACAGCTCCCCACCTCCTTGTCAAGCCAGACAAGTATTACCTTGTCTTCATACCTGAGGATGAATCAAGTATGTCTTCTCCACTTTCACACCTTGGCAGACACTGCGTGGTTGTCCCACCTGGGAGAGGAATATCTCAGATGCACCATCCACTTTCAGTTCTCATGGGCTCCAAGTAGAGCCTATGGTGTCTTGAATAAGATGCCCCCCATAAGTTTCTGGCATTTAAATACACGGTCTCCTGTTGGTGGCTGTTTGGAAAGACCTAGGCTTGCCCTTGTTCGAGGAGGTGTGCTGGTAGGGACAGGCTTGGAGGTTTCAAAAGCCTTCAGCCAGTTCCAGTGTGTTCTGTCTGCCTCCTGCTTGTAGAACAAGCTTTGAGCTCCCAGCTGTTCCCTCCACTAGGCCTTTGTTCCTTCACTTTGGAAGCTAATCTTGTGAAGTTTTTTTTTTTTTTTTTTTTTTTGGTTTTATTTGGTTTGTTTTGAAACAGGGTCTTACTATGTAGCTCTGGATTTCCTGAAAGCCACTATGTAGACCAGGCTGGCCTAGAACTCATTTCAGAGATCCACCGACTCTGCCACTGGGACTAAAGGCAGGAATGAACAACCACACCCAGATACACTCTAAAGTCTTGGTCCGGGTGTTTTATCTCAGGAATAGAGAAGTAACTAAGAAGTAGGGTGTGGTTGCCCACGCCTTTAATCCCAGCATTTAGGAGGCAGAGGCAGGTGGATCTTTGTGGTGAGTATGAGGCCAGCTTGGTCTAAATAGTGAGCCCCAGGACAGCTAGGGACCACCAAAAGACAAAACTAAAACCACCCCCCCCCAAGAAAAGTAACTGAGAGAGAGGCCAACAGGAAGGCGTGGCAAACAATTTCCTCTTGAGTCTGGATGCCTGAAAAATCTGTGTTTTTATATATTTATGTGTGGTGGGTGTGTGCATACATTTTCACTTGTGTGCAAGTATGTATGTGTGTGAAGGTTGAGGTCAGCGTAAGATATCTCCCTCTATAATTTTTGTTTGCTTGCTTGCTTTTTAAAACAAGGTTTCTCTGTGTGACAGCCTTGGCTGGCCTCAGACTCAGAGATCCACCTTGCATCGGCCTCCTGAGTGCTGGAATTAAAGGTGTGTGCTGCCGCTGCCTGGTCGACAGTTACTTTGAGGGACAGAGTCTCTTACTGAACTTGGGGCTCACTGACTAGGCAAGACTAGCTACCCAGCAAACCCCTGGATCTTTTTATCTCAGCCCCTCACCCCAGGATCCTAGGAGTGCGCCTCTGTGTCTGGCTTTTTACATGGGAGCTGGAGATTCAAACTCAGGTCCTCAGGGTGGCAGGGCAAGTACCTTACAGACAGAGCCATCTCCTCGGTACCTTTATGCAGGTTTGTGGTGACTATCTGTTCTCATTCTCTGTCCAAAGACAGTTAATGTGACTGAGTATCCTTGGAAGGATTTGCTAAGGTGCAGGATTCAGTTTCCTTGGTTCCTTTGCAGCTTATCTCTGATAGGCTAATAAAAACACGGTTGTGTGGCCTAACCACCTTTTCCTTCATGTGGAAGTAACACCCTTGCATAGCTTTCCAAACTCTAAATGGAAGATGAGCCCCAAGTTTCAAACTTAGAAAAGTTTCCACAGAAACTGCAAGAAATACACTAGCCTAAGCCAAGTACATGCCTGTAGTCCCAGCTTCTAAGGCTAAGGCAGGGAGAGGGTTGTTTGAACACAGGAGTTGAAGCTAGTTCAGGCAATGAAATATATAATATCTCTCCCCCCTCCTCTCTCTCTTTCTATATCTATCTATTATAAATATAGATTATATATATATATATATCTTTTTCTTTAGAAAGTGTGTGTATATGCACACATTTGTGAGTGCATGCAGGTTAGTGAACAATTTGTAGGAATTGGTTCTCACCTTTTGCCACATGGGTTCCAGTAATCCAGTAATCAGTAGCCATATCCAAAACCAGTTCAGGTTAAGGTAGAGGAGGCTTGCTGGTTGGGAGACTGACTGGGGAAAATAGCCCAGGTTGTCAGGCTTCTCTGAGTCACTTCACTGGTCCCAAGACTCTGTTGCTAAAAATAATAAAGAAGGACTAGATTCAGAGATTGTGGGATAGGAGATAAAAACATGAGACATTTAGCATAATTTCTATTTTGGGTAGCAGGATAGTACATTACCATCTTAAAGGCTTTGACAGCTCTATTAGAATAGAGAAATACACTTACTTTAATCTAACACAATGTTTCTAAAAATCTGTTTAGTTACAGAAGCCTTTGCTTATGTAGGCCCGTTATTTCTTTTAGAATTAATGAAGACAGTCTGGGAAATAGAGGTTTAGAAAGATGGTATTTTATTTCCCTTGGGTTCTCCCAAGACTTTTGGGTCATAAAGCATTGCTCAATAAAAACATATTTCTTTAGGATAATCTCAGAATCCCTGGGAATATTCCTAGAGTCCAAGGCCACCCTGAAGTCTGGCTGCTGGGTGGCACTTCAGAATGGACTTAGTCAGTAGTTGTGCTGTGACTGCAAAGTGCAGGCCCAAGGCAGGCCTGAAAGTGTAAGCCTTACAAGACCTGTTTAGACTGTGGAATAAGTTCAAGGTCACCATGATAACTTAGTAAAAGTCTTTTTACAGAACTTGAATGCTGATGACGTCTTTGGATGTTCACCAATGGCCCTACACATATGGAGCCCTAGGTAACTTTGAACAGCTGGTGATCTCCACATCTTTGGTCCCCATTAAAAAAAACAAAGCAAAACGCTGAAGCCAGTGTGCTGCTGCTGAGGATTTAGGACTAGCCAGGGAGGAGTGTTGGACACTTAGTTTTCTTTTACTTCTTCCTGGAATATAAGACATTCCCTCCTTTAAGACAGAAAAAAAAAAGTGGCTGGGGCTTAGCAGGGGTTGGGAGAGGGGAAAAGGTGCTTAGATAAATGAACTGCAGCTAAGAAACTTTATGTCAAAATAAAATGTCTATCAGTCTCTAGAACACCCTAGGACTCTCCATTCTGACATGCCCCTCCTAACCTGTCTAAAATTAGTACTAAATCTCTTATTGGTCCCTGTAGTCACAAATGGCTTTGATGTTGGTGGGGCCGGCCGTATAGGTGACACTGCTCTCATGCAGTAGGACTAGATGGGAACCTTTTTAAATAGTTCCTCGTGTGGTTGGAAATTATTTCTATGCCTTTTATTAAAAGCTCAGGCCTTGGTCTGTCCTATAGGTTTTAAGGGTAGGACTTTGGGTGCTAGCTCTCCGTGCCCTGGTGGCATTGTCACCTCTTCAAAGAGCTTTTATAGCTGTTGTTCCTACTAGTTAGCAATGGCAATGACCAGAACAGCTCCCTGGGACTAGCAAGCTGGCTCCGTAAGCTGCACAGATCTTTGGTTCACATTGATTGAGCAGGTTTTGGATTGTACCATTTGTGTCAGTGAGTACAGAGTTTTTTGAATGGTCATTTTCAGAAAGCAGGATTTATGGGTGAGGGTACAGCCCAGTTGGTAGAGTCCTTTCCTAGCACCATTTGAAGCCTGAGGTCAGTCCCCCAGAAATGTGTACCCAGACTTGTAATCCTAGCACTCGGGAAGTGGAATAGGAGGATAAGAAAAACCAGGACTTGTATTACCGAATATCCCCACAAAATTGTCCTGTTGAGTACACAGGCCTGGAACTGAGGACTGTGGACTCCAGCCATGTGGTTAAGTCCAGAGGGTGACAACATCTGGTCCTGGGCTATCTTAAGTCACTTCTCTTCCAATGATCTTATGTAACAGGTCATCAGGAAATGGTCCTTTAACTCTGTCAGCTCAGCTATTACTCAGCTGAACTTAATGTCCCACACTTCTTTTCTTTTTTTTAACTTTGACAAGTCTGATTTTATTTTCTTAAAAAGAAGTATATTTGTCTTGACTTTAGAATATTTAGCTTTCCTTTGATCTCTCCAACTGCTTTTGTTTTTCAGTTTTTAGAACGGAGACATACAGTCAGCCAGGGATACTAGCACATACTCTGGAGGTAGAGGCAGGAGGAGCAGAAATTGGAGGGTATCCTTGGCTACATAAGGAGACTAGGGCTAGCCTGATCTATAGGAGACTAGCTTAAAAACAAACAAGCCAATAAGCAACAACAACAACAACAAAAAAGTCATCAGCAATCAAGTGTGACAGTTCTTTGCCTATGCTGTGAAATCACAATTTTTTCAGAAAAGCAATAGCCAATGCTCATCAGTCATTGTCTGCAAAACAGGCACTGACCCAAACCTCTGTGCACCTCTGCTACGGGACTTTTAAAATATTCAATTTTATTTTATATGTGTGAGTGTTTTGCCTGTATGTGTTATCTGTGTACCGCCTGAGTGCAGTGCCAGTGGAGGCCAGAAGAGGAACTTGGATCCCCTGGAACTGGAGTTACAGATGGTTGTGAGCTGACATACGGGTGCCGGGAATGGAATGCAGCTCTTCTAGAAGAACAGCCTCTGATCCTCTTAACTCAGGTCTCCAGCCCCTCTGCCACTGGACTTGGCAACAACTTTGAAAAGTAGTTACTATTATACTCTATACAGTGAAATCCAAATCCCAAAGAAACTCCATTGCTCTCCTGAGGTCATGTATCGAGACCTCAGGCCAGACAGGCTTCTTTCAAGACTTGCTGCCTTGGATATGGTTTACATTATTCTTTTTGTCAGCAGGTTGGAGATACTGAAAATTATTTGCTTTACAAAGATACCAACAAATACTTCTTGAGTGCATCAGACAGGAGAATCCTACTGTGTATTAAGGATGTTTAAGGGACAGCTCCTTCTCTTGAAGACTTAGAGATTAATTAATGAGTACATTAAAGATGTCCCAAGACATACACATTGTAGACAAGACACAGGAGGAAGAGGTGGCATTTATAATCCCTTGACTGGCAAATGATGTACATCTGGGGAGAGAAGAGAAAGGTAGCTCCCAGATGCCAGTGAGGATAGAGTGTGGTCTACAGCCATACCATCCCGAACTCCTGATCTTGTCAGCTAAGCAGGTTCAGACCTGGTTAGTACTTGGATGGAGGAGTAGGAGTATGTAAAAATCTGAGGTCCCCCCCTAGAGGCTGTAAAACTTCATCTTTGGGACTTGGTTCCCAATTTTTTTTTTTTTTTTTTTTTTTTGAGACAATGTTTTGTTACATAGCTGGCCAAGACCTCTTTCTGTAATCCAGGCTGGCCTCCAGCTTCCAGTGGCTAATGCATCTGAAGAGCGTACGGGGGGGGGGGGGGGGGGGGGGGGGGGGGCTGGTATACCCTCACTCATGGGCTTCCTGAGTCATTTCTGGGGCCGCCATCCAGCACTTGTCTGGGCTGTAAGAGAAAGCAGCCTTGCCAGGACTACTCTTCAGTCAAATGATTAAAAGGGGTTGAGCTACTTCAGCTCCCAAGATAGTTTGGAAAGGAAATGAGCTCTGAGGATGAACTTCAGTAGTGTGGTGAGGGGCTACCATAATTGAACAAATGGGTTGTTTATCAGCTTTCTATCTGCCCCTAACAAAACCATGTGAAATGAGGCATTAAACCCCCAGGGTTTTAAAAAAAAGATGACAAACACTAGCTAATTTACTGGAGTAGAACATATTAAGACAAATGTTTAGTTTTGCATTAAATCTATATCTGGCATTTTCATTAAAAGGGGCAAAATGTAGACTTTATTGATGTTTCAATGCCCATTTCAGATTAATGCTTAACGCTGAGAACTGGGCATGAAATCGCAAATGTATCTGCAAACACAGCCGAAGGGGCAGCTAAGTGCTGTGTGCTTACTCCCAGCCAACCTTACTGAGGCGGCGGGGTGTTATTGCAGGGTTTATTTGGCTGCCCTTGCATCAGCTGTGCTAGGTAATATCCCTGATTGCTTAGTTAAATATCCTTCTTCACAGAGGGAAAGCTTGCAACAAATGAGGGGACCATATCATTTTTTGTGTAATGAACAATTAAGCCATAATTGATATTCCCAGGACAATTAGGTTCGTATCCTCTTGAGAAACAGAACCTAAAACTAAAATGAAGCTCCTCCCAGTTATGAGATAATTTTTATTTTTTATAACCTTAAATCTTAACTAGCATGTTCTTTATATTTGTACACTCAAACGGCTAAGGAGTTCTATGTGTATCTCACTATTTAGAACAATAAACTTCAAATAATGTGCAAATGAAAACATTGCATCTGACCATCAGGAAACAGGCTAGGGCTATTTCTATGGAAATGACTTCCGGAATCAGATTTTTGGTTTCAAATCCCAGCTCCGGTGCTTACTGGCAATTTCTGTTCAGCAGATCTACATGATATTGGAGGGAAAAAGGGCTAGTTCCTCAAAAGATAGGAGGGTGGGGTACAAGAAAAAAATTTAAAGGGATGCCAGGAGCAGGAAACAAATCCACTTGTAATTCAAGACCATTTGATTCAGGCCAAACCCCTCAATGGTTCTTTAAACCTAAATCTTCCTATCGATAAATACGGGTCAAAATATGGATACTGATACCTCTTCTTCACCGTGTACACATTAATCCCACGTGTGGACACCAGTCCTCACTGATCAGATGAGGAAGTTGCCTCTTTGCGCTGCCTTTGGCCAGTCTGCTGCGCTCTGAATTTGCAGGGATGCAGTGACATCTGTTTGGTAATACATCCGAGCTTCCTGACCCAGGGCCCACTTAATACCAGTGAGTGAGAAGAGGGTACACAGAGAACTGTCTATCTTCAGGAAAAGGAGAAAGTGGATGGCTGGCAGTGGCTGTTTCCCTAGGCTGCTGGCCACCTGGGCTTCTGCTTGCTTGTGACATCTCTCCCTCTGAAGAAGGCAAGTGGCAGGAGGGTACCAAAGCCTGGGTGTTCTTCGTCTCCTTCTCCCTCCGTTCCTTCTATCCCACATCACCAGCTCCTAAAAGTCTGACTTTTCTTACAGTCTGGCACTTTTTGTTTGTTAATTTGGAGCCATATAACAAAAGCCGGCTTTGAACATCCTATATAGCCTAGGAAGTAAGTATAAGAGAAGCTAGCTGAGCCACTCACTGTGGAAGAAAGAGACCTGGACATTTGCAGCCAGCTGGAGAAGTAGCAGCTTCCAGGGAAGGTCCCCAGGAAGCACAGCTTCGTGGGGTGTGGCTTGGAACAACACAGATTCAGTTAAGTGTGTGTGTGAGGGGAGGGAGGGGGTTATAAGTTCTTTCAATTCTGTGCCGATTACTTAGGAATTGGGGAAATAACCACAGATGGTTTACAGCACACTTGGAAACTGAGAAGCAGCTTTCATTATTGCAAGTTTCAGCATGATTTTGAGTGAGCACATTCACTGTCTTTTCATCTAAGAACAGGTGTTCACCTGGGTTCCAGGGCATAAGCCTGAGGGGCCTCCTCTGGGACTTTCTTGGTGGTGACAGTCATAGGGCAAGGGACAGGGGCCATCTATGTCAACAACAGGTTTTGGTTTTGTTTTTGTTTTGACAGGGGCTCTTATAGTCCAGGCTGACTTTAAGCCCTGATGTAACTGAGGTTGACTCTGACTCTCCTGCCTCCACTTCGTAAGTGCTAGTACTTGGGGAGTGAACCACCGTGCCCAGTTTATGTGTTACTGGGGATCAAAGTCTGTGTCCCCAGCTCAGCATCTTACTATTTTTATTCTTTAAAGAGTATTCTGTTCATTTGTTTGTTTGTCTGTAGGGTGTGTGTGTGCGCGCATGCACTTCACACGCATGTTATGTGTGTGTATGTGCACGTGTGTATGTGTGTGTGAAGGTCCAGAGAACAACTTGCGGAAGTCACTTCTTGTCTGCAAGCCTGATGACCCAGCTCAAGTTGTCAGGATTTACCTGTTGAGTCATCTTGCTGGTTCTACGCATTTTATTTCTACCTAACTCTCACGAAGCTCTTAAAGCTTGGGGATCCCCTCAAGGCAGGTGATGAGGAGATGGAAAAGAGATGAGAAGATGCTGATGGGATATATTAATTATCTCCATCCATGACCCAGTGGGGCCAGATCTTTCTAGCTTTGCCCAAGACCTCTCTAGCAAGATCAAGTCTTCATATCTCAATTCCTCTGTCATCTTATCTCTAAAATCTTGTCTTAGGGTTTCTATTGCTGTGAAGAGACACCATGACTATGACAATTCTTATAAAGGGAAATACTTTATTGGGGTGTCTTACAGTTCAGAGGGGTGGCTTGAAGACAGACATGGTGCTGTAGAGGTAACCAAGAGTTCTACATTTGAATGGGTGCACAGCAGGAAGAGAGAGACACTGGACCTGGCTTGAGCATTTGAAACCTCAAAGCCCATCCCCAGTGACACACTTCCTCTAAGAAGGCCATACCTCCTAATAGTGCCACTCCCTATGGACCTCTGAGGGCCATTTTCACTCAAATCACCACAGTACTAATAGCAATAGCCCTGGGATATTGCTGTGGGTGCTAAAGGACCGGTGCCTATGAAGCCTTTAATAGAGAGCCTCACATAAAGTAAGCCCTGAGCAAATGTGAACTACTGCCATCATTGTTATTCATAACACTATGATGACTCCCAGAGGATTAATAAAGGCTCTTTGATTAATGGGTTGGAAATAGACCCATTACAAAGAGTCCTTTAAAAAAAATTCATTTTAAATTTTTAGTTATTTGTGCATATGTGTGTGTGTGTTTGCACATGGAGGAAGAAATAGGGTATCAGATCCTCTGGAGCTGGAGTGATGCTGAGAACCAAATTCAGGTCCTTTGGAAGAGCAGGAAGTACTTCTAGCCCCTGAACCATTTCTCTGGCCTCCACAAGTCGTATGAGAGGAGGCCAATGACTCCTACTTTGGCTTTAGAAACGAAAATGAGAAATAAAACAAAAAAGGAAGAGAGACGGCCTTTGGGAGGGGCCTGAAGCTTCTGCAAGATGGAGTATGTTTCAGGCTGGGGATGGGAGAGAGGGTGAGGTGGCAGTCAGCAGGGCTGGTGTAGGCCTGGCTCGATGTGGACAAATATTTTCAATTTGTTTTAGTCAGCTTGGTCTGTTCTAATACCATGTAGACTGAGCATATGTCTCACAGTTCTGGAGATTGGGAATTCTAAGGTCAAGGAGCTGATGCATCCAGTGATGTGGCAGAGAAGGGGGGTGGGGTCCTATATGAGCACAGAAACATTACTTCCACCTCTGGAACTCCACCTTCAAGACTCAATTACCTTCAACAACTTCCAATAACACATTATAGTTGGAATTTGAGCATGTAAATAATGTTCACTGGAGCAGACCTGAGTAGTACCTAAGATCTTGCTCACTCTGTGCGCCACAGCATCCCAATCCCAAGGGCCACACTGCTACTACTGTTTTCAAAGATGACTGTGGTTGGGGGATAGCCCAGTGGGTAAAGTCCTTGCTGTACAGGTGTATACAGCTAGGTTCAGTGCTCAACACCCATGTTTGGGGGTCTGAGTGAGAATGTTCCCATCATATTGGGTATTTGAATACTTGGTCCCCAGTTGGTAGTGCTGTTTGGGATATTTAGGAGGTGTGGTTTTGTTGAAGGAATTGTGTCACTGGGGGTGGGCTTTGAGAGCTGAAAGGCCTTAGGCCATTTCCTGTGTGCTCTCTGCTTCCTGCTTGTGGTTTAAGACATGCCCTCTCAGTTTGCTATTCAGCCATCATGTGCCTGTATTTCTTCCCTGTCATAAAGACGATGAAGTCCTATCCTTCTGGCACTGTAAGCTCAAATAAACCTTTCTGTTGCAAGAATTCTGATTGTAATAAAGGAAAATTAGAGCCTGATCTCAGAGAAAGCCTGGAATATCAAAGAGAGGAAACACCACAGTCAAGTCTCACCCAGCTGTCTTCCAGCTTCCTCAGCCTCACTCCTCCTGGCTCCTACTGCCTGCTCTGTCTTCCTACGCCTGCCTTAAATACGTTCTTTGTCCAGTTGTTTCACATCCAGGTTAAGATAAAAAATGTGGACTACTACTATTTGGTAGTTAGCCTTGAACTCATAAACACAGAAAGATCTCTGTCTCTGGAGTTAAGGGATTAAAGGCCTGGCACTACCTCTGCCTGCCTGGGAGCCTGGAACTCTCTCTGTAAACCAAGCTGGTCTCAAACTCAGATCTGCTGGGATTAAAGGTGTAGGTCATCCCTTCCAGTCTTTCCCCCGTGCTGGGATTAAATATGTGAGTTACCACTCTGACCCTTCTGGATGGACTGTGTAGAGCTCTTCTCTGATATTCCAGACTGGTTTTATTAAATATATAACATATCACCACACCTTTCCTTTTTGGCCTTGGACATGATGTTTTATGATCACAATAGAAAGGTAACTAAAAGGAGGTCCTGTAAAAATCTGGGCATGTTGGTGCTCACCTGAGAGGAGACAGGAGGGTCTCGGGGTTTCCTGGGAAGCCAGTGTAGTCAGTTAATGAAAGAGCCTGTCTGTGCTGGCTGCTCTATGTTAACTTGACACAAGTCATCTGAAAGGAGGGGACCTCAATTGAGAAAATGCCTTCATTAAGATGGAGCCGTGGGCAAGTCTATAGAGCATTTTCTTAATTAGTGATTGAGCCTATTGTGGGCGGTGCTATACCTGGGCTGATGCCTGGTCCAGAGTTCTATAGAAAGCAGGCTGAGAAGACCACAAGGAGCCTCTCTCGTGGCCTCTGCATCAGCTCCTGCCTCCAGGCTCCTGTCCTGTTTGAGATCCTGTCCTGACTTCCTCCAGTGATGGACTATGGATGCAGAAACATAAGCCAAAAGAACCCTTTCCTTCCCAAGTTGCTTTTGTCTGTGGTGTTTCAGCACAGGAGGAGTAACTTTAACCAAGACACCGTCTTAAAAATCAGCAAGGTAGAGAGTGTCAGAGTGGCTTCCATGGGTAGACATGCATGTGTATACACAGACTAATGACACACACACACACACACACACACACACACACACACACACACACACACACACCCAAAACAAAGTTTCAGTTCCCACCCTCCCCCCCAAAACAAGAGTTGGATCATGAAGTTAGGTTCAAAATGCTAATAGTAGTCAGTCTGGGCTGAAGACATGGCTCAGTTAATAAAGTGCTTGCTTTACAATTCAGGTTTTTGAATTTGATTCCCAACACTCACATAAAGCATGAGCGCAGAGGCCTGCACTTGTCCCATGGCTGGGGAGGTGGAGACAACAGGGCTTTGGGGTTTCTGGCCAGCCAGCTTAGCCTAACTGATGAGCTCCAGGTTAATGAGAGACTTTGTCTCAAGGGAGATGAATGGTGTTTCCGAAGGTGATGCTCAAAGCTGTTCTGTGGCCTCCACACCTGTTTACATACGGGCATTTACACACACATGGACATGGCATGCATACAAAATATTCAGTCTGAGTGATGAGCATATAACTAGCAGTTAGAAAATCCTCTGATGCCCACTGTGTTCGAGACAAACTTGATAACAAAACTATGCTATTGTTTGCAAATGCCAGCTGACTGGTTCAGGCTAATGCAAGCAGGCATGATCTGGATCAAAATGGGAGAGTGGCAGGGGCCTTCAGGGTCCCCCTCTCATCCCTTCGAGATCTATTCCAAGTCCTTCAGCCCTCTAGGATCTCCCTTTATTAAGGACCTAATTTTCTAAGGCTCCCCAAATTCTTGTAGAGCCAAATTGACCTATGATATTAAGAGCTCATGGTAACTCAACTCGAATTCTCTAAGCACACCTCAGTGGCATACACCTCAGACCCTTGACTGTGAGTGAGGAGGCTGTTGGAAGTCGAAGGTCATCTACTACCTTTCAAACTACCCATGCATCTTTGTGATGAGACATTTTGGCCATGGCAACTCATATGAAGGAAAACATGTAATTGGGACTGGCTTATGGCTCAGAGCTTTAGTTCATTATTGTTATGGCAGGAAGTATAGTGGCATGCAGACAGACATAGTGCTGGTGAGGTAGCTGGGAGCCCTACATCTGACTCCATAGGCAGTAGGAAGAGACAGTGAGAGCCACTAGGCCTAGCTTGAGCTTCTGAAACCTCAAAGCCCACCCCCCACTGAGACACTTCCTCCAACAATGCCACACCTACTCCAATGAGGCTATCCCTCCAATAATGCCACTCCCTGAGTCTGTGGGAGCCATTTTCATGCAAACCACCACACTATGTAATGGTTACTTTTCATTGTCAATTTCATATAACCTAGAATCACTGGGGAAGAGCGTCTCAATGGGGGATTGTCTACATTATGTTGGCCTGTGGCCTTGTCTGTGGGAGGTTATCTTAGTTAACTGTGAGAACACCAAGCCCAGTGTGGGTGTGTACCATTCTCTAGGCAGGGGGGTCCCAAACCTGCAAGAGCGAAGAAATCAAACTGAGAACAAGCTAGCAAGTGAGCACGCGGCTTTTATTTCTCTCCCTTCGTTCTTGACTATGGATGTAATGTGGCTAGCTGTTTGAAATTCCTGCCCTGACTTTCCCACAGTGATGGACTATATAACCTGGCATTGTAAGGTAAAGTAAATGCCTTTCCCCTTTGCGTTGGTTTTCATCTTCCCAACTCGTTTTCTTTACACCATATAATTTGCAAAAAAAAAAAATAAATAAATTCATCTTCAGAGAGAACTTTATGTGAGTTTATGATTCATCATAAACAGAGAGCAATCTTTTTTTTTTTTTTTTTTTTTTTTTAAGGAAACAATGAAAAGGAGACATTTCTACTCTCTAACCAATTCCCTGTGAAGAATCTATGTAGGTTGGGAGCAATGGCATGTGCATGGGGTCCTGGCTACTAGAGGCTGAGGTGGGAGTATCGCTCATTTTGTTTCTAAGAGCTTGAGATCAGCTCATGAGTGGGTCTCATGGGGTGAACCATTAAGATAGAGAAATCTTTCCTCTTTGTTATAAAGCAATGGGGTGTTGGACTCAGCAGCACAAATACAAAAATGAGATGCGCATGGACCCTGCGCAAGGATGACAGGAAAATGTATGAAGTGTTCTGTCTATATATATTTTTGATATAAGGTCTGATCTTGAACTCCACAGATAACTAGAGAGGACCTTGAATTCCTTCCTGATCCTCATATTTCTAAGTTGTGGGATTACAGGTGTGAGCTTCCACAACATCGACATTTAAATGGACTTAAATACTTACAAGCACCTAACTCAGATATTTTTCTCTTGACTTAATACAAAGGGACCAGAGCTGCAAGAGGTAGGGACCCTTTGATTTTCTGTTAGTAAATGCTCACCGATAGCCGTTATTCCACAAGTAGCTGCATTCCACAAGTCCAAGGGAGACCCTTGAGGATGCTCCTTCAGTCAGACTGCTCAAATCTCTTCTGCCTTACTCCAGAGTCCAAGCCACTTTCTGGTTTTAGCTTCTTAAATTCTTTCCTGGAGGTTTTCTTTAAGTCTGATAGGTCCGTGGAACCTACCATTTATTCAGATCTGCATAGAGGCAAATTTTGATGGCATTCTTTCTTATCCCCATCTTCAAAGACTCCCTTTACTTCAGGGATGGATAAGCAATCTGGCCTCACAGGCTGTTGCAAGGATTAAATGATCCAAAGAGAGATAGCGCCTGCACTAGGCTGAGAAAGTGCTCAGTAAGGAGTAGTGGACAGCCATTGAGTGCCAACTCCTTTTAAAGGCTTAGTTCCTTTAAAAACATTTTTTATTACATTGATTATGTGTATGTGTGTGTATAAACATGCACGTATATGTGTGAGCGTGTGTATGCCACACAGTACAGTGTGGAGGTCAGAGGATAGCCTTTTCGAGTGGGCTTTCCCCTTTCACTGTCCCGTGGGTTCCTAGGATTGAACTCAGTGGACGGGCTTGGTGTCAGTTGCTTTTTACCAGCTGAGCCATCTCACTGGCCCAAAATTCTTAAGACAGGCTCTCAATTATGTAGCGCTGGCTGACCTGAACTCAATATTGTAGACCAGGTTGTCCTCGAACACACAGAGGTCTGCTTGCCTCTAGGCCTCTAGAGTGCTATGATCAGAGGTGTGGGCTGCCACTGCCCAGCACGTGGTTTTTTGTTTGTTGAGATAGGGTTTCTCTGTGTAGCCATGGCTGTCCTGGAACTGTAGACCAGGATGGCCTCAAACTCAGAGATTCACCTGCCTCTGCCTCCTGAGTGCTGGGATTGAAAAGCATACACTACCACCACCCAGCGAATGTTCTGTTATTAAACCACTCCCTCCACACTTGCTACACATCCTCTGTGCCTCTCACAAATGCCACCAGACCATTGCTTTTCTGAAACTCCTGATTAGTGGTAGTTGATTTTCTGGAACGCCATTTCTGTTTGCATGAGCCACCTCAGTCCTGCATTAGCTACCACAGTCAAGTAGTTCTGAGAGGGAGTGTATTTGAGGAACACTTCCTAGTGCCCCCCCACCCCTGCCCCATGCTCTTGGCTTCACATAAAGACCTTTGCATTTCCTCTCCTATCTGACTTAAGGAGGCAAAAAGGGACATGGCCTTACGTCCTCAAGGGGGCTGAGTCTGGGACTATAAACTCACATGGGAGATTCAGCTCTTCTGTGCCAGCCTCCCTTGCTTTGCATCCTAGATTCTTGGAGGCCAGTTGCCTCCTCTTAGAAAAAGACACCCAAAAGAATCACACAGTAAAGGGAGGCAAACCTTCTTTTAAATAAATTTATCAGTTTAACACAGCATAGTGGTGTTGAGTTACCAGGCTCAACAGGTAGCAACCACATTCTTCTGATGTTTGATGAGAGAGTTGCATTTAACTAAGAGCAAGAAAACCCTTTTTGATTAACATCTTGATAGACTTTATGTTGTTCTTTTGGTGTGTGTGGGGGCACTGCCTAAGTCTTTCCATTGAATCTTCTCGGATGACTGCCCATTGGAGTGGAGAGTGACTTAGTTAACAGTGGCTTCTGGATCTGGCGTTTTATTGCGCCATCACACAGTCATCAGTTTATGTAGCTACTGCTGTCCTTCATTTCCCTTCCTTTCCCCAAACGACAGACGTGATGACATTAGGTGAGTGAGCAGGAAGGGGAGACGCCATTATGAGTTGAGCCTGAAAGCGTGGCTTCTTGTCAGGAACCAAAGTATCTGAAGACACTGAAAAGCACTTCAGTGGACAGGCATCATTTCCCACACCAGGGGCAGCTGGGGCCAGACAGCTCTATTGTAGGTAGAGGTTGATTCCCTGCCTAGTGATACCAGGAGCCTCTTTCTTCATCTCCCAGTGTGATAAAATACAATTTTTAGATGCTGTAACATGTCCCCCAGGGAACAAAACCACCTCTAGTTGAGACCCATATTCTAGTGTACAATTATGAATCTCAAATAACCAAACATGGCTTTTCGACCTAGCTTTGTCCATGACATCATTTAAAATTACTGAACACTGACCTCCTCTAGGGGCCCTTCCTCATGGGTGGCTCTGTCATCTGCCTCTTTGCAATAAGACTTTTTTTTTGTCTGCACTGTCCCATCTTTGGTTTCTCCTTTCTCTCCCTCCTCTTTCTTGTTCCAGACACAGAACACTGTTCCAAGCAGCTTTCCAAAGATAGCTTAACAATTAACCAGGGAGTTCTTTTTTCCTGATGTCTGTGACACCTTGGACAAAATCCAGACAAAACTCTCCTAGTCACCCCAAAATAAAATGAATGCTCTTTTGTTATCTGGGGTCTTATCGTATTGCCTAGGCTGGCCTTGAACTCCTGGGCTTAAGTCATCCTCCTGACTCAAACTCCTGAATTTTGGGACTAAAAATGTATGCCACTACGGCCACAGATTAAGTACTTTTTAATTGACACAGAAATCTAAGTGTGAGAAACGTATGTGAGTGTTGAAAAGCCCCCACGAAGACTCCAGTGTTAAAGATAGCTCAGGTGGGTGAGACACTCCATCGACGCCATGGGTACAATCTCGTTCCATTCATATTCTCACCACTTTGTAGATAAGGGCACAGAGATTTAGCGAAGTGATTTATTCAAGTTTCTAGAGCTGAAGAGTCAGCATAAAGATTTGAACCAAGGCAGTATGATTCTTGGGTATACTTAGCCCTGTTAATTTAGCAACACTTCTTAAGGGGTGAAGGAGCATCATTGAATGAGACGGAGACCGAGGCTTTTCAGGAGTTGTAAGAATGCATCGGCTGAGTTCTGAGGCCCCAGCTTTCAGTGTCTGGCCCTATGCAAATGACCAAGTGAATACGGCCCCATTTCTGTTTCCATCTGTCTTAGCGAAACTGACTCTGCTTAGCGGTGTGGAGTATTGCTTTCCCAGTTTAGAAAGTTAATTTACTGAGGGCAGCTGAAGTGAAGAATATGGTTCGAGAGGGTGATCCGGCGAGCAGGTGTTAGGGGCAGAAGGAAGGGGTAGAGAATGGAAGGCTGCAGAATCGAGAAAAAGTTGAATTTGAGTCTTTTAGGAACATGAGAGGGGAGAAAAAAAGGGTAGGGAACAATCCGAAGCCTTGGTAGCACCTACACCTTAACTTTTCTAAATTCCGTTTGAGGTTTATTGTGTATTTTCAATATATAAACAAAGAAAATTATAGTTTCTAGTTTTTTTGTGTGTGTGTGGCACAATGCCCCCAAAACAAAACACCCCACACAAACTTGAAAAGTACCACCGTATCCTCCGCCACTGCAAAAGTAAGCATGTGTCAGAAAGAGAGAGAAATGAGGAAGGACCAAAATATAACCCACAGCCCCACCGCCAGCAAATCGGTGTAGTTATTGTTAGCTTTATTCTTGCAGGCCACAAAGACAATCTTCACATAAGTCGCCAGCAAGTAATTGCACTGAACAAGATGAGAAAGAGGAAGAAGAAAGCCCCAGAACAAGTAACAAAGGACAGATGAACCTTGATGCCAGCTGCTGTCTAGGATGTTCGTGAAGTAGAATGTTACTCCTAAAGATGAGGCTCCCATAAGGTCCCTCCTTTACCACTCACCAAGGGCTGTACCCACCCCCAAGCCTGGATCTACTTCTCTGTAAACCCTTGAAAAGTCCTACATCTACTGGAAAGCTCCCTCCAGGAAGCAGTCACCCGTGCAGGCCCGGACACACTCAGGCATTTGGTCATGGGCAGTGCCTCAAGAGCTGTGGTCTTTACAGACTTTCAAAACTCCAGCATTCTCTGCAATCCATCCTTCTTGGGCCTTCTGGAAAGTCGTGCTTCTAAAGGCAGAAAGGAGATAAAGTCCAACCACCAGAGAACATTGGTTTAGATTGAAACATGCCGTGTGTCCATTTGACTGCTGTATGAATGTATAACTTGACATGTAGCTTAAATGCTTGGGGGCTTTGAGAGAGGATTTTTTTTCTCATAAAATGATACAGAATTTTTTATTTCAATAGAAAAATCCATCAACAGAACACCCAAAATGTCTAAAGAAAAGAAAGCCACGGAGGAAGGTGACCCTGGCTCCTCTGTGATGAAGAGCAAGTGGCCAAAGGAGCCGGATTTCCTGCTTGAGAAAAAGGCCTAAGAATCTGGCATTGAACAAGACACTAGTCCCCAAAGGACCTTACCTGCTGTGTCAAATAGCTCACTACCTTTGGCTCTCCTCCCTGGGCTGGCTGAGAGAGACTCAGCAGTTATCTTGGCCTGGGGCCACCAGGCAGCTGTTCCTCCTAATCTAAGAGACTGTTGCCTCCATTAAGAAGTCCCTGGTGCTGCCAGCAGGGTGTAGTACCTACCTTGGAGAATCCGGGGCTGGCACCTGCAGGAGGTGTGCCAGCTGGAAGCATCTGGCTGGTGGGAGCCTTCCTGCATCCTACTGGGTTCCCTGCTGCATCCTGCTAACCTTCCTCAGTGGAAGTCGAGAACCATTGCTGCTTTCCCATAGGTTAACGTGGAGGATGAAGGCACTCTGGCTGAGCTGGTGGAAATGCTCTGAACCAATACAGTGTGATGTGGTGGCTCAGGCCTGTAACCCCAGCATTTGAGAAGCTAAGTCAAGAGAACTGTTACCTGGGTAACAGAGTGAGACCCTATGAAAGTAACCAACAGACACCAAAGAACAAATATAATAACAGATACAATAAAATCCTCTGCCCCTAGGGTGGTGGAGGCATGTCTAAAATCTGGGCCTTGCACAATCATGGGGAAAAGGGGAGAGTATGCCACCGACTCAGGTTAAATGTGACATCCCAATTATATGTGCACAAAAATAATCAAAATTACCTTTTATGACAAAGCTCATACCATGAAAATCAAGTCTCTCTCTAACCTTATCTAGTTTTCCAGTTCCCACACCTAGAGGCAGCTACTATATTGATTTTTGTGTATCCTTGTTTAAAAAAAAAATCCATTCATATACAAACATTTCCCTTCAGTCTGTTCTCTGTGATCAAAGAGCACTCTGGTAGACACTGGGGCCTGCCATTCCCCTTTGAGGCTTTCACAGATTGAAAACAAACTCCCCCCCCCCCCCCCCCCCCCCCCCCCGTGCTCTCTTCCTTTCTTTTTGGGAGGTGGAAGCAGGTCTCATGTAGCTGGGGCCTCAAATCGCTGAGGATAACCTTGAACTTCTGATGCCTGCACTTCCCCAGATGTTGGCATTACAGGTGTCAGGAGTGCTGAGGACTAAGCTCAGGGCTTCATTGGGGTGCTAGGCTAGTGCTCTATAGTCACCAGCCACATGGGTTCCCTCCATCTTTCCCTAACTAAGCTCTTGCAGGCCTTTGATTTCAGTCCTTCAAGTGAACTGTCTCCAAATGTCCTTCATTAGCAAAAGCACCAGAGCCTTCGTTTGGAGTACTCTATGTGATTCTGGTGTTAATATGCATCTGTGTATTTAATCCAGTTGGGCTAGAAGTTCCTGAGGGAAGACACTGTAGCATCGCAAGAACTGGCAACACACAAAAGTCCTGGAGTACAGGATTTGAGCGATATTTTTTTCTTTGTAGTATTTTCCCTTTAAAATTAGTTAGTCATTTACTTTGTGGAGGGGAGGAGCATTCACGCCTCAGGGTATATTTAAAAGCCAACATTTGGGAATCAGTTTTCTCCTTCCACTGAGTGGAACTGAACTCAGATGACCAGGCTTGACGGCAAGCACCTTAACCCGCTAAGCTGCCTCACCAGCCTAGACAAATAATTCATGAGAAAACAGATCGAGTCTTGAATGGTAGAACTGAAAAAAAAATTATGGGTCCCTTGCTTTTTAGCTTAAAAAACTTACGAAGAGTTTTAGATGTTCACAAATTAGAAAGAACACAATAAACTTCTCTATATACGTCACCTGATATTATTAGTTGTCAGGATTTTAACACATCTACATGATTTTCCCTTCTCTCACTAAACAATTTTCTAGCCTTCTTAAAGCACAGAAACATTAGTTCCCGCTTATTGGTTGTTTATTATGTGCTGGACATTGTGCTAAACACTTTGCCCATATACTGTCACTTTATTTTCTCAACAACTCTGCCAGGTGGCATTCTTAGCCGCATATTAGAGACCAGGAAACTGACACAGATTAAGTCAGTTTCTGCTGTGTCTCTAGTCAAGTGGATACCTGTGTGTAAGGCTCATGCTTTAAAAAGGGGGATTAATTATTCATGTTTGTGTGCCCATGAGTTTATGTGTACCTCGTGCATGCAAATCCTCTTGGAGACCAGAGGGAGTCAGATCTCCTGGAACTGGAGTTCCAGGCAGTTGAGAGCCTCTACAAGAACACTGTTCTCTTAACCACTGAGGTATCCTCCCCAAGCCCATGTTCTTAATTACAAAACATTGCTTGTTGTAATTTTAATCATACATAATCCTTTTCTATTGCCGTTTCTCCAGCATATCTGCATGAATTTCAAAGAAAAATTGAAGCACTTTTTTTGGGGGGGGGGTCTAAGCTGTAGTGGAAAAAAACATTATGGTTGTCAAAGACTATGAAACAACTAATGTGGAGGGCTTATCTGAGCTGAAATCCAGGATAAGCCTTATTCACTAAATTGTGGCCCCTGCCTAGATGCCAGAGCCTGAGGAAAGGGCTCCTTCCTTCTTTCAGATTCCACTGATAACCCTAGGTGGGTGGGTCACGAAGGCAGAGCTTCTGGTGCCTTGAGGTTCGGACCACATTGAGAATAGAAAGACAGATACAGCACAGGAAGCAGGCTTGATGGTTCAGGACACACGCTTTACGATGATGCAAGACTTGAGGGGCTTCCTGCAGGTACCTAACTGAAAAGACAGGAATAGGTGGCAATTCCCAGCTGGCTTCCTTCTTAGACTTCATTTCTAAAGTTTAGTCAACCCTCAGTGATGAAGAAAACACTACCATCTGTGTGGCCCTCAAAGAATAAACCCAGAAGGTGTCTGTACGAAACACTGCTTTCATTTTTTGCATACAGAGTATTAATAGCTTCCCCTTGGTGAGTACGCATATGTGCAGGCGTTGTCCTGAGCCTTTTCCAGGCTTCATCTGTTCTCTTCACAGCTCTAGACAGTAAGCATATGTATCCTCACTTTTATACAGAGGGACACTAGCAGTTAGGTTACCAAAGGTCATTTAACATGAGGTAAAAGTGGGCCTTGAACACTTGCCCATATATACAACCATCATCTTATGCATATCTGTTTTGAATGGAAAGATGTGTTCAGCCAGGTATGTCACTGGAACCACAGTGTGTCAGGCTATTATTAAAATATTTCCAAGCCTGTTGTGGTAGAATATACTTGTAATCCCAACACTAGAGACAGAACCAAGAGACTCACAAGTTTGAATTCAAGGTCAGCCTGTGCCATATTACAAGGGGGTAAGGGTAAGAGTTAGAATTTTTTTTAATGCCAGCTGCTCTTGTGTGTGACTAAAAGCCAGGAATCTTCCTTTTTTTTTTTTTCCTAAGTAAACCATGATTCACACGCATGTCATAAACCCCAAACCAGCTGTGCCTTCTTACCTGCCAATGTCCCTGATCAACAGGAGTGTTGACAGAAGGATATAGCTAAAAAATCGTGTAACGGCCTGACAATCTCCTCACATAAGAAACGATCGTGATCAGAAAGAACTGAGCTAAGAAAATGTGGCATTACAGAATTTTGGAGAATCAAACAAGATAACACAATAGAGAAAGTCATTCTGGAGAAAGCTGAAGCAGAAGGCAGTGGCTTTTGGCTATGATTTGGCTCTTATATGTCCCCCAAAGGCCCATACACTGATTTAATTACTTGTGGCACCAGGAAAGGTGGAACTTTTGGGAGGCGGGATCTCACTGTTGAATGAATGTTGGTTTAGGAGCATGGCCCTCGGAGGAGTTATTGGAACCTCAACCCTCTTATCTCCTTCATGGCCAGCATGAAGTGAGCAGATTTCCCCTGCCACATGCTTCTGGCCTCAGCGTGACACTGAAGTCTCTGAATCTATGAATCAAAATAATCTTTTTCTCCTTATAATTTCTTTACCTCTGGTATCTTGCCACAGTGGTGGAAACCCAATAGAACACACTCCAGCAGGTGACACCCACAGACCGAAGATCACAAATGTAACCAGGGCTTATTTTTTAGCTTGGGTTCAAGTAAAACAAGGGATCTGTAATTTGCCCTAATTTGCAAAAACTGTGCTTCTTTTTAGAGAATGTATTTTAAAAGCTCTTAAGGTTAAAAGATGATTAAAGATTCACAATAAAACAGATTCAGATAAAAAGAAAAACCTGTAAACGGGTTACAATGTTTGTAAAAGGTACATAGGCTTCAGAGAGAAAAGAAAGAGGTTAGAAAAAGTTTTTAAAGCGAGAAATAGAATAATAAAAATATAATAAGCCACGTAAAGATGGAAAATAGACACAAAATCTGGATTTTGGTTGTTATTGTGTTTTCTTTTAATTTTTTAACTGTTAATGAGCTAACTGCAAAAAGACAATGGATTGCAAAGGCTACTAAGTTAAACAAGAATGTATATTTTAAAGGTATTTTGATTTCAAAATTTGTGTCTAAGGATTTATTGCTTCAGAAGAGTTCTGCTTTTGTTTCCACAGAAGATGAGAACCTGTGGATTGCTTCCAGGCAAAATGGTTTCATCAACCAAGACCCCCTGAAAAAACCTCTGATGAGAAGAGATGGCCAGATCAGCTTCATGGCTGCAGATTATGATCCAGTCTCAACAATCCGTGAGATTTTAACGCCCCTTAATCAGCAGGAAGTAGTAATGGATAACTTCCCCCAAATTCCCCAAATATTGTTTCTAAATGTTTGTTTTCATTATAAATGGTTAATGGTCATAGTCAATCTCTTTCTAAGAAGAAACGGGGGATATGGTATGTGAATGCTTTTTTAAAAAAATTAGATTATTGAATTTACAGGTAATCAGCTGTTAATCTCAAACTGCTTTACATTGGTATAGATTTTGGTTTATTGATACAAATTTAAAGTCAATTTTATTATGCTGTATGTGTTTTTCTATTCTTGTTTAAGGTATGATGTTCATTTAACTGTTTTAAAATTGTAGTGTATAATTAAGAAATGAAGGTTAATAGTCACTTTTGATAAACTTATAGTTAGGTTAGTTAGGATTTTTAGGTATACAAAGATATATTTCAATTAGATAGATAATCTTCAAATACTTCTAAGACCTACAGAATATGGCATTTAAAATGTTTTAAGAGCTTAGACTTTTCTGGACAGTGAGACAGGTCTGCTCCTGGCAGCACTAATTTACTTCAACAGAAAAATGGGCATCGAAGAAACTCCATATGGAGTCTACTCTATTTGTGGTAATGGTAAGCCACTAGAGAAGAACCTGTTTTTATATTGACTGCTTGACAGTATGCTGTTTAAACTGGACATGCAGGTTCCATAAGAAGATGACCTCTGAACTTTGGCAGAACAAGCCAAGATCATCATTCAGGTTCCTGCTTTACAGAGAAAACTGTCAGACATTCTTCAGGACTCAAGGAGAAGCAACGGATGAACTGTGCCAGAATGGGCAGAGCAGATTTCCTGCTTCACTGAAATGAAAAGAGACTCCAGGCCTATAGGCTGAAGATGGATGCCCCAACTTTATAAAGGAACTTTGGGTGACTGTCCAGGCAGATAGGTGTCATCTCTGTCCTTTCTAGATTTTAGAAGTCGTTTGCACTTCTGGTTTACTTGGGTAAATATTATATCCTTCTGTGGTCTTTGATGTAGTTGAAGATTAGATAGTTATATGTACAGTTTTTCTTAGTCATTTGAAAAGTATATTAGATATGAAACTTTAGATTCATAAAGATAAGGTAGATGATAGAATATTTTCTTTAATTTTGCTAAATACAAATAGACTAGATATTGTAACTGTAATTCTTGCTTGATAGCTATTTTGTTTGTTATATGTAATTTTGCTATGTTAAAATTGAAACCTTCCTTTTTGATTAGAGAGAAAGGGGGAAGTGATGTGGGAATGCCCTTCTTTATGCTGTGAATCTCAATCTTTAAATAAAGGAGCTGTATTGGGTCATGGCGAGCACCATAGAAGAAGTGGGAGGAGAAATCAGTTTAGGTAGGAGAAGCAGGGCAGAGTTAGAGGCAGATCGAGCCAGCCGCCCAAGGAGCAACATGTAAGGTGAGCCACACGGCCACGTGGCCAACAGATTAATAGAAATGGGTTGAGTTAAGATGTAAGAGCTAGCTAGCAATGTGCCTGAGCCATAGGCCAAACAGCATGAAGTTAATAAAAGCGTCTGAGTCGTTTCTGGGGGCCTGGGCGGCGGTGCGCGGATAAGCGGTCCGGGCGGCAGGTCTGTGGGTCCCGGATCTCTGGCGCACGGGACCCGAGAACCCACTACAACAGAGCAGAAGGACCGGGAAGCAGGTAGGTTATCTGCAAACCCTCTTTCTCCCTACGCTCCACAAAATCCCATCCCCGTGTCATCCTCAGCTCTGTGGCAGAACACCCACTCTTTCCTCACTGATCCCCATCTCCAACAGATCTTGCAAACCTCCCTAAACCTTCCTTTCCCACTCAACCCCTTATCCCAGCCTCCAGCACCAGCAGGCATTCCCCCAGGACCTCACAGACCTCCCAGGCCAGGTAAGCAGGCAGGATATCAGTAGGTCTTCCTTCCCTCCTCATCCTCCAATTCAATCCCCCTTTGCACTCCCAGATCTGCAACGGACAGCTTGCTGCAGTGTGGCCTGCCTCCCTACCTCCATCTCAGTGAAAGACAAGGTTGTTCTTCTCAGTTGTCACTTTATCCAGTCCCCAAGGGTACTCCCTGGGACCCCCAAGGCCACACCAGCCAGACCAGCAGTTAGCTTTACTGCAGATCTCTACCTTTCCTTCCTTTTCTCCAAATCCAGTTCCCTAGTCTTACCCCGTCTTTGTTCAGACCTGCCTCTGTGGTCCCTTGAGCCCCATGCCTCTACCTCTAGCTCATCTGGCCGGATCTCCTCCTACCTTTCACACTATCATTCTGTGATCCCAACAACCAACTCTGCAGGCACTCCCTGGGAGCCCACAGGCCAAGCCTGTCAAAGAAGCAACAGGGGCCAGCTAAGTAGGTAGGTGAGTTTCAGATCTTCACCCCCTCTTCCTATCCAATGCATCGGTCTCATCCCCAGCTCTGTAGCAGATTACCTGTATGTCATCTCTTCACTCTCTGCCCCCCCCCCCCCCCACTTCCCAGGGAACTAAGCAGATCCTCCTGGTGGAACACTCGGCTGTCTTCCTTCCTGGGCCCTCCCACACCCATCCTCATTCAGAAATGTCAGCTTCTAATACCTAGAAAACATTTACCTGGAATCCCCAGTGGCCACACTGATCAGGATCCCAGAAGAATTTACCAAGCAACACACAGCCACCACACTCAAGGTAACAGAAACCAAGGAACAAAGCACTCACCCAATAAAGACAGAACTAGGTATCAGCACTTAGAATTAGAATTACAATCTCCCCAAACTTAGATGCCTGTACCCTGGTGTAAAAACAATCAATAATAGCCAGAACACTATGTCTCCATTAGAGCCCAGCAACTCCACCACGGCAGGCCCCGAGAACTGCAACATAGCTGAAGCACAAGACAAAGACCTTAAAATAGTCTTTATGAGCAGATAGAGGTCCTTAAAGAGGAAATGAATGAATCCTTTCAAGAAACCTATACAAACACAAACAGTGAAAAGGAATGAATAAAATAGTTCAAGATATGAAAATAGAAGTAAAATCAATAAAGAAAATCCAAACTGCGGAAAATCTGGAGATGGGAAATTTAGGAAGACGAACAGGAACCTCAGCAACGGAGAACAAGAAGGGATGGAAGAGGGACTCTCAGGCATTGAAGGTAAGATGGAAGGAGTGAAGACCTAGGTCAAGGAAAATGTTAAATCCAAAAACCTCCTGCTACAAAACACCCAGAAAATATGGGATACTATGAAAAGACTAAATCTAAAAATAATAAAAGTATGGGAAGGTGAAGAAACCCAGGTCAAAGGTACAGAAAATATTTTCAACAAAATTACAGATGAAGATTTTCCTAACCTAAAGAAGGAGATGCCTATCAAGGTACAAAAAGTATACAGAACACCAGAGAGACTGGACTAGGAAAGAAATTCCCCCAGCACACAAGGATCTAGTCAGATGTTCTACAGACTCTAAGAGATCATAGGTGCCAACTCGGAGTACGATACTCAGCGAAACTTTCATCACAATAGATGGAGAAAATAAGATATTCCACGATAAATCCAAACTTAAGCAATATCAGTCTACAAATCCAACCCTACAGAAGGTGCTAGAAGGAAAACTCTAACCAAAAGAGGTGAATAACACCCCCAAAAACACTAGGAACAAATAATCCTGATCAGCAGTTTAAAAGAGGGGAAACACAGACAGACAGACACCCCGATACTGCAAACAAAATAATAGGAACCAACGAACTATGCTGCTAATCTCTCAACATCAATGGTCTCAATTCCTCAGTAAAAAGACACAGACTAACAGAATGGATGGAAATACAGGATCCTTTGCATACAAGAAACAAACCTTAACATCAAGTATAGATATCAGACTATAGTACGATATTTAGTATAGTACAATATAATATAGTATAGTATAGATATTTTATACCTCAGGGTAAATAAATAGAAAAAGATATTCCAAGCAAATGGACCTAAGAAACAAGTTGGTGTAGCCACTTTAATATCTGACAAAATATACTTCAAACCAAAGATAATCAGAAGAAAGACACCTCACAATCATCAAAGGAAAAATCCATCGAGATGACATAGTAATTCGTAGTATTCATGAATCAAACACAAGGGCACCCAAGTCTACAAAAGAAACATGACTAAATCTTAAATCACTGTTGCCCCTTCCACACCAATAGTGGGAGACCTTACTCTTACCAATAGACAGTTCATCCAAACAAAAACTAAGCAGAAAAATGCTGGAGCTACTTGACAGTGAAAACCAAATGGACCTAACAGATATTTACAAAACATTTCACCCAAACACAAAAGAATATGCCTTCTTCTCTGCATAGAACTTTCTCCCACATTGACTTCATACTCTGACATAAAGCAGGCCTCAATAGATACAAGGACAACAAATAACACCCTGGATCCTATCTGATCAGCACAGGTTAAAGTTGATTATTAACAGCAACAGAAACCTTACAATCTCAAGGAAAGTGAACAGTTCACCAATGAATGGAAAATGAGTCAAGACAGAAATTAAGAAATGAAAGACTTTTCTATAGCTGAATGAAAATGAATACAGCCAGCAGCGTGTTGTCTTTCTACAGTGGAGACTCTTCCAGTTATGCCAGGGTGACATTTATGGGGCATTTCTGTTTGAAGAGCACCAATTCCCTTGATGTTTATAATATCATCTTTCTTGTGGACTCACGTACATGTTAAAGGAACAACTCTGTTTCTATAGGCCTGGAGAACAAGTATCTGATTCCTTTCTTCTTTCTGGCAGAAAGAAAGCCATAAGCACATATTGAAACCTGGCTATACTAGTGTGGACCTTCCTGTCACTTAGTGCTGTGTGATAAAGTTGACATCATACTAATAAGTAGGTTGTTATCCTTTACATATACAATGGACCTGAGGCTCAAGGTTGTGAAGGCCACACAGTAAATAGTCAAAGAGCAAAAAGCTAGTCCAGATCTTTTTGTTCCAAACAGTTAAGCCATGAACATCACCACTTTTTTTTCTGTATCTTACGGAGGCATGTGCCAGCAGGGCATCTCAGAGCCCTTCGGTATCAAAAAAAGATCAACGTAGTGTCTTTCATGGAAGGAAGCCACAGGGGGACATCTGTGGGAGCAGAGTGATAATCATTGAAAAGATCCGTAAGACATCATGGAGAGGAATTTTCAGGCAGCTTTCAGCTGACATATGCTTGGTAACAACGATGCTAACGCACACATCTGAGGATCAGAGATGATGTTTGAATGGTTTAACTTTGTATATGGTAAATTGGTTTCAAAAATCAAACAAAACAGTAGTGACAACAGGAAAATCCATCCATTTTGCAATGGAAGAACTGCCTGGGTAGGTGATGGACTCTACCTGGGCAATGTTTTTGTCTATTTCTGGCGATCAGTGCATTCAGGCTATGAAGACCAGGTTTTTGTCTGTCAGTTAACTTAGGTTGTAATTTGCACTGTTGTGATTGGTGGAAACAACAGAAGAAAATAGTTATTTTGGTTCATGGTTTAAGAGGACTTCAGTCCACTGGGATGGGGAGAGGAAGGCAAGTGGGATAGTCCATTTCATGGCAGTGGGAGGATGTGGAGGAGGCTATTCACATCCACTGTGACAGAAAATAGGGCTAGCTGTAGCCTTAAAGGCCCAGCTCTAGCAGTTTACTTCCATCAGCTAGGCCCCATCTCCTAAACATTCCACATCATGCCCCAGTTGCTCTAACAGCTAGGGAATAAGTGTTCAAGTTATGAATCAGTGGGGGACATTTCAGAATCAATTAGTTCATTTAAGTAATAATAGAGAGGGGTTTAGTTTTTTCTAGACCATAATATCTTTCTTTATAAAATGCTTATGCATGCTACAAAGTTTTGTCTTGCAAAATATCCCTCCCTCCCCATACACACACACAAGGCAGAGAAGAGCCTGGGCCTCCACGGGAATTCCTGCTACATGGTCAGTGTTGGATGAATGGAGCTAATCAAGGCAGTGGCACTGGTTGAAAACAAAAGGAATGCCCTGTCTTCTACCATCTTTGCCTAATTCTTATCGGCCCTTGTGTATGTTAGTAAATGTATCATTTCCTTGTTGAGAAAATCTTTCCCCTTATAAATTATTACTTTTTTTTTTTTTTTGAGGGAGTATGCTAGGAACTTGACCAAGAACTTTTTATATACTCCAGGAAGGATTCCACCACTGAGCTGAACTGAAGTCCATTCCTTATACTCTCAATTTAAAATAATTATTATTATCAGTATTATAGGGGAGATGGTGTGTGTGTGTGTGTGTGTGTGTGTGTGTGTGTGTGTGTGTATCAGAGGATACATTTGTTAAGTCAACTCTTCCCTTGCATCTTTTCGTGAGCTCCAGGCATGGAAGTCAGTTCGTCAGGTTCATGGCAAGGGCTTTACTGAATATTTTGCTGGACCTATTCTTTTGGATTTTGAATTTTGCTATGTTGCTCTGTGACTTCCTAACTCAAGACATAGTTGGCTGATGGGTGAATGGAGAATCTCACTTGATCTCTTCCTACCTGAGCAAATATCTGCATGAAGAGTGGGAAGTAAGCTACACAATCCAGGAAAACCACCTGACAGCAAGTCTTAAACACACTCATAAGCATCCTAGTGTATACTTTCTAGAAAAGGGAGCCTTAAGACAAACTGTGAATGGTAACAGAAACAATATTTCAATGTAGATTTTTTTCATGTTTGGTTTATATAGATAAGAAAGTTACAGATAACCAACCATTTATTTGAAGGATGACTTCCATTTTTGCCTGGTTTAGTGACACACACACACAGAAAGAGAGAGAGAGAGAGGAAGGGGGAGAGAGAGAGAGAGAGAGAGAGAGAGAGAGAGAGAGAGAGAGAGAGAGAGAGAGAGAGAGAAACCTGAATCTTTGACTCAAAAAATTCAAGTTTGAGAAATTATCATTTCCTTGCAGACTTCTGAGAGCTCTGGAATCCAGCTGATGCGTTTGTCTGAGACAGCAGTGTAGTAGACAGTGGTAACTGCTTCCCCTTGCTCATTGACAGAGCTTTAGTTATACTCAGGGTTGCACACACTCTTTAAAGAACAAGTATCTCTCTAAACCTCTTAAATCTGGAATGGTCACAGTCCAGGTCTGGTCAGTAAGAGATAAGTGGAAGTTTCCTGCGTGGGGCACTTCCAGGAAAACCATTGTTTTCTTAACAAAACAGATGAGTGTAATTGGCTCATGTGTTCTGTCCTTTACACTTCCGCTTCTTCCTGCCTGGAAATGTGGACCCCACGGGGTGGGGCAGCACCCAGCTGTTGAGGAAGAAAGTCAGGCACCAAGAGTGACAGAGAAGGAAGGGGGTGTGAGGCTTTAGTCACAAGAGAAAAACTGAAGTCCTACACAGTGAAGTCACTTGGGGTCAGTCATTTGCGGTTCCATGTAACCCCAACCTGCACAATTAGAAAAGTCAGAAAGATATAAAAATTGCAGGATTTGAGAAAAGCTTAGCACACCTTAAAGATATTAGGAGGTGAATGCGCCATGTCACACATACCAATAGGCTTTGGACTTGTAGATTTTGTCAGTGGCCATTTATTTTCCTCTTCCCCTGATACGTCCCTCCCTCCCTCCCTCCCTCCCTCCCTCCCTCCCTCCCTCCCTCCCCCCTCCCTTTCTTCCTTCCAAAATTTATTAGGCAGCTCCTATGCTATCCATGTGCCATAATCACAGAGCCAGTCTTTTTGCACTCAGATGATTATCTATTCCTTATTGCCCTAGATAGCTTTTGCCAACTTGACATAGCCAGAGCCATTTGAAGGGAGGGAGCCTCAATTAAGGCTACAATCACAACACCCCAGCAGCCAGGTAATAGGAGGAAGTTAAGAGAGACATCCATAAATCCCCCTAGGAAGAGGAACTAACGATCTCCTGAGTAAACTGGAATCTTATGGGAGGTGGGGCAAGGGGAGGTGAGAACATGAAAGAATGGGATGGTTGGGGGGGAGCAACAGAGAGGGAGAGCAAAGAAGTGGAGATCCTGATAGAGGGAGCCATTGTGAGGTTAGACAGAAACCTGGTGCTAGGGAACACCCAGGAATCCCCAAGATGAGCCCAGCTAGGACTCCAAGCAATAGTGGAGAGGGAGCCTAAACTGGCCTTTCCCTATTATGATATGAATGACCACACTAATTACCATTATAGAACCTGCATCCAGCAGCTGATGGAGGCAGATGCAGAGATCCATAGCTAAAGACTAGACTGAGCTACTGGTCCAGCTGAATCAGAGGCTGTTCTGTGCTGTTGGGAGCTTACAGACTCTAAACTGACAGTTGATGAGCCTTCATGGTATGGATCTAAACCCTCTGAATGTCGATGACAGTCTAACAGCGTGGGCATTTTGTAGAACCTCTTGCACTTGGACCAGACTTTATTCCTGGTGCATGAACTGGCTTCTTGGAGCCCATGCCCTGTGGAAGAACACCTTTCTCAGCCTTGATACTGGGGGAGAGGGACTCTGTCCTACCTCAACTGGATATGCCAGACTCAGTTGACTCACCTTGGGATTCCTTGCCCTCTCTGGGGAGTGGATGGGGGGTTGGGGTGGGGAGAGGCTGGAGAGAACTGGTAGAAGGGGCAGGAGGGGAGCAGTGGGGGGTATGGGGAAATTTTTTTAAGTAAAAAAAAGCAATTAAAGAATGTCTTCATAAGATCATACTGTAGGCAAGCCTGTATGGCATTTTCTTAATTAGTGATTAATTAGTAATTGACAGGAGAGGGCTCAGCCCACTGTGGATGGGGCCGCCTCAGGGTTCTGTAAGAAAGCACACTGAGCAAGCCAATAAGCAGTATCTCTTCATGGCCTCTGCATCTCCTGCCTCCAGGTTCCTGCCCTGTTTGAGTTCCTGTCCTGACTTCCTTTGGTGATGAACTGTGATGTGGAAGTGTGAGTCCAATAAATCCTTTCCTCTCCAGGTTACTTTGGTCATGGGGTCTCACTGAAGCAATAGCAACTCTGAGACCCTTATGTACTTAGGAAATTGGGTCAATGGAAGGAACTGTGGAGGGCAGTGGGAACATGAACAATACTGACAGACTAGGTCTGGTCTGGTGAGGTCGTTTTATTTTTGAACCTGAGGTTTGATCTGAGTCTAGAAGGGCGCACAGGAGTTTATCTGGTGAAGGCAGTGAATTGAGTGAGAGGCAGAAACGGTCAGTGTGGGGGGCCTCAAGGCTGTAGAGAACTGCATTTTTAAGGAACTGAAAGTGGTCCCCTGGGACTGAAACATAGAGAGAAAACACAGAGCTGGTCTGGTGAGGCAAATGGGGTTGGTTTGTATTAACTATTTGTCTCTGAATCCTAAAAACAACAATATCCTAAGTGACGTGTGGAAACACACCAAGGACTGACTTGTGAAGCAAGAATAACACAAACTGGGTGAGTGGAGGGATGGGCTTCCAGGGGGAAAGAATGACTGAGATGCATTGTTCTGAGGACTGAAAGTCAAGGGGACTTTAGGACTCTGAGTTTATGCATTTGGGCCTGAGGAGGGTAGTGAAGGAAAGGGGAGAACAGGTCAGTTGAGGAGGGGTGCCCAGAGGAATGGGCAAAGGCAGGGAAGGGGCAAGGTGACTACAGCGCAGACTCATCAGGCTTCACGAGTTGGGTGCTCAGGACAGGGTGGATGCTGCAGGCAGGAGACCAAGTAGGAGGTGATTTATCAGAGATTGGTTGAGTTCTGTGGCTATAGCCACTCAGCTAATAATCTAAGGGACAAGGAGGCATATGCAGCCTCATGGTGTACATCCCTCAGGTCCGTTTGGTCCATATCATGCCCATCTATCGGGCTGCCTCTGTGCCTCTCTTTTCCTGGAGACCCACATACACTGTCTTCTCCTAGTTCTCCTAGTACACCAGCTCACTCCATGAGGCACTTGGCTTCTGTTTGCCAGTCCCCAAGGTTTGTGGAAGTTTGGGGATAACATGTGTGGTAGATGGATTGAATGAGAATGGACTTCTCACAGGCTCATATATTTGAATACTTGGTCACAAGTTGGTGGAGCTGTTTGGGAAGGACTAGGGGGTGTGGCCTTGCTGAAGGAGGTATGCACAGGTGTGTGTGTGTGTGTGTGTGTGTGTGTGTGTGTGTGTGTGTGTGCACGTGCACATGTGAATAACTTGTACCATTCCTAGAATCTGCCTCCTATTTGTGGATCAAGGTGTAAGCTCTCAGATGTTCCTACTACCATGCCTTTGCTCTGCCATAATGAATTCTAATCCATTGAAACTAGAAGTCCCCAATTAAATGCTTTCTTTTCTAAGTTGCTTTGGTTATGATATTTTATCACAGCAACAAAAAAACAGCTAAGACATCACAGAACCCTCTGATCTGAATACACTGGATCTTACAGCTCCAGATCCCACCACCATGGGCCAGTCTCTTTGTTGATCAAAACAAAAAGCCATACCACTTTTTGGTGACAAAGGGACTCCAAGTTATTTTTTTAGACACAACCAATACAGTAACACAATAAATCTCACCCCATTTGTGTGGTGAGAAGCCCTAACGTTTTACGTTGATCCCAAAGTAAAATTAGAATCAAAAAGATCACGTCATAAATGCTGTTAAGCTTCAAACCATGTAGATTTTGTCAGTATTATTTTTATTTTTCTGCCATTTCCCTTTTTCTTTCTTTGACTTTTCTCCCAGCCTGATTTTATTCCTTCTGTTCAAAACTTGTCCAGTGATGTGACTTCACTCACATTATTTCTACATTTGCCCAGTAACAGGTTATTGTCTGTTGCCAGAATGAGGACAAGGACTGCGTTTATCTCAGCTCTCATCTGGCCTATTCCTGTATAATAAATTACCTCAAAACTTAGTGGCTTAAAACATCAGACAACTCCAGCCGAAGAAGCAGATCATGCCTCGCTCAGATGTCATCAGATGGGAACAAAATGCAACTTACAGCCAGATGGTACAGAAAGTGAGAGACCTTGGAACACTCAGTCCTAAATGGATGTCCCCATCAAATCCCTGTCCTCAGGGCTCAGGGAACCACTTAAAGAGGAGGTAGAAAGACGATAAGAGCCAGAGGCAATGGAGGACACCAAGAAAACAAGGTAATATGTTGTATTATGTTTCTGGCCTGGACTTTGCTGCCTAGTCTTGAGGTTAGGACCTTCAGACCCACAGTCCCACAGAGACACACAGATACTTACATTAATTTTAGATTGATCGGCCTAGGGTCTCCACATCTAACACCCTTAAACTAACTCATAATTCTTATCCTGTTCAGCCATGCAGCTCAGCACCTTTGCTCAGAGCAGCATAGTTGTCCTCTGCATCTGCTAGCTTTTCTGGCCTGGGTCTCTGTGTCATCTCTGCCTGTTCCCAGTGTTTTCTTAGTCTGGTAGCCCTGCCCACACTTCCTGTCTGCCTTCAGCCAATCAGGTGGTGGACAATTATTTACAATGTAACAATGTAACCTCACTACAGTATCTACATCAATATTATAAGGCTCATATGAGCTCTCAAAGGCTGTGGCAGCATGCACAAATCTTGCACGAAGTCTTCTCTGTATGTAGCTTAGTGTTTTAAATGGGATTCCTGAGTGTGAGAATGAGTGGGTCTCTGATTCTTGTACTTTCTCTTGGGTTCTTTCCCTTCTGTTTTTGTCCAATTTCAATGTGTTAATTCTTGTTTTATCTTATAGTATATTTTATTTTACATAAAAAATAGCATTCATTTAATAACCTCTGTGGTTTAGGAATTTGAAAGTTGGTCTGGATAGCTGTGGCGTTGGAGTCTATCATGAAGTCAGACAAGATAATGGCTGAGACATCAGTCATCTGAAAGGATTCCAAGATGGCATACTCTCATGCTGTTGAATTATCACATGGGCATGACCACAGGGCTGTTTGAGTATCCTCACAATATGGTAACTGGTTTCTTTAGAACAAGTGACCCATCACTGAGAAAGAAAAAAGATGGATGCCTTATCTTTTATGATCTATTCTCAGAAGTCAAACATAGCCCTTGCTCTGTCTACTTATTAGAAGTAAGTCATTAAATCTATCCAACATTGAAGGGAAGAGAAGTTAGACTCTATTGTTTGAGGAAATGATTGTAAAATAATTTGTAGATGTTTTCAGAAACTACTACAACTGTTCTAACCTCAGCACCCAGGACAGTGCCTGCCAGTTATTGGGTGTTTAATACTAGTTTGTAAAATAGTATTATTCTTTCTCCCAGATTTGGGCACTAGCAATGAGCCAGTAGGGTGAGGGCAGACAGTCACAGTATGGAATGGACATTTGAGCTTTGGTGCCTTTCTCAGATGTTGCATCTGGAAATGGCTTGGCCATCTTTAGAAGTCGTTTGGCCAGACACTCTGGTGAGCTGCTGTTCCCTCTTCAGTTCTTGAAGTAAACCTTGAAGAAGAGCCAGAAGACCCACAAGGTCTTAGGAATCAACCCAGCCAGTGAGTTAGAATTCTACCTCTGTATTTACAATATGAATCTCTATAGTAAGAAGTTTCTGGCCTGGCCTAGCCCCGAGATCTGAACCAGCAGTCCCAATTAATGACACAAAGTCTTCTATTAATTACAACCTGTCTGGCCTATGGCTCAGGTATATTACTTGCTAATTCTTACTCATAAACTAACCCATGATTAACTGTGTGGCTTAGGACCTTTTCTCAGAGCGGCCTTCTCATCCGGCTTCCTCTGTCTGACATCTCTGCTCTGTTCTTCCTCTTCCTAGAGTTTTCTTAGTCTGGTAGCCCCGCCCACACTTCTCATCTGCCTTTTAGTCAATCAACATTCTATTAAAGCAGTAGGAGGGACAAATATTTATGATGTTCAAGAGCATAACCCCACAGCAAATCTCTAATTATTATTTTGAGGCACAGTTAATTTACGTATCTATATCTCTGAAGACTTGGCATCTCTTGATCAGTCAGGTTCAAGTTAGAGTTGGAATCATGACTTGCGTGCTGTGGCAAAGGAATGCAAAGACAGGATGCTCAAGACAACCCTCTCCCTTCTCCTTCTGTTCTCTTACCTTTAGTATTTTCTCTTTCAGCTTTTCCTCAGCTGGTCATGGCCAGTAGCCCAGTTGGTAATATTCAGATGTTTTTAGGTTCCTTTTAATTTATAATGTCCACACTGATTTATCTTTCACCAGAGTTGTTGCTCCTTATGAATTTTCCAGTCTTGAATTGGCCCCATAGTCTGTTTGGCTAATAGGGGGTCTAGCTCACCACCACAACAACCACACCATCACCACTCCTCCTCCTTCTCCTCACCAAATGCTGTTAATTACTTTGCTTCAATGAGCACCACATATCTCTCTTTCTCATTTTCCTCTGCTGTCACTTTTGTGTCTCTTTTAGATCAAACTATTGTTGTTGTTGTTGACAGCATTCTACAAGCTGGACTCAAACTCACAACCTTCCTGCCTCAGCCTCCTGTGCTTTACCATACCTGGGAAACTTGAATTATTGGAACTAAGAATGGTAATAATAGCAAATCTTTATTGGGAACGTAGTGAGTGCCATGTCCTTATATGAGACGCTTTTGCCCTCTCCCATACATCTTGCTGGTATGTGAAGGACCCTTTTCCTACTTAGATTGTGATAGAACACTGACCAAAACTAAAAAGGGGAGGAAAGGGTTCATTTGGCCTACAGGTTATGGTCTATCATGAAAAGAAGCCAGGGCAAGAACCCAAGGCAAGAACTGAAGCTGAGACTCCGGAGGAATCCTGTTTACTAGCTTGCTTCATTGCTTGTGTTTATCCAGCTTTGTTATGCTATCCAGGACCAGCTGATCAGCGCTGTTCATAGTCAGCTGAGCCTTCCTATGTTGTATTATGTGTCCAGCCTAGCCTCATGGCCCAGACGCACAGACCCACAGTCCCGCTGAAGCACACAGACGCTTATATTAATTGTACACTGGTTGACCTGGGACCCAGACATATAACTTGCTAACTCTTCACCCTTAATCTAACCCATGACTCTTATCCTGTTCAGCCATGTGGCTCAGTACCTTTTCTTAGAGCAGCATAGTTGTCCTCTGCATCTGCTGGCTTCTCTCACCTGGGTCTCTGTGGCATCTCTGATCTGCTCTTCCTGTTCCCAGAGTTTTCTTAGTCTGGTAGCCGTGCCCACACTTCCTGTCTGCCTTCAGCCAATCAGTGTTTTTATTAAACCAGTAGGCCGAACAATTATTTACAATGTAACATAATGCCACTACTCTCCTATCAATTAGCAATCAAGAAAATGCCCTTCAGACCAATTTGATGGAGGCAATTCCTCAGTTGTTATTCTCTCTTGCCACGTGTGCCAAGTTGATAACCAACATTAGCCATCTTATTCCTCAAATTCAGATAAATTTATCTTTTTCTGTTATTCAATTAATAATTTAGATTTTATTTTATCTGATGGAAGAAAACATACTTTCATATAGTTTTGAGTAAACAATGCCCGCACTGTGGCTTTTTGTTTATTATTTTAAGATAAGTTATATTTTTTATATATTTATATCAACATCAATAATAATGCAGATTATCAATATTCTTGTGGATTCATATGTGCAGTATATGAACTTTTGGCCAATGTATTATTTAGTGAGCCTTTTCAACAGTTTTTCTCATCCAATTTTTTTGTGAGACACTCTAGTATAAATGTGTCCATCTACCATATATCCCCATAGAGAAGCCCTGGATGGGAAAGGTAAGTGCATTATAAAGTGTGATAGAGGGGAGAGACTGGAGAGATGGCTCAGTACTGGTTATTACAGAAGACCAGGCTTTAGTTCTCAGCATCCACACAACAGCTCATAACTCTCTGCAACTCCAGAGATCCTATGCCCGTTTCTGGCTTCCATGGGCACTGTGTGCGTGTGGTACACAGGCATACCTGTAAGAAAAACACACATATACATAAAAACAAATGAAATGAAAAAATGAAAAAAAAGTCAAAATTTTAAAAGTTGGTTAGTTATTCATGAAGTTCTCTTTTAAAGTTTATGCCAGTTTTTATTCTCACAGGTAGCATTAAAATGCGTATTTCTTCACATTAGCACTGACAGTGGATATCATCAAACTTAATATTTCCAGTATCTTAACTACTGTATTTCTTCAAGTATAGATAAAAAGAACCTTTTTAAAATTATATAATATAGTATTACATTACTTTGCTTTTTATTCTCACCTGTTCAATTTAATATGATTATCTTTTTATTCAAATAAATACACACCACTTTCAGGAATTTGGTTTTAATTATAAATTGAGTCAGAATCATTTGGGTAGGAAGGTAGAGTAGATATAACATTAATAATGTTTATTACTAAGAAATCTTAGGTGGAACTTTTTGTAAGGATTCCTGGCACATAGTAGCCTCGTGGTAAACCCAACATGGTTCTGGGTGAGATGAGAATTCCTGGCATGTAGCACCCATGTGGTAATGGCACAGGCAGAACATGCAGTATACAGAAGTCACAGCCCTAGGTATGGCTACGTAAATCTGTGCTCACCTGCTCTCTTAAAAAGAGCCACCACGAGACAGTCTCTCTCTCTCTCTCTCTCTCTCTCTCTCTCTCTCTCTCTCTCTCTCTCTCTCTCTCTCTCTCGTACCTGCTCGGCAACTCCCCTGAATAAACCTTAGTAGTTTATTAAACATCTGGTAGTGTGTGTCTGATCTCACGCGCAAAACCAACACTTTTATCTTAGAATTACTATCTAACAAGACAAGTGTCTAAGCTAGCACTACAATAAAAAAATATAATAAGAACTTCAAATGCAATTCAATTATTTATCTTAAAATATTTGCAAAGTAATAGTATTCCATTGTGTAATTGGCATAAAATGTTAATAAGATCTCTTTTTTCTTCTATGTTTTGATATGTTTCTGTGTGTGGTGTATATGTGTCTTAGTTAGGGTTTTTACTGCTGTGAAGAGACACCATGACCTTGGCAATTCTTATAAATGGAAAACTTTTAATTGAGTGATTTGCAGCTCCAGAGGTTTAGTCTATTAGCATCATGGTGGGACATGGCGGCATGCCAGCAGACATGGTGCTGGAGAAGGAGCTGAAAGTGGAGAGAGAGCTACATCTTGGTCTCATGGCCGATAGGAAGTGGTCTGAGACACTTGGCATAGCTTGAGCGTATATGAGACCTCAAAGCCCACCTCCACAGTGACACACTTCCTCCAACAAGGCCACACCTCAAATTAGTGCTGTTCCTTTTGGGTTCATTTTCTTTCAAACCACCACACACACACACACACACACACACACACACACACACACACACACACACACACGACGCCAATCCTCAGCTCACTGTTTCTTTTCATCTAAACCTTCTCAATCCAGCAAGTGTTTAACACAGTCACACACGTAGGAAATGATAAGAGGTGGTAAAGACACTTTCCGTGTTAAAACCAGGATAAATTAGCCTGCTGCATAACAACTTGCCCAATTTTTTTGAGGCAAAGTTCAGTACCTTTTAGAGAGGAGGTACTTAACCAAGGTTTCTTTTTCTTTCCCCTTCCTTCCTATCTTTCTCTCATTTTATTTTATTTTATTTTATTTTATTTTATTTTATTTTATTTTATTTTATTTTATTTTATTTTATTTTATTTTATTTTATTTTATTTTATTTTATTTTATTTTATTTTATTTTATTTTATTTTATTTTATTTTATTTTATTTTATTTTATTTTATTTTATTTTATTTTATTTTATTTTATTTTATTTTATTTTATTTTATTTTATTTTATTTTATTTTATTTTATTTTATTTTATTTTATTTTATTTTATTTTATTTTATTTTATTTTATTTTATTTTATTTTATTTTATTTTATTTTATTTTATTTTATTTTATTTTATTTTATTTTATTTTATTTTATTTTATTTTATTTTATTTTATTTTATTTTATTTTATTTTATTTTATTTTATTTTATTTTATTTTATTTTATTTTATTTTATTTTATTTTATTTTATTTTATTTTATTTTATTTTATTTTATTTTATTTTATTTTATTTTATTTTATTTTATTTTATTTTATTTTATTTTATTTTATTTTATTTTATTTTATTTTATTTTATTTTATTTTATTTTATTTTATTTTATTTTATTTTATTTTATTTTATTTTATTTTATTTTATTTTATTTTATTTTATTTTATTTTATTTTATTTTATTTTATTTTATTTTATTTTATTTTATTTTATTTTATTTTATTTTATTTTATTTTATTTTATTTTATTTTATTTTATTTTATTTTATTTTATTTTATTTTATTTTATTTTATTTTATTTTATTTTATTTTATTTTATTTTATTTTATTTTATTTTATTTTATTTTATTTTATTTTATTTTATTTTATTTTATTTTATTTTATTTTATTTTATTTTATTTTATTTTATTTTATTTTATTTTATTTTATTTTATTTTATTTTATTTTATTTTATTTTATTTTATTTTATTTTATTTTATTTTATTTTATTTTATTTTATTTTATTTTATTTTATTTTATTTTATTTTATTTTATTTTATTTTATTTTATTTTATTTTATTTTATTTTATTTTATTTTATTTTATTTTATTTTATTTTATTTTATTTTATTTTATTTTATTTTATTTTATTTTATTTTATTTTATTTTATTTTATTTTATTTTATTTTATTTTATTTTATTTTATTTTATTTTATTTTATTTTATTTTATTTTATTTTATTTTATTTTATTTTATTTTATTTTATTTTATTTTATTTTATTTTATTTTATTTTATTTTATTTTATTTTATTTTATTTTATTTTATTTTATTTTATTTTATTTTATTTTATTTTATTTTATTTTATTTTATTTTATTTTATTTTATTTTATTTTATTTTATTTTATTTTATTTTATTTTATTTTATTTTATTTTATTTTATTTTATTTTATTTTATTTTATTTTATTTTATTTTATTTTATTTTATTTTATTTTATTTTATTTTATTTTATTTTATTTTATTTTATTTTATTTTATTTTATTTTATTTTATTTTATTTTATTTTATTTTATTTTATTTTATTTTATTTTATTTTATTTTATTTTATTTTATTTTATTTTATTTTATTTTATTTTATTTTATTTTATTTTATTTTATTTTATTTTATTTTATTTTATTTTATTTTATTTTATTTTATTTTATTTTATTTTATTTTATTTTATTTTATTTTATTTTATTTTATTTTATTTTTGAGATAGGATTTCTCTGTGTAACTTTAGAGCCTGTCCTGAAACTTGCTCTGTCAACCAGGCTGGCTCCAACTCTCCGAGTCACCTTTAATCCCAGCACAAAGGAGGCAGAGGCAGACATCCACCATCTCCGGGCTCTAGGTTTGTTTTTTTAATGGAGTTATTTTCATTTTCTTCAGTTGAGTGTTTCAGTACCTGTTTTATGTAGATATGAACAAAATACCTCTTTGTAGCAATGAATCATTTTCTTAGTCACGAAACAGAAAACAATTCAAGCGTTTAACTTTGTTTCTCCAAAGTGAGAGATGTTTTAAGAATGTGTTTTTATAAGATTTGCCAAATTTTTTACATTACACAATAGCCCTCCCCCCCACCTCTTCCTTTTGGAGAATTGATGGGTGAAAGAAGGTTGGAAAAAAAGCACCAACAGTAGTTGGAAGAACAAAACAATATGATCTGAAGAAAAGGCTTCGGGGAAGTGACACTCTCCAGAAGGCTTGTCATCTAATTGTAGGAAGTGCCTCATCTTCAGAGGACCTTGTGACTTACGTTGAGTGGGCAGAGTTGAGGGAGACTGACAGACAGTCCTGTAGATGATCACAGACTCCTCGAGATAACATTTACGAGGACCTGCTGCTCAAAGTTTGCCACCACAAGTCATCTCTTAGGCAAATGTTAATCTCACTTCTCTCTCTCTTTTTCCAGGTTTCTCTGTATAGCCCTGTCTTGTCTTGAAACTCACTCTGTAGACTAGGCTGGCCTTGAATTCACAGAGATCCTGCCTTTGCCTCCTGAGTGCTGGGAGTAAAGGCATGTGCCACTATCACCTGGCACCTTTCTCTGATTTTAATGCTCTCAAACTCATTAATTTAGGAAAGAAAAGGAAAGTGTTCTGTAAAGTATGTTATTTATTATTCAGTTTTTTTTTTAAAACAGAGTCTCACTATATAGCCCTGCCTGTCCTGGAACTCACTATGTAGAGTTAATATTAATTACAAATGTTTGGCCAATAGCTTAGGCTTCTTACTTGCTATTATCCCATATTTTCATCTACACTTTGCTACATGGCTGGTATCTTTTCTCAGTATGGCATGACCATCTTGCTTCTCTCTGAATCTGCTCCCTAGTCTCTGACTGTCCTTCTCAGAATTCTGTTTGGCTCTCCCCTTTAACCTTATTTTGTCCAGGCATAGGCCAGTCAGCTTCCTTATTAAACCAATCACAGTGACATATATTTATTTGCACAGTGTAGAGGAATATTCCTCAGATGTGAAAAAGTTTTTTCCATGAAAATAATTCAGCTTGAACATGGAGGCACTAACAAATTAGAAGTATCTGCGGAACACCAGCTGGGAAAGACCATCTAGTTCTGCTGAATTTGCTCATGTTGTAAGAGCAGGCAGAAAAGTTGCTTACCATGGCCACAAAGATATCAAAGTCTCTGTCAAGTTCTCTCTTGCTAGAAGCCTAACCAGCACTTATCAAATACTTGCTGAAGGTCAGGTGATGGGCTAAACACCTGTCACAGATTTCAACAACTAAAATTATCCTCCAAAAAGAATGGATTTCAGGCTGAAAGGAAACAAGCAAACAAAAAAACCCTTGCTAACAAATTTCTGTTGGCATTTCCTTCACTTTCTTAAAAGTGGCTAGCCCAGAAGCTGTCTTCCCACTTAGATTTGAAGTGTGCAAAGGGCTCTAGCTGGTCCCTGCTGGGCTGTGTTTTGAAAGCTAAATGAGCATCAGTTCACAGTAAAAACTCAACATATTATAGCTATGGTTTGGAAAGCATGCTTTCCCCAGCCTTTCTTCTTCAGCTTTTATTAATTAATTTTTTAATTTCCCCATCTCATTCCCTCCCTCTCCCTCCCTCCCTCTCTCCCTCCCTCCCTTCTTTTACTCTCTCCTTTCCTCTCCTTGCTTTTCTGTTTTAGAAAGTGTGATATTAAAGCCAACTTCTGTTGCAATTCCAAATGTTCTGACTTGTGGACATCAGAGTGTGAACATGTGAGACCTGGGCATCCTCTAACGAGAAGTAGAAGCCCGGATGGGGTAAAGGATTGCGTCTAAGGTTAATGGTATAAAGTGCTAAGATCAGAACGCTGGTACAGGGGTCTGTGTGGAGATGGCTCAGTTGGTCAAGCAAGAGGCCCTCAAGCTCATCCCCAGAATCGTGTAGCCAAGTCGGGCATGGTAGTGCATGCTGGGGAAGCAGAGAAAGAGGGTCCCTGGAACTCAGTGTCCAACCAGCCTAATCAGCAAGTTCCAGGCCAAGTGAAAGGCTCTGTCTCAACCCCCCCCCACACACACACACAAAACAGGATGGACATAACCTAGGGAGGATGACCTCTGGCCTTCCCTTGTGCGCATACATTTGAGTGCACACCCAGTATACAGTATACCTGTGAAACAAAATTTGAATAGAAGCGGCAGTGCCTGAAGGGTCCTCTGGGCGTTGGGATTTTGATAATTTTGTTTAACCTCAGATTCTTTAACCTCCCTTAAAGGTACTCATGGACCCTCGACAGGAGTCTCAGGGTTAGAAGAAAACCTCTACTCACACTCAGCAGCACTTCAGAATCCCTCCTAAGGGTCTCACACAATATGTTCTCGGAGATATGAGGGGTCTTGATTGTAAAATAATAGCAACCCACAAAGAAAGCTCAAAATGGCAGGGACTGTAGAACCTGGACACCCAGGTTCTCAGTTTTCTGGGATAAGCCAATGAGACTTTTCACATTGGTACACTTTCCTCCACAACAGCGTAAACAGAGAAATTTCAAAAGTCTAATGCAGAAACTCAATGAAGGAAAGCTTAGTACGAGTAAGGGAGGCAGGACCAGACGAGACACCATTAAGGAAGCCTCAGTGAGAGAGTGGAGGAGCAGGGATAGACCAGAGGCCCCCTTAGCAACCTGTACACAGACACTGAGCCTTAGAAGGAGCTCTGACGTTCAGGGACAGCTATTTTACGGAGAAGCCTGCTTGGAAGCAGGAGATAAGCCAGTGTACTTTCAAGCTCTTTATCACTTACTTCCCTTGTAAAATGGGAAAGAATGGGCCCACTTGACTATCAAAGTCCTATCTAGATAAAAGAACCCTGTGATTCTAGAAATGCATTAGAATAATAAAATGACATGTGACCCAATTGCTTAACTTTTTATAGCCCAAATTTTATTTCCATCCTACTTAGAGATTTAGCCAAATAGATTGAACTTAATGGAACTTTTTGATGTCCCAAATTCCTGTAGGAATTTGATTTCAGTTTCTCTTGAACGACATTGAAGCTGGTGCATTATTTTGGAGACTCAATACCAGGGAGTCTAGAAAGCACAGGTTAGTAAAATTAGTGGGATATAGATCTGAGACTATGGCTCAATGGTATAAAGCTTTTGCCATGCAGTGTAAAGGCTGGAGTTTGTGTCCACACACACATGCAAATGTTGGCAGTGTGGTAGCCTGCCAGCCTACTGGCTATCCTGGCACCCAGGCAGCAGAGACAGGGGAGCAAACCGGCTAGCCAGATGAGCTGAACTTGCAAGCTCTGGGTCCAAGTGAAAAAACAGCCCTCAATCTACAAGGTGGGGAGTGATCACGATGGACTCTCTGTGTCAGTTTCTGAGTTCTACATACATGTTCATGAGTTTGTGTAAGTACATCAGAGCGCGCGCACACACACACACATACACACACACACACACACACACACCACATGCATGCACACCCAAACATACATACACACACACCACACATATTAAAAAAGAAAAAAAAAAGAATTAGTGGAATATTCACCAGGTGTTACAACTAAAACCCAGCTCCTACATATGATCTACAAGTCTTGTGTGATCCGGCTTCTCCTTACCTTCCAGCCTGGTGACATTCTCTCCCTGTGTTCATTCTTTTGATTTTTCAAAGACATAGATTCTTTTCCAACTCAGAGCCCTTCTGTCATAGGTGGGATTTTTTTTTCTTTTCTTTTTCCTTTGTTCCCTGGACCTCTTTATTTCTCTCTTAGTTGCTAGATGATTCAAGCCTCACCATCGCATAGGCTAGGTCTTCGCTGACCTCCTTATCAAAAGCAGGTCCTTCTGACCTTTTCTCTTCAGAGCACTGAATGGCGTTTGGATTCTACACTTATTTGTGAATTTACCTTAATATTTGTTTCCCTGGGTGTGCTCGAAGATTCTAAGTCATGTTTTGTTTTTTTCTTCTGTTTTTATTTTTATTTCCTAGCACATAGTAGGCATTCAGTGAAGATTTGCTGTGTAGTGATGAAGGAAAGGACTTAAGTAGCCTAAATTTGATTCCCCAGTTCCCAAATAAAATAGCCTGATGTGGTAGCCTGTTTGTAAAACCAGCAATGGCAGGGATAGGGGGGTAGGGGTGAGAGGGTGAGGGGTAGGGTAGGAGGTGGGGGGGGGTGTGGATCCCTAGGGCTTGCTGGCTAGCTAGGCTAGCCTACTTGGTGAGCCCCAGGCCATTTTGAGACTTTATTTCCAAAAAAACCCAAGATAGATGACACCTAAAGAACACCAGAAGTTCTTTACTGGCGTTCACACTTGTACAAAAACATGTGCACGCACACCTGTACCCAGTACCCACACGTGCTCACAAACATGAATACACACATACACACTGCACACATAATAAAAGTACTAGTACCAAAATAAAATTAAACGAAAAAATGTTGCATTAGTGAGTAAGAGAAATGAATGGACGTGTTAGCAGAAAAGTCACAGCGTATTCTACACTTACTGGTTGTTTTTCGAGATACAGTCTTGTGATATGTCCCAGGATGGCTTGAATTTGGATCCTCCCATTTCAGCCTCTAGAGAACCAAGATTCTAGGTGTGCGCCACCACACTGGCTTTTATTGGTTGTTTATATATGACACAACCTACACAAATACTCAGTGAAATCGCCCCTTTGACCCTACTTTGGCATTGTGGAAACAGCTATCAGTCTCTAGGCAAGCTGGCTTTTATTCCGATGTGTGTTTATTTAGACTGAAAGACCCTCTTTAGTGGTTCAATTAAGAACACCACCTTGCCAGGTACTGCAGCCTCTGTTCTTTCCATGAGAATTCTTGTTACATCTCAGTGAAGTTTTTGGGACCAAAAAGTTACCTGAGACTCAAGGCTTTGATATCAATAAGAGAGAAATCTTAAGTGACTTTGCCTAGAAATAAGTCAGAATCAAGTCATAATGTGGAATTACCACAGGATCACCTGTCTGTCATCGCTTTTGCTTAGATGTTTCTGGGACTACATTTTCTTTTAGTAATTTATTAAGAACAGAATAGTTTCCTTTAAATCCTGTGGCAATCATGCTCTGCTTTCTCTCCTTTTCCCCTTGCAGTCCAGGGAAAGTGTTATCTCAGGCAGCTTTGTGCAGGAAGTTGTGTTTATCGCTTCCTTACAGTCACAATCAGTCTAGGACTTAACTGCATGCTATCAGATTCCATCAAAATGTGTGCCTTTGTGTGTTTAACTCATCAAAGGAGTGCTGGACCCTTAGGACTTGCTATCACTTTGCTGCATATGCAGCCCTGTAGCAAAACAAAGCCTATCTAAACAGGACACAGCATTTCTGCTGTCCGTGGCTCTGCAGGCTCTGCTCGCAGCAAGACAAGGCTCAGGTGTCTGTAAGTCTTTCACTTCTTGTTTTTATACTTATCTCCTTTTAGAATTTCTGTCATTTGCCTGCTAATGTGCAAGGAAGGAAAACCCAAAATATTACTTACCAGGGAGGAGGCCAGATCACTGCAGTCCACAGGGTACCTCATGTATGTGATTTTCACTTGGGAGAATCAGTAAATACTATGAAGGATTGTGGAGCCTGTCACTCTGGCTTGAAACCTGGCTCCATGATGTCACTTCTATGAGCTTCTGTTTTCCTAATTGAGATAATAACATCTGCCTCATTGTGTGTGTGTATGTGTGTGTGTGTGTGTATCTATTTAGCTAGGGTCTTATGTAGCTCAAGCTGGCCAGAAAACCAGTATATAACTGAGGATGACTGTGAATTTCAAATCCTCCAGTCTCTACTTATGAGTGCTAGAATTATTCGGTTTTGGTTAAGAGAAGAGTCCCTCTATGTAGCTCAGACTGGCTTAAAATTAACTATATTTCAAATCCAGGCTGGCCTTGAACTCAGAATCTTCCTACCTCAGATTCTCAAGTGTCAGGACTACAGACATGAAGCCAACACATGCAGCTCTCTGATGCCCAATACCATATGCATCAAAAACATGTAAAAGAGCCCCGTAACATGCCCTTCCCCCAGGACTACGAGATTTAAAGCCTGAGAGCATGGTGTGTGCCAAGTCCCACAGAACAGCAAGACTAGCAGACAGCTCTGGCCCCAGGCTGGTTACATTTCCACATCTGAGGATGCAGTGTGGTTGGTTTTATTTTCTTTTTAACCAGCTGCCCTAGAACTTGTTATGTAGATCAGGCTTCTGCCTGCCTCAGCCATGCCCAGTGCTGGGATTAGAAGTGCCAGCTACCATACGCAGCATTATTTCTTCCTTAGTTATTAGTTCCCTCTTTGGTAGGTTGGCTGCCAGACGCTGCCTCTATATACAGCCACAGGAAGCCAATGCAACGGTGAAGTAATACTTCTGCCCCAGGGCTCCACCCTATTGACCAAGTTTTTTTTTTTTTTTTTTTAGCTCTGCTCAGCCAACTCCTTTTAATGCTTTGCCTACAACGGAGTTCTCACCCAGCCCTGCTGCAGAGAGAAATGGCTGATTGCCCTAGTAGTTCGGACCTGAAGCTTTGGGGGGGGGGGTGGTGGATGGAAATGTTGGTATAAACTTTGCACTTCAGGGGTCTGAGGGTTCTGTCTGACAGAAACTGAACCAACATGAAGCTCACCCAAAAGCAGATGTCAGAGGAAGAACTGGATTCTGTAAAAGATCCCCTGGCTGGTGTGATATGATGAGACAGTCTCTGTACAAATATTTGCATGGAGGAAATATGACAATTTTCATAGGGCTATGACAGGAAAGAAATTGAAGTTACACCTTCAAAATATGTATACTTTAGGAAGGTAATTTCTTTCTTTTTAAAATTCTGAGCCCACCTAAAATAGGATATTTAAACAAGCCTCGTGCTTTATTGCTTCTTCTTTCTGTTGCTTTGATTTCTGCTTATTTGTTTCTTAGAGACAGGGCTCTATAGCCCAGGTTGGCTTAGAACTCACTATGTTACCAAAGCTGGCTTTGAACTCTTGAAACTTTTCCTTCCTCAGCCTCCTGAGTAGTAAGATTACGGGCATAAGCTGCCACACCTGGTTTTTACATTTTTTTGTGAGTATATGGGCACATCTGTATATACTCATTCAAATGCATGTGGGCATTTGTATATGGGAGGTTGTGTGCTTGTTCATGTGTGCACATGCGTACACATGCACATGTGGAGGCCAGCACTAGACTGAAGCGTACCTTTTTGCTTTGTTTATTTATTTTCAACAGGATCTTCAATTTCTTTCTTACAAAAAGATTTGTTTATTTTACATGTATGAGTATGTTGCCTGCACATAGGTGATGAATGAATTTATGTGTGTATGTGCACCACAGGTTTGTAGTGCCCTTGGAGGCCAGAAGAGAGCTCTGGATCTCCTAGAACTAGACTTAAAAGATGGTTATGAGCCACCCTGTGTGTCTGGAGATCCAAACTCTGATCCTCACTTTCCAGCAGCAAGGGACTTTAGCCATTAAGCCATCTCCCCAGCCCAGCATTTGATTTCACCCTTTCTTTATGCTTTCTTTACCACTCATTCACTGCTAATTTGTATTCTTTGTGCCTTCTCAGGATGTGGGGATATCTTCTCCATTAAGAGGACCATCAAGCATGTGCTAGCTGGCTCTGTGTGCCAGGTCTCCTCCACTTGGTTTTGCATCTCTGCCTGACACCTTGGAGTGAGCTCTTTGGCCTCCACCCCCACTTCAACTTTTGCCCCAGGATGCTAGTCCTCAGCTTCTCTATAATGGCTGAAGATTGGATCTCATCCTACCTCAGACACTACAGAGAATAGATTCCCATCGTCAACGCAGAATTGAGTGTTCCCTTGTCTGGAAAAAGACTTGGGACATATGCCTGGAGCCCTCTTAAAGTAGTTGTAAATGCAGAGTGCAGAGATCAGCACTTCCTGTAGACCGATATTAAAAATCTTTTCTGATTACAAAAGTAATAAATGTGTTTTATTAACACAGGCACCCACCTAATACAGAAATACTTAATTTAAAAATTTATGTTGCCGGAGTGGTTCTGTGGTAGAGAGCCCAGGACATATACGAGACCCTGGGTTTGGTTCCCAGCACAAGGAAGAAAGGAAGGGGGGAGAGAGAAAGAAGGGATGAGTGAGGCAGGAAAGGAGGAAGAAAAAATAAAATCCAAGGCTTTTGTAGCAATGCCAACCAACAATTATTACATATTATTTTAATACACATAAAAATACCTTACTGCTTTTAAAAAGCTAAAATGAAGCCTGGGTGGTGGTGGCTCGTGCCCTTGATCTCAGTTCTTTGAGGCCAGCTGTATACAAAACAATTTCTAGGACACCCAGAGCTACACAGAGAAACCTTGTTTCAAAAAACCAAATTAAACAAACAAATAAACAGCAACCAAAACAAAAAAAGCTAAAAATGAGTTACAAACATGCTCTTCTGAAACTTGCGCGTTTTCCTTACTAGTATACCTTGGATAGATAAAAATGTCAGTGCGGACCTATTTACCCTGCCTTTTCTGGGTTTTTTTTTTTTTTTTTTTTTTTTTCCCAGCTTATAGATATTTCAAGGTATAATGCGCTATAACTTATTTACTTAGTTTGCTGCATTAGACTTCAGACTATATCAGTTTGGGGTATTTCGGAGGTTGTTTTCTGCTTAACAAATAGTTTAGTATTGAACATCCCTGTGCAAACATCTTTTTGCTCATGTGTCAGTAAATCTGAGCAAATGCCACGACTGTTCTAGAATGGCCAGGGCTACACACAGAGAAATCCTGACTGGGGGGGGGGGGGGGAGTGTATGCATGTTTTAAATTTTAATAAGCATTGCTATTGGGTGCCCGTGTACCCTTTTGCAATCCACCCACAAGTCCAAGAGGTCATGTTTCCTCAGAACCTAGCAGCATTGGTATCATCCAGTTTTATGGAGTTTATTTTCATCTGTATTTCTTTAGCTGTTGGTAAGGTCGAATGTCTTTAAAGATCTTTTTTTGAGAGGGTGGATGGCTGGGTTGCAAAAGCCTGAGGGCCTGAGTTCAATTCCTGGAACCCAGGTAAGAAGCAGCTGCAGTGGCTTCAGAATCCCAGCACTCCTATGGTGAGATGGGAGGCGGGAAGGACCAGAAGCTCAGAGAGCAGGAAGCTGCAGAAACAAGGGAGACTTTGCATAAGAACAAGCTGGAAGGAGAGAAGTGACCTGGGAAGAATGATGTACTCTGACCCCAAGTAGGCACCATGGCACACACATGCTTGTGCCCACCCCTGCAGCCAAACAAGCAATTCAATCTTAGAAAAATGGTTTTTCGTTACATTCAGGTGTAGCAGTCACTTCTCATCGAAGAAGCTTCTCTTTGCAGGAAACAGGCCATCACAGGAAGCCACAAATGATTATAATACAGAAAACAAACAAACAAACAATAACAACAATTGGTCATGGGATGTCCAGACCCAGTGGATACGTCTGCAACGCAATTCCTCCGACATCTAAAGTTCAGGGAGCATTACGGCAGAGGTAACAAAAGCATGTTAAGAGGCAGAGGACCACAGAATCTGCTGTGAGATCGCAATGTCCTAGAAATGGCAGGGATGCTTTACTTAGGGCAATGCACCAATATGGTTGCTTAAACCAGACCTGAAGAAGGACAACACCAATAAAGAAGTTAATGTGTGTGTGTGTGTGTGTGTGTGTGTGTGTGTGTGTAGGGGGAATCTCACCAGACTCCACCCTTAGAACTACTGGCAACTAATGACTGTTCAGAGTGAGAAAATTAGCTGGGTATGGTGAGGCATGCCTTAATCCCAACACTTGTGAGTTCGAGACCAGCTGGGTCTACAAAATGAGTTAGAGAAATCCCTGTCTGGGAAAAAGAGAGAGAGAGAGAGAGAGAGAGAGAGAGAGAGAGAGAGAGAGAGAGAGAGAGAGAGAGAGAGAGAGAGAGAGAGAGAGAGAGAGACTATTTTAGTGCATTCCCGGCAGATTTTTTATTAGTATAATTTACTTCAAGGGAATGGCAATGTTTGCAGAGGTCACAGCTTGATCAGGTTTAGATTTTAGAATCTGCTCTCCTCTGGGCTCCTCAGGTGGTGAAAGATGACATCATCCTTTGTCTTCTGCACTGGTTGTTTGTTCTTGTTCTTTTCCTAGTCTGGCTGGGCCTGGGGCAGAGGCCTGTGACCCCAGCTACTCCCAATGCTGGGGCAGGAGGACACACAAGCTCAGCCAGCCCGAGCAATCTACTGAGACTCTGGCTCAAAATAAAAGAGAAAATGTGGGATGGGATGTAACCTGGTGATAGAGCACTTGCTCTGGATATGTGGTGACCTGTGCTAAAAGAGGGAAGAAAGCAGGGAAAAGAGGGAAGGAGGGAGGGAGGGAGGGAGGGAGGGAGGGAGGGAGGGAGGGAGGGAGGGAGGGAGGGAGGGAGGCCAAGCCAAAGAAACTTATAGTGTTCTCTGGAGACCTACAGTAGGATTCGGCTCTCTCACCACTGAGCTGGTTCACTTCCTGGCTAGAGAAGTCTTCTTTTTCTGACAACCAGAGATGTAGCTCAGTGGTAGAGAGTGTGTCTGGCATTTACAAGACCCCAGGTTAAAATCCAGCACTGAGAGAGAGAGAGACAGGTAAGAAGACAGACAGATCTGAGTTTAACTGAAAACTGGTTCTTTCAAAAAGTTTTCAGTATCCCCCTAATTTCCAAAGCATGTTTCTCTCAGTGCAGGATCTCGAGCCCATGACCACCTTCCCCTTCCCACTTCTTGTGTGTGTGTGTGTGTGTGTGTGTGTGTGTGTGTGTGTGTGTGTGAGGCCATCCTACTCTTCAGACTCAGCTGGACCATGGTTTCTGGCAAGTGACTGTTCACCAGCTGGTGATCTGGTGTCTACCCTCCTTCCCTTCCTACAACTCTACATTTCCCTCATCAAGCTGCCTCTTCAGGAGGACCACAGTCAGTTTTGGCTTCTCCTCCCCGGGTAGTTATTTGTGCTCACTGGATTCTTCCTCTCAGTGACTTGTACATTTGCTTTGCTTAAATATTTTATCCACACCTCACTTATTCTTTGCAATTAATCTTTATTCCTAATTTATCTATTTTTAGGGTTACTTCCTTTTTTTGGCTTAGCTCCTTTGCTATAGCTAAAAAGAACTAATATGTACCAAACTCTGCCATAATTTCTAGAATTCCTTTATGGAAATGTGTGTCTGTGGCCCTTTAAATGCAGCAGGACTTTGCTTAATTCGTATTATGTTGAAAGAACATAGTTTTCATTGCTAACATGAAGGGAGACCTGAGGACCAGGATGAGAACCAGTCCAAGAGGGCCACTCTCAAGGGCTGGGATTAGATGGATATTTATTATTTCCCTTCACTTTCTAGTTTGCTTTTGTGAAATCTGTGTGTGTGTGTCTGTGTGTCTGTGTGTCTGTGTGTGTGTGTGTACTGTTTAAAGGCAGGAACTTGTTGTATAGCCCAGGCTGGGCTGGAATTTGCTGTGTAGCCCCGGCAGCCCTGGAAGTTTGATTTCGTTATTTCAGTTCCTCCCCTCAGATTCTAGAAATCTAAGTACAAGTAGTATCTGATTGTTTCTACTTCTCATTCACTTTCCTTGAATTCGGTTTGTTTTTTGGAAAGAGAATGGATAAATGGAAGGAACACGGACTTTGAACTATAAATAGATTCAAGTTTCAACACTATCTTTCCAGGTATTGGATGTGAGTTCTTGCCCTGGATGTGAGTTCTTGGACAAATTACACTTTCAATTTTTCCTTCCAAGTGAGTTTTAAAATATGGATCATATTTATAAAGCACAGTGCTTTCTAGAGACACCCAACATTTTTTCTTACACCTCTGATTTTCTCTTACATTCTTTTACTTACAACTTGTGTGTGTCTCTCTCTCTTTTTTTAATGGTTCAAGACAGGGTTTTTCTCTATAGTCTTGGCTGTTCTGGGCTCGCCTCAAACTCAGAGATCTGCCTCTGCCTCCAGAGTGCTTGGATTAAAAGTGTGTGCCATCACTGCCCAGCTTTCATTGGATTTGGATGAGTCTACACACTTAGAATCTTTGAAAGCTACAGTTTCTTTCTCCTCCCTTCTTGATGAAAGGTCATCAATGTGCTGCATCTGCACATTTCATTTTTACAATCTTAGAACAAATGTTAATTCACTGTAAGGAATAAATATATCTAGAATCACAGAGTTAGAACCTGACGGTGTAGTTAGCACTGGCTAACACTGCAAAGATCAGCAATTTGTTCAAACCCACAGAGGAAGATTTGTGACTTAAGGCTTCCAGATTGCAGAAAAATACTGTGTTTCTCTCTCTCTCTCTCTCTCTCTCTCTCTCTCTCTCTCTCTCTCTCTCTCTCTCTCTCTCTGTGTGTGTGTGTGTGTGTGTGTGTGTGTATGTATGTATGTATGTAAGCTGGTACACATGCAGAAGTTGACACTGGTGTCTTTCTTGACTGCTTCTTTACTTTTATTTTTTAGACAAGGTCTTTTGCTGAACCTGAAGCTCACCCATATAGCTAGACCTGGCTGGTCCCAGGAATCCTCTTATCTCTGTTTCTGAAGTTCTGTGTTTATAGGTACAAATCTGTGTGCCAGGCTTTTTATGTGGGTATTAATTATCTGAACTCACCTCCTCATGCTTCTGAGGCCAGCCCAGAAGAAAATAATACATTTGGCACAGTGGATTAATAGACTGCTACTTCAGCCAGCAACTGTGACTCTGCAGTCAATAGCCTGCTTCTCTGGCAGTGGCTCAGCTGCTCAGGCCACGGCCTGGTGGGAATCCTGTTCCCTCAGGAACCAGCTCTGCTGCTGATGCTCTAAGTGGTTTTGACTCTATCTCTATTATTCTATTTACAAATAAGACTTAGAGTCAAAGCCTGCTGGGGTGAAAACCTGCTAGCTCAGAGAGGTTGAATACCAACTAACTAACCTTCTTTCCTTGCTGGTGTCTCCCAAATGGAGCATCCTTCTGCTCCACCAAACAAAAGAAGGCCATGAAACTCCAAATCTGGTGCGTTTCTATCTCTTCCAGGTGCTTTCTGGTGCTTTTTTTTTGTCAACAAGTTACTAACAGCCTCCTGACTCAAGGTTAATTTTATTTAATTATCACAAATGCAATTTCAGGGTTCACAGTGTAATCAAATATCCCCCAATATGTTTGAACAGCAAATATTTTATCAACTAAGCCAGCTCTCCATCCCCAAACATTTTTGAATTGAGACTTAATTCATATAAAATGAACTATTCTTAACTCTACTTAGTAAACTCATAGTACAGAATGGTTTTCTTTACTCTCATTCCCTCCATGTGTGTGGAGCATTCACTTCCCATCTCCCCTCACACCAGCTTGCTCCTGTTAACCACTGGTCTCCTTACTATCTTGATGGGTTTGGTTTTCTGGATATTTCATGTAGAGGGAATCATACATACTACGTGTGTTCCTTTGTGTTTGCTTTCTTCCATTTAGTATAATGTTTTTGGTAATAAATAAATATTATTAATAAAATTCAAGTATTATAAAAAAGTAAAATGAAGAAAATAATACATTCTGCAGTTCTAATCAGCCCTGATGAGACTGCTTGCAATGTGGCTGGCATTGCCAATGCTACTGTCTCTCATATAAACAGACTTATACAGTTTGTACCTTTTTTTTTTTTTCAGATCAGTGTTCTACTTAATACTCTGTATGCAACGTGCTTTGCTGCTGCATGTGAATCGCTTCCTTCTCTTTAGTGAAAATGTAGGGTTTTAATATATGGTGGTAGTCTAGGTGGTTTGATAAGCCTATAATAGAATAATCTTTTCTCTCTACTTTCATATTTACTTGCTAAGTAAAATAATTTGCATTCTAATCTACCAAGTGTGAGTTATCCTGAAATCCTGCTATTGGAGACGTAAATGGGAAAGGTTTGTATTTCTGTAGGGTCAGTATTGTGTGACGAGACTTTTCCCAAGAAGAACCAACACACACACACACACACACACACACACACACACACACACACACACACACACACACACACACACACACCTACTCACATGAGATAGAGAGGCCACAATAAACCAAAGAACAGATATCACCAAAGTCCAAATTGGTGAATCAATGGGTTTTCTTGCTTTACAGGAGTGTTGGTGATGAGTTGCTAACCAGGGTCAGAAATGACTCAAACAGCTGCACCATCAAAGCTCACCCTTCATGGGTGATAACTCATAAAAACAGAAAACCTGGAGCATACTCACAGCCTTCAGGCAGCTCAACAGTGTGGGGAGTGTTCAATCCAGGTCTCTCGGTTGCTGTGGGCCTCTTCCAGGCAGCCCAACTGTTCTATCCGTCTTTCGGGATGCTTGTCTAATCTTGGAGTCTTCTTTGCATCTTGGCTCCCCTGAGAGTCATGCTCAGTGGTCTTTACTGTTTCCTCTCAAGAAGGGAGAGGGCCTAGTAAATTTGGTGGGATTCAGTAACTTCCTGAAGTGATTTTTTTTGAGTTGTTTACTTCCTGTCTTAAGTAGCTTCTCTGCAATCTCAGAGGAAACTGCTACACAACAGTCAGCTTGGGTGTTAAGATTTTTATATCAATCTGTTGTATAGCTCTTTGCTTTCCACAAGGAAGCTGGTTAAATAACATGAAGTATACAACTCAAAATAACTCTAATTAATCCCTGAAACTGAACAGATTCACTAGGCCCCTCCCTTCCTAAGAATGCATAAGCAATAATGTGGTGATATATTATTTATAATTTAACAAATAAAGATTGCCTGAAGATCAGAGGTCAGAGCCAGCCATAGAGTTTTGCCACAGAGGTCAAGCAGTGGTGGCACGTGCCTTTAATCCTAGCACTTGGGAGGCAGAAGCAGAGATCCCTCTGGATCTCTGTGAGTTCAAAGCCACACTGGGCTACATGAGATTAACTTTGTCTAAAAGATAAACAGTGTCAGGTGGTGGTGGCAGTGGCGGCACACACCTTTAATCCCAGTGCTTGAAATCTCATGCCTTTGCCGCCAGTACTTGGGAAGAACGCATACCTTTAATTCTAGCACTAGGAAGGTTGAGACAGGAAGTGATAAGGCTGAGCAGAGAAAGGAATATAAGGCAGGAGGAGACAGGAGCTCACCTCTTCCCTCCCCTTTCATTCAGCTAAGGACTCGAGGCATTCAGTCTGAGGATTCAGGAGACAGGATCTTCACCCTATGGACTGAGGATTCAGTAGTGGTGAGAAGTTTCTCTAGTGCTTGTTCCTCCGCTTCTCTTGATCTTTCAGAATTTGCCCCACTATCAGGATCTGGGTTTTTATTAAAAACCAATTAGGATTTGTGCAACATAGTAAAGCCTGAAGACAGTCACTGTCCGACAAGGCCGGACTGGGAAAAGAAGTAGAGATCAGCTAAACTGAGTTGCCTGGAATAGGTTCTGATCAACAAGCCAGCTGGAAAGAACCGGCTGCCTGCAGACCGTGCAGTGGATTTCCGTGAGCCATCACTCACGACTCATGCTGGGGGTGGGCTTTTTAGGATGCAGCTGTCTTTCTGCTCCTATATGTAATCTCAATAAACCTTATGGGCGAAAGAAAAAGTATGGGCTCAGGGCACCCAAGACTAAGTTCTGAGCATAAAGAACATTTATTTGCTTCAGAAGGAGAGAGGACAGGGAACAAGAGATGATGACAGGAGGTAGAGCGTAAGGGAGAAGGGGAAAAAAAGGAGGCAGAGATGCTTGTCCTGGGGAGACAAAGGACTGCCTCTCAACAGGGAGAAGAAAAATATGGCCCATAGGCAAATGGCAGTTTATAAAGGTAAAATGAAACCCTGTGTTAAGATGGGGTGTTTAACTTTAACTGGGCATGTTATTTAGGGCAGCCAAAAAGGTCTTTTGACTGCAGGACTTCAATACTTTGATAGCTAGACATTGGTAGTCTACCTTAAGAGAAGGAAGTGACCAAATAAGGAAATAGACTTTGGCACTAGCATTAGGAATGTAATCCAGTGGTTTTTTAGCAGAGGGAATCAGGGAGAAGGGTAAGGCCTGCCAGAGCTGTGCCCAGCATGTTCAAGCTGACCAGGGTCCCTTCAGTTGGTTCACAAGTTGGACTTCAGTGGTATCTGTACTTTGGTTTGTTGTGGGTTCCTATATGTGAGTGGGGAGTAGATGTGTGTGCATTTGTCTCCCCAGGAAAAAAGTCTGTTGAATACCATGTTAAAGCTCAGTGAACCTTGAGGATTTTGCAATCAAAACCCAAATCAAGGCAGTGCTCGGGATGCAGATGAAAGCCTGAGACTAGTACTTAGGAAGCCTAGACTCAATTTTTCCTTCATCAGAGGCTGGATCTGCTCCTTTGGAATGTTATTTACTGGAAATAAGGTCAATGATGGTGCATGCTTTTAATCCCAGCTCTTGGGAGATAGCAAGAGGATCTCTTGTGAGTTCGAGGCCAGCCTGGTCTACAGATTGATTTCCAGGATGTCCAGGGCTACCAGAGAAACCCTGTCTTGAAAAACAACAACAAAAAAAGGGGGTGGGGAAGAAATGGGGTTGATGAACTGGGTGGTATCATATTACTATAATCATAAATAAGCTTCAACTGGTGTCATAACTCAGGTAGTCCTGACTCTTCTTCACAAGGACCGGACTCTGAGCCTGTGTGGTGCAACCCCCACCCCCTCAGTTATTTATCTCTCTGATTGATTCAGTGGTAGCCACTTGTGACAAGTCAAGTCTGTCAAAATCTTTCTCTAGGACTTTTGAATGTGAACCACAGAATGTATGAACAGTTCCTCTCTTGTGGTGGGAGCCTGTGAGAAGTGAAACTCGGTAGCCATTGGTAACCGAATTATCAGAGTATTGAGGTACTAATGTGGATAGGACAAAGATTGGGTTCCTTGTCCTGTGGGGAAGTCACAGAAAAGGAACAACCTCTAAATATGATATTTGGATTGTATACTGGAACAGAATCCAAAGTATTAGAAAATAAAAAAAAACAAATGAAGCTTCCAGTCATTTACCGTGTCAGCTCAACCACACCCAATTCTGAGGATGTCTGTGAAAGTGTTTCTGGGTGAGATTAACATTTGAACAGATGCATAAGCAAAACAGATCCCCCCCCTCCCCGCTGCCCCAGTGTGAATGGGAGGCCTGAAGTGACCCAGAGGGACTGTTTGCTTGTCTTTGAGCAGGAACACTGGTCTCCCATCCCTTCAGACTTGTTCTCAGGCCAGGACCACCATCAGTGGCCCTCCTGGGTCTCCAGGGGGGCAACTTTTTCCAGCCCCATGAGGACTATTGCTTCTGCAGTCTCATGCCTGTAAATCCAGAACTCAAAGGCAGAGCCGGGAGGATCACATGCTTGAGGCTAGCCTGGGCTACATAGTGAGACCCTGTCTCAAAAGCCAAGGGCCTGGAGCTAGGTGGTAGCACTTGCTCAATGCTGCACATACTCAGGTTCTTCCTATTTTTCTGTGCCACATCTTTGAAGTAGAGTTTGGCTGTAATGTAAGACCAATTTAGTTGGTTAAGGAAGAAGACTACACATCCTAAAGAGCAGGCCTTTTCCTCACTCCTTCCAGAACTTTCCTTCTTCTTTGAGCGGATACAATGGACTTTAATTACACCATAGTTGTGATGGCAAATCCCGGCTGTCAACTTGACACACTTAGGGAAAATGAACCTTCATTAAAGAACTGACTCCCTCAGTTTGGCCTATGAGCATGTCTGTGGGGACACTTTCTTGATTGATGATTGGTGTGGGAGGGTCCAGCTCCTTGTAAGTGATACTGCCTATGAACAGGGGTCCTGAGGATATAAGAAGGCAGGCTGAGTACGTGCAGGAGGAGCAAGTAATGCTCTTCCATGGTTCCTGTTTCAGTTCCTGCCTTCAGCTCCTGCCTCAGTTCCTGCCTTCAGCTCCTGCCTTCAGTTCCTGCCTCAGTTCCTGCCTTCAGCTCCTGCCCTGGCTTCCCACAATGATGGAGTGTGACCTGTAAGCCCAAGAAGCCCTTTGTAGTGGGAAGCTGATAGTGACTATTACCAACTGTGGCCCTTTCTCCTCTAGCTGATTTTAAAGGCCATGGTGCTGTGACAGCAATCGAGAAACAAGCTAAGAGACCGGTACCTGGAATGTGAAGAACCTGACCAGGTTGCATTTTTGAAGGTTGTAGGAAGTATTTTAAGCCTTGGACTAGAAAAGTCATTGAGCACTCAGACCTTAGTCTGCTGGTCTGTGGGAACTTGAAAGATGAGAATGTTGGGAAAGATGCAGTTGGTGGAGGCCTGGGTTGTGAAGTTTCAGACAGAAGCAAAGGGCCATTTGTACAACACGTTTGAATTAAGAATCTTTAGAAGTGAAACTGTTGCTTTACTGAGACAATTGATGCTGGCTAGCTGGGGCTAAAGAATCAGAAACAATCATCTCTGAGGTGAAATCTTCTAGGAAGTTATTTCTTCAGGATCAGCACACAGAAACTGTGGTTCAGTGAAGCTGAACCTACACCCCACTTGGCAGTGGACTTGGTAGTGTCCCACATGGTGTGGGATTTGAAGGCATGAAGGGGTCACTGAGAATAGCTGAAGGAATCATGTTGCACAGTTTGGCAGGGGCAGAGTCCCTGAAGAGAGGCCAGTAGGCCATTGGTGAAGGTACAGCCTCAGTTATAGTGGAGACTAGCATATGGAGATGTCAGTACTATGGAATAAGTACCAAAGACTGTAGTTATTAGGTTTTTGTGTACTGCCTGGCCAGTCCTATAGTTGATCAGTCCCCAGAAAACATACAGAGGCTTATATTAATTACAAGCTGATTGGTCTATGGCTCAGGCTCATTACTTGCTAACTCTTATACTTTAAGTTAACCCATATTTCTATTTATGTTTAGCCCCTTGGCTTGGTACCTTTTTCTTAATGCAGCATCCTCTCATCCCTCTTTCTCTGCATCTCTCTGTCTTCTGTTGCTCTCCTCTTCCGCTTCCCAAAATTCTCCTAGTCTGGTTGCCCTGCCTCTACTTCCTGTCTAGCTACTTGACTAATCAGTGTTTTATTAAACCAGTATTTACAGTACAAAAGCATAGTCCCACAGCAGAGGACAATGGCAGGTGTGGTTTGGAGCTGGCTGGAGCCCACCAGATAAGCTGTGTGCTTTGGACTGCAGAGCTGGAGAGGCACGCCTACCCAAGATTTTAAGAGCTCAGAAGATCATGAGTGAGATTGTACTTGTCTGGCCTTAGACTCAGTGAGATCTGTAATATGAAGTTTCTGATCTGACCCCAAGGTCCAGACCTGCCCACTGCAGCTTAGACCCCCCAAAATAACTCAGACGCTTATAGTAACTACATTCTCACGTATATTGCTAGCTAGCTCCTGCATCTTAATTCAATCAATTTCCATTAATCTGTCTTGCCACATGGCCTGTGGCTTACCGGTGTTACTTTTACATGTTGATTCTTGGGCGGCTGGATGGTGTCTTTCTTGGCTCTACCCTCCTTCCTTATCTATGTTCTGATTTCCCTGCCTACTTCTAAGATACCTGCCATAGGCCAAAACAGTTCCTTTATTAATATATCCAGAAAGACATCCCACATCAGAGATCTTCCTTCCCTGCCTCCTGAGTGCTGTCTGTCATTAAAGGACTAAACATTGTAGAACAGGTTCTGCTTTAATAGTGATCTAAGTGTCCGTAAAGAGTAGGAGAGATTGTGTCCAAAAAGTAATAAAACTGACTTCCAAAAAGTTGTCCTCTGACCTCCATCTGTGGGCACAATAAGGATGTAGTAAAATGTCTCTTGTGGCAGAACATATTTATATATTTCCTCAAATATTGTACTGAAAAAGAAAATATGTATCCTAGAATTTGAGACAAAGAGAGAGAAATGACAAACTAGAGTGGTAGATCCTGGTGTCAGAAAAATATGGGTTTGAGTTCCCTCCCCCTGCTTGACTGTGTGAAGCTATTTATCCTTTTTAATGCTCCCTTACAAGGGGACCATTTTCTCAACTTCACAGGTTATTTATATATGAGACAGGACCATGTCTGGCTGGCCTCGAACTTGTTATGCAGCAGAAGGTGATCTTGAATTTTCTGTGTTTTGGGATTATAGGCACGTGCCACCGTGTCCTGTTTGTGTAATCTTGAGGACTGAGTTTAGGTTCAGGGCAATGTCCTCAGAAATGTTAGACAAGCACTCTACCTACATCCCAACCCTTCACTGGGTTTTCATAAGACTTCAAGTGTGAACATGTTTGTTTATAAAATATATCACCACTCAAATTTTTATAACAAAGATTTACATACTTAAAAAAATAACTTATTTTCTGTGGCTTTGTGAGGTGGGGGAAGTACTATTTAAAAATAAATATTGGACCAGTGATATGGCTCCGTGGATAAGGAGTCCTGCCCCAAGTCTGATACCCTGAGTTCAGTCCCAAATCCACATGTTAGGAGGAGAGAGCCAGCACCCACCACATTGTCCTCTGGTCTCCACAGGATGCCACGGTACAATATTTCTCTAAAATAAATAAATATAAAAAAATATATAAAATAAGCTGTATGTGGTGGCATATTTGTGTAATTCTAGCACTTGGGTGGCAGAGGTTTGAGGATCAGGAGTTTAAGGTCACTCTTGGCTACACAGTGAGTTCAAGGCCAGCTGGGATTACATTAAACCTGTCTCAAAATTCCAGACAAGTTGGGTGTGGTGGGTTTGGCCTTTAATATTAGCATTGAGGAGTCATAGGAAGGTGGATCTCTGAGAGTTCCAGGCTAACTTAGTCTACATAATAAGACCCTATCTCAAACAAAAACAAACAACCCCTGATCATATGATAGATAACATAGCCTTTTCCAAGCCACTCCTTTCCCTTCTGTTGACCTGACTCTGGGTTTCTGTAATATTTCCCTAGGAATTAAAAAAAAAAAAAGTTCTCAGTATGTAGCTATAATTTTAGCTGAGGCTGGCCTGAAATTTTTCATGCAACATAGGCTCATCTTAAACCCTTTGGTCCTCCTGCTTCTAACTGCAGAATGCTGGGAATACAGACGTGTACTACCACGCTCCACTTCCCTGGGATTCTAACAGTTAGTTGCCTTTGATTGGTTCCCAGGGACTCCTAGTCCACTAAGCTCCGTGTGTCTTTGAAGCCTTGGCTCCCGTTAGTTGATCTGCCTGCAATTCTCCTCCGATACTGACCTATATGGCTTGTTCCTCCTTTTAGTTAATTAAGCCTTTTTGGTCAAACCCAAGACCCTCAGCAAGCCCCTCCCTTATCTACTACAGTGGGTACCTACCATCCTGCCACTCTCTACTCACTCACCTGCATTGTTTTCTTCATAACATCTCTCCCTCCAAGGCATTTTATTATGCGTCCATTATTATTATTATTATTATTATTATTATTATTATTATTATTATTTACATATCCCCCATGGAAGCAAGGGCTTGGTCACTGCTGTAATCCCAGAACTTAGCAGGCCCTAGCCTATGACAACAGTCCATATCAATGAAGAAAAGTGACTGGATGGCTTGGAAGAGTAAGGGCAGAAGGTGCATCCTGGGCTTCCCTGCTGCTCCCCCGTGGCTGTATCTATAAGCTGAAGCGCAGCCAGCGCATAGACTGGCTGGTGGAGGGAGGGCCTCCCAAAAGAACTTCTAAGGGAGGCAGGATGAGTCTGGGTCAGGTGGGGTACCTGCTGGTAGGATCTGTTCTCTCTGACCCTTTCTCTTCACAGCCTCGGCAGCATCCTTTCTTCCCGATTCTGCCCCACTGGACCTTTGAAGTGCTGCTGAACCTCTCCATGCCTTCCTCAGTTCCTTGATTTAATGAGAATCTTTAAATGGAGGACCACAGCCAAGAACAATGACACCCAGCACCTGTTTCCTGACCTTTCAGAAAGCTCAAGGATGTGGGACAAGAAGTTTCACTACAATTAGCCAGGGTTCTGACCCGCGGTTGTGTGCTGTGTGCTCTCTCTTCTCAGCCTGCCCAGAGTTCATAAACGCTGTTTTATGAGATTTGAAAATTGGTTGCATTAATTTCTTTCCATGATATTTTGTTGAGAACGAAATTTACACTTACTGGATTTTAATTTTGTGACAGGATCATCATATGGCTTTTAAAAAATTTGAAGTCACTTTGGAATAATTATTATATAATTATGTTATTTATTGACTTAAAATTATCTAAAATTTCATAATAATGTTGATATTTATTAAGCAGCAGTGTTGTATCAAGAGTTTTACATGATCTAATGTCATATTTCTACCAAGTGGACAATATTAATTAGCTCTTATTATATAACTGTTATCCTGTTAAGCATCCCATTACACACACACACACACACACACACACACACACACACACACAATTTTATTTAATTTTCTCAACCCTACGGCAAGTGTGCTGCTATTGTCCCATTTTGCTAGTGAAGAATCTGAGGCTTAGAGAAGTATGCTAGTCTGCTGTGGAGGGAAAGCACAGGCAGGGATTATTAACTGACAAATTATTTTCCACAGTTTTTAGACATTAAAAGTCAAGGACTCACTGGCTTCTGACTTGACATCTCTGTGCTTTCTTGTTTCGGGTGGCTTATTCTCTGCCAGGATAGCTTTCTGATGCTTTTTCCTCTTCTTATAGGTACATGAATATAATTCAGTTACAGTTTATATTAAAACAGGGTCTTACTATACAATCATGGCTGGCCTGGAATGCATTATGTAGACAGACTGGCCTCAAACACAGGATGTTTTGAGCCTCCTGGGATACTGGGATGAAAGTCACGAGCCACAGCTCTCAGTTACAAATTTCTCTTTAATGTCTTTCTCTTTTTCTATGTCAGCTCTCCAGAAAGCTTCCTCTTGCTCACGGTTCTCATTAGATAAATGCAGGAGCAAGTGGCGCTGACTTTGCACCTGTAGACCTGCATCTGGCTTCTGCATCTCCCAGGTGGTCAGAATCCCTGGGAAGATTGTTTGCATGAGTCTTCCAAGGGTCTCACTTTTGGTGGGCTTGGTTTTAATAGCCCCCCCCCCTTTCCCAGTAACCACACTCAGGGGACTGACCCAGGTCCATCTGGTCTAGGTGAGTGTGGGGTGAAGAATACCAAAACAATGTGCCCACTCAAGGTTGCCCCTGACATAGTCTTTGGAATTCTCATTTCTCTGTCCCATTCCCATGATTCAGGACTGGTTGTCACTACTGCGCCTGGTCCCAGGGTTGTCCCTTCCACTTGTCTTGTCTATGGACAGATCATGCTCTCAGCCCCATGCAGCTGTGATGCATGCTAATTGATTTCTAGTCCTTGCTCTGCTGATATGACTTGACTCACACCAATTATGATTGCATAGTGGAGAAGGATCCCTACAGAGGTTGGTGGGAATGCTCTTGGTTGTAAAAGTTGGGTAATGTGGCATTAAATTATCTTATTTTATTGGTTCGTTTTTCGAGATAGAGCTTTGGATGTTCCGAAACTCACTGTAGACCAGGCTGGTCTTGAATTCCGAGATCCCCCTGCCTGTGCCTCCCAAGTGGGAGGCTGCTCCACCACACTGGGCTTAGTGACCTTAAATTCTTAATTTCACTCAGTATGTGACTGTGTAGTTTTGGTCTCTTTGGAACCTCCACTTTCTGACCTGTAAAATGTATTGGAAATGCTTGCCATGTGTATGCCAAAGACAGGGTAAATGAGAAGGATGACTGAAAAGTGCATTTCACTTTAAAGGTGTCTGCTGTAAAGAGAAATAATAAAGTTGCATGTAGAGAAGGAGGAGCAGATGGGGAAGACATCTGGAAACTTTTAAAAGTGTTGAAGCTGCCATGATCCAATGGAAGCTGATCACCTGCCACAAAGATGCAAACACTCTCTTAAATACAAAAAGGAAAATTAGCTTCTTGTGTTTGTGGGGTGCCTGCTATGGGTTTGTCACTTTGGAAGCATTATTCTAGACCACTGCTGGGTCTCCACCTTCCTAATGCTGCAATCCTGTAATACAGTTCTTCATGTTGTGGTTACTCTCAACCATAAAATTATTTTTGTTGCTATTTTATAATTGTAATTTTGCTACTGTTATGGATCATAATATAAATATCTGGTATAAAGATGGCCTTAGGTGGCCCCTGTGAAAAGGTAACTCAACCTCAGAGGTTGAAAACCACTTCTCTAGACTGCATTTAAGACAAGCCCACACCTTACTTGGAAATAGGAAGGACCATTGTAGGGGCCTGCTTAGTTCACTCACTAGTTCAAATACACTCATTGTGTAGGAGAAAAACTGGTTACAGAGGGCTGGTGGTGGTTCACACTGGTCAGCAGAGCATTGGCAGTTGCTCTGACTGCTTTAGAGAAGGTTTCAACTTTCACTGAGCTGAACACAAAGGTATGGGAAACCCTGCGTGATGCTATCTTGGCTTTCTCAAACCTGGAATCTGCTCTTCCTGGACAGAACTGCGCCCTCTAGAGGTCCATTCACTAATATTAATACATCAGGCTCTGCCTTTATCAGTGACAAGCCGCTGCACACAGCAGGAGTCTACTGTACGTGGGGGGTGCAACCCGGGCTTGCAATACTCTATTTTAACTGTGCCACAAGATTTGAAGCAGGCTTTTCCTGAGCCGGTGGTGTGCAAGGGAAATGCCTCGTAGATAGGGCTCACAATAGGGCTATCCTTTCTGGAATACCCTGATTGGGACAGCAACTCTTAGGAAACAGCAGAGCTTTGAGGTATTTTAAAAGAGATTAACACTTATTGTGGGGGCGCTAATCACTGAGTGAAATGATCAAGGGCCAAGCTACGAGGTGTTAACAAGAAAGATTAGAGAATTGGGGTGTGAATATTCAAAACTGGGATTGAGAAACCTGAGTACACAGCAAGTGTTGGGGGGAGGGGGAGGCAGGTGGGTGCAAACAGACGTGACTAATTTCCCTGAAGAGGGGCTCAGGAATCATTAAAACTATTAAATACTGAATGCTGGCACAGTGCTTAGTTTGTATCAGAACACAATAAATATGAAATATGGCCACCGCTTTTGTTTATTGAAGTTCCTTGTTTGGGATGTTAAGAGGACCAAAAAGAGAAACAAAACAAAACATTAAAAAAAAAATGTAGAGGAGAATCTGTCTTGTTTATTTATTTCTTTATTTTAAAATCGAGGAATGATTTACCTTGAGGAACTGATCACTCTTGAGCAAATAGTTTTTCAGAACTTTGGCAATCACAGATCATGAGTGCTCAGATAATTTTCGTTTTCTTTCTGGAGTGAGTCAGAGCACCAAATCAGAAAGGACCGAGAACTTGAAAATGAAATCAGAGCGCAGAAGGAAATGGTTTGATGTCCAAATGTGCTGTATGAGATGGTTTTCTAGGAAGCTGGTGTTTGCAGAGAACACAACAAGGGCATGTCGGGGAGGGCAGGCACCCCAGGAGGCTTCTCAGAGCATGGGGAGGTCTGAAAATGAAGTGTTAATTTTAAAAGAGAAGAACAGAACTAGTCCAAAGCAGAAGAAGTTTAAAAAAAAGAAGTAAATACTGTATCCGGCATACTAAATGTGAGGAAGAAAAAGTCATTTAAATTGGGTAGAGAGGTTGATAGTTGAGTCTTTTCTTGTGCTGAATTGAGGAAGAGGAAGGGCAGAAACATTTGCTGGTCCTTTTGCTAGGGCCATTGAAGGGCAAGGAAGGGTAATTGCTGGCCACTGTAGGAGAAGTTTCTTTGGTCAAGGTTGAGAGCAGCAGTAATCTATGAGAATAAGCCTAAATATCTTGATAACATGTCCATCTAGGAAGACAACAGTAGAGGGTTCTCTCTAGGGCCTGTGGCCATCCCATCATAGCCATGGGCTTTAAACTAGGTTCACAGTACCAATCGTGACTCCCTCAAGTGGAGAAGGTCTCAAATCCAATCAGCCCCAAGTGGCTAGTTGTCCCCTTAACCTTCATACCACTGTTTTACGAGGGGACCCATCCTGCCTGGAAGGTCTGTATTGCAGCATTCAAGATTTGCTGATGGATACTTCTAAGTCCCCACGCACCACCCCCCAGCCCACATAGCAAGTGGTATCATGAAAAGTAGCCATAGTGAGAGAGTTAGAATCTGTTTTTGACTCCTTTACTCTCCTTAGATGTGGCTACTGCTTTCACTGTAGCATTCCTAGATATGACTGCCTGGTTTTATATGTGAATGATTATAATATCCAGAAATAGAACTTTGATATTTCAAAACAAGTAAAGTGAGGGCTGGGGATATAGCTCAGTGGAAGAGAGATTGCCTTGCATACTTAAGGTTTTGTGCTCCATTCCCAGTACTGCAGAAAAACAAGTCAGTGACATATATTTCTTTCAATCTGCGCCTTTCTTGTTAACATTACGACTTTGTGGATAGATTTATCAGCCTCATTTAAAAACAAAAACTGTCCTTAGCCTAATTAACCATTTCCCTATTGATGAAGAAGATTTAGAATGTTTTTAGTTTACTACTATTATTGTGAGGGAACAATCTGAGAAAGTCTTTTTCTAATGATGAAAATTACATCATTTTCAGAAAGGAAATGGCATACTCTGTCAGAGTTTGGAAACTTAAAAAAGTTATTGAAACTGTATGACTCAGGCCAATGTTGCCACCTTCTCTGATTTCCTCTGAGCTGCACGAAATCCCCCTGGGGTTCTCCCAGTAACTCACACAAGTGTTCTTCACTAGGAGACACACTGGCTTTTCACAGACCGAAAGCTATCGAAACCAGCATGGAGGCCATTAGAGAAAGAGTTTTCTGTGGCTGGGGAGGAGAGTGCATGAGCAATGATGGCATGGGGGTAGGGATGTCACACACCTGGGAGAGTGTTTGTTGCTCGCCTAGCATTGCTTAAAGTCCTGAGCTCAGTCCCCTGCCCTGCATAAACCAGACAGAGTAACCCAGGTTCGTAATCTCTGCATTCGGGAGATAAAAGCAGGAGAATCAGAAGTTCAAGATCTAGCTACAGAGTGAGTTTGATCTTCCTTACAAATACTAGGACTGTTAGTTACTGTCATTAATGGTGCAATGGCCTGAATATGAGTAGAATCCCTCAAAGATCCATGCCTTAAAAGTTTGATCCCCAGTTATTCTAGTTACCTTTAATTGCCAGCTTGATACAATGTAGTGTTATCTTAGAAAACAGTCTCAACTGAAGGATTGCCCAGATTACATTGATCCGTTGAGTATGTCTGTGAGTTGCCTTGATTGTCAATAGGTACAGAAAGGCCCAGCCCACTGTTGGCGGTACCATTCCCTAGGTAGGTGGCCTGGGCTGTATGAGGAAGCTAGTTGAGCCTGTGCCTAAGTGCACCACCAGCATTCCTCCATGGTTTCTGCTGTACTTCCTAGCTACAAGTGAGTTCCTTGGGCATAGGTATTGCTTCAAAGAATAGTGAGCACACCTTCCTTAGTGTTCCTGCCTTGGCTTCCTTCAATGATGGACTGTGACCTGAAAGTAAAGACAAATAAACACTTTCCTACCCAGGCTGGTTTTATCACAACCACACAAATGAAACCACAGCACCAGAGTAGAGATACATGCAGTGAATTATTAGGAGGCAGGGCCTACTAAGGGCTTTTTAGGTGATAGGAGCCACCAAATAGAGTGTATGAGCCTTGAGCACTCTTCTGTTTTGCTTCCTAGGTCATATCTTGAGTGGTTTTTTTCTACTATATACTTCTACTATAATATAGATGTCCAACTTCTACTATACTATATATGGTCCAATGCATGGAGCACTAAGCCTCACAGGCTGAAACAGCACATCTTATTTGTGATCCAGGGCCCAAGCAGAGTTAGTGCACATGATCAACAACTTCTCCACTCCAACATTTAGTAAAACTGTGTGCAGAATGCGTATTATAGCAAATGAGGCAGAGAAGCCCAGCATCTACCCAGAAAGCTTTTAGGATAGTGAATCATTAGGCTGTTAAGAGGGCTAATCTTGTGTAAAGCTGTTCCTGACAACAAAGCAAAAGGACTTCCATGACCACAACTCATTTCTTTTTTTCCATGTATCCTCCTGTTCCCCCTCCCTTCCCTCCTCCCAATCCCTCCCAGTCAGCCTTCAGCCTCCCTCCTCCCCCTCACCCGATCCCCTCCCCCAAAAGGGCAAGAATTCTCAAGGCGGGTCAGCTCAGTGGACCACAATTCATTTCAAGGAAAGAGTAAACATTTTAGCCAAGGCAGTGCCCTAATTCAGCAAATTTTATTTATGCCCAAATGTAGTGGTATTGGCAATGAAGAGCAATTCAGAAGTCATAACCAAGAAGATCATTGTGCAGGGCCCTTAGAGCTCTCTATAAATTTCCGCTGGTGACCTTAAAGCCACTGCTTGACCACGAAGCCAAATATTTGTATTAGATGTTCCTGTGTTTAACACACTAATTAAAAAGATGGCATTCTTTGACTCCCTCTCAAATCATTTGACTTCTAATCTCTTTCTGGAAAAGGCTGCGGGAACTAAGAGTGTGTTTTTCTAAAGAGACACTTTACTGTGTTGCAATAAATCTGGGGACTGGGGCATTAATGCACCTGAAGTGCTCTTAATGTGTCTATGGTGGAGATCATCATTCAGGTCCTCTTGCAAAGAACCTTGAGGGTTATAAATCCTTCGATAAATGACGATAATGGGAAAAGCTTCAGCAAAGGAAGCATGGACTTCAAACATACTTAAATGCATTGACCAGAATGGAGGCTAGAGGACAGGTGGGGAGGCTATGACATTTTGGGGAACTTACTCAGAGCACTTGTCTCTGGTGAGGTCGAATGACTGGCTCTGAGATTTATACAAGGGAAAATAAGATGCCAGAGAGAATCTCTCTCCTTCCAGCCCCTAAAACAATACATTTCTCTTTCTCTTTTCTGTTTGTAATTTAGGACATGGTAGGTACCAGAGGGATAGAACATTCCTATTCAAAGCACATTCTGAGGGCTAGTGATGAAGCCCAGTTGGTGGATGACTTGCATGGTACAAACAAAGCTGGGAGTTTGATCTCCAGCACCATATAAGCTGACCATGGTGGCTTGAGCCTGTAATCCAAATATATGGGGGCACAAAGTAAGAGGGTGAGGAGTTCAGGATTATCCTGGGCTATTCAGTGAGTTTGAAGCCAGCCTGGGCTACAAGAGCCCACATCTTAACAAAGTATAGTCAGAGACCTCCAGTGTGGTAATATCAAGAAATCAGGATAAAACAAACATTTCGAGGTCTAATGTCGTTCTTCCTGAACCAGAGTCCTTGGTAATAATGATGGTGGAAGGGAAGTGAGTGGGCTCAGAATTTGTATTTTAATTTTTTAATATTATTTATTAATCTGTCTTAAAATAGCAACAGTAATATTATTACATGTTAACACAGATATCTTTTGAAAATAAACATATTTTGCAAGATAATGATTTATAAGAATAGTGGTGTCTTCTATATATAGTTCCCAAGTATCTTCTGTGTCTGTCCTCACAGGCAATAGGTGACTCCTCTTGTCAGCTCTGTATTGAACCTGCTGTGAAAAGAAGCCCTTTTGGTAAAAGTCCATTAATAGACAAACACATAGTTAAAAGAAAGAATGCCATTTTAATGGCATTTTTAGGCTGTTATGATTTGAGGAAGGAGATATTTTATCAAAACTTGGTAAGTAGCAGCTTGGGACAGAGTAGCAGCATCCTGGAATCTGAAATCATATCATTAGAATTTATATACTATCTCATTAAAAGCAGCCACTTTCCTGGAAACTACATTGTTGAAGTAGGTTTCTGGCCCGGACTTTCTGGCCTAGCGTTATGGCTTGGACTCGCAGACCCACAGTCCCATAGTTCCACTGAAACACACAGACGCTTATATTAATTATACTCTGATTAACCTGGGACACAGGCATATAACTTGCTAGCTCTTAATCTAACCCACAATTCTTATTTTGTTCAGCCATGCGGCTTAGTACCTTTTCTCAGAACAGCATAGTTGTCCTCTGTATCTGCTGGCTTCTCTGGTATCTCTGTGGCATCTCTGCCCTGTTCTTCCTGTTCCCAGAGTTTTCTTAGTCTGGTAGCTCCACCCACACTTCCTGTCTGCCTTTGGCCGATCAACATTTTTATTAAACTAGTAGGTGGAACAATTATTTACATTGTAACAACATAATCCCATACACCACATTTTAAAGACTTATTTTAATTACTTGTGATGTTCTGTATGAATTTTATTTGGAATATAATAAAACCCAGAGCTGGATATTGGAGAAAAGCTGAAATATTAGAGAACCAGCCACTTCTCACCTGTCAACTCTTTAGGCTTGTTTTTATGAATGTATTTTATTTTATTTTATTTTTAGTCTATTAAGGAAGTGTCTGGGAAAGTTGAAAAACTTCTTCTTTCCCTCTGCCCAGTTATCTTAACTTTTTAAAAAATATTTTTAAAGCTAAGGTTAAAGATGTGGGTCACTACTCTCTGACCTTCATGGCTTGGTTTTGTGGTTGGCTTTTGATATTTTAGATTAATTTTATTAGATGCTTACATAGAGCAGAACTGGTTAATCATTTTCCAAGTGCTCAGTGGATGGGATGGGGAGCTGATCGGTATTGTGGCCATAATAAACTTTCTGGGTACTGAATGTGGTGGTTCATCTCAGTCATCATCACCTTTTTACAATCTACCTTTTCAGTTTTCTCCCGTACCTCATCTCTGTCTCAAGTATCTTGTCTCCTTTCAGAATTAAATGCAATTTTTATCCAATCACAACCCCTCACATACTTGACTCTATCTTTTATTGCTTTCTTATTCTTCCTCATGGCCTTAATTGTGGAGATTGCAGGGTTTGGACCTTGAACTAATTTATTTTATACCTTGTTTTACCTGCAGTGCTGTCACAATACCAACCTTCTGTGAGAGCCTAAATTGCGTTTAAGTTTTAATTACTATGCCTTAGAGATAAGTGGTGACATATATTTAATAAAAATAGTCTGGAATATCAGAGGACAGAGTCACTCACAGCCAAGCCATGAAGGCCACGCAGTGGTGACCCATGCCTCCAAGGAAGACTGCACAGAAATCCATGAAACAAAAATGCCTCTAGATCTGCAAGCCCCTTGCCCAAGAATTCATAGTTCCTGAAATGCTGAGGCTACTGTTTGTAGGCGATAACAAGACACAAGTTTTCACTCTCCTAGACAAGTTTGTTTGGCCCATCTGCACCAGATGTGCTTGATCACATGTGAGAGGTATGTAGGTAGAAAATATGTCAGGATATATGGTTGCCCCTGATTGGAGCTGATGGGAAATATGATGAATTATGGGTTTTCCTTCTTAAGCGTTTGCTGTACTTGATTCTGGGCCATTCCCCAGGAACCTGGATATGGGCCTGAGCAGAGCTATCCACCTGGCCAGTATTGAATTAAAGCTTGTTTCAGATTTGGCTTTAAACTATGGTGGTGTCTTATTCTCAATCAGTGGGATTAACACTTCGCCTTCATGAAGATAACCCTGGAATCCCTATCTCTAACCCTGACCTCTCCCCTGAGTTCCTGCCTCTTATCTCTGTCCACTGCTGGAGATTTCTGCCTGGATTTCCCACCACCACAGACCCAGAGCTGGCTTTCCCAGACCCTGGTCTATGAGAAAGGAGTGTGTGTGTGCATGCCTGCATGTGTGCCTTTATATCTGCATGTGTGCGTGCGTGCGTGCGTGCGTGCGTGTGTGTGTGTGTGTGTGTGTGTGTGTGTGTGTGTGTGTGTGTATGTGTGTGAGACTTGTTGTTACTTCCACTGAAAACAGCAGTGAGTGTGGAGTAGGTAAGAACCTACTCTATGTCAGGTACTTCCCATGACTCAATTAATCCTCACCACAATCTGGTAGGAGGGGAATTGTTGGCACGTTTACATTGCAGGAAACAGGAATAAAGCAAATTAATACTGTAGCTCACATGACACAGTCACTGAGTGGACAGAACATAACTGTCTATCCCAAAGCTTGTATGCTTGCCATTCTGTCCACGACTACCAAAACACTTTTATTCACAGGGAAAATTCCAGAAAGATGGGAGAGGGGACTTATCTCTATGAGTGGTGTTTGGTGTGATCTGTCTTTATAGACAAGGTCTGACTGAATACAAGCTTTGATTTGGGCAGATCTGAGTTTGCTCCTGCTGCCATTTTCAATGGAGTGGGAGGAGAATTAGCCATCTGGGTCTCATCTGTAGAGTGAAGAAACACACACCTTGGAAAGTACAAATGAGATGCCACTTGTCCACACCAACCGTAGGAGTTAGGTGTGGAGGTATACTCTGGAAACTCCAACACTCAGAAAGTAGTTCAAGGCTGGCTCTAGTGGGCAGCCTGGGCCACATGAGATGCACTTTCAAAAATGAAAACAAAATCCCATCCTAACTATTTGGAAAGAGGGAAGAGGGAAGGAGAGTACATGAGAGGCTGGCTGTCAAAATACTTTGTACATGTGTATGAAAACAGCATGATTCTGTATAACTAATACATGCTAATAAAAATTTAAATCTACCCAATACCTATCCACTGATAAGTGGGTATACAGGGTATGATAAACCCATATGACGGAATATTATCTGATAATAAAGGACAATGAATTTTGCAATAGGGCTACAGATGCATGAGCCTTGAGAACGTGTCAGACAAAAGAAGCTACACATAAGGTGCCGTATTTTATCCCATTTTGTATCAAGTTTTCAGAACAAGAATAAACAGTAAAATCAGAACATAGGTCAGCAGTTGGTTAGTTAGAGGTGGGACTGCTAATTGGGAGTGACAAAGTCACGTGGGCTCTTGACTGCATAACTCTGTGTATCTACTAAAGTCCAATGACACATGTACTAAATTTTTGGGTGCCAAGTATTGTAGGAATTATTTACTGGCAATTGATTATATAAAGGGATTAGTATTTATTAAGGAGTCCATACAAAACACTCACTGATATAAAATTGAACCTTGAGGCAATTTTTTGAGGTTGAAATGTCCCACAGGGGCAGCGGTGGTAATCCTCCCTCCAAGAACTTGGGGAACAAACAGGAAAGGCAAACAGCGTGCAACTGGTCTTCAAAGTGGGCTGGCCAGGCCCCATACAGCAGTCTTCAAGACCTCAAAGCCATGCTGCTAGCCTAAACCTGCCACAGGGTGAGGTTCACAGCGTATGGATTACATCTCAACGAAGTGGTTAAGAAGCAGAGTGAATCTCAGATGCTCTGCACATCCTTGGTGCTTAATCAATTCATATTGATGACTTTGCCTTCCTTGACTGGTTTGCTCCAGTGCCAAGTGGACATTTGTTCCTTCTTCGGATGTCCTGACTGAGATGCAGCCTCTGCCCTGCGCCTGCCCCTGCTAAACATTTAGTGAGCTTGCTTTGCTTTTTCTTTGGAGATGTTTATGATTTGGGAGCTGTCAGCCTCCTGCTCCTTATGGTTTGACTTGTTTGTGCCTGGACCATCCAGAATGTTCACAGAGGCAATGAAACCACCCTCCCTCACTTCCTAATCAACAGAACCTGATAGGTGACAACCCCGAAGAAAACACCACTAGGCTTTCACTATGTGGGTGAAACAGGAGAATGTATTGGTCTCAGCCTACCCATGGGACTCTTTGATTGTGGTTGGGATACATAGGGCATAGATATCAAACTACAGTGGAGACATGACACATGTCTGCTAAGCGTTCAAGTGTGTAGATCTCACTTGGGTGACAACAGAGTATAATTAGCCCTAGAGGGGTGTAAGAACTTTTTGTTGATGAGAGGAGAGGGGGAGGTGTGTGAGCCGAGGCTAGAAGTGGGTCTTCCTTCTTCCTGCTCTGCGCATTAGGCATATATTATGTGCTAAACTCTTTTGTTGGTGGTGGTTTTTGTTTGTTTGTTTGCATTGAGACTGAGACAGGCTGCCTTTAATCCCAGCACTAGGGAAGTAGACGCCTGCAGGTCTCAGTAAATTCAAGGCCAACCTGGATAACATATTTGGGTTCCAAGCCAACCATTTGTTTTGTTTTGGTTTTAGTGAGACCCTGCCTAAAAACAAAACAAAACAACCCCCCCCCCAGATTAAGTCCAGTTCTGCAGGAACTTGCAGCTGTGGAAGGATGGACACACAGAAGTTCCTAGGAATCCTTGATATAATAAAACTTGGATGAAGAAGTTAGAAAGGACCACAGAGAGCTGATGTGTAGAACTGCAGGCCCAGGGGTCTTTCCTGTCATTAGTGAGGAAGCAGGCAATGGGATGTTTCAGAGACCAGCCTTGTATGTGCTATGGAGAAGGGCACAGGTTTCTGAGGAAGCAATCAAAGCTGAGGGCAGGGTACCCTTTCCATCTCCCTCAGGCAGAACTGCCCAATTTCAGTCTATTCTGCTGCCTTCTGAACACTAACCCACCCCCTGTTCTTTCTGCTACACAGTCCTTTCTTGCTTTGATTAAATGGAGGCTGAATGAGCCATGTTTCCTTGAAACTTTGCCACGCGGTCCGGAAGGAAGGAAGATATACTTTCTCCCCTCTGTCACTCAGAGAAGGAAGCTGGACAACACAGAAACCTCCTGCCTCAGTAGAGATCACTCAAATCGTAATCAATACAATGTAATGTTGACCTCGTAGATCAAAAACACCTATTGAGTACCTTTCCAAATTTTTGTTTTGATTATAGCATTTAAAGACATGGACCTATAAGTTGGAATGTAATGCTTGCCACACATACAGAAGGATCTTGTTTTGATCTCCAGCACCAAAACCAAAGCAAACCAAAACCCAACTCAGGTCTGAATCCCCCAGCAAATTCTTATAATGTTCCCAAAATTGATACACCTCTAGAGAATTCGTTTATTTGTGCCTTGAATGGTTTAACATGTCTTCCAGGGAAAGCATAAACCCTTTTTCAGGTTTGAAACAGGAGTAGAAGTAGGCATGGAATATTCAAATGGACTTGCATTTTTTAACCCAGTGCTACTTACATAATTACTTCTACAATGTACAGGTGCCAAACAGTGATTGTAGCCCCCAAACAAGAAGGCAAGTTCATTGACTGAATTCCTACTCATTTATCACCCTTTCTGTACTGTACTAGTTTCTTTAACTGGCAGGTCAATCATAAAAAAAAAAAAAAAAAAAAAAAAAAAATTGACTCTCAGTAAATCTTATCAGTAGCACACAGATAATGGGATCTCTGTTTACAAGCTGTCGATTGTGCTCCGTCTTTGATAAAAACTGCAGACAGTCAATAAAGGAGGAGACATTTACATGGCCAGGAGGAACCTAACTAAACTATCTAATCTTTCAGAAGACAGTCAACACAATGAATGCCAAAAGTAATCCCTTCAAATACTAGAGAGACAGTGCTTAAACCCAACAGCCATTAAAGAACCATGAAAGCTTTTCCCTTTAACTCCCAGAAAGAATCCTGATTGCAGTTCATTCTCTGAAGGCAGGTCTTTATCATCATCCACATTCAATGATTTCTAGGTCCTGGGTTTGGGCAGGGTGACGGCTATTTTAGTATCCTGCGAGGGTGACCTCTACAGTATTGAGCACTTTCAAACATGACAGGAACGTCTCTCTTTGATTTCACAAAAGCAAACCACCTTACTTTCTGGTTTTATGTCTCTTAATCAGTAAAGAGACCTCCCATTTGTTCAGAATTCCTGGATATTAGTACTTTATAGATTATTTGGAGATTCTTAAAAAGGAAGTTGTACAAAGACATTAATTAACTAACCCAATGGTCCATATCACCCAATGGAAGAGCAAAGTTTAAAAGCTCTGATATCCTGACCAGACACTTTGGGGAAGATAGGTTATAAATATCTGGCTGCAGAGATATCAGTTTAGATCCTAAAAGAAATTTTGGGTTTTCTATGCTGAGAGAGAGAAAGAGAAAGGGAAAATTAAGCATAATTTGTACAAATGTTCTCCAGAGCTTTGGGGATGCTCATTATTCTGTGCTATTGGCTGGATAAACCAGGCCTGGCATCCCACTCTGGCTTCACTGGGATGTTTGACTTGAGTCCACTTTATTTCTTTTGGGTTCTCCCCCCATTTCCTGCTTAAAAAGCCTGACTAAGGAAGTCTGGGTTATTGCTCCATTTCCCACCCAGGCCATAGTGGCCAGGACGACTCAGCCTCTTTACCCACTGAACTTCCGAAGTGCTGAGCCTGAGAGCAGAGCCACGCACGGACTGCAGATGCTTGACATTCCACTTTTCACAGGTAATGAGATTCTGACTGGCCTGGCACTTAGCCATGACAGGAAGCCTACTGGAATCTTGACTTTGTGGATTAAGAAATGGCAGGAAGTTTACCAATGTCCTGAGTCCAGGAACTTGAATTCACCCTTCAGGTTGGCAGTGGGAAGTCTTGGATGAAGGCCGCCATGCAGACTAACCCTACAGCTGCCCAGGGTTATGACATGGACTGCTCTGTCATCCACCCTAGCTATGATCTGCTGGAGCAGACCTAAGGCTGCAGGATCTCCACAACACAGGGTGCCAGTGGGATATCCAGGAAGAGTTCTAGTGGGGGTCCAACATCGAACATGTAGTGGAGATCAGGGGCTTCAAACTAGACTCTTTGTAATGAACACTTGCAAGTGGAGATGTATGGTCACAGGGGAATATGGTGAGATTTGTTAGGTCACACCACAGCTTCCATGATAAGATTTTTAATTCCTTTCTTCATTTTTAAAAATTTTTATCATTTCAATCTCATGTATTTTGTTTTATTGGGAGGTGGTGGAGGAGTGGAGGCCAGATATGAAGAGATAGAGAATGAATGGGGCCAAGTTATGCCATGTGAAAAAATACATAGAATAAATAAATTTTGTTAAAAATAGAAAATATGGGATAAAGTAATGAGAATTAACTAGAGGTAAACATCGCATTAAGATTCTGAGCATGGAAACACTGTCAACATGCTCAGTTCCATTTACCAAGACACCATCATCTTCTTCATCATCAGACAAGTTTCTATGAGCATTTTCAGATCTCTACAAAAACTTAGTGAACCGTTACCAACTATGAGAGAAAGAGAATTGGAGAATTTGACCAATATAATGTTGACTTCAAAATAAATGATGTCTGGTTTTAATTTTCCTATAATTGGATTTTAGGGCTTATTTTATTTTATTTTATTTTTGATTAGATGTATGCATGCACACAGAGTGCAGGTGCTCATGGAAGCCAGAAGATACTGTGTTTCCTGGAGGCTGCTATGAGCTGAACAGAACTGAACTTAAAGGTTCTCTTCAAGAACAGTACATACTCCTAGCTGCTGAGTCATTTCTCAGCCCTCAAATGCGATCTTAAACCTTAAATTTCACTTCCACCTCCGAGCTATCAATTGCAAATCTTGTTATGAAGAGAGGATAGTTACAGGTGTGGAAAGTTAGTTGCAAGATATTTGTCTTATGAAAATCAGGCCAGGACATGTGGACATGGCATACCTCTAAGATGACGCCTGATTGGCAGAAGAGGATGTTCCTTCAAGTGCTGACACTAACACTAGTTTTAAATATATATATATATGTTTTCCGGGTGGTAGTGCACACCTTTAATCCCACCACTCTGGAGGCAGAGGCAGGCAGGTCTCTGTGAGGCCAGCCTGGTCTATAGAGCGAGTTCTAGGACAGCCAGAACAACACACAGAGAAACTCTGTTTTCAAAAAAACAAAACAAAATAACCTCCCCTCTCGTTCTCTGTGTGTGTGTGTTTGTGTGTGTTTATTATTTAAGAATTTCATACAAGGTATATTGATTATATTCATCTCAATTTATTAACTCCCCCAAATATCCCCATCTCTCTACCCCCAAAGTTCATATCCATATGTGTATGTGTGTATTTATTTATTTAATAATCCATCAAATCAAATATACACTGTTTGTATGTGCTTCTGGGTGTGGGGCCATCCATTGGAATGTCACATTTGTTTTGGGAAAGTCATTTAAACTCCAAGTTTGTTGATAGAATGGAAATCCTGTGGACAGTGAGTATCAGGCTTAGCTCACAGTTTACAAACAATTTAGCATTTTAAAATTCATTCACTTACTGCAAAAGTTACCGCCAAAACACCACACTTCCTCCAGGAGCCTGTGGATACATGTTCTCTGATTGATTGTTTTAGGATGTGACCAGCTTCTGCGTGGTTGAGGTAGTGTGCTACATTATTCCCCTGCCAACATTTCCTCTTCGCTCCTTGATTTCCATGGCTACATGATGATTGCTTCCTGAGAAACAAAGGGACACATGCGTTTGGAAGTAAAGAGGAAACATACAGGTCACCTATTGAACTGTGGTCCCAGGGAAGTCAGTGAAGTGGAAAAACTTTCTTTCTGTCATGTGTGTTTGGAATGAAGGAACTCACAATTCCTCTACTCTACAATTATTGCCCCTGCCAGGGGCCAGATTGTCAGGGACCATAAAACAAACTTTCTCCCAAAAGTTTTGTCCAACAGTCTCTTTGCTTCATCAATGTTTCTGAGAAGTGGCCAATCTAGAGAAAGAAATGTTTGGTAATAGGAAATTTGAAGAGACTCTGTGGAGTAAAACCAAATGTAGTGCTCAGGACTGAATCAGAAAGATCATATTCAAAAGCAACCTGAGCTCATTGAGACCTATCCAAACAAACAAACAAACAAAAAGGGGGGGAGAACAGCTCACCACTTAAACTGATTCTGTTTTACTTCATTAATTCTTTAATGATATCAACAAACATTCACAAAGACTTCCATGTACGAGTTGAGTTCCTGTACTAAATGCTTTGAGAACAAAGGTGAAAACACCCAGAGATGACAAAATTTAGCTGGGCATTGGTGGCACACACCTTTAATCCCAGCACTTGGGAGACAGAGACAAGTGGATCTCTGCAATTTTGAGGCTAGCCCGGTCTACAGAGTTTCAGGACAGCCAGGGCTACAGAGAGAAACCCTGTCTTGAAAAATCAAAACAAGAAGCAAACAAACAAAATAGGAAGAAAGAAAGACAGCCTTCTCAGTTAGTATTCCATAAACAGCATCTAAATCTTGTCCAGATTTTTCCTATACAATTTGGAACCTATCGTGGCTTTGGGGTAAGGGTAGGGCTGCACACACTGAGCCTTGAACACAGAAATCCACTGAATAAGCAGACATCTAGACGTCTATTCTAAATAACAGGAATAGCATCTTCGGTCATGGAATAATCTTCTTTGTACACTGTAAAGACCTGTCTTTGCAAGGTGGCTTCTAGTTGGTTTAATAAAGGGCTGATAGGCCAATAACTAGGCAAGAAGAGGTTAGGCATGACTTCCTGACAGAGAAAGAGGGAGAGGAGACACCATAGGATGCAAAGAGGAAACAACAGGTACTAGATGGAAAAGAAGTTAGAAAGCCATGAGACAAATTGTAGACTAATATAAATGGATTAATGTAAGTTATAAGAGCTAGCGGGACAAGCCTAAGCTATAGGCTGAGCCTTCATAATTAATAAGTCTGTGTCATATTTTTGTTAACTTGTGGCCCAAAGAAAAATCTGTTTACAGTCTGGCAATGCCCAGAGATGCTCTGATCAGAGCTGGAGATCAGAGCTCGTCAGAGACCTCCTTGGACAAGAAGAGTCTAGTGAGAATGTCCACGTTGGGGAGATTGTTGTCAACAAGTGTGTGTTTAGTGCATGGAGAGGTCTTTACAAATTGAGGAAAGCTAATTAGCTTAGCTTTAGACCTCGCTGGTGGGGTGAAGTATTATCATGAAAATATTATATAGTTGCTTAGCAATGAAGTTTGAAGCTTCAGTGAGAAGTGCAACGGAGAAACCTAGATTTCAGACTTGTATACAGGGAACGTGAACACACAGGAGTCTAAAGCAAAGAGAAAAGAAAATTCAATGAAGAATTTTTAAATTCTTTGGGAAACAACTCCATTTATAAAACAAGCTAATAAGAAGTAACCCAGGAAGAAAACTAAAGAGAAGCTGGGAGCTATGATAAACGCGGTACGGTGGTCCTAAGTGGTTGTTGACAGAATGTCAAGGCAGCCCAGGGAACAGGAAAAGGAACTCCTAACCACACCCCCCACCTCCCCACACCCCACGAATTTGTGGCTATCTTTCTAATGCTGATCCTATTCTTTGTTCCCAAGAATAAATTCCAGACAGAGCAAACGGGTGATCACCTCTGGATTGTATAACGAAAGCTCTCAAGAGTCAGGTGAGAAGGGACTGCCCTGTGCTCATGCCTTTCCAATAGTGCTGGAGCCAGCTCTGGCCAGAGAAGAGTCTATTTGCAGCAGTCAGCAATAAACACAGAGACTTGTAGCACTCAAAGCCCCTGGGGGGGGGGGGTGACTGTTGAATGCTCAGCTGTAAAGGAGACGTCTGTATCGTCTCCTCCAAGGCTCAGGGGACACTATGGAGGACATGGTGGAAAGAATGTGCAAAAGCCAGAGGAAGTGTAGGGGTGGAAAGAGGACCGTCCATGCGTGCGTGGATGAACTCCAGGTTCAGTGAGAGCTTTGTCTCAACAAGCAAGATGAAGGACCAGTAAGATGTCTCAGTAGGTAAGCCTGCTTGCTGCTAAGCCTCAACACTTGAGTTTGATTTGGTAACCCATGTCGTATTGGTGTTGAGAGACCCCCAAAGACCACCAGGAAGCTGGATTTCAATGTTTATTCTTTTGGACAGGTTCGCCCAGGACTTAAACCTAGGACTAAACTGTTCCAAGGTAGTGGAAAGAATCAGGGATGAGAGAGTTTTTAAAGAAAAAAATACATAAGTGGAGTGTTACACGTCTTGGCATTTCAGGATTGGGTGAACGGATATGAAGTAGAATCATTCTTGGAAACTATTGGTTAAAATCGAATTTTGAATCTATTGGCTGTCAGGTGCATTCTTGAGATTTTTTCTAGATTCTTCTTAGACCTTGGCCCTGCCCTCAGGCACTAGATGTTCTAGGAAAATGGTCTTTCCCCTGAGATAAAGTTTTATAAAGGTAAATCTATGCCTTCACACCACATGACAGGAGATCTTATTCTTACAAGTTTTGTCCTGTGATTTACATATATATATATACACACACAGCTCTTCTGATAAAGCTATTTTCAGTGATACATAGCACGCACTCATTAAGCAGTATTCTTTTCCTGGTGCTGATCCAAAGATTGTAATGTCATTCATTAGTTAGCTGAATTTTTCGATAGGCTTATGGGATAGGGGTTTGTTTGGTATGTAGGGGTAAAAAAAACAAAACAAAAACAAAACAAAACAAAACAAAACAAAAACAAAACAAACAAAAAAAAACCCTCCAGGCACAGAGATACATAGTTAGGACCACATAGCCAATAAGTAGCAGAAGCAAGATTCAAACTCAGGGATTTCAGCACCAAGTCTCCAATAGAGAGCAGTCACTGCACTCAAACACTCTTGTCTATGTGTGTGTTTGTGCTCACACATTCATGCATATGCCTCTGTGAGTGGGTGTGTAGCCCAGGCTGGCCTTGAACTTTCAATTCCCCCCATCAGCCTCTTGGATGCTGGGATGGCAGTAGCATGCTAGCCTGTCTGCCTGGGAAGTCTACATTGAGGCATGCACCCAGTTTCACATCTGAACACTTTGTTCAGTGCCTAGGAGGAAAACTGCACTGTGGCTGTGCCATGAAGCGTTCTCATCTCCACGGCAGACTATGGGAGCTGGTTTTGTGATAAATCAGATGAGCTTGGATGCTTATTTCTGCTAGTAGAGCTTATAACCACACAGGGATCAGATTCACATTCTACTTCCTCAGCCAGGGACAGGTAACTTCTCACCTTTGTCAAAGGAGTTGGGAGAGCTCTGTTTGTGGGCAAGCCCAAAGGGGAGTATCCAGAGACTCATAGACCCTGTCAGGCTTCATTTGTCCTGCTGAGGAGTTTCCTGAGGGGCCCTGTGTAGACAGTCTGGAACCCTAGAAGGCCACACCAATTCTCTCTGACTTCAGAGGTTACTGAGAAACAGTTAAAGCCATTTGAAAACCTGATGTGGCGGCCACAGGCTTGTGGTCTCAGCTCTTGGGAGGTACAGGCAGGAGGATCAGGATTTCAACATCACCCTCAGCTACACAGTGGGTTTGAGGTCATCCTGGGTTATAAGAAACCCTGTCATACACACAAATAAGAACCAAACTAAAACATAAAGAAAAAAAAAAGCCATAAACAAAGTCAATAGGCGTTAAGCAGAAGGGGCTATAGAGACTAAGGACTGGAAACATGGCTGCTGCCTTGAAGGAAACTGGAATTCAAAATGATAGTTTACAGGTACTCTAAGGACTATATCCAGTATGTTATAGTATATACAACATCTATCTAGCCCTCTATCTACCTATCTAAAGATAGATAGAGGTGTAGACTCAAGTACTCTTAAAGTTCAGGATGGGGCTGTAGTTGAATGGTAAAGGCCACTGCAAAAAAAAAAAAAAGAAAAAAAAAGAAAAAATATTACCTGCTGTTATATTGTCTGAATGAGGGTATTTTACAATTATTAACTCTTATTTGATTATATTAAATATCACTTACTGAAGAAAAGAATTCCAAACACATAAAAATAAACCTAATTAGGCTTTGTGTTCTGATTAATGCATTTTTTCCACCCAGCAGGAAAACATTTATTAACAAACGTTTTGGGAACAATAAGGCAACTGGAGGTTATTAATATGAAAATAGCGTTGATTGTTTCTCCTGCAGAAATCTCCCTGGGCAGCCCATTTCCTGAAAAATGACTCAGCAAAAGCACCAAGAAGAGCTGTGGGTGTTCAATACGATTGTTCGGTCAGGGCTTACTTCTTATCTATAAAGTCTCCTTTTGATTGATGACTTGTGCTTTTCAATAAGGGGCTTTGGATGGAAACGATTTCTAAATGTAAACAAATGGCTTTGGTATTAAAAGCAAAACATTTCCGTTTGTTTAGTACGATTTCCTGATTTAATGCTTGAAACTATTTTTGACAGAATTGTTTGGTTTCAAAAGACGGGAAAGAGAATGATTGTTTAAAAGAAAGTATGTAAAGGGAGGGGTGCCTTGGCCATGGGCAAATGGCCCAAAGAAACAGGTGTCCTGAATTCTGCCTCTCTGCAGAGGTCCCTCTGATCTTGTGGGAGGAAGGGAGGTCTTTGGCACTTAGTGTTATTATAGGTCTAGCAGCACGTCCTTAAATTCCCAGCCCTGTTGATAAAATCTAACATAGGTAAAGGATAGACCACTGATGCAGAGCTGATGCTTAACACACTAGACAGGTCCAAAGTGATGTCTGATTGTTTCAAATATAAATAGTAAAATGGGTGGGCAATGGGGGGGCCAAGTCTGTAATCCTGTGGTTAGGAGCCTAAGCCAGGAGGATTCTCACAAAGTCCAGCCCAGCCTTGGCTACATAGCAAGTTCTTCCAATCTGAGATAAATGGGACTCTTTCTACATATCTAGAGAGATGACTTAGTCCTCAAAAATACTTTCTGGTTTGGTTCCTAGCACCCACATGGCTGCTGGCAACCATTTGTAACTTCATTCCCTGGGGATCCACAGCCCTCTTCCGACCTTCTCACACACTGGGCATGTGTGTAGTGCATATATACACCCACAGGTGAAACACTCATACACATAAACAAATGCATGAAACAACCTTTCCATAGGGGTCACCTAAGACCATCAGAAAACACAGATATTTGCACAGCAAAATTACAATTATGAAATAGCAACAAAAATAATCTTTCGGTTGGGCCACCACAACAAGAAGAATCGTATTAAAGGGTTGTAGCATTAGGAGGGTTGAAAACCACTGTGTTATTGCATGCATAAAATTCTCAAACAAAAAAATGTTTTTAAAGTGCTAAAACATGACCACTAGGTGGTGCTGTAACCAAGGTCTGTGACTGCAAACCTATCTGTTGGCTGTATGTATGTGCTGGCTCTTTCAAAAGTGGACTCAGGAAGAGACCACCAAGACTGGCTTGAAAGTTTTCAATGAGAAGACCCTAAAATAAACCAAAGCTGTATAAAGCTCATATTTTTATTTGGTGAAACTATTTCTACTCTGGCAATTATTTTCACTGACGATTCAGATAGAAAGATATTGTAGAAAAGATTTGAGCTGTCTCTTAATAAAAGTTTTATTTTATTATTTATGTGTGTGTGAGTATGGGGGTGCCTGTGTGTGCACATGTGTATGTGTGCCTGTATAGTCCAGAAGAAGGCTTTAGATCCCCTGGAGCTGGGTTATAGTTGGTAATGATCCACCTGACATGGATGCTGGCAGCAGAACTCTGATCCCTGTCTTCTGCAAGAGCAGTAAGTGCTCTTAACTACCAGAGCATGTCTCCAGCCTCGAGTCATCTTTTACAAAACCCATATTTACGTGGAGATAGACAAAAAGAATTATCATAATTAATTTGGACATTTCAAAATGTTCTTGTCAGATTAGAAAAAACCAACTTAATCGGGGAGCAAACTTGTTTTGAGTCAATGCTGAGTTGTAGTGGATTTGTGATGTTACGTTGTAAATAATTGTCTCACCTATGAGTTTAATAAAAAGTGCTGATTGGCCAAAGGCAGTCAGGAAGTATAGGCGGGGCTACCAGACTAAGAAAACTCTGGGAACAGGAAGAACAGAGCAGAGCTACAGATGCAGAAGATGACTATGAGGCTCTGAAAAAAGGTGCTGAGCCATATGGCTGAACAGGACAAGAGCCATGGGTTAGTTTAAGAGGAAGAGTTAGCAAGTTATATGCCTGGACCCAGGTCAGTCAGCATAGAACACAAACATCTGTGTGTTTCAGTGGGACTACGGGACTGTGGGTCTAAAAGTCTGGGCCACCAGGCTAGGCCAGAAAAGTCCAGGCCAGAAACCTCATACAACACTGGGTCACCATTTCTGCTTAGTGTTCCATCTAATAAAGGTTCAAAGTGTGTGTCCCCTGCCTCCCACCTACTATGGGAATTCTCTGAACCTAGGAAGTATGGAGACAGTTGACTAAGGACAATGGCAACAGATCCTCTGTAAAACAAGAGGTTTTAATAGTCTTAGAATATGAGTAAGGGTCTGGAAAGATGGTCAAGATTTCTGCTATTCTATAGCTCACAGCCTCTAGCAAGTCAAGTTCCAGGGAATACGTTGGATGCCCTCTTCTGGCCTCCTCAGGTACAAACACACCTGACACACACTAGCATGTACACACAAATAAAAACAACCCCATTTAAAACAACAAAGAGATGAATACTAACAGGTGGTACTGATGCTTTCTGTATGCCTAACTTTCGATTAGACCCATCTTTAATCAAACACTTGAGAGATGAGTCATCCTTAGACCCTGTAAGAGGAAGGTGCATCACTGTTTCCCACGTTACAGATAAAAGCTGCTTGGGAAGAGAGAGGCCAGACAAAGGAAGCTGCATGTAGAGAGGCTCAGAAACACACAAAACCATAACCTACCCCAAGGAGCAGATGGGTGACCCAGCAAGAACATGAGAATATTCACAGACACGCACAAATTCACAGCATCGCCATGAGTGTACTTCTGTGATTTTATGAACAAAATACCTGGGAATTATGTCAGAAATTCAGAATATAATTTTACAAAATTCTTAGAAATTTATTTTAGCGGACATGTAAAATTGTATGAAGTTTGAGTATATATGTGATATTTTTGAAGTGCTTTATTCTTTAAAGAACTGTAGCCATATAACAAATCGGGAAAACAGGCCCACTGACCTATCACAAAACTCTTACCATGAAATATATTCTGAATTCTCTGAAGGTGATATAAAGATATATAATGGCTCCATGGGAACACATTTTTATGCCATGGCTATTTGCTTGAATAACAAGCCAAGCGGTGAATCAGATCCCCTAAAAGAAATAACGCTACGTGAGCTTTAAAAATCCCAATTAATATATGCAAAGATCTCCTGTCGATGAAATCATATCAGTACTGTGCAGCTTTTAACTATTTTATTTTAGATAGCATTTGGAAGACAAACTATGGTATCACAATTAAATATTTATTAGTTATCCATTACTTACAAAGCACTGTGCTTCTGTGTCAAGATTATTTATTGAACAAATATTTATTGAGCACCCGACTTGTGCCAGTCACTCTGGTGATTGCTAAAACAGAAAAACAGCAAGATCCCCATGGCTAGCATCCTCTTTGTTACCTCTGCGGGCACATTTGCTTCCCGGGATGTGTGTGTCCTCTCTTACCTTAAGGATCCCTGTATCCACCAGCTTCTTTGGATGTGACTTGACTGTGAACCCCTGTGGTATCAAAATTAGCTACTCAGTAACTTTCAGGGCCAGTGAGCCATCTTCTCTGCATGTTCTCTGCCTCACTTGAGCTCTCCAGGCACTAAAAAACCAGAACCCTCCCCCCCAAACATCCCCCCCCCCCCCACCGCCCCGCCAACCAATTCAGAGTGTATGGTTGAGAGGGTTGAGTGCAGTCATTTTGCAACAGATCTCCGGAAGTTTTTTCTCTTCAAAAATCGAACGTGTACCTCCATTAACTAGCTTCTTGTACTGCCCTCTCCCCTCTCCCCTCTCCCCTCCCACATCTGCTGTCCCTCTTTCTCTCTATGAATTTGCCTTTGGGTGCCTCATCTAGGAGGGAAAGGACAGCATTTGCCTTTTTTGGTGGCTTCTCATTTCGTTTAGCATGGCAACCCCAAAATGCTCCGTTTAAGAGGATTTGTGTCCTTTCTAAGGCTGAATACTATCCCACTTCGTGCTTTTAGGGCATTTTACTTAGGATCGTTCATCAATGGGCTGCTCATTCTGGTATTTTTATTCCCTCTTTTTAACTATTCATTTCTTGTCTTTCAGGGCATGTTTGCTTCTCATCTGTGTGTCTCTTCCTGTATCCATTCAACAAATATTTGCGGAGGGTCCTCTCCTTGCCAGGCACATGTGTTACCAGTGTAGGTTCTGGAAATAGATGAAATAAAACTTCATCTTCATATGCCTAACATTGGAAGCAGGAAGGCAGGTGACAAGGTAATGGGGTGAAGTCACCAGTGTACCCAAAGCTGAGAACCTCGTGATGAAAGCAGAGGGGGTTGGGGAGAGGAAAGTCACATCAAGGGTGACATGTTTGTGTCCAGGAAAGGTGAGCTTGCTTAGAAAGAGAGAGCCAAGTTTATGTCAGACAGGGGCCTTGAGGAGGAGAGCAGAAGCCGAATCCAGGAAGCAGAGTAGGTCGGACCCACGGGAGAGCTGGGAGGTTAGGCCCAGAGGCCACGGGAGTAAGACCAGCAGAGGACAGCAGGTTCCAGGGGTGGGGATAGTAGTGAGAGAGTAGGGGGGGTGGAGGTAGAGGAAGGGGCAGAAGATGAGTCAGGCTGAGCAATCCGCATGGAGCTCTGTGATCATTCTGAAAAGCGCCGTGGGCATTTCATTCAGAAATACCACTTGAAAGAATATTTGAACAAATACGATTCTCTCCTGATGCATTTGTCTGTCACATCTGCTTTAAAGGATGCTACTAAGAAAAAACTGTTGAGTTTTGCCAGCCCTAAATGTAATCACTTCTGCTTTCCTTGTCTGACCTCTACTGTGATTGCTGTTGTTATTATTATTATTATTACAGAGACAAGGCTTCCTGTACCTCTGCTTTTGCTAGTTTGTTTTGTTGAGATGGAATTTCTGTGTAACAGCCCTGGCTGTCCTGGAATTTGCTCTAGTCCAGGCTGGCCTTGAACTCACAGAGATCTCTGCCTGTTTCTGCCTTCACAGTGCTGGGATTAAAAGCATGCACCACCACTGCCCATCCCTAAACTTACTTCAGTGTAAGTCAAGAGTGAGCTTGGATTTCTGATCCTCCTGCCTCCTCTCCTGACTGCTGGGATTACTGATGTGTGCCAGCAGCACACTTGGTTTTTGCAGTGCTGAGGACCAGCACCCTCTAGACCCCTCTGTCCAGTAAGCTACAGTCACAGTCTGACTATTATTTTGTTAGATAGGGTCTCGCTCTATAGCTCAATCCTCCTGCCCCTGCCTCTCTGGGGCCAGGATTAGAGGTGTGAGCTCTCCCAGGGGCTCTCTGCACTCTGCAGTTAAAACCCTCAATGGCTGCAGTGGAGGTGGGGGTGCACCGGGAAGCTTCGGGAAGCTTCCATTCTCTCTGTCTGAAAGATCCATGTGCCTTTTCCTCACTTACTTGGTGAAATGTCTGTTCTTGCTGTTCTGAGTTTTGTTTTGCGAGACAGGGTTTCTCTGTGTAGCCCTGGCTGTCCTGGAGTTCTGGGATTAAAGGAATGTGCCACCCCAGCGGCTGCAGCCACCACCTTGCTCTTCCAAGGCTGGCTAGGTGCCCCTTCTTTGAGATCCCTCAGAAGCACTGGGGCAGTCTCTCTCATAGCACTGACTATGTTGTAGGAACCAACATGGCCCCCAGAATGCACTGAAAGTTCCCAGAGACAAAGAGCTCATTAATATGTGACTGTCTCCAAGTAGGTATTTGATGATGGAAACAATGAATGTTCTCAGGCTTTAGTTAAAATAAGCAATTATATATATATATATATATATATATATATATATATATATATATTTCTCCCTTCTAAATAGCATTAGGTTAGAGTTTTCTTTCTTTACTAGCCATTACCCATGCTTTTTAGTGAATTCAAATAGTGACAAAAGTCCAGTGGTGGTGGTGGCCCACATCTTTAATCCTAGCACTCAAGAGGCAGAGGCAGGCAGATCGGAGTTTAAGGCTAGCCTGGTCTTCTACAGAACTAGTTCCAGTATAGCCAAGGCTGCATAAACTCTGTCTCGGGAAAAAAAATCCTGACTAAAATTTTTCTGAAGTCATTTCTTCCATATCCTGACTCGGCAGCCGGGGGCACGTCACTCTGTTTCTCTTTGTTCATTATTTTAAACGCTCTAAAGTGAACTTAGTGATATCTACCTCTTGGCCCTAGAGAGATGGCTCAGCAGTTAGGAACACTTACTGCGTTTGCAGAGGACCAAGGTTCGGTCTCCACAAGTCAGTGGTTCACAACCATCTGTGACTTCAGTTCCAGTGGGATCCAGTGCCCTCTTTTGACCTGTAAGGGCACTAGACACGAATATGCTACATTTCTATATATGCAGGGGAAAAACAAAACAAAATACTCATACGTATCTTTTTTTTTTAAACAAAGAATGATCTATTAAAACAAAACAACATCACAGTCCTAAGATTTTAGGGAAGGTGTGTTCAAACATTTACACAGGCGGGCATGTAATGGTGACTATTTGGATAGAAGACAATAAAAGTAGGTAGAGGCACAAATGCCTGATATCTCTGAAGATTAGAAGAGACAGAGGAAGGAGGAGGTGGAGAGTTATGGAGGTCAACTAGACCAGCTTTTGAAATAATACTGGCCCAGGGGAGCTTGCTTCTTAGCTCGGGAGGATGCTAGGTAGGCTGGAGAGGGCCTGCCTGGTGTGTGTTCGTGGTATTAGAAATTCATATGCTAGCCAGATGGTGGTGTGCACACCTTCAGTCCCAGTACTCGGGAGGCAGATCTCTGTGAGATCAAGGTCAGCCTGATCTACAAAACTAGTTCCAGGACAGCCAGGGCCACACAGGGAAACCTTGTCTCAAAAAACAAGAAAAAACAAAGAAGAAGAGAAGGAGGAGGAGGAAGGAAGGAAGGAAGGAAGGAAGGAAGGAAGGAAGGAAGGAAAAAATAAAAAGAAAGAAAAAATGAAGGAAGGAAGGAAACGAGAGAAATTGTGCTGAGTGCTATGAGGAGGTGGAGAACAACTGTCCAGGGCACGGTGTGACAGCATGTTAGAGGTGACAGACATGTGACATATGAACCTCTGTGCTTATCCGTAGTGTGACTGCACCCAGACAAATGAATCTAGAAAAGTAAACCTCAAGAGCTGAAGTCATTCTAGATTCCAGACTCTAAAGCCCCCCGGTCCTAGATGTTCTTGACACCTTTCTCACTTGCTAGATCCTAGATCCTCAGCGCAGCACTGAGTTCCCGCCAACTGGACTTAAAAGCTCTCATCAGGCCCTTCTGAGGAGACCTTGTCATTTCTTATTGTTTTAGGTTAGCTGTTTCGGTTATGACTCAATATCCTAGTCTTAGTCAGGTAATAGATCATATACCTGGGTATTTGGTGTATTTTAATACTATCGTATAAGGTATTAATTTTGTATTTCATTTCTTATTTACCACCAATACACAAACATATATTTGAAATGTACCTAAAATATTCTCCCGTATTCATTCATGATCTGTACACCTATATATTTTAATGTAGAGAACCACACATATATGGTTCTCTGTATGTCTTATTTTCTTACAAGTCCACATGATTTGCTTCCTTTTCATATTGCACTAGAACAATTTGGACTAGAGCTAGTGACTGTTGTTTTCACAGACAGAGGAGCTAATGTTTGGCATTTATTCAGCAACCATCGTATCAGCACAGGCTTTTACATAGATTTTTATTTGTACAGTAGCTCTTTATGTTGTTTTTAGGGATCCATAAAGACATATGAAGACCAGAATTATACAGAATGAAACTCGGACCCCACAAGATCCAGTAGAGCTGAATGCCAGATGATATTTGCTAAAGCTGACTCTCACCTTTGGGGACCCATCTTCCTTCTGGGACACCCTTGCTTTGACCCCTGAAGACTGCAACTGTAGGTTGCACCTGTGCCTGTGAAGCCATGACAGCATGGAGTCGAGTCCTGATGGGAACCAGGGGCCAATGGGAGTTGGTTTGAAGAAGCTTTTTTTTTTTTTTTAAAGTTAATTTTTAGAGCTGGAGGGCTGAGGGCTCCTCGCCAAGTAACAAGACAGAAAGGCTTAGTTATGGAGAAGGAAGAACAACCAAAAAACCCAAAACCATCCAAAACCAACTACTAAAGTATCCTTGTCCTTGGGAACAGACACAGGTCAAAAGCCTCAGACCCTGATCGGAGGACCCACTTGGGCTTCCCTCAAGTACCAGACTTCATCCTAGGAAGCAGCAGTCTCGGGTCTGCAGCTGGAGAGGAGTCTCACTGGGCAAACACAAAACCAGCTCAGTGAAGGCGAGGAGGGGTTTCAGCTCCTAATGACTTGTCCGGGCTTTGTCCTTTTTACCTTATAGATCTTTTGCTTATATATTTTGGTTTTAATTTCGTGTTTTTAGGAGCCTTCTATGTGCGCATCTCTTATCTGTTTCTTCTCTCTTCTGCTTTTTCTTTGGTTCTCTCTCTCTCCCTCCCCCCACTGCGTGTTTTGTCTGTTTATTTTCATTTTCTTTTTTGTTTGCCTGTTTATTTTCTAATGAGAGGGAGAAAGAGAAATTGTGTGGATTGGGGTGATTGGGTGGGTGGGATGTAGGGAGGATCTGGAAGGGGCTGGGGAGGGGGGAAACCATGATGAGAATACATTGGGTGAAAATAATCTGGTCTCAATAAAAATTTATATATATATTATATATGTATGTTATAATATATAATGCTAGGACTGGAGAGATGGCTCTGTGCCTAAGAACAGGGGCTGCTTTTCCAAAAGTTCTGAGTTCAGTCCCTAGCACTCTTATACATGGTGGCTCACAGCCATCTATAATGGGATCCAATGTCCTCTTCTGGTATGTAGGTGTATAGGCAGACAAAGCACTCATATACATAAATATATAAATAAACCTTTGCAAAATCTTACCAAAAAAAAGAAAGAAAAAAGAAAGGAAGGAAGGAAGGAAAGAAAAAAAAAACTGGGAGCCTAATGCCCACCTTTAATCCCAGCGCTAGGGAGGCTAGCCTGGTCCAGGATGGCCAGAGCTACAAAAACAAAAAAAAAACAAAAAACAAAACCAAACCAAAACTGTCTCCAAAAACTGGAAAGAAAAAAAATAGTAAAGAAAACGTAATAAATAGTTAATATCTGTAGTAGTCCTCAGCCCACACCATTCTTTTTAATGGATGGATGTCTTGGAATATGGCTTCTGAAAACTTGCCATTTTCTCCTTTTCGTTTCCTTATTTGAATTTGCCATCAGGTCAGCGCATCACCCACATAGGAGGTTGTTTTTCTGACTGACTTGTGGGAAGAGATCCTCTCTCCTATTGTTTGAGAGTGTGTGTGCCCGTGCCCTGGCAGGAAGTGAACCCAAAGAAAGTTCTAAATAAAAGGAAGGCACCGGCTGAGCTGGTGGAAACAGGAAGTCATTGCTTATGTCTTCGGTAGAGTGGAGGAAAGTAAAAGGTGGGGAGGACCTTCACTTTACAGACGGGGAGGGGCTGCGGGAGGGAGTGGAGTCAGAGAATTCAGGAGAAAGTCTGGCATACAAGACCTTCTGGTGGGGCTGGCTGCCCTGGAAGAGAATGGCGCCCTGGACTGCAGGCCTACTGTTGCCTTGAAATAAATCCAAGTTGTGGTTACTACAGTATAGTGGTTTGTTAAATAAACTGTGTGGCATTGTTTCCCTACGAACGCTATTTAAATCAATAGCGGTCTGTATTAGGGGCATATGCCCGTGTCCTAAAAATCTCCTCTGGCAAATGCAGCAAAGTGTGCAAACCAAATGAAGGACATGTGGCTGCTGTTCATTGTTTCTTCTTAGAATTCTTCATAAGTTTGAAAATGTTAGTTTCTTGTTTTTTTTTGACAAGGTCTTGCTGTATAACCAAGATGGCCGCAGACTTGTTTTCTGTCTTCCAAGTGCTGGGAAGGCCCTGCCCGTTATTATGGCTGGCCAAAACAAAAATTCTGGCTGTGTTTGGGAGACAGAGGAATTTTAGAACCATGTGCTACTCAAAGGGTCTGCCCTCTTGGGTATTTGTTTGTGGCATTATCCATGTATTTTGTCTGATATGTGATATATCATGATCATGTATAAGAGGGGCTTCTTGTCAGATGCTTGTATCATTTAAGCCAACACTTCCCTACAGAGCAAAAGTAACTTCCAGTTTTTACATTCACTCAACCAATAATTATTTCCTGAGCATCTAAAGGGGGTAGACAAATATAAATCTGATGATAGCCTGTTCATAAGTAGTCTTATAATCTGGTCCAGGTTAAAAGCCTTGCAGATAGATGACCAACAGATGATAAAGGGGTATTGTTTTCTGTTAAATCTCCAGAGGACACTATTGCTTCATGCTGTGGGCCAAACAGTGTTAGACATATTCCGTCCTGCTGTGGAAGGAAATCAGGACTGGTTGGGAGCTATTGGTGGTCATCCTTCTGTGGCTAAGATCAGCAATCATTTTTGCTCTTGTAAGCCTGACTGATCTAGTCAGGGTCTGTGTAGGCAGCTTCCATGGTGTGGAAGGTGGGGATGGCTCTATTTCATTTATTAGGAACTGCTTTTCTCAAATGAGCAAAAAGATTCAAGAGAACTGACTTAGAAATATGTGAGGTCTTAGGGATGGAGAGATGGCTCAGTGCTTAACAGCACTTTCTGTTCTTCCAAAGGACTTGAGTTCCATCCCCAGAACCTTCATGGTTGCTAACAATCATTTCTTATTTCAGTTCCAGGGCATTCAATGCCTTCTTCTGACTTCCATGGGCATCAGGCATGCATATGATGCACGGATAAACATGCAGGTGAAAACTCATATGCACAAACAATAAAATACGTGAGGCCTCACAAAGCCCAAACTCAGAACTCAGTGTCTCTGTCACTCTAGCTCATATGTCATTGGCCATCAGAAGTCACCAATCATCCAGGGATAGATATATTGCCCACAATGAGATCCTGACACTAGTGTACATGAAGTCAGGAGCAACAACCTGGTATAATCTATGATAAGTGCCTCATGATTATAGCATGTGTTGACTATTGTTTTAATTAGGTTTTTTTTCTTTTTCTTTATTCTTCTCTTATAAAGTATATCTCAATTGCAGCTTTCCCTGCTGGGTAGAGCCAGCTGCCACAGTCGAGATTTTATTCCTAGCCACAAGGCTTTAATCTTAGCCACATCATTTAGCAGATTAAAGGCTCATGTGGTCAGGATAATTAGAGATATACAGTAAAGACAGATTCAGATGAGGAAAAAAACCCCTATAAACAGCTTTCAGTATGTTAAAAAATATATGTAGGCTTGAGAGAGAAAAGAAAAAGAGAAAGTCTTTTAAAAAGAAATAGAGTTAAAAAAAAATAAGCCAGGTAAAGATGGAAATTACACAGAGAGTCTGGATTCTGTATGTTATTGTGTTTTTGTTTTTCTCTCTTTAAGTGTCTTGACTGCAGAGGAAGTAACAAGAGCTGCTGAAAGACATGTGATTAAAAATGCTACTAGATTAATCCAAGCTATGTATTTTGTAAATGCTTTTACTTCAAACTTAAGTCAAAAGATATGTTACTTTGGAAGAGAGGGTTTTTTTTTATTTTTTTTTATTTTTTATTTCCACAGAAAATGAGAGGCTGTGGATTCATTCTGGGTCAATAAAAACCAAGTTTGATTGATGAAGACCCCCCTGAAAAGTCTCCAGTGGGAACAGATGAACCAGATGATCCAACCTTTCAGAGCACCTTCATGGCAGCTTCCTCAGAGTTCTGCATCCAGAACAGCTTCAAGGCTGCTGGCTGAGATGATCCAGCCTCACAGACTACTCCAGTCCAGACTTGTCCATAATCCTAATTTTTCTTTGGTTCTTCATAAGATTATCAGCATCCTGAATCAGCAGGAAGTAGTCTGGAGAGTCCCCAAAATGGCTTATGATGTTTGTCTTTGTTTAGAATATTGGTTACAAGTTGCTTTGGATAATGGTAAAGAAAAAAAAGCTATACAAAGGAGATTAGATTTGGAATTTTGTTTTCAAAAGAAAAAAGGGGAAATTTAGGATAATGCTCTTATACACTGTAAAGATTTGTTACTCATATTGGTTTAATAAAACACTGATTGGGCAGAAGTTACAGGTAGGGCAACCAGACTAGGAGAATTCTGGGAAGAGGAAAGCAGAGCAGCAGATGCCAGCCAGACACAGAGGAAGCAAGATGAGAATGCTGCAATGAGAAAAGGTATTGAGTCACATGGGTAAACATAGATAAGAATTATTGTTAACTTAAGCATAAGAACTAGTCAGAAATATGCCTGAACTACTGACCCAGAATTTACTATAAAATTAAGCCTCTGGGTCAATTATTTGGAAAGTTGTTGCCGGGTATTTGAGAATTTCTGGCTGGTGTAGAAACTTCTGACTTCAGGGTCCAGCGTGGGCTCCCTCTTGTGGCAGGGGCCTCAAGTTAGACCAGTCATTGGTTGGCCATTCCCACAAGCTCTGAGCCTCCACTGCCCCAAACACAACTTGCAGGCACGACAGGTTAAAAGTTCTGTGGCTGGGTTGTGTCCAGGTCCCATTCCTGGAAGCTTTGCCTGGTTGCAGGCTCCATATCCTCCAATCCAAGGAGTCCTCGATAGGGTCGCCCTCATAGGTTCCAGGAACTTTCCACTGTACTGTTTCCATTAGGTAGGCTTGCTATTGCCGTGATAAGACATCGGAACCAAAGCAACTATGGGTGATATTATTTCAGTTTACACTCAGATCACACTCCATTACTGAGGGAAGTCAGGGCCAGAGCTCAAAGTTGGAACCTGGAGGTAGGAGGCCATAGGGAAGTGCTGCTCACTGGCTTGCTCCTTATGGTTTTTCTCAGCCTGCTTTCTTATACAACTGAGGACCACCTGCTAGGGGCGGTACCACCCACAGTGAGCTGGGTCTCCCCAGTTAATTATCAATCAAGAAAATACTCAACAGATTTGCCTATAAAATATCTTACAGAGGCATTTTCCCAGTTGAGAGTCCCTCCTCCCTAAAGACTCTAGCTGTGTCAGGTTGACATAAAAGTAGCCAGGACAACTATTATTATTTTCTATGAGAAAGGACTTCAATTTTCCAGAGCAATTAAAAAAAAATGCCAAAACTTAAAAACTAATGGCTTCACATGGAAGGTTACTCTCCTTCTCTTTAAATCCCCACCTTGTACAAGACATAGGAGAAACCCAGAGTCTGGGAAAACCAAGTGCAAAGATCCATTTAGTCCTTTAGACCTGTTGGTTACACTTTCCGTGGGTGATTTTTAATACCTAGTTCCAGCTTGCTTTCTCTCTCTCTGTGGCAACCAGCTTCCTAAACATCTTGACATTTTCATGTTCTTTTCTTCTCTGTATTGAAATTAATTCTGCAGAAAGGATCCAGCCTACTCACTCACAGTGGGGAGTAAGTGTAGGAGCAGGCTTAAAATCTGAGCACCTCTAGGAGCCTCTTCACAGAATGGAGACAATTAGTCTGCAGAGAGTAGAGTAACCAAGGAGCTATACCAGAGACCTTAAAATCACATTCTCTGGGATATCACCTTCTTCCTAGACAAGTTGCCTCTTGGGGTTCATCAGCAAGGGCAGAGTTTTCACGAATAGCCAAGAACATACGCTAATGTAAATATGATTGCAAATAAGACTATCTATTAGCATAAATAATATTAAAACAGATGCCATGCCAAATCAAGTGAATATAATTAATTTTACAGGGTAACGGCTCTGATTCCGTCTGTCTCAGAGTTGCTGTCCGTGAGAAATAAGGGAATAAAGAGAGCAGGCAGTAGGCAGGAGCTTTCTGAACTGTGTCAAGGTTAATAATAAGTAAAATGTTGTAAGTAGAGACGACACAGTAACAGCTGTGCAACATTCTTGGAAGCAAGGACATTGATAGCACGAGGAAAGACAGAGAGCTTGCTTTGTGTTGCTTCTTTGGGTGACCACAGGAGACTCACAACAATTGGAGAGAAAACATCATTTACTGTATAAATTACAATCATTCTCGTGTAAAATCGGATGTCTACTGCTGGGAAGTCAGGGGCAAGCAAGATCATGCTGGAAGAAGACACGGAGCAAACTTATGAAAATGTCCTGGCTGAGATACAGTCTTTTGAGCTGCCCATCGAAGCTACCTTAAGGTAGGATGCCTTTTGCAGCTCATTTATGTTAACTTCATTTCTTTCTTTTCTGATTTGGTTTTTGGTATCCTGAGACCCGAGTCTCACTCTGTAGCCTAAGCTGGCATCAAATTCACCGCTATCCTTCTGCCTTAACGTCCAGAGTCCTAGGATTACAAATGGGCACTTTAAATTCTGTAGGTATTTAGTGGCTGTGAAATGACCCGTGTATACCTTTCTTGTATGTCCTCCTCCTTTCTTTTTGTTTTGACTTTTTGATACAGGGTTTCTCTGTATAGTAGCCCCAGCTGCCCTAGAACTTGCTTTGTAGATCAGGCTGGCCTGAATCTTACAGAGATCTGCCTGCCTCTGCCTACAGAGTGCTGGGATTAAACATGTGTGCCACTATGCCTGGATTCTTGTATACTTAAAAAAAGAGAAAAAAATTCTTTTGAAAAACAATCATAGCTCTCTACATGCATATCAAAGTTTTCACATTCTTTGAGATATTATAAAAATTAATCTACCTTTTCTTTGTATTGTGTCTGTTTCCTGATCCATGGCCACAAAACTAAAAATATAAGACTTTTAAGTGATCAAAAGCAACTCGATATATCATTTTCTAATAGATATTCCATTTTTTTCTCTAACATATCTCAAGTGAAAAAAAGGCCGGAAAAATTAGACATATCAGAACCGGTTTACATTTGGGTGGTTCTGAGTCACCGAACAACACAGTAGAATGCCTGTTTGTATTGTTCTCTTGTGCTGCCGCTTAGCTAAATGCTTTATATTTCCATGTAAGACCTAAAAATAGCCTCTTTGCTAATGTGGGCAGGCACTTGTGTAGTTCAAGACTGAGATTAAAATGAAAACTCATATGTGTTAAAAGGATCGTTTAAACCTTCGGTCATCTCTGACTGTTTGCCTGTATCTGACACTTACCAGTGTGGGAACAAGATGCCAATTACTGCCTGTGTCAGTGACAGAAAGTATTTGTTGGCTAATGTTTGTAGATAAGTGGGTGAACATTTTTAACGTCTTTTCTTTATTCTCAGAAAGTCTACCGCTTAAGCTTACATATATTTCTGCTCTGTGTTTACATTTTATTTTGCACTACACGGTTTGAATCTCTTTAAAGAGTTCAAGGCAGTGCTGGGCCCACAGAAAACTACTGTGTCTTACTGCCTGGTTCTTGGCAGCATACAGTTGTAGGTGCAAAAGAACTTTCTCCATTTGGATCATGCTGTGGACTGTACCTGCCAGTGTCTTCTGTGGTTAGGTTAGAAGTCTAAAGTGAAACAAGATATGAAGTCAAGGCCCCTAAACATATCCAGTTACTCCAGCCTCTGCTGCCAATGCTGCTCAGAGTCCTTGACCTCCAACCCCTGACCCTGTCCCTCTCTGGTATCACAGTCCTGGGCCAAATCTACAGACTATGACCACCCTTGGTAGACAAAAGAAAATAGGCAGACAAGAGAAAATGGAAGAACCAAGTCTCATCTTGGTTGCAGATGCTTATAACCCCCGCGCTTAGGGGACTAAGCCTAGAGGATCACAAGTTCCAGGTCAGTCTGAGCTACACAGGGAGACCCTGTCTCAAAAACAAAACAAACAAAACAACCTAAAACTAATAACAACAACAACCATAAACAAAAGTAAACACGTAAGAGAGGGAGACAAAACTGTTTTAAAATTACAAGCTCTAAGGGCAGAGAGAAAGGATTTAAATGGAAGTACATTGCCTGGAAGAGACAAAAAGGTCTTCTTGCTATGTGGTTGTGGAATGGATGAACAGTGAGGGAAGAGTCAGGACACTAGGTGATCAGGATAGGAATCTGTGACACCTTCCCAGGGAAATCCCTGCGCATGAGAATTGAGGCAGGATCTACCCAAGAGAGTCCTACTCATGTTCCCTACCATGGGATAGAGCAAGCACTTTCAGTGGACATCCTGAACTCTATCCACCCTCTCCTTGCCTACTTTATTTCCAGGCAGGAATTTGAGGTGTCCTGTTGAAGAGCAGTGTAATGATCAGGGCCAGGTGGGATTTGATTCTCTAGCAAGGTGAATCCAGAGACCTCAGCTGCTTTGAGCTCACATGATTTTTACCAAGGTCACTTAAGGATGACTCGGTTTCTCTTTGTTGCAAAGCAAGTGAACTTTGCTGGCATTTTTGCTTCCCCTATCACATCAGCTGGAAGAATGAGCCTGGTCTATCTGGGGAGTCGTGAGTAGGTCCTTGAGACCAGGAAACATACAGGCAGGAATCACAGATGGCTTGTGGTCTCTTGTGCCTTGCTAAGACTGTATTCCTTCCCCTTCTTGATTTCAAGCTGTTCCCAGAGCAAGCTACTCCCCTTCCTGATGTCCTCAATAGACCCCTGGCCAGCACCTTGGCTTCCTTTTTTCAAAGAATGGCCAAGAATCACATGGTTCTGAGGTCCTGTGCTCATTTTCATTCTATGTGTGAAATATGGTAAAACTGGCTGCTGTACTGTTTGAAGGAGAGAGAGAGTTTGAGAGCTGGGACACTATGCTATTCTAGGATTTGAATTACCTATAATTCATCCATTAAAGCTGTACAGATTGAGATGGAAAAGAAAATTGCAGGGTGTGAAAGTCGAATCTCCTATTAGCCATTGTGGTGGTTTGTTTAAATTGTCAACTTGACAGAACGGAGAATCACCTGGGACGGGAGTCTCAGTAAGGGACTATCTGGATCAGTGTGTGCTGTGTCTGTGGCTGTAGGCTATTGTCTTGAATGCCTTAATTGACTCAGGATGTGCCCGCCTAAAAGAATGTAGTTCCATCCCTTTGTTTGGGGCCCTGGACTGTATAAGAATAAAGAAAGCTAGCTGAGCACTAAGTATTCACACATTTATTTCTCTTGGCTCTTGACAGTGAGCATGGAAGGTTAGCTGCTTCCAGCTTCCGCCACTGTAACTATCCAATGTGATCTACTGTACTTGGAATCGTAAGCTAAGTGAACCCCTTTCTCCCAGGTTGTTTTTTGCTAAGGTATTTTAGTGCTGCACCAGAGCCAAAACTACAGGGGTGATGACTGAAGTTTATAGGGATAGAGGGAAAGGGCAATGCCATTCAGGCATTGTGCTAGCACAGATTAGCTTCTAGCATTGAGCTTCTCTTAGAGGACAGTAATAATGGCAGGGAGCAGCTCAACACCAGGCCAGGCCCAAATTGGTTTTGCTGTCTGTGTCTTTTTGTTCTGGATACACTGTTGTGTTATGATATGATACAGGGATACACTGTTATGATATGATACAGCGTTTACCTGGTGTGGCAGTGGATGGCAATGGATGGAAACCTGATGCCCCATGTGCTTGTGGGAAGCAGCGGTGGCAGGAGACACTTAGATTGGGTCTACATAGAAAGACTTTATGATTATGAAGAGAGAAGAAATAGATGGAGAGAGAGAGGAGAGGAGAGAGGGGAGGGAGAGGGGGTTGGGAGTGCACGCCTCTGGCAGGATGAGGGGAAGAAGGACAAGAAGAGAGGTTGGTGGTGGGAATCCTTCTTAAATGGAGCTTGATGTCAGAATTTACAGGCCAATTGCCATTGGCAAGGTGTGGCATCAGGGGATAGAACAGAATCCTAACATGGTTTGCTCCGTGCTACAGCCAGACACTTACTTAGATCCACAGGGTGTTTTCATTCTGTTCAGGTGACTTGAGTTTTACTCCTGTGCCTTTATTTGGTTTAGACCCATCTGGTTCCATAACAGCTCTTCCCTCTAAGGGACATGACCCCTCTGCCCACAGGAGGCTCATGTCTTAACTATGTTCAGAAAAAAAGTACCTCTTTTTCTAAGCCTTAAATACCCTTCTTGAGCAAAGAAGGTTAACAGATTCCAACTAGCATATCATTTGTGCCAATGGTTGCCTGAATCATCTTGAGGATGATCCTAATAAACTAGTGACATCTGCTATGGTTTTGGTTTTAGGAGAGGGTACTTGTATTTACCATATTTATGCTAGAACTTCCTGACACTAGGCCTCAACCGCCCTGCAGGGTCCGGATGTTGCTTGGGGTTCCTTAAATCTCCTGAGGTCCTGCAGATGTGTTCTCAGCTCTTTAGTACAGGCTCTGAAAATAGGTCTGAACCAATTTGGTTCAGAAGTCAACCAGTGTTTTGTTGTTGGAACAGAGTCTCCTTGATAAGAAAGTCAGGACAAACTGTGGGTGTTGCAAAGTCAGTGGGAGGTGGATGGGTGGAGGTGTGGGCAGAACCACAAAAGTGCCTGCAGAAGGCTGGGGAAAAAATAGGAGGAAAAGGGAATTGTACAGGATGACGTACCAGAAGAAATTTTTGTAATTGTTTTGTGATAGCATAATTGTTTCACACTTGTATTCACAGACTCCCTTGGGCACGTTTCCAAAAACTGAGCGTGAAGTTTTAGCAGTTTGAGAGCAAACAGGATATCATATTTCTTTGACTTGAATGTTTTTAGGAATAAAGATAACAAATAGGAACTCAGAGAAGGAAAGAAGACTTTTTTTTAAAGCTTCAAATTAAATATATCTTCAAATTTTAACATTAAAACACTAACTAATTAAGTTCAATTTCCAAATGCTTTTGCTGCTTGTATTTTTCAGAAATGTAAGATTCCTACTTTATTGCATGCTTGTCGATTTAGGTTTTAATGTGGACTGTATGCACACATTACTTGTAGGATTATGGCTTTAGTTTCTGTAACTATTGCATGGAAAGTACAATGCAGCCTGTTGCAAGAGGTTATTGTCTATGGAGTTTTGCACAATGCCTGCTTGGCACATAGCAAATGCTTAGTAAACACTAGGCTTTACAGCTATTGTTTGCATCTGAGGCATATATTCTACTAATACACCTGTGTCACATATACACTTTATTTTTAATATGTAATTTAGAGTCACAACAAGCAAGCATCTTGAAACTCCGAGTAATTAGGAAGTAGTAAGTCATAAAAGTTTTAAAAAATATTTTTAAAGACTTGTTTATTTTATTTCTTATGTGTATGAGTGTTTTGTTTGCATGTATGTCTGCACACCAGGAACATTCCTGGTCTGCAAAGGTCAGAAGAGGGGATCAGATTCCCCTGGAACTGGAGTCATGGAGTAGTTGTGAGCTGCTCTGTGGGTATGGAGCCTGGGTCCTCTGCAGGAACAAGTGCTTTTAACCTCTGAACCATCTCCAGTACCAAGCAATGAAGAATTTAAAAATGAATTTTGTAGCTCTTAAGACATAAGACAGGGCAATGTGAATGTCAACACCTTGGTATTCTGAATTGACCAGAATGCCTTAAAAAAAAATCTTTTAAAATATCTAATTTTCAGGCTCAGAAGAACAAGATATATTTGGCTTATTTGTGTTTCTAAAGTTTGTATTTTTTTAAGATTTATTTTTATTTAATGTGTAACTGTGTATACCACATGAGTGTGGGTATCAACAGAGGTCAAACAAAGACATCAGACACTGAGAGCTGGAGTTACAGGCAGTTTGTGAGCTTCTGATATGGGCACTGGGAGCTGGCTCAGTTCTTCTGGGAGAGCAGTGAGCACTCTTAGCCACTGAGCCCTCTTTCCAGCTCCCAAGTTACTGTTTTAAAAGGAGTTTCTGGGCTGGAGACATGGACCAGAGGATAAGAGCACCGGTTGCTCTCCCAAAGGACCCAGGTTTGGTTCCTAATATCCATTTCTGTAACTCTAGTTCCATGGAATCCTATGCTCTCTTCTGACCTCTATGGGTACTAGCATATGCACGGTGCACAGACATACATGGAGACCAAACACTTATATACAAAAAAGTTTCATTTATAACTGAGTGTCCCAGCACTCAAAAAGCGTGTAGTAATGGAAATTTTATTTTGTCTGCATAACATTCAGGGGAGAGAGGTGTCTCTTTAAAAAATAGTATTCACTAATACTTAGGGCAATATTATGATCTCATTTATTCTTGAATCAGAGTTGTATCTGTGCTACATTTTGTGGGTATAAGATGGAATTCAGGAAAACTACTTAGAAAAAGATGTCATAGGTCAGTAACATAGTTCCATTGGTAGAGCTTGCCCAACATACATGAAACTGTCCTCTGTTCCCAGAACTAAGTAAGACTGGATGTGGTAAGTGATGCTTGCAATCACTGTGCTCTGCTATATAATAAATTTGAGAGCAGCCAAGGAAAAATGAGGCCTTCTCTCTTAAACCAACCAACCAACCAATCCATCCACCCTAGGTACATCTCAGTGATTAAGTATTTTCATGTGTGGCCCTGAGTTCAATACATAAACTGTAATAAGTAAGTAAGTAAGTAAGTAAGTAAGTAAGTAAGTAAGTAAGTAAGTAAGTAAGTAAGTAAGTAAGTAAGTAATAAGCATTCAGAAGGAGGCCTGGGAAGATAGTCCAGTGGTTAGAGCACTCAGAGGACCCAGGTTCCATGACCAGTATTGACATGGTGGTTCCCAAGCATCTGTTAAGTTTAGTTCCATGGGAACTAACTTTTGAGAGAGGTGGGGGGATGGATGATGATGATGATGATGATGATAGAAACTTACTGCATTTATAGTACCTTGGCAATTTGGGGTCCTTGACTTGAGTGAGTTGTGTAGGCAGCCATTGCTGTAGGGCTGGGGATGTGGCTCAGTGGTCAAGCACTTGCCCACCACTGCAGAAATCACAATAATAAATAATAAATAATAAATAATAACAAAACCCATGCAATAAAAAATAGTTGAATGAATCAAACTTGGGGCTGATTAGCTGTGAACTCCTTTGAGAACTGGCCCATATTTCATGAACAACTGATTTTATTTGGCTGCAATACCACATTTCCTTCTATTGTTCTCCACGGTGGGGTCCTGAGCTTAATGAGACTGCAGGTTCCTGTGCAAGGGTTTGTTTGCAGCAGGGATCCACCCTGTCCCTAGACTTTGTTCATTCTCATGCACTTACAAGGCATGGTCACTTGGGGTCACTGCACTAAGAAAGTAGAAGCTGGAGGCTCACCCTTGTTACTGGCTATGTGGAATCATCTAGAAGCCAGGTGGGGTGTTTAATTTATTAGAGCCAGCAGGGCTTACATTTTGTTAGAGTTCTATAATCACATATCTTTAAGAAGCAACTGAATGAGATTAGCAAACCTTGAGAGCATAGAGATCATGTGTCTATTAAAGGGTTCTCCACTGCAGGAAGGGGTTTTTAGTAGAAATATACCTACTCTCATGGACCAAGTTTTTGTAGCATTTAGCTTACCTGGATATAGCTGCATCTGAATCACCCACATAACAAATGTCAAGTACACTCAAGGCCCTGCCTGGGCAGAAAGTGTTGTTCTGGTGTCTGCTTTAGGAGCATTGCCTTTAAGTGCCTTGGCTTGTTTACCACCATGTCATGTGCCTCAAGGGATGGGCACTGACCCATGGACAGGAAGAGATGTGTGTCTTCCTAATACTTAGATCCAGATGGGCTGCTGAAGTAGTTGGAATCATGAGCTTAAGACAAAGACATACTCCATTTTTCTTCTTGATGACAGCAGGAAACAGATTTTATGTGGTTTCCACTGACTGAACTTTTAGAAACAGAAAGGCACATGATCTGGGGGCTCTGATGCACAGCCACCTTATTGTAGCACTGTCTAGAAAAAAGAACAGTTATGGCTTGCTTTTTATTTTTATTTTATAAAAGAGGAAATTAAGTCATTGTCTTCTACAGCTTACTGACAAATGTCCAGTAATTTTAGTCTCCAGAGCCAATGCTGGTAGAACTCTAAACATTATATATATATATATATATATATATTACTTCTAATCCACACAGAATTTGATGCACTAGGGACCTTTATTGTGCCTAATCCCCACTTAAAGAAATTGAGGCTTAGGCAAGTTAAGAATTCCCCGATGCCTAACATCTGGTAAGAGGTTACTTGGAATTTGATCCCAGCAGTTAGAGTGGATGACGAGGTGACCTGCTTCCTGTATTATTCTCCTCCTAAAGGCAATGTCTTCTTAAGGCAGGCTGTTAGTGCACAGAGTGGTTAAATTTTAAGTTTTTTGATGACTACAGTTTTCCAAGTCAAATCTGTACTGTGCTGGGTAACTTCCTGCTGGACAGAGAAAGAAAATCCCTCTGTGACAGTCTTCCTGGTTTATCTTTCTCTTTCCTGAGAAGGGAGATTTGGTGGCAGTTACTATCCATTGTCCAAATAACTCAGTGTGCATGTGAAACCTGTTGTGTGCTCTACCATCTGGATCCCCCTCCTCAGAACAGACTAATGAAACCGTTTACCCCTTAGACAGGCTCCCCTACCCGCTTCTTCATATTCGTTATACTCACGTGGTTAAAAAGTGCAGATAAGATAGTCGGCTGAGGATGTAGCTCAGTGGTAGTGTTGCCAACTCAGGTCTATGGCTGTAACTAGATTCTCAGGCTCAGGCTCATTACACTCAGGAGAAAATGATAGCTGTGTAAGGCCCTAGTTTTACTCTCCAGTGCGGGGGGGGGGGGGGGGGGGGGGCGCTGGGGGTGGGAATAAAGACCCTGGAGCTGTTCTCAGAAGATAGCAGGAGGTAAAGAGATTCCGGTGCAAGCTAAGGATCTAAATTCAACAGAGAGAAAACTGGGTACTGTAGTGTGGCTCTGTAATCTCAGTGGTCCTGTTGTGAGATGGAGATAGAGACAGGAGACACCCTGGAAGCTCACAAGCCAGCTGAGCTGGTGTATACAATAGTGATAGACAAAGAGACTGTCTCAAAACAAGGTGGAAGTTGAGGACTAATACCCCAGCTTGTCCTATGACTTTCACATGTGTGCAGCTACGTGCACATGAACACACATACTCTCTTTCACACTCTCACACACACAAACTCTCTATACACATACACACTCTCACACACAGACACACACACAAACTCTCTCTCCATACACACTCTCACATATACACATTCTCACATACACACAAACTCTACACATACACAATTTCACACCTCACACACACACACACACACACACACACACACACACACAGGAATCAGGAGAGACCATGGATCAGAAAAGAAACTGGGTTTATGAGGGAAAAAAACAAGACATAAACTTCCTGATTTCTCTCCAGCTTTCCCAGGGCAGTCTTACAACTTACAGAAAAAGTGAAGCAAAGCTTAGGAAATAGACAAGTTTAGTTTTGAGATGGGGGTGGGAGGGTGCAGAGGTGGGGGGAGTGGGAGGGTGAGAGGTGTGGAGCTTTCCCATGACCTCCATTTTTAGCATGCAAATTCTGTTAAACTGTCAAGAGTGTGGTGACACTTGCCTCAAATGCCCAAGGCCCTTAATTTAATAATAATAATAATAATAATAATAATAATAATAATAATAATAATAATAATAATAATAAACCAAAGAACCAGCCAACCAACTGACCAACCAATTAAAGAGCTAAAACAAAACCAAAGACAGAAAATTTACATATAATTTCAAATTCTTAGCAAAAATTAAAAAAAAAAATAAAACATGAACAACCCTTTAGGTACTAACAGAACTGTCAGAGGCCACAGAAAGGAAAAAGCTGCTTTCGAAGGAGAAGTGGTAAGTGAACTTCCTTTGTCCTGAATTGTGCAGATACATAGTACTGACAGTGAGGCAACTTCTCTAGCAGGGGCTGAAAGGGGCCCAGTGAGGCATCTTCTGGCAGCCTTGGCTTCCCAAGGGGAGCATTTGGAACTGGGTTTGGACAGATGGTGTTAAGATTTCAAAGAGAAGGGAACTGGTCTGTGTAGCCAGTGCTTAGGAGAGAAATAATTACCTCAGCATGAGAAGGCTGCTAACAGCAAGCTGGCCTGCCCAGTGCGCCCTTTCTCCCTGTATTGATAACCTGGCTTCACTCCAGGGAGCAGTGCATTCTATCATGCTTACTTTCTGAGCCAGGATACTCTGTAATCTGTTGTAGGAGGAACTAGATTTTTACTTCTTAGTAGGAAAGAGAAAATTGGTTCTTATTCTTACGTGACTTAGAAGGTTTCTTTCCCCTCTCAAGAGTGGAACCTGCAAGTAGGGAGTGCTAAGGCCAGAGAGGGATGCCTCAGCGGTTGGAGAAGCGATCAGCAGAGGAAAGTCTAATTTATTTTTAATAAAGACCCATTTGTATAAATAGCTGTGAGATTTATATCCTCTGACAGAAGTGCATAAATGCTGTTTTCCACATTGGAGCTCTATTATAGACACGGGCATCAGGGGATTGCAGTTGACCTTCTACACTGTCTGTGCCACAGGTTCCTATCAAGATGACCAAATACAGCAGCCTTATGGTATATCTAATGTCAATGCACCAAAAGCAGCTTTAAAGAAACCCCTACTAATAATAAGTCAGGCAGCAGTGGCACATGCCTTTAATCCCAACTCCCAGGAGGCAGAGACAGAGAGACTCACCTGTACTCAAGGCAAGCAGGGTCTACAAAGTGAGTTCCAGGACAGCTAGATCTACAAGAGAGACCCTACTGCAGAAAATAAACAACAAGCACAAAACAAAACAAAAAAAGCAAATACTTTCATAGTTTAAATTTCTAATTGGTACCAATCGAAGGGCAGCTACCTTCTGCCTTTTGCTTAAGACCTGTTTGGACCAGTTTCTTTCTAACTCATTCTAAAATTTTCAGTTACTCTGCTATTTTAGAATTTCTGAGGAACTATCAATAGATGGGGGGAAAAGTTACCTGAATTCTAAGATTTTAACACAGTGTGACAATGTTGGTCATTCTGAGAAGTGATCCCCAACCCCCCCCCCCCCACCCCATATGCCCTTTTTTTTATTCTCGAAGCTCAGGGAAGTGGGATTTCTCTGAGAAGGCTGTACTCTCCTGTACCATCAGGACAACCAGGAAGCGGAAAGTGGGGCAGGTGGCTTCACTTTGACTTGCAAGGGGCTTGGTTCCTGGTGGAATGCGCGCTGTCAGCGGTAGTAGAAACTTCTCTGGTTTTCCAAGCCAGCATGCTCTGACATTTCTGGGAATCAGGTGTGCAAAATAAATGAAACTTGCCAGGAAAGATGGCTTAGTGGTTAAGAGCACTCTGCTCTAGCAAAGGCTTTGATTCTTAGCATTCACGTGGTGCAGAACAACTGTGTTAATAACAGTGGCAGAGGATCTGACACTCTCTTCTGGCCTCAGTGAGCACTGTATGTGGTGCACAGATGTACATATAAGCAAAACAAGAGTGTACATAAAATAATTTAAAAAATGTTGGGCATGGTGCCTTTAATCCCAGCACTTGGGAGGCAGAGGCCATCAGATATCTGTGAGTTCAAAGCCAGCCTGGTTTGTGTAGTTAGTTCTAGGCTATCAGCCACACAGTGAGAAAGGCACAAGCAAAGAATAGAATAACATTTAGAAGCTGGAAGAGCAAAGGGATAGATTCTTTCCTAGAGCCTGGCACCTTGATTATAACTCAGTGAGAATTCTAAGAGAATTCACTTGGATCATTTTAAGATTGGCTTTTGGGAAGATTTGTTACAGAAATAACAGTAATGTAATATTGGGTAGCAGTATATGGTAAATACTGCTGTTATTAGTATTTACAAATGAGGAAACTGAGATAAACAGATTAGGTTTTGCCAACTGTCACAAGCTGTGAAGTGATGTTAATAAAGGAATATAGCTTGGGACCCTTGTCTTCAGGGCTTCCATCTCCCAGGCTTTCCTGGGGGCAGGAATAAGAAAGACTCAGGGAAGGGAGTGAGTCTGGCAGCTGGCTAGTATAAAGCATGCCTGACTCGGAGGGAAGCTCAAAGCTCCTGGATAATGAAAACCAGAAAATAGTTGTCCCTCAGGGTAGGTTTGAACTCTTCTGATTAATCGTCCATCATTGCTTTGATCATGACAAACTGGTTTACAGGGTGTCCTAGATACAGGATGTTAAGCAAGACTACACGGACTCCTTTGCTCAAGCCACCTGTCATTTCTTTGCACCTCTTCGTCATGCACCCCTTCCCCCCAGGTTTTTTCTCACCCTTTCCTAGCTACCACTATCTGGGAGCACTTGCCACTAAATGAGACACTGCCCTAGGCCCCTTTTTATCCAGCCACCAAGTACCTTTGTCTCCTCTTTCCCCCCCCTGACGTTTAATAGTTTAACCTCGGTGGACTTGCACCAGGCAAGGGACACGATCTATTCAGGGCAGTCGTGATATAGAATTTCTGTTCATTCCTAAAATAAATCTTAACGACTCACTCACTTTTGATTTTCGAGAGAGCATTCGCCTCCCCCTGCCTCCGCACTATTTAAAGCCCATCAGGCACTCTGGTGGCTTCTATTACAGAGTGTGATGTGACTAAGGGTCACCTCTACATTGCTCCGGTACCTGCCGAGCGCAGCTGAGGCTCTGGCAAGCACTACACTAATATATGCCGACCGGTCGCGAGGTAAAATGCAGGCGATATGGTCCCCCAAGAGCGTTACCTCTCTAGGGGCGGGCCCCACCTTCTGAACCCCACCCGGGCAGGCCCCGCCCCTTCCCGCAAACCCCGCCCCGCAGAGCCGCGCCGCGCTTGCGCCACCTGCCGCTCGCTCCTGTGGTTCGCTCGGCGCGCGCCCGGCCCGGCGCCTCCGCTTCCAGCCAAGATGGCGGAGAGCGGCGAGGCTCTGGGCACGGTACCGGAGCACGAGCGGATCCTGCAGGAGATCGAAAGCACCGACACCGCCTGCGTGGGACCCACCCTCCGGTAAAGCTTTCATCTGCCCGGCGCTTTGGGGCCGACCTGGCGCGGGACTCCTCAGGAGCCGGGCGGGGCGTCTGCTGCCGGGGGCGCGCGCGTCGGCCCGACAGGTGGTACGCGCGGGGGCGGGCGTTCGTGGGCTGCGGGACCCGGAGGGCAGGGACACCTGTCACCGCGCCGCCTGTGGGTGTGGCGGCTGGGGTGTCTCTGACCCGTGGAGCCACCCCAGCCTTGGGCCTCGATACGCCGAGGCCCTGACCCCGAGCGCTGTGTCGGCGGCGAGGCTGTCAGCTCCGTGCTGGGGACGAAGGTCACCTGTCGGCGGCGGCCGGCGTTACTGACCCTGCCGCCAACTTGCGCTCTGAAGGAGACCCAGGCGCACTGAGTTCTCCGGGCGTGGGAGAATTGAAATTGAGCGGGAGACGCCAGCACCTTTCTCCCTGGTCGCGGCACCCTTCGCCTCGGGCGAGACGCGAGCGTGGGCTGCAGGGGAGGAGCCAGTGGCTTGGGGTCACGCTGGGGTGACAGTGCTCTTGGGACAGGAAGCTTTTACTTATTGACAGGCATTTTGTTAAATTTGTATTAAATTTTCAGCCTATTTTAAAATGGATCCTAACCTACTCTGTTTAGGAATAGTACCAGGTAATGAATATTCCATACAAGACGGAATACTTGTTGTCCCAATGAATATTAGCTGGTACCGGTACAGAACCAGGAACAGTAGGTTAGACACTGTTCAAGAATTGAGGTCTTTTCTTTTCGCAGTTAGGATGAATAAACTTGTTCATTTAGGGAATTCGAGACGGATTGTGCCCTGTCAGTAGTCTTTTTTCGGGATACACTTCCTGGAACTCTCTTTTCTGGACGTTGAGTGTAGATAAAATGAAATCAGTTCTAGTTGCAAATTCACTTTACCCCAGAGTCTTGTGGTGTATTTTGTTTCTGTCCTGTAGACCTGCCACTGATGACTGCAAACATCATTTAACCTCCTTGGCCTTGTTTCCATATCTGTAGAACAGAAAGGAGTGTTGGGATGTTCAGAAAGCCCAGAGCATAAGAGACCCTGCCTATTTGTTCTCTGCTGTGTCACCTCCAAGCACCCCTTATGTTTCATTATACAGAGTTCTGCTGTGGTAGGAGAAGGCCTCATTACTGACTTTTCTTAATTTACTTAGGTGACTTCTCATCAAACTTGACATATATAAAATAGGATTCAGACTCCAAGAAAACTTGGTGACAACAGATCCTGCTGAAGGACCTCTCCAGTCTCACAGAGGGACAGCTAGCCATCCCTTAACTTGTTCATGAAGCAATTGATTTGTGATTCAGTAATGCTTTTATTTTCCACCGATTAGAAAATGTACTTTTGGTTTTGGTACAATAAAGGTGGAGTAGAAAGCGAGTTCTTATCTTGCTGTGTTACCCCTAGTCTTCAAAAGGCTGGAAACCAAGATCCTTTGTTGGATCCTAGGTGTGACTCAGACACCAGCACTGGACCATCACACCATAGCAGATGCCTGTAGAAGTCAACAGGGTTAAAAATTTTTGAGGTTGTCTCATTATATCGCCCTGGCTGTCCTAGAACTCACTGTGTAGACCAAGCTGGCCTTGAGTTCAAAGGGATCCACTTCTGCCTCTTTGTGCCACCATTCCTGGGCAAATTTTAAGTTACATATTGCCTAATAGTAGGAGGTGTTTTTTTTTTTTTTTTTTTTTTTTTTGGTTCCTTTGAGACAAAATAACCATGTAGATTGGCTGTACTGAGCTTGGTAAACAGACCAGGCTGGTCTTGAATTTGTAGCATGTTTTGTCTCTTCACTGCTGCTGAGATTACAGGCTAGTGTGCCATCCTCTTTTAACTGTTTACCTGATTAGGATGGGGAGGGGAGGTAGTCAGACATCAACATAGAGGCGAGAATAATCTAGTGACTGTACAGGTGCTTACCATATAGCTCTGTTGGACGTCGGTGTTACTTCAGGTGGTTGGGATTCCTCCTGCCTCCTTCCCCGGTTCTCTTCACGTCACCAGTATCCTCATCTAACCATCTGAGCCGGGCCTAACAGAGTGAAGTAGCAGAGGGAAGCTACTCCCTCTTTGTCTCAGAATTATTTTAGTTTTATTTAATGGGTATGAGTGTTTTCCTGCATGTATGTCTGCACTATCTGTGAGTCTGGTGCTGAGGGTGTCAGATCTTCTGGACTGGAGTTACACACAGTTGTGAGTCACTATGTGGATTCTGGGAATTGAACCCGCAGCCAGTGCTCTTGTCCATTGAGCCTTCTCTCCAGCCACCGAGTTCTCTCTTGTGCCGGGACACAGACCTTCTGTTTTTGGATACTGGAATTCTGGAATCCTTTTGTACTCTTGGACTCATAGGAGCCCCTGTGGTTCCTAGGCCTTCTGATTCCACAGAATTGTATTCTCAGCTTGCACAGAGCCTGCCATGGCAGCTCTTACTTTCAGAATAGAATGATCCAGTCTTACAATAAGCTCTTTTTCTATTTCATTTCATTTCATTTCATTTCATTTCATTTCATTTCATTTCATTTCATTTCATTTCATTTCATTTCATTTCATTTACTCCCCCCCTCCCCCCCTCCCTCCCTCCCTCCCTCCTTCCTTCCCTCCCTCCCTTTTTCCCATTGATGAGGGTGTCTCATTGTACTACTGAGAATGGTCTCCAGCTTCTTGGGCTTAAGTAATTGTTGTCTTTCTACCTCTGGAATGCTGGAATTACAGTGCTCTCTCTTGTGTGTGTGTGTGTGTGTTGAGTGTATGTGCATGCTTGGGGTGCGTGGGCCAATGCCATAGTGTGCACGTGGAAGTCACAGAGCTTTATTTGGAGTCCAGAGGTTGTACTTAGCTGGTCAGGCTTGTGCAGCAAGTACTTCACCTACAGAGCCATCTTGCTGGTCCTCATTTTAATTTTTAATGCAGTAATATTGTTAGCTGTAATATATATAAGCAAAAGCTTTGTGGATTTTTCTGTTTTTAGAGTGTGAAAGAAACAAAAAAAATGAGAATTCTTTTTTTCCCTCAAACTTAATATGTGTCTCAGACCAGTCTGGAATACACTATTGCCCTCTTCCATCAGCTTTCTGGGTGTTTTGAGTACAAAGATTGGCCACCAACTCTGGAAAAAAAAATTAAAAACACACAAAAGCACAGTTTCATTCTCTATTACTATTTTTTCCTAGTATGATTTTTAACTACTGGTTATAATGTCAACTTTTGCCCAGTGAATATGTTTTGTATCAAAACTACTGGGGCAATAGTACAATTAGACTAGTAAAGCTCATGAACACATGCCCTCCTAGAGTTGAAATACCTTTCACACACTTTTCCAAAGTGGAGAAATGAACACTTGCTAACCATCTTAGATGTAAACAAAGCTTCTACTCGACATACAAAAAGAGACAAAAGTATAAATGATTTAGTTGTGCTTGGTGGTCTGTCTTCTAGTATTCTGTTGTACTTAACCAGATGATTGAATGATTATTTATTACATATCTAGCTTTTAAAGTTACTTGAAGATCTGGGTAATTATTTTCAGGCTTAGTAGAAAGTTTATTCAGTTTGTTTGAGCACAAACTTGCCCTTTTCATCATCTTAGTATCATTAGAATAGTGCTAACTTATTTGGTCAGCAAGTAAATTGTTAGGAAAATCTTAGTCGAATAAAATGATCAAAAAAAAAATATTTAATTTTATGAAAAAATTATCAAACTAGAGTTGTTTGCCAAAGTTTTACTATCATGTAACATGGGGCATTTAAACATTTCTGAGTTAATTTCTGTAAGAAGACTTTTTGATTTTTGTTTGTTTGTTTTGCAACCAGCACATTTAAATGTAGCAGAAGTCCAGTTTTCTTATTTCCTTGAAATTTTGAATAGTCCACTATGTTACTGACTTTTTTGTTGTTGTTGTTTGAAGTAAGTGTAGCTCAGGCTAGTTCTGAACTTCCACAGGGTTTCCTGCTTAAGCCTCCTGAGTGCCAGGATTAAAGGTGTGCACTGCTCTGTGTGACTTTCCACTTGTTTTAAACTTGTTTCCATCATTAAGCCAACTAGAACTGTGCCCCCTTTAACCAGGATGTTATAAAATAAGTTATCAACCGCCTCTAAAGATAAGTCATTTTACAGACACAATGAGTGGTAAAAACCTTTCTGATTATAAATTTGTTTCAGTAACTTCAGTCAAGAGATGCAAGAGTCACAGAGAGAAAAACATATTGACCCAGGAGTTGGAGAGATGGCTCAGTAAAGTGCTTGCTGAGTAAGTTTGGGGACTTGAGTTTAGATTACAGAATTGTTCAACTCCAGGTTCAGGAGGATACAGTCTCAAACACTAAGGTGGAAAGCAGCTAAGGAACATGGTATTGATCTCTGAAATCCATACTGTGTACACACACATACATGCACACAGATCAGTGTACACATTAACTGCCCCCCCCCACATCACACACACACACACACACACACACACACACACACACACACACACACACACACACACATATCAAATAATCATGGAGCAAACAAACAGCTTACTGAGTCAGATTCCAGATCTGGGCCCTTGATGGATATACAATCTTTAGCCAAATTCTTGAAAAATATCTGCTCTTTTCCAGAAGTGACATAAGTGTTCTTTCCTTTTATTTGCCAATCCTTCCAATTCTTTTATCCTATGTTTCTCCTGACTTCCAACATGCTGAGAAACTGACTTTCATGACTATCTCCCATCTCTCCCATTCTTGATCAAGAATCAAATCTCTTTTGCTTCTCATTTGGTGCTTGGTCTTGTAACTGGTTCTATAATTCTGAGAGGGAAAAGGACCCAACTTGATACACATTCTCTCTCCCTCTCCCTCTCCCTCTCCCTCTCCCTCTCCCTCTCCCTCTCCCTCTCCCTCTCCCTCTCCCCCTCCCCCTCCCTCTCCCTCTCCCTCTCCCTCTCCCTCTCTCCCTCCCTCCCTCCCTCCCTCCCTCCCTCCCTCTGTCTTCCCTTCCCCCTCTCTCTAGTTACACTTTCAAAAGTTTTCAGAAACTTTTGTGCATGACCATTCCCTCCTGTGGAGCAGGTCTCAGATCCAAGCTGAGAGCAATTGGTTACCCTATAGTACTGTGCCACTATTGCACATCTTACCTGTAGGTTGGCATTGCAGTTTGTAGGGTCTGGTAGAGACCATTGATGTTTTGTCTTTCCTAGCAGCCTGCATCGCACCTTGTGGCTCTATGAAGGCTGGCAAGGAGGAGTCTTCCAGCTCAGTTCTAGCTTGCAGTTGGTATAGCTTGCACCCAAGGTGTCTTAAGCAGCACAGCTTATTGTCTAGATCTGGGGGTAATTAGGAGGAATGGAAGTAGCCTGTGTTGTTTGGGGTCCTCTGGGGCCTCCCTGACCATATAAAGAGGCACTCTGTATCTAGTACTGGAGTTTTTCTTTGATAAACAGTTGATTCTAGAGAAACAGTATTATCTCGCCATGCAGGCTATCTCTTTTAACTTTTTTTTTTTTGTTCATTTTTTAAAATTAGTGGGCTCCATATGGCTTTCTCATGTATCCTTAAGTTCACCTAATCCTCTTTCTCTGTTACCTCTTCTCCCCTGCCTCTCAGCTCCCATTCCTAATTGAATGTTTCCATTTTCAAGTGTTTCTTCTCTCTATTTTCAAATCACCTATGTTCTACTGGGCACTCACCCTTTGAACAACCCCTTCCAAACACACAGTAAGCCTTTTTTTTTTAAAGCTTGCACAGACACTCCCAGTTAGGTCCATACTGAAGATTGAAAGCTAGGATCCCTTTATCAGAGAGACCTGTGAGTTTGTTCTCCTGGCCTTAGTCACCTCACTTAGTATAATTTTCTCCCAGGAACTTCTCTCTATGGTGGTTTAGCTAAATTAACATGGCGCCAAGATGCAGTCTAAATACACTTGTGGACAAATGTTACTCTCATCCTTAATCAGAGAAGCTTCTCTTTATAGTAACTGGTGGTGAATGATGAGTGTTCATGATGCTTAGAATGACTGACAGTATAGTGCTCAGCCCTACATAGGGTGCATACACTACCAGTTCTAAAGCTCCAGAAACATTTAGGAAAATGGAGTGGAAAGACTGTCAGGGAGAAGAGATGGGAGATCTGCCCTGAGGCATGACACAGCTGTTGCAAACATGATCGAATTGCAGCTGTGGTTGGACCTGCACAAGGCTGGGAAGGCACACCAACAGTCAGTCATGGATTGGGACAGGCTAATGGGACTCTGACTAATAGGGTACTGATAGGTTCTGAGAGAAAGACAGTCAATACTGTCCTTCATTTGTGTACTAAATGGTGAGCCCACCAGGCTTCAATGGATAGTTCCAAGCCTCTGCCCACAGAGACAGTAATGGGTAAAGTAGGAGGGTTACAAAAATGAAACAAAAAGATACAGCTGTGGGAAGGGGTCTGAAGGGAGAGTAACAGGGTCTTAGGGTTTCTATTGCTGTGAAGAGACACCACAACTATGGCAACTCTTATGAAAAACAACTAATTGAGTACCTTACAGTTCAGAGGTTCAGTTCATTATCATCATGGTGGGACATGGCAGCATGCAGGCAAATGTGGTGCTGGAGAGGTAGCTGAGAGTTCTCCATTGTGCAGGCAATAGGAAGTGGTCTGCGATACTTGTCATGGCTTGAACATAAACAAGACTGTAAAGCTCACCCCCCCCACACACATTTCCTTCAACAAGGCCATACCTACTCTAACAAAACCACATCTCCAAATAGTGCCACTCCCTTTGGGGGCCATTTTCTTTCAAACTAACACAAGCAGGAAAATAAGAATGCATTATACACACACACACACACACACACACACACACATATACATGTATATGCATATATATGAAATTGTCAAAGAAAAACTTAATAAATATTAAAGAGAAACTACAAACAAAAACAAACCCAATACCCTGCCATGTAGTAGAGGGGTTTCTTGGTCCCAAGCGGCCAGAGGCCCAGACCCTGCTGTGCCAGACCTCTTAGCCACAGCTGCCGCTCAGGCCCCAGAAATGACTCAGACGCTTATATTAACTTTATGCTGTTTGGCCTATGGCTCAGGCACATTGCTAGCTAGCTCTTACATCTTAAATCAACCCATTCTCATTAATCTTGTCTGCCACGTGGCCTGTGGCTCACCTGTGCTTATTACATGTTGCTCCTTGGGTGGCTTGCTCAGTCTGCCTGACTCCGCCCTGCTTCTCCTACCTATGCTCTGATTTCTCCTCCTACTTCTTCTATGGTGCCTGTCATGGCCCAAAACAGCTCCTTTATTTAAAGATTGAGATTCACAGCATACAGAAAGACATTCCCACATCACTTCTGTGTAGCCCAGGCTGGCCTTGAACTCGTGATCCTCCTGCCTCTGCCTCCTTCAGCAAATCCTACCAGTGTGCGCCACCACAACCAGCCTACAGGGAAGCCTGTTCCCCTTGCAACAACTATCTACCTAAGAACATAATACGATTGAAAGTTTTCTGTGAATAAATTTTAGAACTCTTAAGATTAGGTTATACAACTATACGTTGTAGTCCTGTGCCTTTGTAGAGACATTTTGGTCAATGACAGATTTCATATATGATGGTGGTTCCATAAGACTGTAGTATAGTTGAACACTTTCTGTTAGATAGTGATGTCATAGTTGTGACAATGTCATAGCACAGTACATCAGTGTCAATCAGCGTACAATTAATGTAGGTACCTGTGTGTTTCAGTGGGACTGTGGCACTGTGGGTCTCTGGGTCTGTGGGTCCAAGCCATGAGGCTAGGCTGAAAAGTCCGGGTCAGAAATCTCATGACAGAACACAGCCTGTGAATTGGGGATATAACTTAATGATAGAGCATTTAGTTAATGTGCAGTGAAGCCCTGAGTTTGGTTCCTAGTACCACCAAAAAAGAAAACAAACAGGAGAGGACGAGAGGATAGAGAGAAGAACATGGTCCCACCACTGAGTCGCATTATGACTTGTATCTGAAAATTTTCTGACCCATCCACACCCTTGGTCTGGGTACATATCTCCTACCTGTGGTCCCACAGCCCCTTATAAAATAATTGTTCAGAGGCTGATTTTAATTATAAACTGACCTATGGCTCACGCTCAGATATAATGTAAATCAACCCATTTCTATTAATCTATCTATTGCCATGTGTTCTGTGGCTTTACCTATGTCCATTACATCTTACTTTCTGGGCAGTAGCTTGCAGCATCTCTCCTGACTCTACTTTATCTCCTGACTCTTCTTTATCTCTTTTTGGATTTCCTGCCTGCCTCTAAGCTGCCTTGCCATAGGCCAAAACAGCTTCTTTATTTACCAATGGCAATACAATATATTCACAGTCTACAGAAAGATATCCTACATCAATGATTGTATTTGATTTTTGTTATTTTAATTGAGTCTTTTCTTGTATTTTGTAATTGGTTTTGTACATATACAAGTAAGCACATGTTGCTGTGGTTTAGCTTATTTGTTACAGGCTTTATTTCTAGGATGGTTCTATTGGAAAGTAGTGAAACCTTTAGGAGATGGAATGTGTTAGGCTGCTTCTAGAGGAACAGAACTTACAGAATGAATGTGTATGTGTGTGTGTATGTATAAAAAGGGGAGTTATTGGAATGGCTTACAGGCTGTGATCTAGATAGTCCAACAATGGTTGTTTACCACCAGGCAAGTCCATGAGGTTGGATGTCTTCATTATAGCTAGTCTTCATTATACTCTGGAATCCTAAAGAAGTAGACTCTAATGCCAGTGAAGGAATCTAATGCCACTCTTGCTAGTGTGAACAAGCATGTGAAGAGAAAGCAAGCTTCCTTCTTCCATGCCCTTATGTGGGCTGCCAGTAGAAGGTGTAGCTCAAATTAAAAGTGAATCTTTCCACTTCAAAGATCTGGATTAGAAGTGGGTCTTCCTACTTCAAATGATTTAATTAAAAAAGTAAACCCCTCACAGGTGTGCCCAGGTATTTGGGTTTTAGTTAATTCCCACATAGCAATGTTTATAACCAAGAATAGCAATCACATGGAGTGTAGTGAGAAGTACTTGGGTCACTGGGAACATGCCCTAGAAGGGTGCTGTGGGACCCCAACCTCTTCCTTTTTTTGCTTTCTGGCTGATGAGAGCAGATTTGTTCTGCCATGTTTCCCAGCACAGTGTGTTGTCTTGCCACAAGCCCAAAATAGTCATCTCCTTTATTTAGTGAGCCAGAATAAACCTTTATAGTGACAGCTAACTAACACACACACACATACACACACACACACACACACATACACACACACACACACACACATACAGATACACACATACCCCCACACACTCCCTCACCCAACACTGGTGATCTTTGTGCCTAAACCCCTTCTCGTTATCCAGTGTCTTGTGCAAACTTGTCAATTCTTTATCACTGAGATACACTCTCAGCCCTGGTTGTGGATGCCAACCTTTTGAATATTACCCTATTTGAAATTTTATCATTTGCACTTAAATTGTTAAATTTCCCTATTAATTCTGATGGGCTATTCATTCATTCATTCATTCATTCATTCATTCATTTATATGTGTTCCTGTTATAAAATAGGAAGGACTTTATTTTAGGTTATGATTTTATAGGGGTAGAGTGTAGTTTTTTCCTCCCAAAACTCTTTTGGGGGCCTACCTCCCAGCTCCCCCAAAATCTACACAGAGACTTATTTTTATATGAATGCCTGGCCTTAGCTTGGCTTGTTTCTAGCTAGTGTTTCTAACTTAAATTATCCCTTCTCTTTAACTACATTTTGCCTCTGGGCTTTTAACCTTTCCTAATGCTGCAAACCTTTCTTTCCTTCTTACTCCGTGCCTGGTTGGATGGTAGCTGACCCCTGGTGTCCCCTCCTCCTTTTCTCCTTGCTGTGATTTTGAGCCTTAGATCTTTCCTCCTTTATGTTCTCCCTGTCTGCTAGCCCTGCCTTTTTCTCTCTCCTGCCTAGTACGGGCCATTCGGCTCTTTAGAGAATAGTAAGTAGGATAAGGCACATCCTGAAGGTTATATAACTTTCCCTAACAGCACCGTCAGTGGGGAAACACATGTTCAAATGCAGGAGTTGATAGAGGACATTTCTCATTTAAATGACCACAGGCTTTAGGGTATGTGCGCGCGTGTGTGTGTGTGTGTGTGTGTGTGTGTGTGTGTGTGTGTGTGTGTGTGTATGTGTGTGTGCGCGTGTGTGTTGATTGAATTTAGCTCATAGTTTCAGGGATTTTAGGACAATGTCAGGGAAGGTAAGGCAGTGATGCTTATTTTATTGTAGTAGGAGTGTGTAAAGGCTCTTCCCATCCCTTTCCTTAAAGGACTGACCAGGCCCCACCCCTATTAAAAACTGCATTTATTTATTATTATTATTTATGTGGGAGGGAGTGCATGTGTTCTGGTATATGTGCAGAGGTCATAGGGCAACTTGTAGTTCAGTCTCCTTCTACCTTTGCATGGGCTTCAGGGATGGAACCCAGGTTGTTTGGCTGGGCAAGTGCCTTACCCACTGAACCACCTCACCAGCCCCAGACTCCATCTCTGAGAGGTCCCATAGATTCCAAAGATGCAGCTGCCAGCTGGGGAATCCATGTTCAAAACAATGTCCTGTGAAGGACATTTTAAATTCGACCCATAATAATGCATTTTAGAAACACTTTTACTTTTTCTTCTCATTTTAAAATCTTATGTTTTTTTCTTTTTTCCCTCTTTTCTGACTTAATAGTCTAATGCACAAGTTGAACACAGACCAGGTTGAGTATTTCTAATCTGAAAAATCTGTCTCCAAAAAGCCCAAGTCTGAGATTTTTGAGCACCAACATAATGCCACAAGGGGGGAAATCCTATACTATGGTTTGTTTTATGTTCACTTACCAAAAATAGTGTGCTAAATTACAATTCAGCTCTGTGTAGGAGGTGTAAAGAAGTCTAAAAGCATTTCATGTCTCCTTCCCTAAGATGTGTTGTCTTATGTATGTGCAAGAGTCTCAAAATCTGAAGGAAGAAGATAGCAGATGTTGGTTTCGCAGGTGAAATCTGACACACACTACCAGCGCCGCACTAGAGTTTATTCAGGGGAGTTGCCGAGCGGGTGCAAGGGAGAGAAGCAGAAGAGAAAGAGACGGACTTTCACATGGCGGCTCTTTTTAAGAGAATGGTGGGCACAGGTTTACTTAGTCATGCTTAGGGACATGCTCTTCTGGCGCCATGTTGGGGTATCCGACTATGTGTTCTGTGTAGTTGCTACATGCCAGGAATCCTTACAGCAGACACCTTTGGTTCTGAGCACTTTGGATTGGAGCTGCCTTGCATGCAGTGACAGCAGTTTTTCTGTTTTCTAACTGCTAGGAAAGCTTTTAGTGACCCTCCCCAGGACAGCTCTGGTTTGGGAGTTAGGGGAGCATTTAGCAAAAAGGCTGATTTTTTTCCTGTGCTTTTCTCACCCTTTGGGATAGTCTTCTGATTTTTTTCGTGCTTCAGTGGTGGCTCTTCCCATTAAGGAAACATTTCCGCTATTGTAGAATAGCTACTTGGAATGGTAATCTGCGATTCCTTTGCTGTTGAGGGCTATCCATGGAAGTATACAGCAGATGACAGCCAGTATTTTACAGGTCACCCTATCACATGAATGACTCTGTGTTGAGGAACCCCACTAGACAGAGTCCATGGAGGAGTACCATTACATGGCATTCATGATATGGCCCCACTAGACAAAGTCCATGAGACAACTGTCGACTGGCCCCACTAGACAAAGCCAATGGATAACTTGCTGTGGATGCTGGTTGTTTTCTGTCTGTAACTGTCTCATGTGTCACGTGACCTTAACTCCCTGAAAGAATAGCTATGGGATTCTTTACCTAGCCCCTTGGTGGTGTGTTTTATACTTTTGGGGCACTATTGTCAGTGACTTGTCAGAAGGATGACTTTTTATTCCATGTAATTTTGATGAATAAAATATACTTTCAAGTAACAGACAGGCCTTTAGCTAAGATCTCAGCAAATTCAAAATAAGGCTAGTTGCCCTGGAGATGAAATGCTCAAGGACAAGTTCCCAGGAGTTTAGCAAGGTCAGGCATGTAGCAACTTCAGTGCCAGTTTTTCCCTGACAGAAAAGGCCTAATAGATAACATTTATAGACATAACTCACAGTCTTAATAACTGGCTTTCTGCATGTATTACTAACCTCATATTTATGTTATAAAATTCAAAGTCCAACTAACTATGCAGGGTGAAAATATATGTCTTAAGTATTTGGGCAATTCCTAGGTCACTGTCTTTTGCCCTGCTATGTGCCTTTCTGCCTGCTTCATAGACTGTACATTAGGGAACTTGGCTAACACTGAAGCCTTGCCCTGGCTATGGTCAGTATGGCCTTTTCATGTCTGAGAGAGAGAGAGAGAAAAAAAAACCCTTGTGATATTTTTATGTGTTTATAGTATGGTTGTATCTCTATTGTTTACTTAAGAAATGTAATATGACTTTCAGTATGAGCTCATATAATGGCTAAAATTTTGTGTGAATGAGAGAACAGAAAGAGGAGACTTAGGAGAGATAGAAAACAGAAGTGAAGATGGAGTAATAAAGCTACCTTAAGAACACGAGAGTTGCTTTCTTTTCTTCTTTTTTAACCTATACCCTTTTCCTGTGAGACTCTGGGCATTCTTTTCTGCTCCCCTGGGCAGAGTGACATCTGGTCTTCAGTCTGCATTAGTGAGCTATGAGCATTTAAGGTGAAGTTGATCTATTTGCTTTCTTGAGACAGTCTTTGAGTCAGTGCAGTTTCTGTTCATGAAGCAAAGCTGAAGCTTTCCTTCAGTTTCTGTGCTTTGCATAAACATTAACTAAATCTGCCCTCTGTAGGTTGAGACCTTGAGAAGATCAGCTGGGGCTGAGGCTTGCATGGAGGCAGCTTTTCCTTCTTTCCATTTCTTCTGCAATAATCAATCTGAGACTTTCTGTACCTAGATGTCAATACGTTGTATTCCAATAAATTATCCATCTGTCCAATTTTTTTCTATTCAAGTTATTATCAAATACTTTGGAGCCATATATAGTATACTTATATGATTTAATAATTTGAGTCAAATATAATATACTTTTATGATGTAATAATTTGTTCTGTTTTGATGATATCTCTCTCGTCAGTTTTAGTTTGGGGTAGTTGTGTCTTCAATCCCTGACATCCCCTCACCTATGCACACTTAGGCTAGCCTTATTCATCTCTAGCCTTGTGGTTTTGTTAGCTCCACTGACATCCTGACATTCCTTTCTATCTTTACCTCTGAGTCTTTCATCTCTGTGCTTTGTGACTTTCTGGATTTGGACCCTCTGCTTAATTGATAAGATTATTTAATGCTGTTAGGTTTTTCTCCAGTGATTTTATTTTATATCTGGTTTTGTCCTAGCTGTGTCCACATATTCTTATTGCTCCTTATTTCTGTTTCAGAAAATTTTGCTATTTGAATTTTGTATTTTTCTTTTGACAAATAGGTATGTATTTATGTGTGTGTGTGTGTTCCTGTTATAAAATAGGAAGGTTTTTTTCAAGACAGAGTCTCTCTGTGAAACAGTCTCAACCATCTTGGAACTCATTCTGTAGACCAGGCACTATCCAACCCACAGAGATTCACCTGCCTCTGCCTCCCGAGTGCTGGGATTAAAGGTGTGCACCACCACTGTCTGGCTAGCAGTTTTAGATAGTTTTAAAAAGATTTTAGTCTTTGTTTTGTGAAAATTTGTTCCTGTTTTGGGATATATAAATATTAGTGTTATATTTTTGCTTTGAAAAGAAATATATTACTCCACTTGAAATTTTTAGCATTGCAAAGTCCCTCCTTTCATATGTTCTTTTTGTTGTTTTGCTGAGACGCCAACTCTTTCTTAAAGCACATTTCTTCTTAATTGTAAACTAATGTTCTTGTGAGAGATTTTGACAAAGCATTAAAGTTCAACTCTTAAACCACTGGCAAAATGCACATTGGGTCTACCCTTTTCAACCTGATATTTTTGTTAAATTTTCTAAACTGTTCTAGGAAGCACTGTCTATCCACATGCATTGATATACTTAATTGTTGCAAGATTTTTAAATTAAAAATGATTTTAGTAATTTCTTATCTTAGAGGACAAATAACAGGCTTTGTATTTTACCAAGCAACTCAAAAAGTCAACAGGAAGGGCCATCTCTTTGGTCAGGAATGTGAAAACAGGAAGGAGGAAGTCTATTGGAAGTCTGTGTTGGCTGATTACACCATCAGTTCTCCCATAGAGGATGTTCATTAGTGACTGTGCTGTGCTATTACCCAGCATTAGAGTGAGTGCTAATGCCAGACCTGTGAGTGTCAATTCATTACAGGAAGTAATGTTAACTCATGTTAACTAATGTTTCCTATATGGGATGGGATACTGTTAGTGAGAACAAATTACAGGAACCTTACATAGTAGAACACAAGGCAAGTAAAATTCAACATTATAAGTTTGGGAAAATATTCCTTCATTTTTTGGTCTTTGCTTCTTCATGGTGCTTAGAGAAGCCAGATAATCTCTTATATATGTGTGTCCCTGTTCTAGTGTTGCAGATGGAGGTCCAGTCCCCACACATCTTACCCCTAAAGGGGGAGGGTGGTTAACTATTGTAGAAAAATGTTTGAATATTTCAAATTTCACCTGAACTTGAATCAAGTTGCCATTATTGAATAAAGCATTAAAATTATTTTATTAGATTTATTAATTTTATTTATGTGTTTTACTTGTGTGTTTGTGTGTGCTTGGTGCTGCAAAATTCAGAAAAGGAATTTCATAGGACTGGAGTTATGGATGTTTGTGAGCTACCGTGTGAGTGTTGGGAGTCAAACCTGGATCCTCTGGAAGAGCAGCCAGTGCTCTTAACCTCTGAGCTGTGTCACTAGCCCTCTATTAAAGTGTTTGACGAGCACATGTAGCGAATTAGATAAACTATTTCATGGGCAAAAATACAAAGAATAGGTGTTTTGTAAATGGATCTTTCCAGGATTCTCTGACAAGAAACTTGGTCTTGTATTTTTAGCTCCCCTAAATTAAAGTTCATAGGAACTCTGTTACTCTGTAGCTATAGGATACCCATTGGTTTGGATAGCCAGTCAATTTTAGCACACCTTAATCTTTATTATTATTATTATTATTGTTGTGATTATTTGTAGCAGTACAGTATTACAGATGATTTGGGAGGGAAACATGCAAAAAGCGTGTTGGTGTCATCATTGTATCATTGTTCTAGGGTGCTGGAATGCTATTTTCCTGTAGTCTACCCATTTCACCTTGCTTTAGAGCCTCATTTCTAGATGAACTCACGGTGCTTGCAGGAATTTTTCTTTGTCATTGCACAAGTTGGCTCAGCTGGGTAAGGGCTGGCAAACCCGCTGACCTGAGTTCAAGCCCTGGAGTCCACATGGTGGACGGGAGGACCAACTCCCTCAGATTGTTCTCTGACCTTAAGTATGTACTGTGGTGCGCTCACACACCATAATAAACAAACAAAGATGGAGAATGTTGAACAGTTAACAGTTCTGTTAGAAAACTTGGTCAACTGCAGTAAAATTATTTTCCTGTGTGTTCTTTGGGACCTTAATGTCAGGTAGTATGTAATAGGTAAAGGTCATTCCCTGCCATGTTGGTCACTCACAGAAGCTTGAGATTGGAGAATTTTGTTGTGTTTACAGTTCTGTTTTACTTAAATAATTAGTTTAAGGTAATGAGTAACAAGATAAAAATAACTTTAAAAGAAAAATAGCTGAATATGGTATGTACCTTTAATCCCAGCACTCAGGAGGCAGAGGTAGGCGAATCTGAATTTGAAATCAGCCTTGTCCACGTAGCAAACTCCAGGACAGGCAGGGATACATAGAGAGACATTGTATTGAAAAACCAAAAAAAAAACCAAGCAAAGAACAAAGAAGAAGGCTTATTTTTATTTTGGTTTTCTATTACTCAAATGTCAATTAGGTTGAATGTGAGATTCACGGACATTAATGCAGTAGTAAGATTGCTGAGGACTACTTGTTGGTGAGGAGTGCCCTCTAGTGACTTACTCTTGTCATTAAAATGTATCCTTACACTTGTGAATTCAGTACAAAGATGGACGACTTCATCAACTCTCAAGGAATTGAGAAGATAAGAATACACTAAATATACTGGGCAGTGGTGGAGCAGGCAGAGATAGCAGAGCTGTTATCCAAAGGGACCCTGCCTTGTAAAACAAAGACAAACACAGACAACAAACAAACAAAAACACACTAAGTAAGTTTAATGCTATGTGTGAATGAGAATGTGGTGTAGAAGGCCTGGGGAAGTTCTGTGTAATTGGAGCGTTATCTAGTGTAACTGTCTTGAGCTGAAATTGGAAAGAAATGTAAGAAATGTATTGAAACTTATGTAGGATAAGGCAGTTTTGGAATGAAGAATTCCCTCTAATTAGTTTCTTTAGCAAATGCTTTACTCATTTAAGTTAGATGGAATCTATTACTTTTTTTAAGAAAATAATTTCAATCATGTGATTTTAAGAATAAAGGACCTTTCTCCCAGTGGCATCTTCTTCACTGTCTTTGAGTAATGCTTTACCTCACCATTTCTTGCTTAGTTGTTCTGAAAATCCAGAGTCTTAGGTGTATCTAAAGAGATTTGTAGTGGTCAGGTCCATCTCTAGCTCCATCTGCAGGGTCTCGGGTGGATTGTGAGGTGCATCACTGAAAGACTGAATTATAGTCTCCATCTATAATAGCCAAGAATGAAAAAATGGTCACTCAGGTTGTAACAAATAGAATAATGTAATGTGGCTTCCCCCCCCCCCCCCCGGCAGTCTGGGTGAAGGTCTCCTCTCATCTTAGCCCCCTTCTTGCTGTGCACCTGTGCTTATATTCCGACTGGATGCTTATGTCTGTCTCATTCTCAAAGAGCTATCATAATTAGGGGTTTTGTTTAAAGGAAATACCTTAAAACCTTGCGTTTTCAGTTGCCATCTGATTGTTGATGTCAGCTTGGAGAGTTTCTAAAGCTACTGACATAACAAAATCATATTTTGAATCTGTTCAGAAGCTGGTGTTAAACAGTATATATTGGATAGGATGGTTTTTTTAATAGATTTTGGAAATTTATAATAAGTTTTTTTGTAGTTACATTTAAAATTGTTTTTTTTAGCAGCATTTAAAAATGTTTAGTTTGTCAAAATCTAGGAGTCATATGGTGGTTAATTATTTTATTAAATATGTTTAATATAAATCAGACATTTTATGATAAGAGTGATATTCAGAATCTGAGAATTTAAATTTAAAATTACTAAAGTAATGATAAGTAATCTCATTAATATGAAATACAAAAATTTTATTAGAAATTATTAAGAAATAATAAATTAAATATATTTATTTAATAAATAAATTAAACTTGATTTGGCATCTGAGGAACTGATGGGAAGCTAGCAAGAATTCCTGTACATGAATGTGGGAGAGCAGTTTTTATTGCTGGAGATGCAGGATACACCTACATCACTGTCACTTGAGTGACAACCAGGCACCTTGTGGCTGATTTGAAAAGGTAGAAAGGGATGTCGCAGGCCTCAAGAGTTGCTGGCTCCTATACTCTTGTTAGGTACAGAAAGAATAGTGACATTTTTTTTCTCAAAAAGGTTTTAGAAAGATTTGACACCAAAATGTGAAAGTAGGGTCACCAGTGCCTAGAGATTCCTGAGAGGAGTATTACTACTACTACTACTATTATTATTATTTTTATTATTATGAGTTTTCTGTCATTTGGGAGTCCTTTTCCTTGCTAAGCTCCTTTTTTTTTTTTAATTAAAGCAATTAAGTTTTACAAAAATGCATCTTTTTATGGTGGCCGTCAGACTATCTGCACCTGTGTCTCACATATCCTACTAGAGAATGAAGTATTCTGGAAAAATGCTTATTTTATTAGGAAAAGGAACTATAGCTGTTTGAATAAATATAGCTAATACTTGGAATTGAGGAGAAATGCTTTGAGATTACATCACTTTTCCTCGAAGTTTAAATGTTTTAGGAAAAAAAATTATGCTTTGGGAGCTAATACATTTTATTTTCTTCCCAGATATGGTGGACTTTACTTTTTAAATGAAGACTCAGTGAAAGAAAAAGTGTTGAAAATAGAATGACAGTATGTGCTTTTTGATTTAAAAAACAAACTCGATTACCAGATAAGAGTCCTCTTTTACATTTCTTGGGAAATTAATTTTTTGCCCCAGAAATACTTTTTCTTAACAAAAATAAAGCTATGAAATATTACTAATTCATTTCATTTACAGGATGAAATTTACACATCGATTGGAACATTGAAGTGTCTTGATTTATAGTTGATAATAAAATATTAATTTTACTTCACCCATTTTAACACTTAGAATCTTTTCAATGTACTAGCATCATTACCTTCCCAGCTTTGTCTTTCTCTAAACTTTAGATTGTAGGGGGATTATATTATTACATTGTAAATAACTGTCCCGCCTGCTGGTTTAATAAAAACACTGATTGGCCAAAGGCAGAAAGGAAGTATGGGTGGGGCTACCAGACTAAGAAAAGTCTGGGAACAGGAAGAACAGAGCAGAAATGGCACAGAGAAGGCAGAAGAAGCAGAGGACAACTATCTGCTCTGAGAAAAGGTGCAGAGTCACATGGCTGAACAGGATAAGAGTCACGGGTTAGATGAAGGGTAAAGAGTTAGCAAGTTATATGCCTGGACCCCAGGTCAATCAGTGTAGAATTAATACAAATTAATACAAGTATCTGTGCGTTTCTGTGGGACTGTGGGTCTGAAGGTCCAGGCCACCAGGCTAGGCTGGGAAGGCTGGGTCAGAAACCTAATGCTGCATATATTAGATGCTTCTAAATCTTAGAATTTCTCTAATTTTATTTTAATTTTCTTTTTAAAAAAAATATTTTCTACCACTAGGTGGAGTTCTCTACAAATAATTTTAAAAGGTTCTTGTGAAAGATAATTCTCTTGTTTAAATTACAAAGCCTTATAATATTAGATAATCAAATGTTATAGAATAGCTTATAACCACACACTTGACTTTGGTGTATGAGATATGAGAAGATGAAGATGGCCTTTATTTTTTCTTAAAAAGTTGTCTTTTGTTGTTTTTTTATTTTTTATTTTTATCTTATTTTATTTTTAAGATAGTGTCTCTCTGTATAGCTTTGGAACCTGTTGTGGAACTTGCTCTGTAGATCAGGCTGGCCTCGAACTGACAGAGATTCACCTGTCTCTGCCTCCCGAGTGCTGGGATTAACCTGACTAAAAAGTTGTCATGTTTAAGAGACTTTCTGTGTATTCCTAATTGCTAAAATTAAAATATGGGAATAAAATCTTTAGTGTAGTATAAGTCGCATGTTTTTATTGCTATGTAGCATAGAATCTTGACAGATGACTTTATTGTGCTAAACATTTGGAAGGGTGGCTGAATCTTTTTTTTAAACCTGTGTTTTTAAATCAATTCTTTGGAAATTTTATATCATGTACCCCAGTCCCACTCACTTTACAGTCCTTCAATATCTGCCTTCCATCCTTGTAAGACCCCCCCCCCAAAAAAAGGAAAAGAAAAAAATACTTAAAAAACCCCCTAAACTCCCAGAAGCGGGAAAACCCCCTCTCGTTCCTCTGTCCCTCTGTCTTGCCAGCCTCTCCATCACGTTTGTATATTGCACAGCACAGTGTACCCTTTTGCCCAAATAGCTTTACTTGCAAATGTTTATTACAGTGAGTTGTTAGGTTCAAGGCCTCTGGCTTCTGGATATACCATCAGTACTGGGCCCTAAGGGAGGCTCCTATCTGGTATCCTGATGTTGTTTGAGACATGCAAATCCTGCAGTTAGGGTTCCTCAGGACCATCATGAACTCTAGCAGCTCATAGATGAGGTAGATATTGGGGAGTACCAACCCAAAACCCTGGGTGTGGCTCTGATTGATAGCTGGGCTGGTCAGTCTCGGCCCCAGGAAAATGATCATTTATACCTAGTGTGGCTCTACAACAAGTATTAATGCTGAGTAGCTGATTGGGTTGCATGGTGACCAGGAAGGACATCATGGGGTTCTAACTGAAGGCAGTTTTGGAGAGTTAGCATATTTGAATGACAGGAAAGCCCTTTCTGATTTCTGCTCCGTTACACTTGGCATTCCCCTCAGTCATCTGTTATCTTTAAAACCAAGGAGGACTTACAATATGTTAACAAAGGTTTATACCTTAACATGTACAGGGCCTTTTAAAAAGTATTTCTGAAATTTATTTATATTTTAGTTATTTTTCATTGTACATACTAGCCCCTGTCCTTCCTCCTTCCCCTTCTCCTGCTTCCCCCTCCCCCCACCTCCTGTATTTTCTTGTTAGAGATTATAATTACATCATTTCCGCTTCCTTTTTCTCCCTCCAACTTCTCCCACATATCCTTCCTTGAGTTTCAGGACCAGTCTCCCTCACCCCAATCAAGGCCAATTCTCCTGCTCCCACACCACCACCTCACCTCACTCTGCAGCTTGCAAGGGGCAGGGTCATCTGGCAAGGGATGATGTCCAGCTAGGGAAAATGCTGACTCTCCTGTCCCATGCCACCGGTTGGTGAGAGGGCAGGACCAGCAAAGGGTGGTTTTGCTCAGCATGCCCTCGGACATCAATATGGGTTTAGGTGGCAGTCCAGACCACAAACATTCTTATTGCCTTTGGTGGTAATATGAACGGCAACACAGACTCTGGCTGCAGTAGGGCTATGGACCCAGACATGCCCTCAGCACCAGCACAGGCAGAGACATCACATGGCCTCAGGTGGCAGTGTAGACCACTCACATCAGCCTGTTCTTCACCACCAGCTCCACCTCTCTCCACAACACTCTGCCTCTCTTTCCCATTTCTCCCCCACATATTTGCTCATCATGGGCTGGAGAGATGGTTTAGGGATTAAGAGCAGTTGCTGCTCCTCCAGGAACCTGAGTTCTGATCTGAATACTTACTTGGAAGCTCATACTGTCTGTAACTTGAGTTCCAAAGAGCCTGATGCCCTCTTCTGGACTCCAGGAGCTCTGTATTCATATGGTGCACAAACACACACGCAAGCAAAACACCATACACAGAAAATTAAAATCTCCTTCAAAGGTCCACCTTAAAAAAAAAAAAAAAAAGCTGTCACCTTTGTGAATTTGGAGTAGTATAGCATTTATCAGCTTTCTTAGGTTCTATTTTTCTAGTCTGTCATATTTATGAATATGTATGTATTTGTAGGAACTTGGTTAGACTTCCCAGGAGATATTAGAAATCTGGATTAAAAGGATTAAAAAATAGTTTGGTTAAAGCTGTATGCCACTGAAACTTTTAGAACCATAATCTAACTCACACTAATATATTAAGCTAACATAGCAGACAGTGTTGGCTTAGAACGTGAGTTCTCTTTCCTGCCTTGCAAGTCACTTTCAAAGAGTAATGATGAATGCTCAAGAGAAAGTGGGTTTTTTACAGAAGCGCAGGAGGGACCTCCGTGTTTCCTCCTCAGTTTGTTGTATTTGTAGCTTACCGCTGCCTAACAATTAGCTATGCCTCAGTTCCCACCTCCTTTTCCTCCCTTTTGGTTGATTTCTCCTGATGGGTGCAGCTGGGCATATCAGGGATCCCCTGCTGAGTCATTCTCAATTGCTGGCCTTCAAAGGTGATCATGTGTCTGCTCGCCTGGGGCTTCCAAACTCCATGGTGCTGCTCACTGGAAAGTCAGATAGTGGAATAGTTTTTAAATTACACTGGATCAAGTAGATTTGGGATTGAGTCTTGGCTGTGTTTTTTAATGTGTTAATCTTCTTCAAGTACATTTGAAAACTGAACTGTTTGCAGAATGTGCTGTGGAGCTATAGTGAGACCCTGTGTGGGGAGCAGTGACTATGTTATGTACTAAGAACCCAGTTGGCACTTGTATTACCATCACATAAGACAAAAGCAGCCTCCTGACTCCTTTCTGTACTACACCCATATAGCAGTTTATATGGGTTCTGGGGATCTGAACCCCTGTTCTTTTGCTCTCATGGCAAGTGCTTTGACAGCTGATCCATCTCCCTAGCCCTTGGAGTCTGGATTGTGAGCACTCCTACATTAGACTGACTGTACCACACAAAATTGAACTCAAAGTGAACCTTGAAACAAAATAGGTGGTCAACTCTTTTAGTTGCTTGTACCAGAGGGATTTCTTAGGATGTAAGATTTTCAATTAAACCCAGAGAGAGCAGCCTTTGATAAACTGGGTTGACCTATGCTCCTCTCCCACTTCCTGTCCCTCCTCCTGACTTCCCTTTACCTCCTTCCTGTTTCTCCTCCAGTCCTTCCCACACTTTTCCTCCAGAAAGAGAATTAAAGACGAAGGAGGCTAAGGAGATAGAACATGTGGGAACACACGTTTTGCAGAGCATAGGCCAGGAATATGCTTGATCTGTTCAAGAATTCATGAGGTTAAGGCTGGAGAGATGACTCAGTGGTTAAGAGCATTGGCTGCTCTTCCAGAGGACCTGAGTTCACATCAACCACATGGGATGCATGCAGACAGAGCACTCATACCTAAGAAAGAACATACATGAGTAATTTTTGTTTTTGAAAAAGGAAAAAAGAATTCCGGAGAAGACCAGTGTTGCTGGTACAGCATTAGTAAAGTGGAGAGTAGATAGTAGGAGGTGAGGCCAGTGAAGTATGCAGCAAAATTATATAGGCTTTGCAGGGCTGTTGAAGAGAAAAATGATTTGAGTATGAGATCTATTTTAATACAAATAATTTGTATTATACATCATATGGCTATTGTGTTGATACTGGAAGGTAGAGGCAAGATAAAATCATACCAGTTAGGAAGTAATTGACAATAATTTAAAGCAAGACAAGTTGCAGTCTTATACTAGGGTGATATCTTAGTGGATGTGATAGGTTTGTTAGATCAGAGGTTGTAGCAGGTTAAAACACTTTTGAGCAAGACTTAGGTGTGACTTTGAAGTTTTAAGGACCCCTGTAGGAGGTGTAGTCAGCCCTTTTTAAAAGTCAGTTACAGGCCCTTCCTGTGCTCTCAAAATTGCTGCCACTATCATGTAAAAAAAAAAAAAAATCTAATCCTCTTATATAATCATTGCCAATAAATAATTCGTACAATAAGAGTGGTCAACTTTAAAACAAAACAAAGCATTTATTTATTTTTATATGTGTGTATGTATATGAGTTTACATGCTGTGTGTGTGACATGGTCCATAGTATAGGCAGGGAGGTCAGAGGACAATTTGTGGGAAGTGATTCTATTCTTCTGCCATTTGGGTTCTGGTGATCCAATTCAAGTTGTCAGGCTTGGCAGCAAGCAGCTTTACCTGCTGAGCATCTCACCATTCTCTGTCAGACTTTTGACATTATGACACGATGTTGTCATTTACAGATGTGTTGACCTGCCTTCATTACTATCCTGGGCCATAGATTGGATATGCCTGTGCTAAATCATTTTTAGTAGGGGGAGAAAAAAAAAAGTCAGGGATGATTTCAGGGGGCTTTGTCTGAGAAACTAATTAAGTGGAGGAAGATATGGAAAAAGCAGGTTTGGGGGAACTAGGCTAGGAATTCACTTTTGAATAAATGCTCATTACACTTTCCTTTGGGGAGATATGAGTCTGACATTTGAGCAAAGGATAGAGGTGGAAATATAAATTTGGAAGATGTTTGTGTGTTTGTAGAGTCAAGCTGAAATAGAGTATATAAGTGAAAAAGGTTATCAAGACCAGAGTCCCATTTTCAGCAAGCACCCAAAGAGCCCATCCTATATTGTCTCTACAGCTAATAGTGATTAACTCATTAAAAATGGAGACTCGAAGCTGCCTGCAGAGGCTTTGGTGTGTTTGGGGAAACAAGGAATATAGCATATATTAGCATTTAAGTCACAATACCAAGTAGTATATGGGTACCTATCAGTAACTGTCAAGGACAACAGCTGTATCTGTCCTACATAGGAAAACATTACCTCACTAGAAGTGATTGACAAAGATCTGCTGAAATAGACAAAACTTGCACTGAACCTTAAACAAGAGGCAGCAGCTGGGGAGATGCAACCACCTCCAGGTTTAAAATTGTGTGGAGACGACTGCCAGATTCTGTTGGGTGCTGTGCTCACAGTCCTGCTTGGTATAGCAAATAAGTACTTCCTACTTATTTGCAGTGGGAAAGGCACACTGGGCAGAGTGAGGGAGGTCCAGGGAGGAGCATCCATTTGTCTTTCCCTAGTGTCCATTTGTCTTAGTGGCATTGTGTGGGCAGCTCCTGCTCTATTGTCAGTTAGTGAAGTCACTCATGCCTTGATGCTCAGAGCTTTTTATTAGGGTACAGTCATGTGAATGGGACTAATTGCCTGTGGGGGTCTGGCTCACTGCCCACTTTGCTGACCTTGGTTTTCAGCATCTAGACAGCTAAGGCCCCCACTTCCATAAATTTTCCTGTTCTGGCCCTGAGTAAACAGACAGGACAATACAGAGTATTTCCTCTCTGAGACAAGGACAAGCTTGCTGTATAGTAAGGAGGCTGGTGCATCACCCTTTCTGTGAGCTTAGCATGAGTTGAACTTTGTACCAGGTTTGCAAATGTGGTAATCACAATATGATTCTATGTACTTGAGGAGGTAAATTTTGGAACTAGATGGCCAAGATGCAAATCTTGAACTGTGGAATTTATGGCAGTTATAGTGAATATAATGTATCTAAAAAGCAAGGGTTATAACAATATCCACTTTATAAGCTTATGGTGAAGATGAGTTACTATATATAGTTTTTAGAATGTATTCTGACACATAGTAAATGCTGTAAAAGTCATGAGTTTCTTTATATATTCTTATTTACACCACTGATTCAATGTTGAGCCTTAGTCTGTAAAAAGCTAATATTTGACCCACATCTCTCAAGCCTCAAGATTTTTATTTCTGGAACCTAGGAATATGTTTAGAGGGCTTCTCAGTCTTTGAAGATTAACATATTAAAAAGAAATATTTTTCTTTAAAATTATTTCTAATAAAGATAATAACTGTCCAGTTCATTTACTTACTTGGAGATTAAATCTCTAGTTACTGCAAAGATTGTGCTTAATAGGAAAAACTTTTGGTGAACTGAGAAGTTAATTTTAGTTTTCTTTTACATACAGGTCTGTGTATGATGATCAACCAAATGCACATAAGAAGTTTATGGAAAAGCTAGATGCTTGTATCCGCAACCATGATAAGGAAATTGAAAAGATGTGTAACTTCCATCATCAGGGCTTTGTAGACGCTATTACAGAACTCCTTAAAGTAAGGGCTGGCGCGGAAAAACTGAAGGTAAGAAATATGTTCAACTTCTGTTTGCTTTTATTCTCATTAAACTATGTAATACCACAATACACTGGCCATTGAGTGCACTTTTAGGAGTAAAGGGTATATGTACTTGAGAATGTTCCTTGTGCTCCACTAACAGTTGTCAACACCAGTGACAGGAATGTCTTTTACCTAATAGGATGTCTTTACATTCAGGAATGTGCTAAAACATAAGCAGGGAAAGACCTATTTATAGTTTTAGGATTTTTTTTAAATGATGATACAATAGTCTTAAAAAGCTATACTAGGGCTGGAGAGATGGCTCCAGGGTTAAGAGCACTGACTTCTCTTCCAGAGGTCCTGAGTTCAACTCCCAGCAATCACATGGTGGCTCACGACCATCTATAATGAGATCTGTGTCTGAAGGTAGCATACTGTATACATAATAAATCTTACAAAACAACCCCCCCCCCCAAAAACCCCAAAGCTATCTTCATCAGGTGGTGGTCTTTAATTTCAGTAATTCCAGCACTCAGGAGGCAGAGACAGAGGCAGGTGGATCTCTGTGAGCTCAAGGTTAGCCTGATCTACAGAGTGAGTTCCAGGACAGCCAGGGCTACACAGAGAAACCCAGGTTTGAAATATCTTAAAAACAAACAAACAAACAAAAAGCCCCTATCCTCTAAAGTCATGAAAATTTACCATAAATGGTTTCTTGCTGTTATTTAACGATGTTGAAAATTTATTAAAGAAAGTTGCTCACATGTTTTGCCATATTTGAGGCATTATTTATTAAACTGGGCCTGGATTGTTCAGTCAGAATATAAAATATTTAATTATAGGAATTGTTTTGTCTTTTCATTTAAAGTGCTTACCAGGCAGAATGTAAAGATTATGATTAGAAAAACCATCATATAAAGGATATTCAGATAACAAGAGACCAGACACACCATCAGTGAGGTCACTGAGCACCTCTATTCTGCAGCTAATGAGGTTTTTAATAAATGAGAATGTGCTTCCTCATACGATGACCTAATGAGTCACTTAGTACGTGGGAAAATCCAAGCTGAGCTTTGGCTGCACCTGCAGCTTGAACATATTGCTATGGGTTGAGATTTCTGTGTTTGATGTTAATCAACCTCCCAGGGTTTGCGTTCAGAAAGTATGAATGTTTAATTACCGTAAAATGCAATCACCATTTCCTACAGACGTGAATGGCACATAGACCTCATTGAAGTTATCAAAAAGGACCAGTGGTCAATTGGGTCAGTGATTTGAATTGTTTGACAGACTTAGAAAAGCAAGTAAAGTTCAAAAATCCTGAGTAAATTTGAGAAGTTTGCCACAGAATCTGTTAAAAAGAACTGTCATAACCAATTGAAGTTAACAAAAGTCCTTTTCAATCAAAAGTTCAAGTTCAAGCTGTAGAGTTAATTTGAATTTGCATTTCTTTGTTCTGGGTTTCTCATGAAGCATGATCTGATTACAAGGGTGAGCAGTTACATCAGGGCAGCTTTATACATGTTTGTCTAACTAAGGCAAAATTATTTTTAAGGTGCAAGTTACTGATACCAACCGAAGGTTTCAGGATGCTGGAAAAGAGGTAAGAGAAGGCAGGATGGATGAAGGGATGGGTAGATAGGCGGGTGGATGGATGGAAGGAGGGAGAGGAGAAAGGAACGTAGAGGGAGGGAGAGAATGCTATATATGGATGCAACTTAACTTGAAAATTGTCAACACTCATTTTCTAAGGTGATAGTACAAACGGAAGATATTATTCGATGTAGAATTCAGCAGAGAAATATTACAACCGTAGTAGAGAAATTGCAGTTATGCCTCCCAGGTGAGTCAGACCTACGTATAGTAGTTTGGTACAGTAAAATTATAATTTGATAATACTGCATAGTCATCTTCCCTATGGGAATTGCAGATTATTGTGATTGCTCCCTAGTAACACCTGTGGTTGCCTTTCATGTTTGCTACTTCTCTGAACTTCCAGGAGTTCTAGAAAGTAGATGTTTCCATTTCACTTGTTTCCTAAACATCTTTGCATTTCTTCTCTGCCTAGCTGTGCATTTGGGTCACCTCCCCACCAAAACCCCACCTCGGTGTCTGCCTGTGTCTTTTAGTTTTATTTTTTTCTGGCCTTTATCTAATTTGCCTAATTTTTTGCCTTTAGTTTTTTCCCTTTGCCACTTAACAGGTTGATTTTGCTTTGTTCACAATCTCATTTTGTCAACAAGATGAGGAAACATTGTAAACAGTAGGCCTTCCCCCTCTTACCTCTCCTAATGTTTTTTGGAAAGACTTAGTTTCTGGTCTGTCTCAGATATTACTGGGATATCACATAAATTCTCAGGAACAAGTAGTATATTTTTTTTCCTGAACTTAGTGTGTTTTAAGTTGGATGCAGCCTGTTCAAGCAAAGCAGGCATATGCCATTTATTTTTTTCATATTGTCAGTGAAATCCATCTCAGGATCTGCTTTCTGGGAAGAAACCGAACCCTCCATGTCCAGGCAGATAGAATACCATGTATATTATTTATGTGATAGAAATTTAGCTTAGACTATAAATGATGTTGCCAATATTATCAGCAGTTTTTTATTGGCTAAGATAGATATATTGTTTTCTCACTAATGAGAATAGCTTTCTTAGACATCCATTCATTTGAGTACACAATGGACCAGGCAATTTGCAAATTAACCCTGAATAAACAAAATGCCACTTTTCTAAAGGTTTCAGGGTTGAGAAACATTTTAGGGTTTAATAGTGCCTCTGCTGCCACTGGATACATTGGATTAGCCTTGAAGATAGCTTCTTCACTGATTTATTATTTGTCACTTCAGATAATAAGCCTAAAAGTGAGAACCAGTGGAATGAATGGCAGAGAACTGAATTCAGCACGTATCTTAGTGGGCTGAAAAACAGAGATTCTGGATAGCATCTCTGTGCATGTGTGAATACTTATTCTTTATTGCCACACCCAGAACCTTCCCCTCCCCTGATCTTCCCTTTTGATGACAGCACATATATTACCCCATGTGTCAGGCATTATGGAATTATTTTATTGACTAATTGTATTTCTGGGCTTGGTGGAAGGGTTGAAATAAAGATTCTTTGCTGGCTCTGTTTCCACTGTTATCATAACTCACTGTGCCATTAGCATTTGACAGTTTTCTTTGTAGATCTGGTATAAAGTTCCTTGTGCAATTAGTTATTTGACAGTCGAGCTACTTATGTAGAGTCAGATGAACCTCACTGTCACTCAGTGTTCTTTCTCAAGTAACTAAATTTTGGAAAGAGATTTAGTAGTTTCTGAATAGAGTAATTATTAATAGGTTCCTGTCTCACAGCAGGTATCAGTATGTACAAGTGTTTCAGCTTTAATATGTTAATGTATATAACATTCAGTATGTGCAAATTAAACCATTCCTGTCATCAACACATGACATTTCATTTGAGAACATTAGCTCACCACTTCATAGTAAAGAGAAGACAAATGAATTTGTTATGTCAAATGTACTTTTCTCCTCAAGCTAAATGTTGTTTTTAATGCAGTGCTGGAAATGTACAGTAAGCTGAAAGAGCAGATGAGCATGAAAAGGTGAGTCCACTTCTCTGTTGTCTTAAGAGTTCTTATCCACAAGCCCAGCTCAACCCAGTGAATTCCAGTGAATCTGAGCTTTGCTTTCTATCTTAACTCTAATGTTACATGCAACATGGTTATTATTATTCAGTAAAGCAAAAGTGTTTATGGATTTTTGTTCTTTATATGTGATATGAAAAATTCATAGTACTGATGAATAAATAGACAACTCAAAAGGAGTCAGAATTTTGTTAACCATCTGACATATTTTACTATAATGAAGGGCTGAGTGCAGGATGTGGGCTGAAGGCATAGCATAGGTGGTTATGAGTTGACAGCGGGGGCAGTGTACTTCCCCTTCTGCTTTCAGGTTCATGAAAACATGACGTGAAAAGTAATAGGAAGTGGTTTATTAATTGCCATAGGAACATTGATAAATAATATTCGAGATGTTTAAAATGAACAACTCCAAAGTAACATTGAAAAGTCAAAATAAACAAGACATATGTGGATTAGGGAAATAATTTTTAATTATTAATAAGTAAGTCTAATGGGTAATATGCAAACCGTAGTCAGTGAATGCCTCTCTTTATAGTGCTACACCTTGAACTTCAGTAGGCTTGTCAGTTTGTATTAATTTGTAGAAAGGTAATTTTTCCTTATAAACATAAATAAACCAGAAAAGATAAATCTTGTTTCTGTACTATTAGTGTGTTCTCTTTGTGTTGTACATTCTCATATTTTAAACTTCAAAAAGTTTTATGTGTTGTTGCAAAAACAAACAAACAAACAAACAAACAAACAAACAAAAACAAAACCAAGCAACCCCCCCATCCCCCAGTAAGGATTATTTTCTGTAGGGGATTGTGTTGTTTCATGGTACATAATTGTCCCACCCACTGGTTTAATAAAAATGCTGATTGGCCAAAGGCAGGCAGGAAGTGTGGGCGGGGCTACCAGACTAAGAAAACTCCTGAGAACAGGAAGCACAGAGCAGAATGCCAGAGAGAAGCCGGAAGAAGCAGAGGACAACCATGCTGCTGTGAGAAAAGGTACTGAGCCCCATGGCTGAACAGGATGAGTCATGGGTTAGATGAAAGGTAGAGAGCTAGCAAGTGATATGCCTGGGCCTGAAGCTGATCAGCCAAAAACTATTGAAAACATCTGTGTGTCTCTGGGACTGCGGGTCTGCGGGTCTTGTGAGCCTAAACCTTAAGACAAGGCCCAAAAGTCAAGGCCAGAAACCTCTTACTACAATTTTCCCTTCATTTCATTCAAGGGACTAAAGCTTTTACTCATGAGCAGTCGTTTTGGTATTTACACCCTCAAGTGTAAAAGTGTGTAAAGTGTCTTCAAGTGACTGTTACTGTCTTCCATCTTAGGGTTTTATCTCTTCTTTTCAATAATGCAATGTAATCTTATAACCAGGTTTTCCTGTTATGCCTCATGTATTATGTATCTTCTGCTTGAATACTTGCTTCTTATGTGGGTTTTTGGTCGGCTTTATTTTATGAATAAAAATAATAATTATTTTATAGACAGGTCTCATCTGTAGCTCAGGCTGGTCTGGAACTCATTTTGTAGCCTCAGATCTGCAGTGGCCATTGCCCTTAGCTTTTCCAGTGCTGAATCAAAGGTGTGAGGCTCCATATTTTTGAAGATTAAAAGTCCACTTGGGATTGTTGTTGTTGTTGTTTCTAGACAAGATTTTGTGTTTGTGTGTGTGTGTGTGTGGCCTTGGCTGTTCTGGATCTCGTTCTGTAGACCAGGCTGGCTTTAACTCACAGAGTTCTGCTTCCCTAGTGCTGGAATTGAAAGTACGTACCACCACCATCTGGATGGGATTTCCACTTTTAATCTGTTTTCTTTGCTCCTTTTTTTTTTTTCTTCTGATTATTGCTGTGGGAGTCATGAATATTTAAAAAAAATTAAATGTGTTAGTTTATTATTATCTTTATTCTATTTGATGTACAGATTGTTCTAGTTTAGTCTAGAGAAATCTTCACACCAGTTTGTGTCCTCCTTTTCTTGTGCTTTCCTGCTATAGAGGAAGAGGTTCCTGGCTCTCACTGCATTCTTCTCTCACATCTGGGTCCTTTTATAATGCTATTAGAAATAGTATTTTATTAAACAGTTATACTATCTAGAAACTAAGATTTGCCTGCAAGCTGGGATACCTCTCTCTTTCTCTTACACACACACACACACACACACACACACACACACACACGCGTACACACATGTGCATACACACTCAGATGCACACACATGTACACACATGCATGCACACATGCACACACACATGCACACACATGCATGCACACACACTCAGATGCACACAGATGTGCACACACATGCATGCACACACACACACGCATGTACACACACACACACACACACACACACACACACTCACATGGGGTGGGAGTGGTACATTTGTTAGCAAAATTAAGAGCTTGCTTCTTTGTCTCTGTGTGTTCTCTCATGCTGTCTGTCTGCCTGGTTGCCATTGGGAAGTTTGAAATCAAGTCTTTCTCATTTCTTTTTCTTTGCTTTTTAAAAAAAAGTTTTTTGGTTTTTTTTTTTTTGTTTGTTTGTTTGTTTTTGAGACAGGGTTCACTATGTAGCCCTGTCTGTGTCCTGGAACTCACTTTGTAGACCACGCTGGACTTGAACTCACAGAGATCCACCTGCCTATGCCTTCCAAGTGCTAAGATTAAAGGCATGTGCCACCATTACCTGGCTTCATTTCTTAACTTTTCCCTTAAATCAAACCAATCCAAACTAAAAACCAAACACCTTTGTCCTCTGTGTTCTGTAAATTCTTCACGTTGTGTTGTATGGACTGATTGTTTTCAGTGTGCCTCGGTACTTGGGGAGCCACCTTTCCAAACAGTTTATCTTTATGTATTTGATTGTTTTGCCTACTTGTGTGTATGTGCGCTGTGTGTGTGATTGGTGCTTGTAGAAGCCAACAGTGGATTGGATTTCCTCGGACTGAAGTTGGTTGTGAACTGCCATGTGGATGCCAGAACCCAAACTGTGTTCCTGGTGCTCTGTGAAAGGAGCATGTGTACTTAATTGCAGAGCATTTCCTTAGCTCTAGGAACCACACTGTAACTTAGAAACTAATCTGTTATTATGTTTTTTGGGCATGTTTCTTTTATTTAAAAATTCAGGAAATGTTTAATTTCTTGTCTTTTTGAGTTGAACATATAGTTCGTTATATACTCATGTCATAAGTCACAGTGGCTTACATCTAGGTTTTAGACTCACAGAACTCATTTGATTTCTCACATATTTCATTTGGAATCGGTGGTTCTTTAATAACTTCTTGATAACATTTTTCATGTTTAAAATTTCATTTTGGGTCTCTAAATCTCTGATAATCATACACCTTCAACAACCAGCATGAACTATTTACTGAACTACTGTCTTCTCCTTGGCTTCTGTACTGACTGACTCATAGCAGGCTTTAAGGAAATTTAGCATTATTGACTCATGACATGATTTGACATTAAAGAAAAACATCTCTGTTCAATATATATATGATTTTGCAAAAGTCCAACCTAATCAATTTGTTTTTATTATTTTTTAAAAGTAGTGTTTTTATTTAAAAAGTTTTCTTCTCATACCTACCACTGCTCTCCCCTCCCTTTCTCCGTGACCTCAGCCCCTCCCCCACTTCCCCTTCCATACCCCAGGGAGGGCAAGGAACCCCAAGGTGAGTCAGTTGAGTCTGGTATATCCAGTTGAGGTAGGTCCAAGACCCTCCCCTCGGTATCAGTGATGAATAAGGCATTTCTCTGTGGGGAATGGGCTTCGAGAAGCCAGTTCATGCACTAAGAATAAATTCTGGTCCTACTCAAGAGGCTCCACAACCTGCCTCTACATTCGGGGGGTTTAGTTCCTTTCCATGAAGGTTCCCCAGCTGTTATTTCAGAGTCACTAAGCTTCCAGTGGCTCGAGTCAGCCAGCTCTGTGGGTCTCCTCCTCATGATCATGATCCCTTTGCTCACATACTCTCTTCTCCCTTCTTCAGCTGGACCAGTAGCTCGACCTGGTGCTTAGCTATGGATCTCTGCTTCTGTCTCCATCAGTTGCTGGAAGAAGGTTCTATAACGACACTTAGGGTGCTCATTTATTTGATTATAGGGGAAGTTCTGTTTAGTTATCTTCTCCACTATTGCTTGGAGTCCTAGCCAGGGACATCTTGTGGGTTCTTGGGTGTTTCCCTAGCACCAGGGTTCTCTATAACCTCACAGAGGCTGTCTGTATCAAGATATTTATTTCTTTGTTCTCCCCCAAACAACCATCTCCTCTCATGATCTCTTCCCACCTCCCCTTGTTCACTCCCCATTATGATCCCAATTTACTCAGGAGTTCCTCTCTATTTCCTCGTCCCAGGGGGATCCATGGATGTCTCTCTTAAGTTCCTCCTGTTACCTAGCTACTCATGGTTCATGAATTGTAGCTTAGTTATCCTTTGTTTTATGTCTAAAATCTACTTATGAGTATATACCATGTCTGTCTTTCTGGGTCTGTGCTTTCTCGTTCACGAGGATATTCTCCTATCTATTTGCCTGCAAATTTCAGGATGTCATTTTTTATTTTTTACTGCTGACTAGTACTCCATTGTGTAAACACCACAATATTTTAATCCATTCTTCAGTTCAGGGGCATCTAGGTTGTTTCCAGGTTCTGGCTATTACGAGTAATGCTGCTATGAACACAGTTGAGCTGATTCTCTTGGAATAAAAATGTGCATCTCTTGAGTATATGCCCAATAGTGGTATTGCTGGATCATTGGATAGATTGATTCCCAGTTTTCTGAGGAACTACCATACTGATTTCCAAAGTGGCTGTATAAGTTTACATTCCTACCAGCAATGGAGGAGTGTTCCCCTCCAAGTTAGGCTGTCATCGGTGTTTTTGATTTTAACTATTCTGACAGGTGTAAGATGGTGTCTCTGAGTTGATTTGATTTGCATTTCTCTGATGGCTAAGAATGTTGAACAATTCTTTAAGTGTCTTTCATCTATTTGAAATTATTCTGTTGAAAATTCCCTATTTAGCTCTGAACCCCATTTTAAAATTGGATTTTTTTTTTTTGGCCTCTTCTAGTTTGAGTTTTCTATATATTTTAGAGATCAATCTTCTGTCAGATGTATGGTTGGTGAAGATCTTTTTCCTATTCTTTAGGCTGTCATTTTGTCTTATTGACCATGTCCTTTGCCTTACAGAAGCTTCTCAGTTTCGGGAAGATTTGTTGAAGTTGCTATCTTTTTTCCATTGTATATTTTTGGTCTCTTTGTCAAACATGGGGTGTTCATAGGTGTGTGGGTTAACGTTGGTTAATCTTCAGTTCAATTCCGTTGATCTACAAGTCTCTTTTAATGCCAATACCAAGCTGTTTTTTAGTACTGTAGCTCTATAGAGTGTGAAGTCAGGGATGGTGATGCCTCCTGAAGTTCTGTTATTGAACAGGATTGTTTTGGCAATCTTGGTTTTTTTTTTTTTTTTTCATTTAAAGTTGAGTATTGTTCTTTCAAGGTCTATGAAGAGTTATGTTGGGATTTTGATGAGGATTGGATTGACTCTGTAGATTGCTTTTGGTATGATTGGCATTTTTACTGTGTTGATCCTACCTATCCAGGAGCATGGGAGATCTTTTCATTTTCTAATACCTTCTTCATTTTCTTTCTTCAATGACAAAGTTTTTGACATACAGGTCTTTCACTTCTTTGGTTAGTGTTACCCCGAGATATTTGATGTTATTTGCAGCTATTATAAAGGGTCATGTTTCCATAATTTTTTTAACTTTTTTTTTTTTTTAGTTAATCTTGTCTCCTACCTTGCTGAAGGTGTTTATAAGCTATAGGAGTTCCCTGGTAGAATTTTGTATAGTATCATGTCATCTTTTGTATATTATGTATATTATCATATCATCTGCAAATAATAATAGCTTGCCTTCTTCCTTCCCAGTTTGAATGCCCTTGATCTCCTGCTGTTGTCTTATTGCTTTTGCTGAAACTTCAAGAGCTGTTATATTATGTTTTTGGCCTGTCTGGCCTGTGGTCTAGAACTGTAGACTTGTAGACTTGCAGACTTGCAGACCTGTAGTCTCATAGAAACATATAGATATATTTATTAATTTTTATGTTGATCAGCCTATGGTTTTGACATATTGTTAGTTAACTCTTGCTTTTAACTAACTTAAGATTTTTATTTCATTTAGCCATGTGGCTCAGTCTCAGTATTTTTTTTATTTTAGAGTAGCATAGTTGTTTTTTATATTTTGATGGGGGACTGTCTTTCTGTATGCTGTGAATATCAATCTTTAAATAAAGGAGCTGTTTTGACCCTTGGCAGACACCATAGCCCGAGATAGGAGCATAGTTAGGAGAAAGGGCAGAGTCAGACAGATGGAGCCCAGCCGCCCAAAGAAGCAACATGTAAGGAACACAGGTGAGCCACGTGGCAGGGCAGTTAATGAAAATGGGATGAGTTAAGATGAAGGAGCTAGCCAGCAATATGCCTGAGTCATAGGCCAAACAACATGAAATTAATATATGCATCTGTGTGTTTCTTTGGGACTTTGGGATTGCTGGGCCAGACAAACGGTTGTGGCCAGTTCTGAGCTATGGGGCTAGTTCGGGACAGAAAACCTAATGGTTACAGTATTTGTTGGCTTTTTTGGCATCTTTGTGACATCTCTGCCCTGTTCCTTCTTCCTTCCTTCCTTCCTTCCTTCCTTCCTTCCTTCCTTCCTTCCTTCCTTCCTTCCTTCCTTCTTCCTTCCTTCCTTCCTTCCTTCCTTTTTTCTTCCTTTTTTCTTCCTTCTTTCCTTCCTTCCTTCCTTTTTTCCTTCCTTCCTTCCTTCCTTCCTTCCTTCCTTCCTTCCTTCCTTCCTCCCTCCCTCCCTCCCTCCCTCCCTCCCTCCCTCCCTCCCTCCCTCCCTTGTTTTTTAGTCTGGTAGCCTGCTTTTATTTTTTTGTTTTTCTTTGGCTAATTAGTATTTTTTATTAAACCAGTAGGTGGGACAATTATTTACAATGCAACAACATAATCCCACTACAAAGAGCGATACTGAATAGATATGGAGAGAGAGGACAGTCTTGTCTTGTCCCTGAGTTTAGTGGATTGCTTTGAGTTTCTCTCATTTAGTTAGTGATGGCTGTCTGCTTGCTCTATATCATCTTTATTATGTTTAGGTATGTTTCCTGTATTCCTGATCTCTCCAGGACTTTTATCATGAAGGAGTGTTGGATTTTGTCAAAGGCTTTCAGCATCTAAGGAGATGATCATGTAGTTTTTTTCTCGGACTAGCCACAAGATCTAGACTAGCAGTCTCAAAATCTCAAAGAAACACACAAAAGCTTATATTAATTTTATGGTGATCAGCCTATGGTTCAGGCATATAACAGGGTCATGGGTTTGTACCCCACATTGGTGCCAAATAGTATAAGAAATATTTATTGGCAAATGATTATATAAAAGATTAATATTTACTAAGGGGTTATATGAAACACTCACTGATATAAGATTGAACCTTAGAGCAATTTTTGGAGGGTTGAAATATCTCAGGTGGTGGTGATCCTCCCTCTGAGAACTCAGGGAACAGAAAGGGCAGGCAGCGTGCAACTGATCTTTAAAGGAGGATGGGCATGCCCCACCTAAGGTCTTTGAGACTTTAAAGTTATGCCTTTAGGTCCCGCCACATAATCGTGGATTTTTTTTTTTTCAGGTTGTTTATCTGATAGATGATATTCACAGTTTTTTGTATGTTGACCCACCCCTGCATCTCTGGGATGAATCCTACTTATCATGGTGGATGATTTTTTTGGATATGTTGTTGAATTCAGTTCACCAGTATTTTATTGAGTATTTTTGCATCAATGTTCATGAAGGAGATTGGTCTGTAATTCTCTTTGTCACATCTTTGTGTGGTTTGGGTATTAGGGAGACTGTAGCCTCATAAAAAGAGTTTGGCAATGTTCCTTCTGTTTCTACTGTGTGGAACAATTTGAGGCGCATTGGTATTAGTTCTTCTTTGAAATTCTGGTCCAATTCTGCACAGAAGCCATCTGGCCCTGGTCTTTTTTGCTTAGGAGACTTTTAATAACTGCTTCTGTTTCCTTAGGGATTTAAGTCTGTTTAGGCCATTTATCTGATCTTGATTTAATTTTGATAAGTTTTATCTGTCTAGAAAGTTGTCTATTTCTTTTAGGTTTTCCAATTTTGTGAAGTACAGGTTTTCAAAGTAAGATCTAGTGATCATCTGGATTTCTTGGGTGTCTTGTTAAGTCTCCCTTTTTATTTCTGATTCTGTTAATTTGGATTTTCTCGCTCTCTCTCTGCCTTTTGGTTAGTTTGGATAAGGATTTATCTATCTTGTTAACTTTTTCAAAGAACCAACTCTTTGATTCATTGATTCTTTGTATTGTTCTCTTTGTTTCTATTGTATTGACTTCAGCCCTGAGCTTGATTATTTCCTGCCATCTACTCCTTCTAGGTGAGTTTGCCTCTAATTGTTCTAAAGCTTTCAGCTGTGCATTTGGGTCTCTTGTGTGAAGTTTCTCCAGTTTTTTTAATGTAGGCACCTAATGCTATCAACTTTCCTCTTAGCACTGCTTTCATTGTGTCCCATAAGTTTGGGTGTGTTGTGGATTCATTTTCATTAAATCCTCTGAAGTCTTTGATTTCTTTCTTAACTTCTTCCTTGGCCCAGAGGTGGTTCAATTGAGAGATGTTCAGTTTGCATGAGTTTGTAGGTTTTCTGTGGTTTGTGTTGTTGTTGAACTCAGACTTTAGACCATGGTGGTCTGATATGATACAAGGAGTTATTCCCATTTTTTTGTATCCATATTTGTTTTATGACTGAGTATGTTGTCAGTTTCAGAGAAAGTTCCATGGGGTGCTGAGAAAAAGGTATATTTTTTGGTATTTAGTATTTGAGTACCCTTGGTTGGGGGCATAAATGTTCAGGTTTGAGATCTCCTCTTGATGGATTTTTCCTGCGATGAATAAGTAATGTCCTTCCCCATATCTTTTGACTGAATTTAGTTTGAAATCTATTTTGTGAGATATTAGGATAGCTATACCAGCTTGTTTCTTGAGTCTCTTTGACTGGAAGGTCTTTTTCCAATCCTTTACTCTGAGGCAGTGTCTGTCTTTGAAATTAATGTATGCTTCTTGTGTGCAGCAGAAGGATGGATCCTGTTTTTGTATCCATTGTTAGCCTGTGTCTTTTTATAGGTGAATTGAGTCTGTTAATATTAAAGCACATTAATGGCAAGTGATTGTTAATTCCTGTTATTTTTGGTTATGTGTTTCCCTTTTTGGGGGTTTACTTCTGTGGGATTATCTATTGCTTGTGGTTTCATGGGTGTTTCTAACTTCAGTAGGTTGTAGTTTTCCTTCTAGTGCTTTTTGTTGGGGTGGATTTGTGGATAGATGTTATTTAATTCTGATTTTATCATAAAATATTCTGTTTACTCCATCTATGGTGATTGAGAGTTTTGCTGGGTATAGTAGTCTGGGCTGGCATCTGTGTTCTCTTAGTGTCCTTACAACACCCGTCCTGGACATTCTAGCTTTTATAGTCCCCATTGAGAAGTCACGTGTTATTCTGACGGGTCTGCCTTTATAAGTTACTTGGCCTTTTTCCTTTTCAGCTTTTAAAATTCTTTCTTTATTCTGTATGTTTAGTGTTTTGATTATTATGTGGTGAGCAGACTTAATTAAATCTGTGTTCTGCCACATGGCTCGGTCACCTCTCAGTACGGTCTGTCCAACTTGCAGTCTGCTGGTGAAAACCTCAGGCCTACATCCCTCTTTCCTTCTCTCTCTCCAGAAATCCTGCCTATCTGCTCCTTCTAGCTATTGGCCAATCAGAAGGTGTCTTAGGCAGAGACGCATCTTTACAATACACATAAATATTCTGCAACATTGACATGACAGACATGAGCCATGTTTTGTCACAATTTTTGATATATTCTTTTTTCATTATCTTTCAGTTTAAAGCATTTTCTAAAGTATTTTTTTGGATCTTTGAAATTTAGGATATTTTAAGTGTTCTGTTTATACTTCTGAGTCTCCAACCACTTTACTATGACATTTTGACCAAGTTACATACTGTTCCAGTTTTCTCATTATAGCATGTAAATAGTATCATCTTCCAATAGATTATACTTCAGAAGGTTGAAAGAAAGAATAATCCCATGGAAGTCTGTGTTAGTGTCTCTGGGGCACAAGCTCTGGTTTGGTAATTACTGTACACCTGACATATTCTATAGTGCCTGATAAATATGAACTTTTAGAAAAATATTTATCGAATTAAAAGAAATCACTCAGTAAGTGATTCTTATCTGACTTTTGAGGCAGCTAGTGATATTTCTAATTAAATAGTAGTATGAAATTTTCTTTAAAAAGTTAAATGAATTTTACATTTACTTAGAATAAAATATGTGCTATAGTTTTGTTACCATTGTGTGGATGGATGTTATGGTAGGAGAGATAGTAAGAAATTGTGCAGTGAATAACTTAGTATTTTATTGTGATTTGTAAATTTATTTACAGTTAGGACATTGTAATAACTATGATTATGTTCCTCATTTAAAGATTTAGAAGGAAGTAAGAAAGGAAGGAATATTAATGGAAGCCATGAATGTTAGCTGCCAGTCTGTGTATAACATAGGCCCAGAGTTGTGTTTCGGAATGGACATAAATGTTAATTTTATCTTTTCCCTGGTGATGTTCATGGAACTGGGGCCTTGTGTGTGCTAGGCAAACGTCCCAGCCCGAGAGCCCAGCCCCAGTCAGTCCTCTTTGAGGGGAGCATCAGACTGATTCATTATTTGGGTTTGCTTGGGAAGTTAATCAGTGTGAACCTTTACAGTTTCCTTTAACCTCTCACAGGTATTATTCTGCACTTAAAACAATGGAACAGTTAGAGAACGTGTACTTTCCCCGGGTTAGTCAGTACCGATTCTGTCAGCTAATGATGGACACGCTTCCTAAACTCCGTGATGATATCAAAGAAATCTCTATGTCTGATCTTAAGGACTTTCTGGAAAGCATTCGAAAGCATTCTGACAAAATAGGGGAGACAGCGATGAAACAGGTGAGCTTAACGTTTTAATTTATGTTCTCAATGTCCAGGATGTAAATTGTATCTAAGGTTTAGCTCCTGACATGCTCATCTGTGCTGAGCTTACTGTTTCTAATCACCCTGGTCCTCCTTTAGAATGGATTTTTTCACTGTTTTCTTTGGACTACAGATATTTTTGGGGGTGGGGAGAGAAAGGCTTTATTTCATCTTATGCTTTTAGGTAATAGTCCATCATTGAAGGACATCAGGACAGGTTCTCAGTCAGTACAGGGACTGGGAGACAGGCAGGAACTGAAGCAGAGGCCATGGAATTATGATGATTATTGGCTTGTTCCCAGTGGCTTACTCAGCTTGCTTGCTTATACCACCCAGAACCACATGTCCATGGATGGACCACTTACAATTGTCTGGGCTTTTGCACATTAGACTCACCGATATTTTAAAAATTTATGTAAAGTCAGTTTAACCTGAATTCTTCAGTCATTTAGTGGCTAAACTATCTCAGTATCTCGTCCTTTCCTTCACATGGTTTTGCACTAATGTTTTCTAGTAGTCAAATCTGCCTTAAAAATAATTGTCAGCCACAGAAGTGGAAACAATCTTATGCTAATGTCCTAAATTTTTCCTTTTTAAAGACTGATGTTCATTATTTTTTCTTATACTTTTGTCTGCATGTCTGGGTTAGGTATGTATATGTGAGTGCAGGTGCCTGAGGCAGTGAGAGGTACTGGATCCCCTGAAATGGATGCTGAGAACTGAACTCCAGTCCTCTACAAGAGCAGCAAGTGCTCTTAACTGCTGAGCCATCTCTCCCATAAATTATTTCCTTTAAAAACTTATTAAAATGCAGTTTGAATTAAAACCTACAGTTCAATAATAAGATCAGAAACAATCATAATAGCTAGAAGCGGGGAGGGGGGAGTGAAGTAGAAGGTGGCACACACCCTTAATCCCTGCACTTGGGAGGTAGAGGCAGGCAGATCTCTGTGAGTTCTAGGACAGCCAAGACCACGTAGAGAAACCCTGTCTTGAAAAACAGAAACAAAAAACAAATAAAAACAGGAACAAGCATAATAAAACAGAAAATGCAGTATGGAAATGAGCCAAGCTAAAAATTGGATCATAATCTTTTAAAATAAATGTATTTTATTTATATTATTTATATTAAAATAAATATTCTCATTTGTGAGAATATTTGAAAGAGAAGAAAGTACATATCAGGAATTAAAAAGAGGTGATTGCTACAGTTCCTACACCTACATTTAAATAATAAATTACTGGGATTGGAAGATGGCTCAGTTTCAGTTGGTAAAGTACTTGCTGCTCAAGCATGAGGACCTGAGTTTGAGTCCCACATAAAAGCCAGACATAGTATATACTTATAATCTCAGCCCTGGAGAGGCAGATATGGACAGATTATGGACAGGTCACTTAGGATCACTTGATCTGCTCCAGGTCTCAGTAAGAGATCTCACCACAAATCAAATCAATCTATCACGATCCTGAGGAATGGGGCTCAAGTTTGATCTCACATGCACACGCTTCCCTCAGCCCCAACATACATGAGAAATCAGTTTATAAGAAGGAATGTGTTAGGAATAATTTTTGGATCACTGTACATGGTGACACACAGATATAAACCTGACACTTGAGAAGCTGAAGTGGAAAGACCTCAAGTTTGTGGCCAGGCTGAGGTATGTAGTGAGTTCCAGTTTATCCTGGCTATAGCAGGAGCCTACATCAAATATATAAGTAGGTAGCTAGGTAGATGGATGGATGGGTGGATGGGTGAGTGGATGGGTGGGTGGATAGACAATAAAAGTTAGTTTTGGCTAGAATCAGTTTTGAAATAATTTGAAACTCGTTCTCTTTAAAATAGGCACAACAGCAGAAAAGCTTCAGTGTTGCTCTCCGGAAACAAAATAATGTGAGGTTTGGGAAAAATATGCATGTAAATAATGAGAGAATTCTAGAAGAAAAAAATGACATTGTATTGAAGCATGTACTTGAAGAGGAGGCTGAGAATGATGAGGAGGTAATGGGGTTTCTTTTTTCCTTTATTAGTAAATAATTTTTTGCTTCCTAAAGTACTATGTTTGCCATGTGCAGATTGATTTATTTTTATGAGTCAGTAGTGGACAATGAATGATCTGAAATACTAGACTATGTAATTGGTAGGCAAGCAGGACATACTGCAGGCTATATTTTTGTAGATAGTAGAGCCTAGCTGTTTGGTGTCGTTGATATTAAAACTAAATTCAATCTTTTTTTTTTTTTTGTAACTGCATTTGAACTAGCCAAAACAAATTTTTATTTCATAATTTTGACTTATTTGGCTTGACTCTGGATATCCTTCCATTTTATTTTATATCATATTTTATTTTATATCATATTTTATTTTAGTGTATATGTGCATGAGTGTAATGTTGTGTGGTATATGTGCATGTGAGTGTACACATATGGATGTGTATGCATGCTTGTGTAGAGGCCAGAGATGAATATCAGCTGTTTTCTCTAATCACTCTCTGTAGTTGGAAGTTTTTGGTATGCCTAACCCAGTATTCTGGACACATTTCCTTCACCTGCAGTTCTGCAGCTGCTTATACAGTTATTGACTTGGAGGCTTAATATCATAGTAACTGCTGGGCCAGTAGCTCAGGCTTATTACTATCTAGTTCTTACATTTAAATTAACCCATGTTTCTGTTTATGTTTAGCCACATGGCCTGGTACCTTTTCTCAGTGCAAAATTCTCATCCCATTTTTTCTGTGTCTTGCTCTTGTCTCTCCTTTGCTCTTTCCACTTCCCAGAACTCTCCTAGTCTAGTTGCCCCACCTCTACTTCCTGTTTAGCTACTAGACCAATCAGTGTTTTATTAAACCAATATTTACAGTGACAAATATTTTCAGTGTACAAAAGCATAATCCCACAGCAACTCTATCTTAATTTTTTTAAAAAAAAATGTGTAAATTGTGTGTGTGTGTGTGTGTGTGTGTGCGTGCATGTGTGCGCACGCACGCATGCACGTGCATGCCACAGTGAGTTTATGGAGGTATGTATGGAGGTCAAGGAACAACTTAGTGGAGTTGTTTTCCCACCCCCCTCTTTTTGTTTTACAAGACAGGGTTTCTCTGTGTAGCTTTGGCTGTCCTAAAACTTGCTCTGAAGACCAGGCGGCCTTGAACTAAGAGATCCACCTGCCCCTGCCTCCCAGTGTATTGGCATTAAAGATGTGGACTATCACTGCCCAGCTTCCTTCTATCTCTTATGTGGGCTCCAGGGATCAAACCCAAGTGGTTAGGCTTGCGTGGCCATCTTATTGATACCACCTCCATTTTTCTGAGACTGGGTCTTACTGGGCTTGGATCTCTCTGATTTTCCAGGACAATTAGTAAATGAGTTCCAGACACCCACTTGTTTTGCCATCCTTCAGTGCTGGGGTTATACTTGAATGTTTCTACTCCCTTGAGTTCCAATGGGTTCTGGGGATCCAAAGTCACTTTTAAAACTTAAGTATTTCAAAGTTCCATACAATGTATTTTGAGCATACCCACCACCCAACTGCTCCTGTTACCACTCTTTGTTCTTCCCATCCTTTGCCACCAACTTTGAGATTACTTCTTCCTTCCTTCATCCTTATGTCCCTGTTGAATTCAGTGTGTGTTGCCCAGCTAGACTTGGGAATGGGGCCTGCCTTGCTCTTAACCTTTGATTTCAAGGAGGCTGCACACTTGTCTGGCATTTATATGGGTCTGGGGATCTGAACTCTGGCCTTAACTCTTAAGTGACAAGGCAAGAAATTTATCCACTGAACCATCTCTTCAGTTCTCATTCTTTATTTTAAATCAGTGTTTTTAGAAGTAGAGATAAGGACATATATAGCTCAGTGCTTGTGGAAAGCCCTACTAAATAAAACAGGTTTTTACGGTAGATGGACAACACCTGCATTACATTCTGATAAATCCCTGAATAGCTGAAGTTGCTTCCTACATAGGTTGTCATTGAAGACAAATATAATTGAGGTTTTTTTTTTTTTGGTTTGAATTTGAAATAATATGCAAATTATAAACATAGTTTCAATATGAGACACTTTCTAAAATTGACATCTTTGTTCTTAATACTTAGAAGATGTCTGTGTTCCTTTGGACTTGTAAATGATAAAAACAGTCCATTCTTAGCTCAGTTTCCCTTGTCTTTAACACATCTCTAAACTGCTGGCAGTGTTAGAATTGTATGTTCGCTCCAACTCCATTGTTTAAGGTACTTTGGTTGTTGTCTGTTCTTTTGAATCTCTTTTACTATTTCTATATTTTGTTTTCATAATTTTCTCTAATAACTCAGAGTATAACCTATTCAGGATTTGTTTGTTTGTTTGTTTGTGAGACCGGGTTTCTTCATGTAACAGCTCTGGCTATCTTAGAACTTGTTTGGGCTGGCCTTGAAATCACAGAGATCTGTCTGCCTCTGCCTCCCGAGTGCTGGGATTACAGGCACACACCACCACTATTCTATTACTTTATACTATTTTTAGTCAGTTCTAAGGAACACTTTTTTGCACGATAACATAATGTAATTTTTGTATTATATATTCTAGAAGCTAGCACACATCTTAAAATTGGTATACTAGTTTTAAGTAGGTGTGCATTTTTTTTAAATGGTCCATAGGATAGTAGTGATCATTTTTAATTTGAGGAAGTAGTGAAAATCATATGGTTTTGCTACTTTAATTACAACTTTTAAAGCTAGAGTATAAATTCATGAATTACTTTAAACGAAGCTGTAGCCAGAAGTTTTCTGTCTCATCTGGGCCCCTCAGTCCAGATAAAGCTCTCCCACATGTGGTCCTGTAGCTGCTTATAAAATAATTACTCATAAGCCACAAACTGTTTGGCTTATGGCTCAGGCTCATTACCAGCTAGCTCTTATAACTTACCCCATTTTTATTAATCTATGCATTGTCACATGTTTTGTGGCTTTACCTGTGTTCTTGAACAAAAGCTTGCAGTCTCCCTCTTGACTCCGCCCTCCTCCTCCTGTATCTATGCTTGGATTTTCCCACCTGCCTCTAAACTGCTGTGCCATGGGCCAATGGTAACAAAGCATATATTTAGAGCGTACAGAAAGATATTCCATATCGTAAAGCAATAATGAATATGTAGTTATCACAGCAGTTTTCTGATACTCTATCAAGCATGATACAGAAATGTTTTCTACATGATGGAGTACTTGCTTAGCATGTGCAAGGCCCTTAGGTCAGTCTACAGTATAGAAAAAAATATTTTTCTGTAATCTAGAATAGTCAACAACAGTAGTGAAAATATAAGAAATAAACTACAAAAGCACTGAGTAAAATGAAATGGGGTGTTTATGTTGTATGCCTGCTGTGGGAGGATCAAATACATATTTTAACAGTCTATGAGTCGCTGTCTGCCTTAGCTTTGTATTATCTAATAGTTTAACCTATCATTTTAAAAAGTAGAATTTTTTTTTTTTTAGGTCTTAACTGTTCAAGATCTTGTTGATTTTTCTCCTGTTTATCGATGCTTACACATTTATTCTGCTTTGGTGAGTATTTTTGCTAATTCTGACCTTATAGAGTCCCATGGTGATGTGCTTTTGGTATGCTAAGAGTACCATAGTCTGTATCATCTAGGGATGTGTAAGTGCACCCTGTGACTCACAGAGTGATGACTTTGGTGCATTTCTCAGAACAGAAGGAGGCTTACTTCCATCTCTTCCTTTCCTGCTGAGGGGGGCCATAGTTACTCTTTAGTATTTTTATTTCAGTGCATGCTGGTTCCACATTATATTGTTAGTACTTTTGATTAAGAAGTTACCTATTTTTAAATAATTTCTTTATCAAGTTGTCATTTAGGGCTGAGGATGTAGCTCAGTTGTAGAGTGTCTTTGTAGCATGTGTGAAGCTTTGGCTTCTAGCTCCAGCACTACCACCAAAAAGAAAAGAAGGAAGAAAGAAATAAACTTTCTGTGTATGTGTGTATGTGCATATATGTGTTTATATGTGTGATTGTATATGTGATGGTACACAGGTGTGTATATGTGTCTGTGTGCATGTGCATGTATGTGCACGTGTATGTTGAGAGCAGAGTTCAACTTTGGAGTTATTAGGTGTTGTCTACCTTGTTTGTATGCATGTGTGTGTGTGTGTGTGTGTGTGTGTGTGTGCCCATGTGTATGTGTGCTTGTGTGCGATTGAACAGCTGGAGTTGTCCTTTGTTCTGCCTGGGAGCAAATGCATCTGGCCGTCTGGTGTCCGACCACACCAAAGAGAAAAAGGCTTAACCACTCTTTTAAAGGGAGACCTTTATCTGTAAGGGGTCGTAGAGGCAGGTAAAGAAGCACTCTCTCTTTTGGACCAGATAGTCCAAGGTCATGGGCAGATAGAATATTACTACACTTTCCCTTTTTCTCTAGATAAGAAGGTTCTAAACCTAATACAAAACTATATACAATAAGAACAATGATCAAGTTGTCCAGGAGAAATAAAGGGTAATAACGTAAACAAACTGAACTACAACCAACAAGGACAATATCAAACAAGAAAAACACACTAGATGTTCAGAATATAGATAAATGGCAAAATACAAAAATAGTATATTCCAAAAGCTGTCCTATCCTGAAGAATCTAAATCTAGTGCCTAATATGCTCATAGCTAAGATGTAACTATCTAGTCTTCAACCCCATCAAAGACCTGAGAAAGGAAATATTACCTGAGTAAACAGGAAGTGCAAGCAAGCAGCTTCTGAGAAATGTAAGAGGTGATAGAGACAGAAGGCTGCTTGGACAGTCACTCATTATTTCTCTGCTGTGCATCCACTAACGGCCAAGGCCTAGAATATTTGACGGACTATTTTCAGAATCAGGATAATGTGAAAGATCATCTTACCCTGTCTTGGCAAGAATCAGCAGTCGCTTTTTCTTGTGTCATTCTCTTCCGGATTGGACAGTGTGCGTACTGTCAGCAGACAAAGCAAGGACAATTCTTTGTCCAACAGGACATTTTTTGCCAAGAAGAAGACAAACTTTATATGGAGTGTCTTTGATACCCAACGTCCTGTCAGGAATAGATTGGTGCTACCAGGAACAATCGTGTCTCTCATCAACAGAATTCTAAGTTATTAAAACATTTTAAATGCATATTCTCTAGATCTGTAAAGTGTTTGAACCTATCTGTCTGACACATTTTACTGAATATCTAGAAAACTTACTAACATGACTATAAGTATAACAAGCATGGGTGACTATTAACCAGGAATTCTTATCAACCTAAATAACTTAAAGACTGAGGCTTCACATATAAAAATAAACAATCTGTAACAGATGTATAGTAGAAGGACAATGACCTTGAATTTATGACCGTATGCAAAATATCTTAGAGGCAGAAATGTGTAGTGCAATATGACAACAAAATCCTTAATATGCATCCATATACAAGTTATCCTAAACAGAGGTAGAGCATACATACAACACGAAAAATATAATTTTACATTTGTATCAATATACAAAATATTTTAAACAGAAGGACCATATGTGCAATTTGACAAATATACTTCTGAATTTCTATCATCATACAAATTATCCTAAACAGAAATAAAAAAATAATTTACATTTGTATCAATATACAAGAATCCATACCAGTGCAGATTATCTAAGTTTGCTAAGTTAATCAGTAGATACAATAAACTACCTTAATATTCTATCCTATCTACCTTAATATCCTATCTTATCCCCTTTTTCTTTTCCAAAGGAGATTCCTAAGTCTTACTTTATTGTTCTACCCTCATCCCTAATATAACTTAAAACCAACCCTTAACAGATGACAGTTGTCCATAACCCTGAGAAAACTTGTTGGGAGGAGGGTCATTGTTTCCTTAAAATTGTTTCCTGCTCTCTGGTGGGTGATGGTATCTATATGGGCTCCTGTGAAAAACTAAAACAATGGTTAAATCTCATAGTGACTGGCTGTAACATTTGTAGCCAGTCTCAGAGTAATAGGTAAAGCTTATCTGAAGTTCTGGCTAGAGATATAATATGATGGATTATCTCAGTTAGCCACAGTTTCTCTGCAGTCTCAGTGTATCCATCTTTGGCTAATAGGGCTAGCATGGCTGACAGATTTATTTGTGAAGTAGGCTGTTATTAAAGATCCACCTACCTTTTGGCAGTTATTTGTGTGTCCTGCTTGTCCATTTCAAACATCATACGGTCTGCATTTGATGCAAGCAGACTTTCTTGCCCAGCGGCTAACATTTGTCACAAAGTCAAATCCATATATAGTTTTTTTGATGCCCATCATCTCCTTATTTTTAATTTTATTATTTTTTTAATTTTTATCTATGTATCCCCCTGCTCCCCCTCCCTTCCCTTCTCCCAATCCCTCCCAGTCAGCCTTCAGCCTCGCACCTCCCTATCCACCTCAGAAGTTCCAAGGTGGGTTAGTTCAGTGTGGCACATCTACACCAGGCAAGTCTGATTTTCTCATCCCAAAGTCAAGATTGGGTTAGGTGCTCCTCTGCAAGAATGGGCTCCAAGGTGCCAGCCCATGCACAGGAATACAGTCTGATCCCACTCCTCAAGACTCATCATATTGCTAATGCTAGTCAACAGTTGCCTACCCTTGGGGGCCTAGCTCCTTTTCTGGATGGATCTCCAATGGCTATTTTTGATTCAGTCAACTCCCCAGAGCTCCAGCCAGTCATCACTGTGGGAATCTTCCTCATAATCCCCATCCCATTGCTCATATAGACTCTCCTCCCCTGCTCTCAGCTGGACCAAGAGCTTGGCCCAGTGCTCAGCCATGGATCTCTGCCTCCACCTCTATTCATTGTTGTGTGTAGGTTCTGTGATTCATTTGATTATAGGGAAGCCCTGTTTACTCCCCCTTCACAGTTGTTTGGAGTAGTCAGTCACAGGGGTTTCTTGGTAGGGTCTTAGTTGGCTTGTAGTTGGCTCTTAGTCAGCTCTTAGCTCTTAGTTAGATCTTAGTTAGTTTTTAGTCAGTTATTAGTTAGCTGTGGACCAGGAGGGAGGCTTCTGGGTATCCAGTTGTCGGTGGGTGATGATGTAGGTTGCAGTTTGAGTGTGGTTTGGCCCGTGGGATATCCCTAGAGCTGTATTTTGTGGGGATTAGGCTTGGGGGTGGCTCTCCAGGCTTTCTTTGGTTTAGGGCAGGGCTGGGTCTAAAGTACCTAACTTTGGTTCAGCTAGTAAGCTATCATCCATATAATGGTAAATTATAGATTGTGCAAATTATACACAAATTATGTCTAACTGTTTTTGCAAAAAATATTAGCACAGAGTGGGGCTAATCCCATGGGAGAATATCCCATTGGTAGTTCTTAACCAGCTGAGAATTATTTTGATTAGTTACTGTGTAAAGGCAAGTTTTTCTTTATCCTTTTCTTGTAGAGGCATAGTGAAGAAACAGTCCTTTAAGTCAATGATTGTACTATAATAGGCCATTCTTTAGGTAACAGGGAAAGCAAAGGCATCCCTGGCTGTAGAGAGCCCATCAGCTCAGTTACATTATTTATGGTTCTCAAATCTGTTAGCATTCTCCATTTTCCAGATTTCTTTTTAATAACAAATACACAAGAATTCCAAGGACTGGTTGATTCTTCAATATGTTGAACACTTAGCTGCTCTTGAATCAGGTGTCCTATGGCCTGTATCTTCTCTGATGTCCTAGGCCATTGTCCTAGGACTGGAACCTAGGTACCTCTGAGAGTTCAACAGCTGTTGTGCCCTGTTTTTGTACAGCCTGATAGTAGGTGATTATTCAGGTTGGGTCAGTTAAGTACTAATTAAAATAATATATACCTGAAATGAAGTAATAATTTTAACATCAATATTCTTGTAAGCTCAAAAAGAAAATCAGCACTAAAACATTTAGTATTAGATTATACATCTAGACAAAATATATTAACTCAAGTAACATTGTGTAAGGGCAGTATGATGCTGCTAGTAGGAGTTCAAAAGTAAAGGGATATGTGTCAACTATGTAGGTGAGAACTCTCCATGTATCTTAAGTAAATGATGCTTGGCTCTGTTTAAATTAGCTAATAATGTTATGGTATGCTTAATGTCATATTCTCTGCATTTGTTCAAACACTTAGTAAAATAATTTTCAGTTCATGTATTAGAATTACATATTCATCATCATAGTTATTTTGAAGTTCTTGAAGTTTTTGGTAGCTGGAGCACAAGAACGTTAGAAGGTTTTCCATAGGAGATATTAAGATTATTTTAATTGTAAGTTTATTTTAGATGATGTTTAGGAACATAATAGTTTTGTAGCTACTTAATATAAAGAAAATAAATTAATTTTTTTTGAAATTTTTTCTATTGTTAAATTTCTTTTTGTTTTTCCTTTGGGGTTTTAGATGGAGAGGAGAATGTGATTCCCAACTTTTTCTTTGATTCTGAGAGGATTCTTAGCAAACGGGATGGAGTTTTATCTATGTCTGTGTTTAATATCATCCATTTATTTGTTGGATGGTGCTGTGGTAGGAAGTGTGAATTGTTACAGAATAACTGAATATAACAGGCTTTAGGATACTAGAGAAAGCTTTCTTAAGGACTTGACATCCAGGAGGAGAACCAGAAGATGAGTACAAAGGTCATAGAGAGAATGTACACTGGCAACAGCCCATCTGGAAGTGTAAATGTAAAAGCCCAAACAAGAGAGAGGTGTGGCCAGCATGGAGAGAGGGGCCAGCTCATAGTTTGCCAGATGTTTTTTTTTAATTTAATATATCTGTCATTAAGAACAATATTTTTAGTTTGGTTAGTGAAAAGCCTGTAAAATTTAAGTGGTAAATTAGGAAAACGTCTAATTGCTTGAACTTTATTTTAGGTAACTTTGAAATAAAGTTGTTAGGTTTTTAAAGCTATACTACCCCCCCCCTTTTTTTTTAACCATCAGTGTGAAATGCTGTCATTTGAGTTCCAGTATGGAAAATTAACATGATCTCCAGAGGAGGAAGAAGGCTCTCTCTCATCAGGGAGGGCAAGGGAGGAGGGGTGTTGAAGGCAGCAGTCAAAACCTTTGGCTGTGATGACAAGAATTATTATTCTGACATTCTTTAGGGCGATGAAGAAACATTTGAAAATTATTACCGGAAGCAAAGGAAGAAGCAGGCACGCCTGGTTCTACAGCCGCAGTCGAGTGTGGTGAGTGTGAGCTTCCTGTGCAGGGACACTGGTACTTTGAGCCTGTACTTGGCATGTATCACTGCTCATTTACAAATAAATATTTATTGAACACCTACCATTTCTAAGAATTGATTTAGGTGCCAAGTGTACAAAAGTGAGCAAAACTAGGCCAATCTCTTCTCTCATGAGTTTACATTCTATTAGGAAAGATAGACATTGAATTAAAATAGATAAGCAAGAAAAATGTCAGGGAGTGTTAATTTGTTTTTGACAATATGATAAACTGTGCTATGATTCTTTGTTACACTGAACAAAATAACTAAGGATAGTGGATAAACCTTTTGTATTTTTATTTTTAATTTTGTGTATGTGGTGTGTATATGTGATTAGGGTTACCTGCAGAGGTCAGGAGAGCATTAGATCCCCTGGAATGGGGGTTTTAGGTGATTGTCAGCCTCTTCATGGGTGCTGGGAACTAAATTTTGGTCTTCTGTAAGAACAACTAAGGCTCTTAACCGATAAGCTATTTTTTCTAGCCTCTGGATACACTTTAAAAAAAAATAAATTTTTTCTTAAATGTACTGAGGATCTATGGTTCAGCTAAAACCTTTGGCTGTGCTGGCATTTACGTGACTAAATGTATTTGTAAAAGCTTATAGACACTACACATTAAAAAAAAAAAACCCTTAAAATATCTGACTATAGTCTAAATAAAGGCAGAACCTCAGGTAGGTTTAGTGAGGCATCTAGTGTAGCTTTTATCTTGAGAGGATCTATGGGTTGGAAAAAAAGTCTTGAGTGATACAGGTCAAACCTAGAGCACTAGGGCAGATGCCCTGCAAGAGCTCCTTTCTTAGAACTGAGACTTCAGTGGATGTAAAGCCCAGTATTAAGATGACCAAGAGATAAACCCCTCTAAAACCCTCTCTCAATAATCAATGACAAACCAATTTTAAAAACACACAAAAGATTTAAACGAACACTTTCTTACAGATACACAGATGATATGCATAGAAATGAAAAAGTTGTTTAGGATAATTTTTCAAAATGTAAACAAGAGCCACAATGAATTACTGCAGTATACTTATGGAATGCCTTACATAAAAAGATTGGCAGTACCAAGTGCTGGTAAGGATTGAGACTCAGTCACTGGAATTCTCTCATACTTCTGGTGGGTGCCAAAATAACATCATACTGGAAACTTTGACAATTTGTAATAAGTTATTGTATTATTCTGCAGTCTCCCTAGGTAGTTACTCATGAGAAATGAAAACACATCTTTGCATAGTAGCCCATATATGATTCTTTAGAGTAGCTTTATTCATAAAAACCCAAATCTAAAACCATCCTCAATGTCTGTGAACTCATTAGTAGATAACTTACATCATTATGAATAGATATATTATTGTTCTTGAATTTATAGAGTAACACACAAATACAAGTTTATTTTTAAAGCACCATTCTGTGTGAAAATATTCAGATATGAAATTGGTACAGTGTGGTTTATGTCACTGAAATTTTTGAAGAGGCAAAACTGTAGGACAAAATAGGATCAGTGGTGGCTAGAGACTGAGAGCCTGGCAGGGTAGTTTACTATAAAGAGCTATGAGGGAGCTTTAAGAGATATATCTAGAGATGTGTGCATCTTGATTGGTAAGTATACAGCACATACTTTTTTAAGAACTCAGTGATAGAGTGCTGGCTTAGCATGCATAAAGTCTTGAGTTCAATCCCAAGGACCACAGCAATGGGCAGGGGGCAAAGATAGAGTTCCTAAACATTCTTCGTGATGAGGTGCTCCAACAAGAGTGGAGCATCTCAGTTCTGAAGAAAGTCACTGTCGGTATAGGGTTCAGTATCTTCTGAAAGAAGGGAAAGCAGATTGTTTTCAAAGAAAACCAGAGTTTTCTCCTGAGACACTGTTGCTAAGGCCCTATTCAAAGGGAGTGGGAGAGGCCAAAGGAAAGCACTACCAAAGGGAAGAATGAGATGGAAGGAGGGATAAACAGCAAAGAGTGCATAGATGTGTAGATAACGGTGATACTGTGCACTTTAAGATGATTAAAATACACAGCAGTAACACAGGCATTGTGATGAGATTGAATCAGCGCACATTACCTGTTTTGCAGTATTTGAATCGTTCAGAGTGGTGAGAACATTAATTGTTGGTTGATGACTTATGCTGTACCATGAGATGTGTGGAGTAACTTCTTGAAGAACAGAAATCATTTAGTGAGGGGGGAGGAGCTAGAGTAATGAAATAAAATATCTATCTTAGTGTTGATTATTGTACACCTATAAGCATATGATAACATTGACTCAAAACATGCAAAACAGAAGTGACATGCCTCCAAGGAGAAATAGAAAGATTACATAAGCATATTAAAATCTACAGTCTACAAGCATAAACTACTAAGGAGGCAGAATTTCAGTAAGATACAGGATATGCTTCCTGGGCTTAATTGAGTAGAATATAGAGAATCCCATTTCTATAGTTGAAAAAGCACACTTTACTCGAGCATATATGCAGTACTTTAAATTTTCTATTATAGTACTATGCTATGTGGCAACTATCAGAAAATATAAAAATTTGTGTTCTATAGGATACTTTTTTTTGTAGTGTTAAAGACTGAATGGAGCTCATCACAGACATTAGACAATTAGTGCTCTGTCACTGAATAATTCTCCTATTTCTCTGCATTTCTTAAAAGCATGCATTAAAAATATACATAGGGGCTGAAGAGATGGCTCAGTGGCTAAGAGTATTGGGTACTCCTCCAGAGGACCCAGGTTCAATTCTTAGCACCCACATGGAGGCTCATACTCTGTGACTCCAGTCCCAGAGAATCTGATGCCTTCTTATGTTATCCTTGGCTCTCCATGCACGTGATAAACAGATATGCACTCAAGCAAACACTCAAACCCATAAAATGAAAATAAGTAACCTCCCACTCCCGTGTGTATATGAATATGTGTATGAATGCTACAGTACATTTGTGAGATCAGGGGACAACTCGAAGGAGTTGGTTCTCTCCACCATGTCATTCCTGGTAAGTGAACTCATATAGTGCAGTTAGTGGTAAGTGGCTTTTGCTGAGCCATCTGGTTGGCACTTGTCATGTTTTTAAGTTAGAAAGTATTAACAAAGTTCAGAGGATAAGGGCACCTGCCTGGAATCCTGATGACCTGAGTTCAGTGTCTAGGACCCACAGGGTGGAAGCCAAGCACAGATTCCTGCAAGCTATTCTCCATATGTATAAACAGACACATATAATTGCACAAAACATAATGATCCTTACTTTCTTCAACTGAAAGAGGTCCTGATCAAAACTCTTACCACATTATGGGATACAGTGTCTTAGTTTCTTTTCCAGTTGCTGCAATAAAATAACTTGGCAAAATCACCTTTGGGGCAAAGATTTGTATTAGTCCAAAAATGCAGATTAGTGTCCCTAGAAGCAGGAGGGCCCAGCATCAGGAATTTAAGAGAATGGGTCACATTAATCCACACAGAAGAGAACAGTAGATGTGGGCATGCTTGTGCTCCACTCTTTGTCTTCTAAAATGGATGAGGGAATAAACAAATGAAAATCCAGGCCTTGAGTGCAGAAAACAGTGCTGCCTACTTTTAGAGTAAGTCTCCAAATGAAGTAATCAGGAAAAATTCTCACAGAAATGCCCGCAACTTAGCTTGATGGTCCCCTACTGAGGCTCCAGTGTTGACAAGGAAGTCAACCGTCATCTAGAATTGACTTGGGACATAGGATAGTTCATATAACGAAATTTATGGATGAAAATAAGATGGCCATGGTTTTCCTCTATGTTTTTGCTAAAGTTATTATCAAACAGTTGTCCATTTTCTTAGTGTCTGTGAATGATCATGTGTGTGCAGGTGCATGTGGGGGGTGAGTGTGGGGCCGTTAGAGGACAGTCTTGATTGTTAAGTACAGTCCACATTGTATTTTAGAAAAATAAATTTTTAAATTAAAATATAATTGTATCACTTTTCTTTCCTCCTTCAAACCCTCCCATGACTCCCCTTACTCCTCAAACAAATGTCGCAATTTTCTTTTATTATTGTTACATATACATAAACATGACCTGCTGAGTTTATTTTTGTTGTTGATGTATATATGTGATTTCAGAACTGACCATTTTGTATTGGATTTTTTCCCCCAAGATATAGTCTTCCATTGGCCTGGAGCTTGCCAAATTGACTAAGCTGGCTAACTGGCAAGTGAGCCCTAGGGACTCCCTGTCTTGGCCTTCTGAGTACCAGGACTACAAGCATGTGCTGTAATACCTGTCTTTATTTTGTTTGTTTTTATATTTTATTTAATTTTAATTACGTGTGTGTGTCTGTGTGTGTGAATGTGGGTGCAGCTGCTCATAGAAGCCAAAAAGGGGCATCAGATCTCCTGGAGCTGGAGTTCCAGCTGTGTTTGAGCCATCTGACATGTGTGCTGGAAAGTGAACTTGGATATCCTGCAAGAGCAGTAAGCACTGCTGTCCCTCCAGCCCAGCAACTGAGTTTTTAAACATAGGTTCTAGGGAATTGACCTCAGGCTCTCATGCTTGTAAAACAATCACTTTGCCAGCTAAGTTATCATCCCAGCCCATATCTTTTTTACATTTTCGTGTGTTTGTGTGTAGTTTCATGTGTGTATATGCATGTTTTGCATGTGCATGCATACATATATGTGCTAGTGTTTGTGGAGGCTGGAGGTTAATGTGGGGAAATTATCCTCAATCTCTCTTTAATTTGTTCTTTGTGAGAGGGTCTCTGATATAGCTAATCTTGCTAGTCATCTTGTCTGGGGATCTCCTGCCTCTCCCTCCTGAGGCTAGAATTCCTAGTAGGTTGCCACGTTCACCCAGCATTTATTTAAGTTCTGATCTTCACACTTGCCTAGCAAGGCTTTAGCCACAACCATCTCCCTAGTCCCACCCCAGCCCATTTGGAAGGTATTTGATTTTTAATATAAATGGTATAAAAGGTGGCATTTAAAAGTTTTGGGGCTCAGTGGTGGTGGTGCACACTTTTAAGCAGAAGCAGGCATATCTCTCTGAGTTTGAGGCCAGCCAGGTCTACAGAGTGAGTTCTTGGATAGTCAAGGTTATTACACAGAGAAACCCTATCTCAAAAAACCAAAAAACCTCCTCTTGGCTATTTGAAATCTATCGCCTACTAGCTGTGTGAGAATAGATCATATGGCAAGCCTAGAATCTGAAACTAGGTAGGATGGTGAGGTATTAGCTCAAGTGAAAGAAAGCGTTGGCTTCCACTGGTTAGGAGGGTCTGAAATCCTTTTTATCCTTTTAACTTATTTAATATCTCTCTCCTGTTGAGTGTATATTCTACAAGGACCTGCAAGATGGCTCAGCAGGCAAGACGGCCCAGTAGTCCTGGAGCCCAAGTGAATGTGGAAGTGGAAAACTGACCTCATACTATTGTCTTCTGACCTTTCCATGTGCTGTGGCATGTGTGTCTACACAGATACATGTTATATACACACACAATAATAATTTTTTTGAATGTACAACTCATGAGAGAAAGGGCTTTTTGTTATTTTCAAGTATATCTCTAATATACTTGAAATTAGTAAGCAGAACTTAGTAGGCTATCAATAAATATTTATTAATCAAGTTATAGTGACTTGAAACTTTTATGTTACTGTATTATTGGTTTAAATTGATTTTTATTTTTCATTTTAAGCATGAAACAGTTGATGGCTATAGAAGATATTTCACTCAGATTGTAGGGTATGTATCTAATATGGAAGAAACTGTTATTAATTTTATTAAAGTTTGTTTAATGTCAGAGATAACTATTTTCTACTCGTACTTTCTCCTTTCTTTCCCTAAACACATATTGTGTTGGTAATTGCTATTTTAGGTTCTTTGTGGTGGAAGATCACATTTTACATGTGACCCAAGGATTAGTGACCAGGGCATACACTGATGAACTTTGGAACATGGCCCTCTCAAAGATAATTGCTGTGCTGAGAGCTCACTCAGTAAGTCAGCCCATTTATGCTAATAATTACAATTTAATTTGATTTGTGTAATATGGGAAACTGTCTTTATCCTCCTGCATTTCTAGGTGATTGCTCAGATTTGTAAGTAGTAATATCAAGGCTTCTGCCTGGTTATATTGGGCTGCAGTTCTGTAGCTGCCTGAGGCTTCTCAAGACACTTGGATTTGAGCATTACAGAAAATGAAGAATTAGGCTAGTCCTGTTAGTCTCTATTGACCTCCTCATTAGACCCTGAGCAACACTGAGATGAAAAGGGTTTTAATTATTCCAGATTTTTTGTTTTCAAAATCAACTCTACCATAAAACTCAGTAGAACCTGTTTGAGAATTTATAGATTTTAAAATCTACAGTTTTTACAATTTAAACTCACTAGAAATAATAAACCTTCATGTATGAGGAATTTTTTTTTTAAAAAAATTTGTAATGGGTTAAAATTAAATGACCAACTATTTTTTAATGCCTTTTGTGGAAATAACTAATGTATTACAGCTATAAACATTATTAGGTTCATAATTAGTCATGTTCACTTTAACTTAAGATAGTGTTAGTAGTTTATCTTCAATAAAGTAGCCTTACATTTAAAATTTTGTAATCAGTTACTATAATTGGTAATTAAGATTTAAAAGAGGTGAAGGGAGAATCTTATTATATTTAGATTATGAATATACTTCATTTATGTTTGTTAGGAATATAGATTTGCGATACATTGACAATAAAACTTGAAAAAATATTTTAGTGAATAAAAGTATTTTGGGATGCTGGAAGCAAAATCTAGAGGCTCATGAATATGAGAAGATGCCACTGAGCTAGCCCCTGTCTAAGAATGATGTATTTTATCATGGTTTATATTGAAATCAGCTCTAAGTACACACTGTATTCCAATTAATTTTATAACATTAAATATTAAATTATAATGTAGTAAATATAGCATCACATTAAAAATCTTATTGTTTCTTGAGACAAGGTTTCTCTATGTAGCCCTGGTTGTCCTGAAACTTGCTCTGTAGACAAAGCTGGCCTTGAACTCAGATCTGTCTGCCTCTGCCTCCTGAGTGCTGGGATCAAAGGTGTGCAGCACCATGCCTGGCCCATATTCAGACTGTTAAGTGTTATTAAGAGGCAGTAGATTTCTCTGTCTTTTTAAAAGTATTAATTTTCTTTTGGTTAATTATGAAGAAATACTTAAGTTGCCATTCTTATATTGGAAAAGGCAATATGGAGAATACGTAGGGAATAGAAGTAGAAATATATGGTGTTTATGAAATCACTGTTAGAGTTTGTAACTAGTTTCTCAAAAGTCTGAAGATTTGCAAAAATACAGCAATTCTTTTACATGAACTTTACATGCCATGGTAAGAACATGTTTCTTCTTAAATATGTAGCTGAGGAGACGCAAGCACCTTGGACCTGCTGAACCTACATTTTATTTTTATTCTCAGTCTCTCAGGGTCTTTTCTTAATTTTAATTCTGTTTTTCTGTGTTTCCCCCATTTCTACAGTCTTACTGCACTGATCCTGACCTTGTTTTGGAGTTGAAGAATCTCATTGTCATTTTTGCAGATACTTTGCAGGTGGGTGGTAACCTAACATGCAATTGTGGCAATTTTGAGTATGCAAAGCCATAAAATATATAGACTATATTTTATTATATTGTAGATTAATGGTAGTAAATCAGAAGTAATAAAAATTAATTTATAGATTAATATTTTCAAAAATATATGTAATACTTTCTTTCAAAACTCTATGTAATACTTTCTTTGTAATTTTGAAGCTTGGACAGACCTCAGGGGACACTGGCACCTTCTAAATTATTAGCCATTTTAGTAAGAATATAGTTTTTTGTAACTTAAAAAAAAAAAAAAAAAAGAGGAGGCCAGCCATGTGGTGCATGTCTGTAACCTCTGCTTGCAGGGGGTTGTATCAGAAGGGTCTTGAGCTTGTTCCAGCTTAGGCTATAGAGAGAGCTCAGGGTCAGAGTAGGGTAGTTACCAACACAGCAAAATGAGCCTAGGCTTGGTGAGACGGCTCAGCAGTAGAGACAACTACTGTCCAGCCTAATGACCCGTTCCATCCCTGGAGCCTGTAGAAGGAGAGAACTGACTTCCTCCAGTTGTCCTCTGACTCCCTGTGTGCACCCTCACATACATGTAGAGAAGTATGTAATATAAGAATATAAGAAAATAAGAATATAATAAAAAATCTAAAGGCACCTGTAGTTTAAGAATATTTTAGAAACATTAAATGAAATAAAACAGGTTTCTCTGCCAACACCTTTCTCAGAACAAATGTCTACATCTTTAGGCTGCCAAAGGGACATGGTTACACAGTATTTCTAAGTATCTGTGACTATGCAGTATTCCCCAGGATGTGTTACTATGTAGTATCCCCCAGTATATGTAACTGCACAACATTCCCAGTACATGTGGCTATGGAGCATTACCTCCTAGTATATATGTCTCTGCTATATTTTTTCAGTACATGTGACTATGCAGTATTCTCTGTTGTGTTGTGGAATATTTGTAATATGAAGTTTCTGCACTGGACTTTCGAGCCTAGCCCTGAGATTTGAACCCACTCACAGCCCCACTGCCCCTTAGCACCAAATAATCATACAAAGGCTTATATTAATTTTATGTTGATCAGACTATGGCCCTAGCATATTGCTAGCTACCTCTCGCTCTTAAACTAACCCTAGATTCTTACCCAGTACCTTTTCTCAGAGCAGCAGAGTTGTCCTCTGTTTCATCTGGCTTCTCTGGCATCTTTGTGGCATCTCTGCCCTGTTCTTCCTATTCAGAATTTTCTTAGCCTGGTAGCTCCACCCACACTTCCTGTCTGTCTTCAGCCAATCAGCATTTTTATTAAACAAGTAAGCAGGACAATTCTTTACAATGGAACAGGACACAGTCCTACTACAAACATTACTTTAGGCAAAGATGTGTTACATTTTTGTAGAGGGATAGGTAGGCTGGTAGGCAGAGAGAATAAGGAAGAAGAGTCTGGGCTGGGGAGAGAAAGAAGGGAGAAGAGAAAATGAGGGAGAAAGAGAGGGTCAGCTAGCCAGGCAGCCACCTGCCAGCCAGACACAAAGTAGGACACACAGAAAGAAAGAAAGGTAAAAAGTCCCAAGGCAAAATGTAGGTGAAGAGAAACAGGTAAAATCATAAGAGCTAGTGAGACAAGCGTAAGATACGGCTGAGCTTTCATAACTAATAAGTCTACGTGTCATGATCTGGGAGCTGGTTGACAGCCCAAAAGAAAGCCTATTCCATTTGCTCTTCTCTCTTAGGTCTACCTTCCTCCTCCTACTTATTATCTCTGCCCTCCAGCCCTGCCTATCCCTCTACTGCCTTGCTATTGGCTGTTCAGCTTTTTATTAGACCAGTCAGGTGCCTTAGGTAGGCAAAGCACAGCATCTTTACATTGTTAAACAAATGTAGCATAAACAAATGATACACAGCTTTGTCTACTTAAATATTCCACACCAATTCCCCAGTATAAGCAACTATGCAGTTTCACCTCCTCATGTAACAATGCACTATTACCTGCATTATTCCTGATACATGTAACTGCAGTATTTCCCAGTAAATGTTACCATGCAACATTCCTGGTACATGTTACTGTGCAGCATTCTCAGTACATGTGACCCTTGAACCCTTTTCTTTCTCTTAGAGCATTTTTAAAATCTGTGATTTCAAAACACATGCTTTGGGGGCTTGAGAGATCCATCATCAGTTAAGATGATACTGCTCTTCTAAAGGATATGAATTTGGTTCCCAGCATACTTGTCAGGTGGCTACAACCACCTGTAAACATAACTCTAGGGAATCTGATGCCTCTCACTTCTGGGTTCCTAAACACATGTGGTGTACACATACAGACATGCACATAGTTTTAAAAGTTAATAAAAATGTGCTTTGGGAAATGGTGATATAAACTATTTGCCTTATCCTAAGAGTCTTTTGATAGTTGTTTCTTTTTAAAGCTAAGACGAGTACTTCACAAGCTTCTTTGTAAATTATTTATTACCTTATGTACTTATTAATTTGAATTGCCTATTTGATATCACCAGAGTAATGTGGAGTGTCTTGATTATTTTTCCTGTAAACTCTGTGATACTTGTATCTATCATACTGATCTTGCACTGGTAAGTTTTAAATGGGGCTTTCTTTAATTTCACCCTGTGAGTAACTCAAAGATGCGTTGGTTTTCCTGATGATTTGAAGCCCTCCGAGCATGCTGTAGTGACTACTGCTCTTTAAGCTGTCAGTTGCATGTTAGGTTCCTAAGGAAATAGAGTGATGGGATCACTAAGCACAAAATTTAGCTCCGTTGGTATCTTGCTGTAATGTGCACGTTTTGCTCCAATCTAAGTAGAAATGTGGGTCTATATTGTAGTGCAAACACCTTATTACTTTGTAAGATCATTACAAACAGCTCTAGGACTAGTGTTTTGAAAATAATTGAATCTAGAGTATTTGATAGGTTCTAAGGAATGCTACAGAGAATGAGATAAGTGTTAACGGAGATTTAATTAATGGAGATACTGGAAAAGCAACAATGTTGGTTATGTAAACCTTTGAAAGCATACCCATGTCCCTCCCTCCCTCCTCCCTCCCTCCCTTCCTCCCTCCATCCCTCCATCCCTTGAGACTGTTTCTTGTTATGCAGCCAAGGCTACCCTTGAATTTCTGGTTTCCTGCCTCCTCCTCCATCTCTTAAGCACTGAGGCTGTAGGTAAGCTCCAACTGCCTAGTTCTTCCTAAACTTTCCTAAACTTGGAGGTTAGACAGTAGTGATTTTTAGCTATTCAGAAATTCTTCATTATTTTCATTTTCCCTGAAAACTTGTAGGTTCATTATTAGGTAATTTTATACTACATTAATAGATGCTACCTTTTAAATTTATGCCTTCTAATTTAAGAGTCAGGGCATCTTTTCATAAAAATAAAAAGGATGTTTTATAGTTTTTGGTTTTTTAAAATTGTCAGTTTACCATCTTAAAGAACTTTTACTTTAAAAAAAAAAATTAGTGTAGGGCTAAAGTGCTAGCTCAGAGGTTAGGCACACTTGTTGCTCTTGGAGAAGAGCTAAGTTAGGTTCTCTGCACTTACATGGTAGCCCCAAACCATTTGTAACTCCAGTCCAGGGATTTGATGCCCTGCTCTGGCCTCTGCATGTGGTACACACACACACACACACACACACACACACACACACACACACACACACACACACACAAAACAAAACACATATGCATAAAAAATAAATAAATCTTCAATTTTTAAGAAAAATAATGTTTTAATACATTTTGAGTTTATTCTTTTGTAATTTCATCCATGAATATAATGTATTTAGAGCATTCTACTCCAGACTTCCGAATTTCAACTTGTCCTGGCACTCCTTTCATATCCCCTGTCAGCTTGTTACTGTGGTGGTGGTGGTTATTGTTACTGATGTCATCCTCATCCTTATCAGTTTCATTAGAGAGAAGAAATAAGTATATTATCATTTAGGACAAAGCTGATAAGGTAACGCCAGCACATTTATAGTTTACCTCTTATCAACTCAAAAGTAAGTGTTTGTTTTATTCATTGACACTCTTCTGAGCAGATGTTACATGCTAGAAGATAGTTGATGTGGAAAATAGTATAGACAGGTTATGAGAGAATACTGAGTTCTTTGATGGTGTGGAAGACTATAGTATGTGAGTGTAAGTGAAGAAGTTCAGACTGTAGTGAAGAAACCTTATTTAAAGTGGTTTGACTTAGGTCAATGAATGTCTTAAACATAATTGACTTACTTTTTTTTTTCTTTGTGTTACAGGGTTATGGTTTTTCAGTCAACCGTCTTTTTGATCTTTTATTTGAAATAAGAGATCAGTACAATGAAACATTGCTTAAGAAATGGGCTGGTGTTTTCAGGTGGGTCCAAATCTGGTGCCTTAGTATAATGAGTAAGTTTGTTAAACAATAACCCAGATCCTCCTTCCTGCAGCTCTGACAACCACTGTCCTTCCTATCTTGTCTCTAAATTTGACTACTCTAGCATTCCATGTAAGTGGAATTGTAGAATACCTGCTCTTTTGTGATGTGATCGGTTCACTTAGCATGTCATTGTTCGTTTATGTTTACATGGGCCAGGTTTGCATTCCCTGTAAGTGTAGGTTATACTCATTTTATGTGTCTGCAACATTTTCTCCACTCATTTCTTGATTTATATCTAAGTTGTTTTATTGGATGTTTTAATATTGTCATAAGCATGAGTAAGCTAGTATGTGAGTACCTGTTTTTAGATATTTTTGGGTTTGTACTCAGAAATGGAACACTTGATCATATGATAATTTATTTTTAGAAGAAAACTTCCATATCCGTTTTCCATAGTGGATGAAACATTTATAATCAATTTATTTATACTTTAGTTTTAGTATCTAATTTTTCCAGTAAGTGTTAGATACTTTTAAGGTTGTGATTCTGTCTTTCTCCTTCTTGCCTCTTTCTTCCAGAAAAAGTCAATCTCAATTCCTTACATATGGATTGCCCCAAAGTAAGATAGAATGTCTGCTACTAAGAAAAACATATCAAATGACTTCATATGAACTTAGTACTTAAGCAGCTTTCAAAACTGAAGGTTCACCTTCTGAATTCTAAATAGAAATGTTTTGTAAACCCCCAAGTGATTTATATTAAAGTTAGCTAAATAAATCTTTGTTTGAAACCATGTTAACATTTATTATTTTTATTTAGTAATTTTGGGAGGTAGTTACAATGTTTCACATTGAAAACAGAGCCTCTGCATACACTTAGCAAATACTCCACCCCAAACAACATCTCTAGGCCTTTTAACTTTAATATTTTAAATTTTTCCATTTATTTATTTATTGTGTGTGTATACACGTGTACGTACTTATGTGTGTGTACCCAGGTGTATGTATTAGTGAGTTCTTTACTTCCACCATGTGGTTCTGGGAGATCAAACTCTGGACTCTCACTGGCCTAGCCTTTACTCTCTGGATTCTCTCACTGGCCTGGGCCTTTTTATTTAGAGCGTGGTAAGTTTTTGGACTGAGCTCACTATGTGGCCCACACAGGCTTTGAACTTGTTTGCCTGCCTCTGCTTTCTGAGTGGCTGGAGTTGTAGATGAACTAAATAAGATTTATGGATTTTCTTTGTCAAGGTCTTGACACAGATGGGTAATTGACAATATCTGTGTATAACTATCATCAGGTTTTTATATTAAATATTTTAAATAGAGGTAGTATTTATGGTTAGAGTTAGTGATCTATGACATGGCCCTATAATTTAGTGTAATATATTTTTATGCATATATAAAATCCCAGGGTTCATGCTGTGAGTTTGAAGGCCTTTTTAGTAGTTTTTCTAACTCTGATCGATCCCCCCCCCAAAAAAAACTAGGGACTGTGAAATATTTTTTTCTCACTGGGAAACTAGAGTGTTTGTTTGGATAGAGACAGAATAGACCTAAATAGAATAGAATAGATTTCATCATCCATAGTAATTGTGGAGGAAAACAGCACTTCAGCTATAATACATAATTACCAAATACATTTTAATTTCTACTTTTAATATCATCCTAAGTCATGCTAATAGTTCTAGTGGAAAGGATTTAAGCTTTATTTGCCCATGACTAGTATCTTCAAATGTCATACAAATAGTGGACTGACATTTAATAGTAAGATGAGAGAAGTACATTTTCATCAATATTGATAATTATAATTTGGCTACTTCCATGATAGAATTTATCATCTGATTTGCCGCGTCCGGCCTAGTGTAGCCGAGCCTGGAGAGGGTTGTCAGGGTTAAATCAGCATCAAGAGACAGACAGTTCCATCATCCAGGGAGATCAGCTGCTTCTGCTGCCCCCAGCCTTTATTTAGCAAGCTTATATACCCCTTAAGTTCCCCTGCCCTGGGTTCCTGTGCCTGTCAGTGTGTTCTCTGGCAACGGGTGCAAGACTCCTCATCATAACAGGAAAACCACTGATTGCAAAACAGTGCATCAACGAAGATCAGGGAAGTAAACAAAAAGGGCACTGACCTTGACCAGGCTTTTTTAGCCTGAAACAGAGTATATGGGTCTGGGTATGCCAGCACCCAACACTGATTAATATGGTAGTACTTAATCTTTCTGTGGTTTGAGTTGTGAGCACTAATGATTTTTTCTTTAGGTTTTTGAAAAAACTTTTTAGAATTTATTTATTTACATATTTATTTACTTACTCACTCACTCACTCACTCATTCATTCATTCATTCATTCACTCACTCATTCATTCATTCATTCATTTATGGTCTTTTTGAGACAGGGTTTCTCTGTGTAGCCCTGGCTGTCCTGGAACTCCTTCTGTGGACCAGGCTGACCTCAAACTCTCTGAGATACTCTCTTCTCTGCCTTCCGTGGCCGGGGTTAAAGATGTGTGACACCACTGCCTGGTTAAGTGTTTTTATTTTTAATAGACAAATATGAAGTAATATATTATACAAATATATTTAATACATAATTTATAGAGGAGATATTTTAATATATCTATGCATTATGGATAGCAAACCAAACTAATGTGTCCATCATCTTACATTTTTCAAAAAAACATTTTATTGATATAATTTTTTGGATTATTGAAAGGTCAAGAAATTATTGACAGATTCATAATGAGCACAGTTCAATAGCCACCTCTCTGTGACCTCCCCATCATGACATCAGAATCACATACAACACTGAAAGACAAGAAGTACGAATTTGGGCTCCGTGTGGAAGCTCAATCCTTTAATCTCAGCACTCAGGAGGCTGAGTCGGGTGGATCTCTGTGGTCTATACAGAGAGCTCCAGGACATCCAGGAACACACAGAGGAAAGCAAGGAAAAAAGAAAAGAAAAGAAATCTGCATTGCACGAGTAAAATGAAGGTCTATGGATTGCCTTCAGCATCATCCTGCCTTGCCTAGGGAGCATCTCACCGTGATTAAGCGTTTTCATTTGTTTACCATTTTGTCACCACTAAGTCATTAAGTCAGGGAACAAACTGCTAAGTTGTCATCAGTTTTCTCTCTCTGCAGTAAATAAACATTGTGAACTGCAGCCATCCTACTTGGTGACAGTTCTCAAAAGCTTATGTCCCCTATCTGGTACTTCATATATTGTGTCCAACACTTCCCTTTGCCTTTTAACCCTCTATTAACTACCAATCTACTTTCTGCATCTGTGGGTTTGACTTTTTCAGATTCCTGAGCCAGGCATATCTCATTTGGCACGGTGTCCTCAAGGTTCTTCTTTGCCAATGCAAAGGATAGAATTTCTTAATTTTTAAGGCAACACAAACCGTTATGCACATAAAACATACTTTCTTTACCCATTCAACAGAAAGGAAAGGTAATTTGGCATATCTTAGCTTTGCAGATAATGCTGCAGTGAGCATGGGAAGGCAGATCTTGTCAGTTTATTAATTCTGTCCTCTGGATAGGTCCATACTGATGGACTTCCGGCTCATATGGGTGTTCTGGCTTCAGTTCTCTGTGTACTGTTCATTCTGCACATTCTTTTCTATAATGACAGTGCTAATTTCTCTTTCCACCAAAGGGGCACAAGGACTTCCTTTTTCCACATCCTTATGAACACATACTTTTCTTTTTCAAATGATAACTATTCTAATAGGCTTGCAATGGTATCTCACTGTGTTTTAAATTTGTATATTTGTGGTGATTGATGATTGAACAGAATGCCTGTTCTGTTTGCTATTTGAGTGTCTTTAGGGAAATAACTATTTAGGTCCTTGTTCATTTTTAATCTAGTGATTTATTTTCTTGCTTTTGAATTCTTGGTATTTCTTAGTTTTGGTGTTAATTCCTTATCAGATATATCAAATGTATAGTAGGAATTGAACTCAGGCATCAGGCTTGATAGATAGCAAACCCTTTTACCGCTGAGCCATCAAGCCAACCTAGGTGTGGTTTTATACTCCTTTATACTTAGACTTTCTGTCCACAATGATATCCTCCTGTAATCGCATAAGAAATGGTTCTTTTGTCTTTCAAGACCCTACAGCTTCCATAGCTCCTCTGTAAGACTCTCCATGAGATGATCTCCACCTGTCTGATAGATTCTTTACTTTACCATATGTGTAACATACATCATCCTCAAGTAAGGACTTTCCATTGCAGGTCAAGTTAATACATAGTAGCTATCAATAAGCATCAGTCAGACTGAATTTCTGAGTAAAAGTAAATTAATGCTCAGCATACTGCTGGTGCACTTCTTTAATCCCAGAACTAGGGAGGCAGAGGCAAAATGATTTCTGTGAGCTCATCCTACTCTACACAGTGAGTTACAAGTCAGCCAGGGCTGCACAAACAAAACAAAACAATATAAGGCAAAACTCCCAAACAAACGAAATCAGTTGTTTGGAGAGCAGCTACCTTATGATCAGACAGGTGGGTTATAATAGTCATCCAAAGCTTAGTGGATGAAGGTTATTTCTCACACAAAAGTCAGATATTTGAGCTACTTCAATTGTGATTACATCTTTGGAACCCATTATTTCTGGGGCAAGTAAGATTGTCACACAGTTGGTTCACACACGCTATCAACTCAAGAGCAGTCTGCATCGCTTCCATAGTGGAAAACCATAGCCCTGTCCAGCTGTAAGAAGTCTGCATAGGCGAGCACACAGTATCTAGGTTGTGCCTCTTGCCAGCCACAGCGTTCTGGGACAATAAGCATGTTGTCTTGATCTTCAGAGTGAACATCTGGAGAGAGATCCTGGACAGAAAAGTTAAAAGTGAGTTCTGCGAGAATGTAAAGCTAGAACAAGGACACTGGAAATGGACTGAGAGACAAGACCTCCTGATGGCTGGATTTTAGGATTCTGAACAATGAGTGTTTTCCTGTTGTGACAAAGAGAACTGTAGAAGCTGTTGTTTTTGTAAAGATACTGTTCTACAATAGTCTAATTCTACAATAGTCTAATGATGCAATAATAAGATTTTACCTTTTCTTGTTTAACAGGGACATTTTTGAGGAAGATAATTACAGCCCCATTCCTATTGGCAATGAAGAAGAATATAAAGTAGTCATCAGTAAATTTCCCTTTCAAGATCCAGACCTTGAAAAGGTACAAGCTAGTTTTTCACTTAAGGATTGAGAAAAAAACAGATTATTATATTTATTACTATACAAGATTAACATTGAATTTTAGAATGACTTCTTTGGGGGCAATTTTTGTTGTTCTCATTTGAAAAAAATATTTTAAAATTTATAGATTTCTTGTATTATTACCACTATTACTGTTTTTAGTAAGTAGGAACTTTCTTAGGGATTTGGAGACATTAGATACAGTTGTCCCAAATGTGAGGTGGATTTCTAGGGCAAGTGATACTTGTGTGGTGTGCATTCCAGAGCAGGTGTATTAGATCCTACATCAATCATCAGTCAAGAAACACACTATAGGTATACCCACAGGCCAGTTTGATAGGGAGGTATTTTCTGCATAAAGGTTTCCCTTTCTAAAATGACTCTAGTTTGTGCCAAGTTAACATTATAACTAGCTAGCACCAGTATGTTCTTGGCCTCTGTGTACAGATGTCCGCATACATAAGTGCATATATCACATGTACACACTTCACATCATATGTTCTTGGCCTCTGTGTACAGATGTCCACATACATAAGTGCATATATCATATGTACACACTTCACATCATATGTTCTTGGCCTCTGTGTACAGATGTCCGCATACATAAGTGCATATATCACATGTACACACTTTACATCATATGTTCTTGGCTTCTGTGTACAGATGTCCGCATACATAAGTGCATATATATCACATGTACATACTTCACATCATATGCAAATACATAAGTACAAACAACAACCCCAATCAGAAACCCTCTGAGTCAGGAAACTGGCCTGTTCTTTTCACAGCCACCCTGACTCTTGTGACTAGAAAGAAGCAGACAGCTAAGTGTTGTCTGCATAGTGCTTGTATTATCAGAACGCAAAGCAATCTTGACATGTGCAGTCTGTGCTTGACAGAGTCTCATACTGTGATCTAAGCATAGGATAAATAGCTGTACTTCTTTGTCTTGTTGTGTTGTGTTGAGACAGGGTTTCTCTGTGTAGACCTGGCTGTCCTGGAACTCACTCTATAGATCAGGCTGGCCTCAAACTCTGAGATCCATTTGCCTCTCCCTCCCAGTTGCTGGGATTAAAGGTGTGCCCCATCACTGAAGGCAATGACTGTGTTTTAAAAACAAACAAATAATAAAATTCTGGATTTGTTTAAAAATAGTTTAGACATGGCAGCACATGCCTGTAATCTTAGCACTTGGGAAGCAAAATAGGGAGACCACATGTTCAAGGCCAGCCAGGATACCTGTGAGATCCTATCTCAAAACGGCTAGCTAACTAAATAAATAAATTGAATAAAGAAAAGAAAAAGAACAGAACATCTAAGAATAATGTAGAATAGAATTCTATGCAGTTATTTACATTTAATTGTGAAACCATCTTTACCTTTATAAAAGCCTAGAATGTTGTTTAAAAGAAAAGAAAATCTCAAGAATAGTATTAACTTTCTCTTTTTGCAGCAATCTTTCCCAAAGAAGTTTCCCATGTCCCAGTCAGTGCCTCTTATTTATATTCAAGTTAAAGAATTTATATATGCCAGCCTTAAATTTTCAGAGTCACTGCACCGAAGGTAAGCTCACTGACTTGAGACCTGCTTTGTCGTGTGCATTTAGAAAGCGATAGCATTTTATTTTCAAACCTTAACTCTTTACCTGGCCTGTTATCTGGTTGGAAAGGCTTCCGTGTTGTAACTGTCTTATTTAACTTCTAGTTATTTTAGTATTGAGACACATATGACACAGATGATTTGTTGGAAAATTTCTTTACTCTCAGCATTTAGATTTAACAGTAATAAATATTTTGCCATGTATCTTTTGCCTATTTATTATTAGTAGCGGTATTTTATTCCATGGGTATGATGTTTTGCCTGCATGTATGTTTTTGCATTATGTGCAAGCCTGGTGCCTAAGAAGACCGTAAGAGGCATCAGATCCCCTGGAGTTCCATCTGGTTGTGAGCCACTATGTGAGTGCTGGGAATTAAACTTGAGTCCTCTGGAAGTACAGCCATTGATCTTACCTGCTGAGCCATTGCTGCAGTCCCTTTGTCTATTTTAAAAGACATTTAAAGAAAATTTCATAACTAATGACCTTTTACCCTTACATATTTAGCACACATTCCATTGCATTCCACTCCAGTGCTACAAATTACTCTTAAAATTACAGAGCTAAATTTGAAACATTAACTGCATAAGTATTTTGTAAATTGTTATGAATAAAATATGAATGTTATTACAGATAATCATGTCTAAGCTAAATGTTGATTCTTGAAATACAGATATTCATACTCGATTAACATACTATTAAATTTGGAGAAAGTATAGAAATTTAAAATTTTGAAATTAACGATATATAAAGGCTGATAAAATTTTATTCATGTTTAAGGCAGGAGTTCTCATGGGATAATTTTGGTTTTCCCTGCTGAAAATTATCCTCCTACAGTTGGCAATGCCTAGAGACATTTTTGGTTGTCACAGCTGCGGGTAGGAGTGCTACTTAGAAGGCAGGGAGGGACTGGAGATGCTGCAGAGTGTACCACACTATTGCTCTGGCATGGTATGAGGGAGGGACCAGAGATGCTGCAGAGCATACCACACTATTGCTCTGGCATGGTATGGCCTCATAACCACTGAGCTAGTTTCTCAATTTGTATTCAAAAAGTAACTTTTAGCTATTATTGTGTACAAAGTATTTTATAAAGTGACCACAGTGGAATTATGATAATGCTTTGTACAAAGTATCTTCTCATGATTTTTTATCTTGATTAGTTTGGAACATTTAAATTATGTCATAAATGAGCACTCTGCTTTAGAAGAATTAAAATTAAATGAAGTTTGTAGCTCAGTGTGAGCTATTGCCATTTATATAAGATAAGTGCACATATAAAGATACATGATTTACATATGATATAAAGACAGGGCTTAGAAAATCACTTTAGTAAGTTAGATTACATTATTGAGAATGTTAACTAATTATGTTCTTGGAACGTTTTATCAGTATTTACATTTGTTTTTAGCTCAACAGAAATAGATGATATGCTTAGAAAATCAACAAATCTGCTGCTGACCAGAATTCTGAGTAGCTGTTTACTGAACCTTATTAGAAAACCTCATATAGGTTTGACAGAGGTAAGAAGAAATAATAACCAAATGCTTTATTGTTTGAAAAAACTGAGGCTGGAGAGGTGGCTCGGAGGAAGTGCACATAACTACTCTTGCAGAGGACCTGGGTTAGATTTCCAACACACACATGATAGCTCATAACCATTTGCAACTTCAGTTTCAGGGCATCTGATACCTTCTTCTGGCCTCTGTGGGCTCCAGGTACACATGTGTTGAACAGACAAACATGCAGGCAAAACACCACACACATAAAATAGCAACAACAAAAAATTGTTGTGAAATGTTATCCTATGGCTTTTCATTTAAAATTTATAATGTAAGTAGAATTTAAACAAGTAAAAGCATCATCCAATTCAAAACACGAGGGAGGAGCTAGAGAGGTAGTTCAGTGGTTAAGGACACTGATTATTCTTCCAGAGGTCCTGGGTTCAGGTCCCAGCACCCACATGATGGCTCATAACATCTGTAGCTCCAGATCCAGGGCATCTGACACCCTCTTTTGGCCTGCAGCACTACATGCACATGCTGTGCAAACATACATGCAAACAAGACACATAAACTTAAAAAAATTTTTTTAAAGGAAATATGAGGGAAAAATTTACTTGGGGAATAGTAGACAACTGGAGATATGAGGGCCATAGATTTCAGTCTTTCCATAGACACTCACAAGCCTCATTTTGTACTTGTTAAGAATATGGAATCTACAAATTGCTATGGAAAGTTATTTTAAAATAATTGGCTCTGGACTTCTAGAATATAGATTTTTTTTAAGCAATATTTATTCTCAGAAGAAATGTTGTGTCCTGTTTTGCTGCAATTTTTTTAAGCAATATTCATTCTCAGAAGAAATATTGTGTTCTGTTTTGCTAGAATTTTGTAGATATAGTATGGAGGCTGACTGGAAATAATGATTGTGCTTTTACAAATCAGGTGGTCCTGCACAGGCACGTCTGTATTTATTGTGGCTTTCATGTGTTTTAGTTGGTGCAAATCATCATAAACACAACACACCTGGAACAAGCTTGCAAATACCTGGAGGACTTTATAACTAACATTACAAATATTTCTCAAGAAACTGTTCACACCACAAGACTTTATGGACTTTCTACTTTTAAGGTATAGAAAATCTGACCAAAAGTTTTCACTCAATTATTGTAAGAAAACTAAGAGACTAAAGGAATTTTTACTATAGTCTAAATGTTGAGATCAGATTAGTGATAATCATTGTCTATAATCATCAGTTGTGAGCAATTTAAGCATCTTACTGAAATATTTAAAAAGTATTGCTTTTCTATAATGTAGTTTGTTCACGTTTTAACAATAAATGATAGTACTGAATGAGACTGTTTATATTAATGTTCCATAATTTAATAAGTGTACATGATTGTTTGTATTTGGAAATTAAAAACGAAGTACGTTTGTTTTCCATCCTTATTGGTTCTGATCTGAAGAAAAATAGATTCAAATCTTCCTTATGTCAAAATGAAAAGAGTTCTGTTTGTGTGAGGCCATGGAATATGATGATGGTGTCTTAAACAGAATGCAAGATTAATTTCATGTGTTTTTATGACCTGTTTTTTTGTGTTTGTTTATTTGTTTGTTTTATTAAGACACGGTTTCTCTGTGTGGCCCTGGCTGTCTTGGAACTTACTTTGTAGATCAAGCTGACCTCCAAACATAGAGATCTGCTAGTCTCTGCCTCCAGAGTGCTGGGATTAAAGGTGTGCCTGACACAACCTATTTTCTTTCTCTGTTAATCTGGAGCCGTAGATGAGCTATTGGCTGTGGCAACTGTCTGTTGCTGTGATAGAGCATGAGAAACAGCAAGAGCAGTAAAGCTTGATTTTGGCCTGTAGTTCCACAAGCTGCACAGGGTTCCTTGGTTTTATTGCTTTGGGTTAAGATGAGGCTAGGCATCATGGTAGTGCAGAGTGGCTCACCATATGGCAGTGGAGTGCTGTTTCCTCCTCCTGCTGCTTTGTCTCTTCTAAGTCCCCAGCCCCCTTCACTCAGGGCAGTTCTTTCCTGACTCAGTTGCTGTACCATATGCCAGATGATATCACCAAGCACGAGGACCTGAACTCACATCCTCAGAACTCACAGGAAACAGTGTGTCTGTAATCCTAGAACTCCTATAGAGAGAGAGTAAGGACAGAAGAACCCTCAGAAGCTCCTGTGTCAGTGTCTTCTTTGAAACTGTTCTGTTGCTGTGAACACCAGGCTCCCTGTCTCTGCTTCCCATGTCAGTGTTGGAATGCTGGGATTGCAGATGAATGCTATGGCACCCACTCTATGTGGGTTTTGGGGACTTGAACTCAGGGCCTCATGCTTGTGAATCAAATAACGACATCTTCCTAGCCTTTAAAATATGTGATTTCTTAAGTTGGCTTCTCTCTGTCGCATTGTCCCATTCCTTCTCATGAGTGAATATTAGGTTTTGTGTGAATCTGTTTTCCTGTCTTTAGCATCAGTGGTGGTCTATGATGATGAATTGGATGCTGTGCCATGTACTTCAAATCAGAAAGTTCAGTGTCCAGATCAAATGGTTTATTGGCATATTATTTCTTGAGTCAGAATAAAAATTATCTGAGGACACATTTGTTGATGGTTTCTTTTGCCTTAAATGATTAAAATTAATGTAACCCGTTTAGTCCCTAAGTGTTCATAAAGTGTCTCAAATGAGATACTCCTATTAACCAGGGATATCAACAGAAAACCTGTTAAAAACAACTCAAACTTTTAAAAACAGTAATGTATCTGGATGTGTTGGCCTGACCTATAGTTCTGACTCTGTGGGACACATAGGCAGGATTGCTTGAGCCCAGGAATTAAAGTTTGACTTGGGCAACAAATTGGCCCATTGAAAGAAAACAGAAAAATTACAATAATGGGAAAAAGTTTTGCCCATTGTGACTGAAAGGTCCAAGGCTAGAACAGATTTCAGGTGAGGTTGAAGTTGGCTACTTACTGGATCCTCAAGGACCCAGAATCTCTTCCTCTGTTACCTCCAATCTATGCAAGTTTGGCTTTATCTCCATGCTCTACACTCTAGGCTCTCCTGATAGTAGAATGCCTACCTGGTCACAGCTCCAAACCCCATGTCTTAGCTGTTACAGGATTCTTTGCAAGCAAGATGTGAGTTATTCATCAACTTGACCTCATCGGGACCCACTCTTGGAGCTAGATCTGTGTTCAGCCCTGCCTAACCCATAGCTGGGTTCCAAAGCATAGTTGGGGACGTTTTAAATAGGAACCACAGATAAGAGGAAGTTGTGAGTGTTTACTAACAGTGTTTAACTATCACTGCTTAGCCTTTATTTGAAACACATGTGCTTACTGTCCTGGAGGTGCAGAGACTTGTGTATGTTACACTGGTCCTCTAGTGGTCCTGTCTCACACCTTTGGCTGAGAGGCACCAATAGAAGCAGGGGAGACTTTTCATCTGCTCAAGTACAGGTTGGCACATTATGCTAAATACATTTCTGCCCCTAGAGGGCACTGTTTCCTTAACAAGTAAAGGAAGAGCTTATTAATTTATAAACTGAATCGTTACGTTTTAATTAACATATAATATTGTGTCAGTTTGTGCTGGGCCAAAGATACATGTACTTTGGGACTAAAGCTGTGTGTCACTGTGCCCAGATCCAGAAAACACAATTACTTCATTTGAGCAGAATGTAAGTGATTTTATTGTCATTATACTTTTCTGCCTTCAGATTAAAACTTATTTTTTCCCTTCATGGCTTCAGAGTGTGTAGATAGTGGGCTCTTTGACTTTTGGTTAATATTTTAATCATCCCATATTAAAAAATTTCCAAGAGAATGTAAACTAATAATCTTCTTTGTCTTACTGTAATAAAATTATGTGGTTGAAATGGAAATACAGGCTGGGGGTGATGGCACACACCTTTTATTCCAGCACTTGGGAGGCAGAGGCAGAGGCAGGTGGATCTCTGAGTTGGAGGCCAGCCTGGTATACAGAGCAAGTTCCAGGACAGCCAGGGTAACACAGAGAGAACTGTCTTGAGAAACCAACCAACCAACCAAATAAAGAAATAAATAAATGGAAACACAGCTATAATTTTAAAGCTAAAGTAGACTCATAAAAGAGTAGCTTTTTAAAAAAATATTTGGAGGAGGCTCTTTGGATTGGCTTTAAGTTTTTGTGGATGGAGTTAGTGCTCAGAGGCAGATCACTGGCCTCTTATGATTAAGAATCAGAAAGAAAACTGTGCACATGTCTTCCCCTTCTCACCTGCAGGGGCAGTCATGGGTGGGTTAAGTGTGTAGGGAATGGGATAGGGATGGTGGTAGCCATCTCCTCTCCATCTCCTTTGCCTGCTGATAGTGGGAAGTGAGTGGAGTGCTGGTGAGTTCCTGAGCTTCTGTCAGGCTGTGCTCTGGCAATGCTGTAGTTCTGTAGTGACCTGTATTAATCTGCTTAGATTCATTAAAGGTTATGGGATATGAAAGGAGGGGCTGATATGAACACCCAGCAAAATACAAAGTGTTGAGCACCATTGTTGCTCTGAGAAATTGACCTCGGTGGTATCATTAAGGTGTGGTGTGGTTCTGTGGATCACAAGCATATGACAGCCTAGCACTCCCTAATATAGTAAGGAAGATTAAAGCAGTGTGTATTTCTTGTGGCTAATACATACTCATCATGACTCCTCTGTCCAATTACTAGTGCTCCACTCCAAAGTGTTATTTACAGTTGTTCAATCGCAAATGATGTCAGTAAGTTAAGTTGTGCAATTTGGAAATCTTGGTATTGTGATGTATTAATTATCTTACAGTGTTACTACCCACTGAGTAATCTTGTTGCTCTCCAGGGATGGCAACTTTTTAAATGACCAGTTTCTTGGCAGTTCTCACATTGAACAGCAGAGGAACTATGAGCACTTGAGCCTGGCTGATTCTTTGCTCACAGTTAAAATCAAAGAGCACAGTGGAGATGATGTAAGGCACCTGAGGTTAGGCCAGAAAGGACAGGGAGCTTCCACCTCATTCCAGGCATGCCAGCAGAGAGCCTTATGCTGCCTTAGAAGTCCAGTCACCAGAGGGTGTGCTGGTGCAAGTATTTAATCCCAGCACTCAGTGGGTTAAGGAGGAAGATCTTGAGTTTGAGCCAGCCTAGTCCCCTCAAACACGCAAGCACAGATGTGGAGCTGTGCATGAAGAAGACAAGACTGTGGGGAGCTCGCCCAGCCCAGGTATGGGGCGCACGAGAGAGAAAGACTCCAAATGATTTTAACCTCCGGCTTCTGGGTTCTGTTCCCATATTTCAGGTCATCCCGTTCTATAACAGGGTCATCCTCTTTATCCTCTGACCCATGGACATCGTGAACTTGGTTAAATGCTCCTGTTAAGTCACCAAGTCCTGAGGCAGTTTGTTACTCTTTAATGTTTCACGGAGTCAGTAGCTGACATCAGCGCTTCTTCTTGGACTCCTATTTCCTTAGCACCAGGAGGGTGAGGTTCCAGCCTACATAGTCTCTCTTAACGGTACATGTATGAACATTACTTTGTTTATATTTACTCATTCTGTAGTTATTTTCTATGTGGCACTTTTGTATATGATCTAGAGTACAAACTTCTCCAAGATCTACTGTGTATTGTGTGCCAAGTACTGTTCTAAGTAGATGGGGCTATGTTAGTGAGCAAAACAGAAGAAAACTTCTTTCCTTAATGAAGCTTACATTTTGATGAGTGTTCTTTTTTTGTTTGTTAATTTTTTGGGCAAAGGTCTCACTATGTAGCTCTGGATATCCTGGAACTCACCAGGTAAATCAGGCTGGCCCGTTACTCCCACAGAGCCACCAGCCTGTCTCCTGGGTGCTGGGATTAGAGGTGTGCATTACCACCACTGCCCAGCTGGTGGCATTCCTTAGTCCTGCATATATAGTCATAGCACTGATGCTCTCACTGACATATAGCAATTAATGTCAGCTCTTCAGTCTTAAGATTCCTTTGACCTGATGACATTAGACATGATAACTCATCGCTGTTATCATACTTAGCAGTGCTTTATTACACTTACAACCAGGACATTTTTAACTTAACCTTAAGTTCTTGTTTCTCTGCAGTACTGTGTTTACTTCCTTCTACAGCTGACAAGGGATACCCTCAAAAGTTTTTATTAGTCACGTCAAATCTGCATTAGCCCATTAACTAGGGAGAGAAGAAAGTCCTTTCTGCAATTCTTGATACAGTCGTACTGTGAAGCCTGCAGACAGAGAAGCCGCCCAGGGCTTGGCTCTCCTCACCCTGCTGGTGTGGCAGAGAATCGAAATGGTTAGGCAGTGTGAAAGTGGGGAGGACACCACAGGCACTAAAAGCTAGATGTGGTACATTTTAACCATTCATGCTTTCCTTGTGTGTTATCCACTTGAAAGAGGGTTTAAGGGCCTATAAGCAAACACCTGGTAAGGGTTCGTGATGATATCTTTTGCGTTTATTTCATTTATTTAGTCTGTGTAATTTTATTATTTTGTGTTCTAAATACTTTCAAGATATTTATATGAATTCTTTGATAATCTTAAACATGCATTTAGTGAACGTGGTCATATTCACCCTCCACTCCTTCCCTGAATGCCGCTCACATCTGTTCTCCCTCAGCTTCGTGTCTTCTTGTTTCTATTCCTACCCACTGAATCTAGTGTGTGCTGTCCATGTACTCAGGGTGCATAGTTACCCACGGAAGCATGACGGGACCCTACCAGGGACAACACCTGAAAGAAAATGTATTCTTTCTTCCAGCACCAGTTGTCAGCAGCTCCTGGGGGGGGGGGGGTCGTGAGTGCCTCTTCACTCCGTGCTGGAGTACCGACTGACCTGCTCTTGTACAGGTCTTCTGAAGGCAGTCACAGCTGCTCTGAGCTGGTGTGTGCAGTGGTCAAAGTTTTGCTCATCTTCTTCTAAACTCTGGTCTTATGTCTTTCTGTCCCTTTTCTAAGACGGTGTTAGTCTTGAGGGAAGCCTTGGATGTCTCCTTTATTGCTGAGCACTCCCCAGACTCCCCAGACACCTACTCTCTGACTTTGGCAGTTGTCAGTGCCTGCTGCATAAAGAGCCTCCTCAGATGAGGTGGGAGTGCTGCACTCATCTAGGCTAGTATCTTCATTTTGAACATTACATCTACACTTGACCCTCACGGGACCTTTCTCTGTTTCTCAAGAAGTCAGCACAGCTGTGAAATCTGTGCTTAGCCATAAGCTCATCGTTTTCTATTTTTAGGGAATAAGTGTGGCTAGGTATTGCTGAGTGGAGTGTTCTGCAGATTGTGCTAGGTCTAGTTGCTTTATATTATTAGTCATCTATTTATTCTGTCAGGTACTGGACCTTTCTGATGATTCTTTCCCATTTCACTTAATACATTTTAGTCATTTGACTACTTATAGTTTCTACTTACTGAGGCATTTTCCTCATTTTTTTTAAGTAGAATATGTATAAATATTACAAAATGCCCCAAGCAAAAGAACTGATATGATTGTCATTTGATAAATCTTTTTTTATCTATTTAATTATTCTTTTTTTTATTTACCCCCCCCCACCTACTACTGTTCCCTCTCTTGCCCTTTCTCGCAGTCCTCCCCTAGACTCCTCCCCCATGGTTAACTCCCCAGAGAGGGCAAGGAATCCCAAGCTGAGTCAATTCGGTCTGGCATATCCAGTTGAGGTAGGACTGAGTCCCTCCCCAAGTATGAAGGCTGAGAAAGGTATTTTCCCCACAGGGCATGGGCTTCTAGGACCCAGTTCATGGGTGCTGGATAGACTCTGAGTGCAAGAGGCTCCACAAACTGCCCAACACCTTTTGACTGTCATTCAGAGGGTCCAGAGCCGTTCCATGAAGGTTTGACAGCTGTTATTTCAGTCTGCAAACTCCCAACAGCACAGCACTGCCTACTCCATGGCTCTCCACATCATGATCCTGATCCCTCAGCTCATGCAATCCCTCCTCCCTCTCTTCAGCTGGACCAGTAGCTATGGATCTCTGCATCTGCCTCCATCAGCAGCTGGATGCAGGTTCTATAATGGCAGTTAGTGTGGTCATTCATATGATAATAGGGAAAGGCCAGTTTAGGCTCCCTCTCCACTACTGCTTGGAGTCCTAGCTGGGCTCATCTTGGGGATTCCTGGGTGTTCCCTAGCACCAGGTTTCTCTCTAACCCCACAATGGCTCCTCTATCAGGATCTCCACTTCTTTGCTCTCCCTCTCTGTTGCGCACCCCCCTCCCAACCATCCCATTCTTTCATGTTCTCTTCTCACCTCCCAGTCCATCCTTCCCCATGATCCCAATTTTCTCAGGAGATCTCTATTTCCCCTTCCCAGAGGTATCTATGGAGGACATTTTTCTCTTAACTTTCCTGTTACCTAGCATGGGGGAGAAGGTGGAGTGATGGTGGTGGATTATATCCTGATTATTCTTTGCTTTACATCTAAAATCTACTTATGAGTGAGTATATACCATGTCTGTCTTTCTGGGTCTGTGTTATCTCACTCAGGATGATACTCTCCAGATCCATCCATTTGCCTGCAAATTTCAGGATGAATTACAGACCAATCTCCCTCATGAACACTGATGCAGAAATACTCAATAAAATGCTGGCAAACCTAATTCAAGAACATATCAAAAAAAAAATCATTCACCATGATCAGGTAGGATTCATCCCAGAGATGCGGGAATGGTTCAACATACAAAAAACTGTCAATGCCATCCATCATATAAACAACATGAAAGAAAAAAAATCAAACAATCATCTCAATAGATGCTGAAAAAGCCTTTAACAAAATCCACACTCCTTCATGATAAAAGTCCTGAAGAGATCAGGAATACAGGGAAAATACCTAAATATAATAAAGGCAATATACAGCAAGCCAACAGCCAACATTAAACTAAATGGAGAGAAACTCAAAGCAATCCCACTAAAATCAGGAATAAGATAAGGCTGTCTTCTCTCCTTATATCTATTTAATACAGTTCTCAAAGTTTTAACTAAAGCATTAAGACAACAACTGGAGTTCAAGGGCATTCAAATTGGAAAGAAAGAGGTCAAACTATTACTATTTGCAGACGATATGATAATATGCATAAGTGACACCCAAAATTCTACCAGGGAACTCCTACAGTTGATAAACACCTTCAGCAATGTAGCAGGAGACAAGATTAACTCAAAACTCAATAGCCCTCCTGATAAAAGGGCTGAAAAAGAAATCAGGGAAGTATCACCCTTTACAATAGCTGCCAATAGCATTAAATATCTTTGGGTAACTAACCAAAGAAGTGAAAGACCTGTATGACAAGAACTTTTAAGTCACTGAAGAAAGAAATTGAAGGTATCAGAAAATAAAAAAGATCTCTCATACTCTTGGATAGGTAGAGTCAACATAGTAAAAATGCCAATCTTACCAAAAGCAATCTACAGAACAGTGGGATCCCCATCAAAATCCCAACCCAGTTCTTCACAGATCTTGAAAGAACAATACTCAACTTCAAATGGAATAACAAAAAAAATCCAGGATTGCCAAAACAATCCTGTTCAATAATAGAACTTTGGAAGGCATCACCATCCCTGACTTAAAACTCTACTATAGAGCTATATTTTCTTCATTTTTAAAAGAGTTTTTAAGGTTTCCTTTTGTTCCTTGGACATACTTGGAATAGTTTATGTAAATTTTGTCTTGTAGTTTAGTAACTGGACTTCCTCAAAGAATCTTCAATTGATTGCTTTTTCTTCCTTAGGGAAGTCATGTTTTCCTATGTATTGCATGATTTGTAGTTTTTATTGATAACCAGACATTTACAATGATGTAACATGCCAACTTGGGACATGAGTTCTTCCATATTGGGTTTGTTGTCCTTCCTGTTGGTGCTTTGTTGTTTTTCTAGACTGCATTTGTAAAGTCTCTTTTCTTTGTGTGGCCACTGAAGTCCACTCTCTTAGGTTATTGGTCAACCAAGGATTAGACAGAGACTTTTCCAAAAGCCTAGCACCATTAAATCTTTGTCTTCCCTAAGAGATTCTGTGTATGTTGGGGTATGCCTTAGAAACGGAAATAGAACTCATGATTCTGCTTCAGTTTTCATTTCCTGCTTGTACAAGCTTCAAAGTTAGTCACCAATGAGAGCTTAGATGCTCTCAGGCCTTATCTAGACATATACACTGCCTTCCAGTATTCCAAGGATATGTCAGAGGTTTTTTTGTTGTTGTATGTTTGTGTTGTTGTTGGTTTTCCTCAGACAGGGTCTTACTGTATATTCTTGGCTGACTTGGAACTCACTATGTAGACCAAGCTAGCATTGAACTCAAAGAGATCTACCATTTCTGCCTCCGGATTGCTGGCCACAACACCTACTCTGTCAGAGTTTTTTAAGTTTTTAAAAGATGTCTCTGGACATGCTATTTTCCAGTGTTTGCTTTTTAATTTTTGGCTTTTGGTTAACCATTAATGAATCACAACTATAATCTACCACCACAGGTATCCTCTTCTTTTTTTTTTTTTTTTTTTTTTTTTAAATGATCCTAATTGTTTTGACAATACCCAGGGGGAAAGGCATTTTTACACCACAGAATCCTAACTTAGTTGAATAAAGATATCCCTGAAAATATGGCCAGAGTAGATTTGCATGTATTTACAATCAGTTAGTCAGTTTGCATGTATTTACACCGTATTAGGTTTTACAAATAATAAAGAGATGACAAAACATAAAGGAAAATGTACATAAGTTATAAGTGAATGCTATGCCATTTTATAAGGGACCTCAATTTACTATTTGTAATGGGAGGAAGATTCTGAAAACAACCCCTGTAAAGACAACTGTAGTCAGAAGTTTCTGCCCCTTCTGAGCCCCAAGGTCAGATCAAAGTTCTCCCATCCATGGTCCTGCACCCATATATAAAATAATTTCTTAGAGGCTTATATTAATTACAAGCTATTTGGCTTATGGCTCAGGCTTATTACTTGTGAGCTCTTTCAACTTAACCCGTTTTCATTCATCTGTGTATTGCTATGTAGCTGGTGGATTACCTGTTTCTTTATATCTTGCTTCTGTGGGGGCAGTTTGCAGCATCTGTGTGACTCTGCCCTCCTTCCCTTTTATCTATGTTTGAGTTTCTCACCAAAACAGTTCCTTTAGTATCCAATGGTAATTCACAGCCACATCCCACATCAGACAACTATATTCTGTTTTCTCTATGGTTTCCAGCTTACTTTTCCTAGTGAACCTGTATGCTGTCTGCATTCTCAACAGCCTCTGCTTTCTGGCTTCTGTTCTTCCTGAGGACCATTCTTATAAGCTGTTAGGAGAACAAGTCAGGGGCTCGTATGTTATAAAATGACGAGTCCTATGATGGTTAGTATTGTCAACTGGAAGTACCTAGAGTTATCCAAGAGATGGGCCACTGTGCATGCCTATGGAAGATTGTTGTGTTCATTAAGGGAGGAAGGAACTGTGAGGGGCACCTTCCTCAGGCTGGGATCTGGGATTCTCTAAGTAAAGAAAGGTTGCTGTGCAGGCATTCTTGTGTGATGAACACACTCTCCTGAAAGTTGGTTTGTCAGGGTGTTTTATCACAGCAGGAGGAAAGGAAATGAAGGCAAGTCCAGAAGTTGATAGGAGAATTGGGAAAGAAAGCGGATGTGACACCAGTCAGATTGGCTTTGCACCATCAGAAAAACACCTTTTCTGTATTTCTAATAAAAACAAAAAAAATTAAAAATTTAAGGATACTTTTTTAAAAAATGTTTCTTACTGTCATTATTTTGTTCTCTCAGGATGCTCGACATGCAGCAGAAGGAGAAATATATACCAAACTCAACCAAAAAATTGATGAATTTGTTCAGCTGGCTGATTATGACTGGACAATGGCTGAGTCGGATGGAAGAGCAAGTGGTTATTTAATGGATCTTATTAATTTTCTGAGAAGCATCTTTCAAGTGTTTACTCATTTGCCTGTAAGTATAAACAATTTCAGATATTATGTTTACTTTCTAAAATACATTTTAGAATGTAATCTTTGGTGCTTTCTTGTTTAGAACAACCTCTCAGTTTACATATCCTTTTCCATTATTATAAATCACTTGATAAAGAATCTAGGTGAAGTTGGCTGAGGTTTTAATTCATTATACTTTTTAGCTAACTATAACTTTCCATTAAAGCTAAACAAACCCCTGAAATTAACAGTATAGATTTAACTAGAAATAATCTCTAATAGGAGTTTGTGTGAAAGTCAATATAATCAGTAGTTTTTTTCTAGCTTACAAGGTACAAGAAAATATTAGAAATTTAAAATTATTTGTTTGCTTGTTTATCCCAGATGACTCTGGCTTGTGTCAAGTTGATAGAAAACTAACCAGCATATCCTATTATGTAAGATACAGCTGAATTTAAAAGTAAAGTATTTAACATGGAGCCTAAGAAACACTACTGGATGTTTGCTCTGTTTGAAATGAAAATGTAATAGCAAAAAGCAGCTCCAGTGTTTCTAACATCAGTCACTCTTCTGTTGTGAATAGTTGAAGGAAGGTGTTTAGGAAGAAAAAAATTTTAAATTATATGCATTTTGTAAAATAATGGGTTTTGTTATGGCATAGTTGTATACCTATCACTTATTTAAATCATACTCATCCTTCCCTTGTCTAGCTCAAACACTATCCCTTTCAAGGTGGTGCCTGGCTGTAGCATCCTCCAAATTACAGAGTGTGATTGTCGTAGGGTTTTTATTTTATTACACCTCCTTGTAAGCTAGAAAAAACTGCAAAGACAACACTTATAATGAAAGCATCTAATTGGAATGGCTTGCTTACAGTCTCAGAGGTTCAGTCCATTATTATGATGGGGAGCATGGTGACATGTAGGCAGATGTGGTGCTGGAGCTGACAGTTGCATGTCTTGCAGGTGACAGGAAGTTGACTGACTGTCACATGGAGGGAAGCTTGAGCAAAAGAGACCTCAAAGCCTTTCTCCACAGTGACACACTTCTTCCAGCAAGGCTATACTCCAAATAGTGCCACTCCTTTTGGGGGCCATTTTATTTCAAACCACCACAATGGCAAAAATGGATTCTTCACTGGCCATGCTGTCATACCAATTTCCCCATTCGCTCACCTGACCGTTGGGTTTAAGGCATGTGGGGACTCTGGGCTGGCCCTCCAACCAGGACTGCAAGTCTTCCCTAGAATGCCTTACACATTCTTTGGCTTTGGGTCCTTGTATTCAGAAAGTACAGGCTGCTACCCATTTTTCTTCTCATATTCTCTCTATTTCCCATTCTTTTCAGCTACTCTGCCGCCCCACCCCCTTCGTGATTCTTGATGCTTTTCTTTGTCTGTCTTTGGAATATAGTATGTTTTTTGTGACCCTTGAATCTTCGTATTCACAAACTTCCAGGGAGGAAGCTTTTCCCCCACACTGAAAATCCTGTAGTTTCTGTTTTGTTTTTAGCTAAGAAAACTTGCAGAGTTGGCTATATATAAATACTGTGTGTGTGTGTGTCTCTGTGTATGCACGTGTGCTAAACCTTTTTCCCTGAGTAGGAATCTGACTAGAATCTATATGTAATCTTTTTTGTTTGTTTAGCATTTTGCTTAGGGCTCTTCTTATAACAAGCAGGAATGAAACTGGTCACAGGGTTACAGTTTCATCTTTTTAAGGCCAATTCCTTTTCTTTTTTAAAGATTTGGGTTTTTTGTTTGTTTCTTTTTTTTTTTAAGGTGTTATGTGTGTGTGTTTGTGTGTATGTGTGTGGGTACCCATAGGGGACAGAGGAGGGCCTCTGATCTCCTGGAGCTGGCTACTGTGGGAGCTAGGAACCAGATGTAGGTCCTCTGGAAGAGCAGCAGTGATCGGAGCCACTCTCTTCTGCATGTCACCTCTGCGGTGAGAGGCCTCTGAGCAGGACTGGATACTTTGCTGAAAGAAAACAGATTGCTCAGTATACATAGGTTGTTGGTGTCTCAATCAGCTAAATGCTTGCTAATCCTGGTAAGACATTTTAGTTTTAAGTGTATATAACAGCATTCTCAAGTTCTCTCAAAATGTTAAATATTATAGAAAAAAACGTTCTCAGTTGCTTCTGGTCAAGAATTTATTAGGAGAGGTAATAGCAATAATGGAAAGGATTTTATAGTCAGATAACCATGGAAATTTTAAAGGAAACCAGGAATTAGGATAGGTGTAAGTTAGCAGGGAGAGGAATGCAGGTGGACGTAACTAAAGCGACTCAGTCGGTCTGTGGACTAATGTGCAAACGAACTAGAGATACTGTAGCACTCTGAGGCAAAGTAGGGTTACTTTAGTTTTTTGAGATATAATGTTGTGTAGCACAGACTAGCCTTGAATTTGCGGTATTTTCTTACCTTTCCTGCCTCCTATAGGTCTGTGCATTTAATCAGCACTAAAATAAGAAAGAAAACAAAAGCTTTTCGGTTGGGAATAAGGCATGTATACAATCTCAGCACTTAGGAGGGAGGGACAACCAAAAGGTCAGGGTTACACACACACACACACACACACACACACACACACACACACACACACACACACACACACACACAATTGATTTCCAGGCTAGTCTGGGCTATAGTCTAATAAAACAAACAAATCACAAATTTAGACCATAGAGTTCCTTCTTTTAGTCACTGCCTTAGTTAGGGTTCTATTGACCATGGCAACTCTTATAAAGAAAAACACTTAATTAGGGTGACTTACGGTTTTGGAGGCTTAGAGTATGGTGGCGTGCAGATAGACTTGGTGCTGGAGAAGGAGCTAAGAGTTCTACATCTTTATTCACAGGCAGCAGGAGACTGTGAGCCACACTGAGCCTAGTTTGAGCATGTAAGACCTCTAAGCCTGCCTCCACAGTGGCACACTTCCTCCAATAAGGCCACAGCTCCTAATAGTGCCACTCTCTATGGGCCAATCATTCAAACATACGAGTCTTTGGGGGCCAATCCTATTCAAACCACCGTAGTCACTGCCTTTTTTGTTGTTCAGGGAACCTGAGGTGGTGTAGGGAAATTGTTATATAGTTTTAACTCTTCCAACTTTTATGGAAATCAGTGTCATGGATGGTAGTATTGAGGTTAAAAGTCTCTTGATTCTTTGGAAGCAAAAAAGGGGAGATTGGGAGATGTGCTGGAAGTCTGTTAGAACTTAGTCCTCATTCTGAACATTATTCCACATCATTCTGAAGGCTGTTCCTAGGGGAAACAAAAGTAAATTATCTTGATCACTCAACCTGACTTGGATGTACATGCACATATGTATGTGGAGGGGGGAGGGAGGGAGATTGAATGTGTGTGTGGTATGTGCGTGTCAGTGAGTGAGAGAGACAGAGAGAGAGGAAGGGAGGGAGGGAGATTGAATGTGTGGTGTGTGTGTGTATGAGGAAGTGTGTGAGTGTATACCTGTGCTAGGAAAACATTCTGCTATTGATTTTCTCTTTTCAGACATAGTTTTACCAACTTGCCCTGGCAGACCTTGATTCTCCTGCTTAGCCTCTGAAAAGCTAGGATTCTAGGTTCTAGGCCTGGGCCACTAGGCCCAGATCTCTTCATGTTTTCTTGTTTTGATACATATTCATTCTTCTTTTAATACATTTCACTTATTTATTTTTTTATGCATATGGGTTGCCCACATATATATCTGTGCCCTACATGAGGGCCCCTCCAGCCCTCAGTTACTATTTTAATATCCAATCTTGGTAGTCAGATTTATTCAGCTGCAGATGACTGGTAGTATCCCCATTAGCGCTGTTCCCCTAATCTAGGCCTTAGACTAGTGATATCTCCTGTCTGAAAAGTTCTTGTCATTGGCAATAAGCATATGCCAGGACTTTGAGAATCCCCAGTTTGAAGATACTGTGTAATGCATTGTAAGTTGTCTTTTCCCCCTAGGTACAAGGTTTCTCTGTGTACTCTGGCTACCCTGGAACTCACTCTATAGACCAGGCATAAACTCAGAGATCACCTGCCTCTGCCTTTCAAATGCTAGGATTAAAGGCATGCTCCACCATCACCCAGCCTGTTTTTTTTTCTTTTTAGACAGGGTCTTGTATGTAGCCCTGGCTGACCTGGATCTTCCAGAGATACACTTGCCTCTGTTTCCTCTGTACCATATCAGCTACCACATCTATTAATAAGCTGCCTCGGGCTGACATTTATCTAATTTACTGATGATTATATGAGAATTACTTCTTTAATATAACCTGTTAGTGACTTTGGAAACTTCTTTGGAAATTTTAAATTGTAGCATCAGTGTAAAATATTGAATTTTCATTGCTATATGTTCCTGGACCACTGAGCTGTGTGCTTACACAAAGACATATGGACATGGCCCAGTTTTCAGAGAGTTTCTGATAATGGTTTCTGGTGGGTTGTAATTTTTCAACCTAAATTCCCTAGATTGACCATACTATTCATCTACAGGGGAAAAAAAATAAGTGAATTTTTAACTTTTCTTGTTCGTTTGTTGTTATTTTTTTAAATATAATGCCAAAGGGTAAGAGTTTTAGGACCTAGTAATTAATCAAGTTAAATTCCCTATTTAAGGCATGGCATGGTGATACAGGCTTTTCTAATCCCAGCACTTGGGAGGTAAAAGATCAAAAGTTCAGACTTTCCTTAAATATGTAGTAAGTTTGAGGCTAGCCAAGAGATAGGTGACATACCTTAAATAAATAAACAAATAACCACCACAACAAAATAAATCCACCCCCCAAAAAACCCCAAACAAACAAACCTCCCAAAACCCCAAACTTCCCCCATATAAATACTTGTTTTGTAGTCCAGTAATTCTTAGCTTGGGGCAGGAGAAATGTCTTCTAAACCTTGACCTTTAAAGACTTACTTAATGCTTCCTTGCATTGTCTTTCTGGAATTTCCATGACAACAGCAAGGATGCCTTAGAGAAAGCTAAATATATGGGTGTGGCCTGCCATTAAAGTCCACATTCAAAAGACTGTTTTAAAAAATGTGTATTGCCAAAGTTATATGAGCCATGATTGGATGTGGAGGTTTTAAGGGAAATAGAAATGTGCGTATATTTCAGGTAATCACCTTGGGAAAATTTGTTTCAACTTTAAGATAATCGTGTTTATTTTACTCATATGCCCCCTACACAGAGCAAGTATTTATGCTACAGTCTCAAATCCTTGTGAATGATGAGCATTAAAACAGAAGTAAGAAAGTTCTTTAGAAGCCTAAGAAGAGAGAGTGAGAGTTTGTAGTTGATTGTGGGGACTGGGGTCAGGATTATAACCAGTTCTTTCAGGGGTAAAAATAGATGAAAGCAGAAAGTGAGTGTGAGAGAAACACAGACCTGTGCAAATACTAAGTGCTGGCTCTTAGATGGACATATTTGATAAACTGTGTTTTGGCTTAATCTCAAGGTTAGTAGTAAAATCATTATTAAGATTCACCAAAGGAAGTCATCTTGATAATTAAAACTTTTTAATTTACCCATTCAGTATTATTGGGAATTTGAGACATTTTAATATGATCACGTAGAAAATGCACGAAAACCTATCTTGATGGTGAAAAGGACCTTGTTCATTGTGATGTCATCTTGAGGGGATTTTCATATTTTGTACTATTTCAGGGCTTTTTCATTTAATGACATTTTTACAGTTGAGTAAGATATACTTTTCATGCAGAAAAACTTCAGGTCAGTGTTTTTCTCTCTTTCTCTCTCTCTCTCAACAACAGTATTTCTCCACATAGCCCCTTGCAGTCCTGGAACTCCCTCTGTAGACCAGGTTGGCCTCGAATGCAGAGATCTACTGCCTCTGCCTCCTGAGTGCTGGGATTAAAGGTGTGCGCCACCCTGGGCCAGGTCAGTGGGTCTTAGTGTACAGATAGAAGGAAGGAGTTAAAGCCAAATGTTTAGAGAAAAAACATTTCCTTCTGAATTACCTCTCTCTATTTTAATTACATATTTTTATTTCTAATTTTAATATTGAATCCACATTTGATGAAAGACCTGATTCTCTTAGTCTGTATATTTTAAAAGATTGTGTATTGTGGCTCTTTAGGAAACTGCCCAATTCATCAAAACATTGTTTCTTTGTTTTTGTTTCTGACAATCTTATTTTACAGTCTCATAGCTCAAGTTTTTATATCAAACTAAGAGGTATTTGCATTTGTATGTAATAGAAATTTCTGTTTGAACTTAAGTGGATTTAAAGAGAAAGACCAGAATGAATAGGCTCACTTGGCAGTGTGAGGTGCAATATTCAAATCCACTGCTCCTTTGTTTTCTCTTTTTTCTCCTAACTTATGCTAATTTAAAGAATAACACAGTGTACAGTGTATTTGTTTCTCTGTATTTTTTATGTGAGTTTAAAAAATAGTTTGTTCTTCAAGATTGGTGTGTGTGTGTGTGTGTAGATATAAAAAAAAAAGGAAAATGGATCCTGTGGGGTTGTTAAAGAAGTGTGGTCATTATAGAAAGTATGGCTGTGATCTCAAGAGGATGTTTTTACATCACACGTTTGTGAGAATGAAAGCAGCCTTGGAAAAATGCTTTCAAATAATTACTGTTGGAATAAAACTTTTCTTATTAGATCTGTGAAGTAAGAGAATGGTGAGACAAAGACAGACTTCAAATGAAAATTTAAAGTGCCAAATTAGTTTTTAAGTTTTCAGTATTTCACCCACTGTGATCTTAGACCTATGAAAATATTACTTTGAAACCAGTTTGAGCCATAATCTAATAAGATGTGCTGTATTTATATTACCGTATTATTTTATATTTCAAAAGAAACAGTATCTGTAGCCTAATCTGCAATAGTAAATTATTCTGGAAATTTGCCTTGACATACAAACAGATGTGTTTTCTTGATTTCTTTGGACTGAGGTTGTGGTTAGTGGCTTATTGTTCTGTGATTGGCACTGAAAGCCTTATTTCACAGCTTGCAGTAGGAAACTATTGGCTAAAGAGTGGTTGTGTTCCACAAACGAAATTCAGAAAGTGTCAATCAAGCTCTTACATAGACTACTCAGAGAATGAGTTTCCTTACTGATTTCACTAAATGCCGCCTCATGCTGTCGTTGATTGGCATAGCCTGGCAGGGAGGATGGATGGATCTGTCACCAGCTAGTTAATTGTGTTGCTGGTCTCAGTCTGACATCAGGTCTTTGACTCTTAAATGGCTCAATACAAAACAAATTAGCAGATTGTAGTCATATTTCTCATTCTATATGCTCTGACTTTGGTGAATGCAGTCCATAAATCATATTGACTGACACACAAGCAAATGATGAAAGCTGCTTTTGAGACGTGTGTCCAGAAAGCAGCACTGTGAAGGTGCCATGGAAGGATGCATATGGTTGACCCTGTGGGAATTTCCTAGGAGCCAAATGTCTCTTTGCCACAATTGTTCTTAGAAGAAAAGCTTTGGGGCAATTCAAAAAGGATCTAATATGTCAGCAGATTCTCTTTTACAAGTCCCTTTGAAATATAAGAAGTTTGTCTAAGGGTTTTCTCTCTTGGCAAGTTGTTTTTCAGAAAAAAAAAATGTTAAGGCAGGGTAAAAAAATGTAGTTACCTTTTAAAAAGTTTGGCAGGTGTTTTTACTTATTGAACTTTGTGTTGTTAAAGAGAAAGAAAATGCTAATAATGTTGCAAGTAATTTTTTCAGATGAGAGCAAGAAATGTCTGATTGCTTAAAATGTATTAAATGTGCACTGCTTTGTTGATTACTTTGACTTTGTTATTGTGTTGGTGTCTATTAAAAGCTAGTTTTTAAGGACCACTATAAAAGTGTTTAAATTTTTTGTTTTAGGATGATGCATTATTGTGAGAGTCAGTGTTACTAGTTATAATAGTATTCAGGGAGTCAGTGTTACTAGTTATAATAGTGTTCAGGGAGGGGTGTTTGGGTTATCAAAATGGGCCAATTGTCTTATGCATGAGATATTGTTGCAAATATGTTTTTGAATGTGTAAATATTGAAGACATTAAAATGTCTGTATTTTATAATTTAAAATTTAAGAATGGTTCTGTATATTCTGAAATTAGAAAGTAGACATCTAGAGAATACTTTATACTCTTATAAAATATAAGCTTTTTAAAATTTCAGCAGTCTGAACCTTTGATGGTATTAACTTAAATTTTAATGTATAAAAAGGAATAATTTATTTTATTTAAAGACTTATAAAATTTTATACTTTGTAAGTCTTTAAATTTTTATCTTTGAGAACAATAAGCTTGTATTTAATATGCCTAATCTAAAGAAATTTTAAATTTAGATTTTATTGTATAAATATTATTTAACTACAAAGCAAATGTGTATTTATATTTTCATTGCTTGCTTCCACCAGATTATGGAATAGTTTATACTCTTGTTATCATTTTTGACTTCACTACTATTGTATAGCTATTTTTGTCTCTGAACATGTGTTAAAATAATACCACTTATAACATATGGGATGTTTCTGTACAAGTGAGCTATTTATGAATCTGCTTTTTCAGCTAGCACATTGTCATATAACAGTATGATGGGCCATAGAGCTGAAGTGATAGAGAAGTACATTAAGCTAAAAGTGCACTCATTTCATTTAGTCAGAATAGCATTTCCGTGATGTATTTGCAAGCCTATGACACTGAAGTTAAATGACGCATTGACTTCCCTTTTTTTCCACTTTTATCCCCTCCCATTCATATTGATATTGTTCTGCTTGGAGGATGGAGCTGCATGTCTCTCAGACTAATTCCTCTGGGGTTGGGGCCTTTTGCGCATGCTGGGTTTGCATTGTTTGTTGCGTTCCCTTTTTGGCAATTCATCAGTATCTGTCAAACATATTGTTTGCATTGGCTTTTATCTCTCAAGTTTTTGATTGAGAAATTGACACTGCCTGTCAGATATTTCGTTTTCTGCCATGCATAGTGCTTAACCGCTAAGCACCCTTTCATAAGCAGTTTGGTTCTGGTCTGATTTTTAATGTGTAATTTAAAGAACACATATTTTAATAAGTATGAAATTTATTTTTCTTATGCCCTTTTTGTATTAATATATTGTAGCGTGTATGTTTGGAAGATGGTTTTTATGGTTTTGTTGCTCTGTTTGCTTTTGTGATTAGTAGGAAGAAAACACAATTATCAAATATCACCCAGTAAATATTTGTTGATTGAAAATAGGCAGAACATGACATATCTACCAAAAATCATTATTTTCCTGACCATAATCCTAATCTTTGATTCCCATCATGGGAATCAGCCAAATATCTAACCATATAATCCTCGAAGGTAGCTACCCTAGAAGGGTCACACTGGAAAATTTTAGCCTAAAAGAATTTATACTGTTAGACAACTGCTTCAAATGCAAGTTCTGCTTAAAGTAGTGAGTTTAGATGCCTTTAATCCCAATGCTCATGAAGCAGAGATGGGCAAATCTCTGGGTGTTTAAGGCAGTCAGGTTTACGTAGTGAGTTTCAGGCCGGAGAGAGCTATGTAGTGACAACCTGTCTCAAAAGAAAAGAAAAGAAAAGAAATCTATACTAATTATGATTCAGTTGTGTAATCTGTAAGAAAATTCAAGTAACACTGTCAGTGAAAGATCATACAGAACTTCTGGAGCTTACATGTGAATCATGTATCACACTGAAGAAGGCCATCAGTATTAGTTTCTGTAATTACATGCAGCATGAATTTGATTGAATGGAAATGAAGCTGAAGTCAAGTGACAAGCAAGCTGTGTTTCCTGCTAGTGACTTTGGAGCTCTGTGCTGAGGAGTGAGGACTGACTCAGTGTGTGTGTGATTTATAGGAGCAGCTTATGTTACACAGTTAATTTCCTTTGTTGTCTTAGCTAAACATACAAAAGAGAACATGGGGGCTCTAATAAACTGAGTAAACTATTTTGTCAGTATGGCAATTTAATGTAAAAATGCCATATTTTCCTGTGAAGTTAAAAATGTTACATTATTTCAAGAGATCTAAAATAACTTTTCAAAATTTATAATTTTCCGTTGTACAGTTAGCACTTTAAAAATATTGTATCCTGAATACAATGAATTTTAGTTCTTAGGATACAAATGCACAGCCCTGTGGAATAGAAGCAGAAAGGCCAACAGTTAGTATTGTACCAGTGTGCAATCTTGTGATATTTCATGATGTATTGTCATGCTTGCTTTTCTGTTTACTTTTGGTTTGGTTGTTTGTTTTACATAGGGGAAAGTTGCCCAAACAGCTTGCATGTCAGCCTGCCAGCACCTGTCAACATCCTTGATGCAGATGCTCCTGGACAGCGAGTTAAAGCAGATAAGCATGGGAGCCGTTCAGCAGTTTAACTTAGATGTAATTCAGTGCGAACGTAAGTACATATTGGCCAACTCCCATGCTTTCTCTAGAAACCTACAATGAAATATTTTGGAAAGTTGTATACAATAGGGGAGTTTGACAAGGAAGAAGACCCAACTTAACTACACTTTTGGCAGATTTAGAAGTAAAGCTAACTTCTTCCCAGGAAGAAAAGCTATCTTAGCTTTGCATTGACAGCCTCAAAGAGCTTCACTGAAGTGGTGGTCTAGATGAAGGAACTAAAGATTTGATCTCGTCCCTCTGGTCATTCTTGCCACTTGTCTGCCACAGCTCTCCTAATGCCCCTGTAAATGAATGAGACAACTCCGCCTTGTCATTTTTAGTTTTCCTCAACACGCAGGTTATTGTTCCGATAATCTTAAGACCTTATGCACCAAATGGTGCTGCTACACTTTTGTTCCTTATTCCTAAAATGTTTTCCAGCCTTGATAGCTGGGGTGCTTTCCTATGTCACTTTGTTTATATCACAAAGTTTGCATCTGTGCTCTATGTTGACATTAGCCTTGTTAGACATGCCTCAGATATGGATTTTTATCAAATCTTCAGTCCTAACTAGCTAGCTAGAGAACTTTAGTCATTTTTAAGTGGGATTCTCAGATCAGTGGTTCCCAAATTAAATGATGAGAGTCCCTTGTTGACAAAGGACTCAGATATCTCTATTGACAATTGAAAGTCAGTGGGGCACCAGAAAAATTACAAAAAAAATTTTCTGGGCAGGGGGAGGGATTTATAATAATATGTTATTTGAAAGACTAATTAAATAAATAAATGTCAGCAGCCTTCAACTAACCAGAAATAACATGTTGAGATTTTCTCAGTAACAAATATAAAATATTCATGTGCCTTCTATGTATAATATATTCTGCTAGGGGAAAAAATCTGCTTTTTCTTAGAAAGTGATTCTAATTTATTTTACCAGAAAACTTTTATTTTTCTCAAAGCAAAATTATAATTTGCAAAATATTTATAAAAGTATTTGGTCTAAAAATGTACCTGTTAGAATTTTCTAAGCTCAGATCAATTATTACTCTTCTTTATAGATTATTTGTTCCCTTCTCTCTCCATCCTCTCTTTCTTCCCTTTATCTCCCTGTCCCTTCTCTTTTATTTTTAAGTTGATTTTACTTAGTATACAAAGTAGCAGATCTCCTTACAGCATTTACACACTGAGTTTTGGTAGATCACTGTAGTAAGAGATTTCTGGCCTGGACTTTCAGGTCTAGCCTCAAGGTTTAGGCCCGCAGATCCACAGACCCGCAGAGACACACAGATGCTTACAATAATTTTAGGCTGATTGGCCTAAGGCCCAGGCATATAACTTGCTAACTCTTTACCCTTAATCTAACCCATGACTCTTATCCTGTTCAGCCATGGGGCTTGGTACCTTTTCTCAGATCGGTTTCTTCTGGCTTCTCTCTGGCATTCTGCTGTTCTTCCTGTTCCCAAAGTTTTCTTTTTTTGGTAGCCCCGCCCATACTTCCTGTGTGCCTTTGGCCAATCAGCGCTTTTTATTAAACCAGTGGGTGGGACAGTTATTTACAATGGAACAACATAATCCCACTACATATCCCCTTTTCTCTTTTTAAAACAAAAGGAACTCCAAATCTAATATTCTTTCCCCCTCTTCGTACCTTCTCCTTCTGCTTGTATAATTCTACCTCACAAAAGCACCTTTCTTCCTGCCTTCTCCCTCCCTTGGACTCCAACATTACATTTTCACCTCCTTTTCTGGCACTGAGAAGATCTGGTACAATTGGAACACATCCTACCATGGAGCAGCACTTCCAACTTAAACTGCTTTCTTTAAGAAGTGGGTTTTGAGATCATTACAATCTGACATTGCTCATGTCAATATTTTACTCAGATAGTATTTGATTCATTTGTATTATTTTGTCTGTAGTGTTACTTCAAAATAACTAGGTGTTTGGCCTACTGGCTGGTTCATTAGGTAATGGCACTTTCTGCCAAGCTAAATGACCTAAGTTTGTCCCTAGAACCTACATGGTAAAAAGAAAACTAACTCACATAAGACTCCCTCTGGCCTCCATGTGTGTTCTGTGGTGTGAGCATGTGCTCACCTTTGTATACACACACAAAATAAATAAATATAACAAACTTGTCAGGCTTTTTGTTGGGTTGGTTACATGTATTGCTGAGTGATAGACATTGTCTCGTGGGTAGGCAGGTTTCTGGTGTCCGGCTCTTGTTCTCCTACTTCCCTATGGTGGACTATATAAAAGCATTCACCATGTCCTCACCCTGGGCATTGTTATAGGCTCCTTTTTATTCTCTTAGAGAACACCAAGAAAGGAAATGCAGTCTGTGGTCAGGTGCAAGAGGGACGAATCTTACTTTGTTAGTGAGTCTCTGGCACCAGAGACATGGAAGGAAGAGATCACACCTCAGCACTATTTCTGCTTCCTTTGTGACTTTGCCTTTTATTGGCTCTGCTCTTTAAAGCTTATCAGGCATAACTACTGTAATCATTACTTTAAATGGTTTTTTTTTTTTTTTGGTTAAGTTTCTTTTTCCTTTTTGACACTGTTTTGTAATTTAGTGCATGAGCACGCCTTTTTGATGCATGAGCATGCATTTGTCATGGTGTGTATGTGGAGATCAGAGGGCAGCATGTAAGAGTTTTGTTCTCTCCTTCTACCATGTGGATTCCAGGGATCAAACTTGGGCCATCAGACTTGGTTACAAGTACCTTTGCCTGCTAAACCATTCCACTGGTGCTCTGTAATCTTACTTAGTTTATATAAGGACATAATTATTAAGAACACTTATTCTGTACTTACTGAACAAATGTAAATTATTTTGTGTTAATTTCACTACTTTGTTTTAAATATTCCTTTCCAAAAGATATCTTTTAACTTTAACAGTGAGTTTATAGTATAGATAATGATGAACTCTCTGATACTCTTTTTGGTAGAAAAATATATACTCTCACCCACGTTCAACTTGTAGTGATTGTATGTGTATTAATCATGTGAAAATGAGACTTTGTCTAATATTGTATTTTAAGAGATTTCAAAAGTACATTTTATCATGTTTTAAATAATCAGTTTTTAAAGTTTAGAGTAAGTAGTTTTAAAATGTAAAGCTTATTTTCAACATTAATGCACTATATATGTTTTCTACATATTAGGACAGGGAAAGAAGAAAGGTATGCAGGAAGAGGGGTTTGACTAGACAGATGAAGCCTGGAATGCTTAATAATTCTGTGGCATTATAAGCATCATGAAATTTGCCTGGGATATGAAGAAGAAATACAGGCAGTCTAGACAAAGAATCTTAGAAGCAGTCATTGGATCCCCCTCCCCCATTACGGTCATGACACACCTGTTCTCATACTCCTCCATGCTGCCACTGGACACAGGAGCAGACCTGGAGCTACGTGCTGTGCTGTGGAATAGCCTTGCTGGGTAGTTGTCCAGTCTTACCTTGAACACCCAATTTGAAGGATTAACTATACTTCAGAAAACGTGTTCCCGTGAGATTTGCTCTGTTGGATATATGACCTGACAGGACTCACTCTCTGAACTTCTCCTAAGTGAGAAGTTCTCCCGTAGGCCTGGAGTTACTAGTCTGTGCTGTGCCCTTCTGTAAAAGATGCTCTCTCCAAAAGGAAAATGTCCTCTAGAGCAAGTTTTCCCTTTTCCAGTTGGACTCAACTTCTTTCACAGCACTTGGCTGTGCAGGTAAATACAAAGTAATTTTAGCTGCCCACATCCTCTGCTCATTTGCTCATGTGTGTATTTGAAGTAGGCCAACAACCTTGTATAGCATCTCTACCTAGAGTCATGCACCATTGCCTTCATTCCCGAGTTAACTATGAAAACTGCTCTTTAGCCTCCAAGTGTTCTGCTGTTAATTTGGCGGCTTCTCTTTGTTGGTCTCGTCGGATGCGTGGTCTAAGGGAACCGCTATAAAATGTAGTTGTACTATAAGTACACTGTTCTGTACTTTATTAACAAAGGCCAAACTGAAGGGCATGGTGCCACATATCTGTAATCCTGGCACTTGGGAGGCTGAGGCTAGAGGATTGCCACAAGTTCAAAGCTAGCTTAGGTTACAGAGTGAACCCCCTGAGTGTTTTTAAAGCAAGCAACAATGAAAAAAAGCTCAAACTATCCTTTCTTAGTGGCCAGAGTGTGCTTTGAAATAATTAAAAGCTTGGCATTTTAAAATTCATATATAATGCGACTAGGGAGCCGGCACAGTCTGCAAGCATGAGGACCCAGGGTTTTATTGCCAGCACCCATGTAAAAAGCTGGGCACAGTGGCACACATCAGTATGACCCAGCCAGGAGCCAGAGACAGAGATGGATTCTGCAGCTCACTTTGCAGCCAGACTAACAGAATAATGAGCTCCAAGTTCCTTGAGACCATGACTTTAAAAAAAGTAAAGTGTGTGTCTCTCTGTGTGTGTTCGTATGTGTGTGTGTGTCTGTGCATGTGTGTTTGTATTTGTGTATGTGTGTCTGTGTGTGTTTGTATGTGTGCATTGTATGGGTGTGTCTATCTGGGTGTGTTTGTATGTGTGTATGTGTGTGTCGTGTGTTTGTATGTGTGCATTGTATGTGTGTGTGTCTATGTGTGTATGTGTGTGTCTGTGTGTGTTTGTATGTGTGCATTGTATGTGTGTGTGTCTGTATGTCTGTATGTGTGTATGTGTGTGTCTGTGTGTGTATGTGTGCATTGTATGTGTGTGTGTGTGTTTGTGTATGTGTTTGTATGTGTGTATCAAGTTGCCAGGTGTGGTGACAAGTGCCTTCACCACTGAGCCATTTCCTCCAGCCTCACTGAAGCTGTTAAATCAAGATGCTTAGTTTGCACATAGAAGATGTACATGATAGAAAAACCAATGGAAAGACACTGGGCTTAGGAATTATGGAACTCGAGGCTCGTATTAAACATCTTCTTTCCATGAGTGATTGGGACAAGTCACATAGCCTTGCTAACGTTCCTGTGAGACTTGTCAATAACAGTGAGACAGAATATAATGGATCCTGTGGTAGGCCATTATCAAACCATAAATGTTTAAAATAGACATGAAATCTGTCACATAAAGTATCAAGTAGGGTCAGTGCATGGCTGTAGTGGGAATGTTTGCTTATCTTGATTATAACCACAGTACTAGTATAACTACATGGTTAGAAAAATGGAGATAACTAGGAATTAGGAATGTATACTTGGGAAGTATCGAGCTAAGTTCCTCTGAGATCCACATTGAACATCTAAACCTATTATAGAACAAGATAAAGTTTTTCTTGATTGAGGGCAATTTGCCATGCTTGTCATAGGCTGATATTCTAAATATGCACAGATGTTTTGTTCATTTTTTAAAATGTGTTATGAATCAATGTAGGCACTTTGCAGATAGAAATATATTGAAGAAAAGATAAATCTTCTTGCTAACTTATTACAAAAGTGTCTTAGAAATCTTTTACACTCTTGAAAAAATACAAGATGTTTCCAAAGCATCAGGAAACCAGATTCTACTTTATATTTTTAAAAATCCAGACCAGATCTAGAATATACATATTCTAGATACATATTTATATCTTTATGCATTCAATACATATATCTCATGGGTTATGATGTGCTAAGAGTTTAATATCTGAAATGTATAAATATTAGGAAAACACTGTGTCAAACCAGGTGGTGGTGCTGCATGCCTTTAATCCTAGCACTCGGGAAAGAGGCAGTTCTTTGAGGGAGGTGGATCTCTGAGTTTGAGGCCAACCTGGTCTACAGAGCGAGTTCCAGAACAGCCAGGGATATATAGAAAAACTCTGTCTTGAAAAACAAAACAGTAAAGAAGGAAAAGAGAAGGAAAAGACAAAGAAAGGATAAAGCAAAGCGCTGAATCTAAGGGCCCTGGTGCCTCCTTCCTTGTCTTTATCTACACTGGGGATTGGACCCAGGGTCTTGTGCACCATCAGCAAAAGCTCTGTCTCTCAGCTATGTCCCTGAGACAGAATCTCACTAAATTATCAGACTGGCCTCAAGCTTTGGGTCCTCTGCTGGGATTACAGATGTTCCAGTACAGCGCCCAGCCTGACATCTGTTTTGATGGTTAGTCATTGGGGCATTGATAAATCTCCAGGCTATTCATACTTTTGGATAAAGGCTAATACACTAAAAGCTAAACAGAACAAAGCTAGCAAGCGAAGCTCACTAGAAGCAAAGGTCTTTGTAGATTTTTTGTTGTTGGTGGTGATGGCCATGATCTGCTTCATTTTGGCCTTGTTACAGATCTATGTCTCCAAATAAAGAGTACTGAGAGAAAATCATGGGGATGGTATACAAAAACTATTTCAATATCATGTCTAAAAGGAGCTGAATGTTGCTACTTTGTTTGAGTCACCAGAGTTCTACACTTAATAGTGTCTCAGCTGTTTGAATGAGGGTACTTTGCTGAGGTTTACTTCCAAGAAATGGAGAGGAATAGATATTATTTTGTGTCAAAACTAAATGGTAAATATCGTTAAGGCTTGCCTCTCTGCTGCCAACCACTTGTGATCCTCTGCTGCCAACCACTTGTGATCTAATACACAGTCCACAGCAGCTTTGCTGTGTCACCACTAGATGGCGCCGTTAGTCATTCCTTCTTACAGTGCATCCACACAAGCACTTGGCCTACCCAAAATTTGAGTTCCAACTAGCTGTTTTAATTTCAAACTTACCAAGAAACTTGTGCATACACATATGTGCATACATACAAATAAAGAGATAAAATGTTCAAAATTATTGACAAAATTTTAAAAAGAGAGAAAAGGAGAAGAAGCTGGGGTTGGCAAGTTGACCTGCAAACACGCAGGCAGGCGCACTCACACACACACACACAGAAAGAGAGAGAGAGATGAATTCACAAATGAATGTAAAAATTGCCACCGGCAGTGGTGGTGAATACCTTTAATCCCACCCAGCACTTTGGAGGCAGAGGCAGGCTGGTCTACATAGCAAGTGCCAAGACAGACAGGTCTACACAAATTAAACCCTGTCTCAAAAAAGCACAAAATAATAACAACAACAACAACAATAAAGTCAAGTTAGAGGTAGCAAAGATTGTGTTTGATGTTTTGTTTGTTTGTTTGTTTTGAGACAGGGTTTCTCTGTGTAGCCCTGGCTATCTTGGAACTGGTTCTGTAGACCAGTTTAACTCAGGGATCTGCCTGTTTCTCAAGTCCAGAGATTAAAGGCATGTGCCATCACTGCCTGGTTTAAGATTATGAAACTCAGTATTTAAAATAGCCTCTTAAATTTTTAGATTGTATTTCTTTATCTTACATCTCACCCACAGTTCCCTGCCCCTCCTTTCCTCCAATCCTTCTCACCCACATCCACTCCTCTTCCATTTCTATTCAGAAAAAGGGCAGGCCTCCCATGGATATCCACAAAATATGGCATAGCACGTTAGTAAGACTAAGACCTTGCCTTTTATTAAGGCTTGGCAAGGCAACCCAGTAATTTTTAAAGCTTAGAAACTATATTAAAATAGTTTTTGAAGACAAAATCATTATATGTCTTTTGAAAACATCTTTAAAGTCATAACTGAGTAACAAAGGTGATACCATAATAGAGACCCCTTCATAGGGTCATGAGTCAGTATTGGCAGCAAAGAATTGCCTATTACTGTGTATTCCTCCATTCAGCACACATTTGCTTTCTATTTCCTGTACACTAGACTTGGTATAGTTAAAGGTAAAGAAATCTGGACTTCCAGGGAACTGTCTGTTCAGTGAATGAGCTTAAAATTTCAGTTTTGTTGAAGGATCATTAGTTAGAAATATTCTCACCCACTTAGTTATTCTGGTTTAAATGCCCTAAATGCATACACAATATTTGGTGTTTACACTACCCAATAGCCACATATGGCTATTAAATTGAAATTCATATGGAATAAAACTCTCAATTCTGCAGCACAGTAATAGACTCTTCATCATCACAGGATGTTTGCTGAACCTGCCATTTAGAGCTAATCACCAAGCTAGACAATATGTTAACTACAGGCTGCACCCATGTAGAATTTCCTGTTTGTTTGTTTTCTCTCTGTTCATGTTTATTATTTAGGTGGTAGGAATTGGGAACGAAAGTTTGATTCTTCCGATTGGGGAGTTCGTGGTTTCATGGGAAACTTCAGACAGACAAGCAATTAGAAGGCAGCAGAATGGGCACTGTGGTAGGATTCCTACAGGAAGTTACAATGAGAACACAGAGGAAGCAGCTTACAATCTCCGGGGATAATGGAAGTCTTCCACAGAAGGTGATGATTGAATTGAAGGATAAGTAAGAGTTACACAGGTGGAGGGAAGAGGAGCGCTCCAGGCAGGAGGGTCAAAGGCATTATGAGAAGAGACTGGTGTGTGCAAGGAAGCCTAGGCAACCCTGTTTGGAAAGACTTTAAGGGAAGTCTTAAGAGATGAGGCCAGAGAGGTAGGCAAAGGCTACTTTTAATTAAAAGACCTTAGTCTTGTTTTACTGTGAAGTGATGGTGAACCCTTAAAGGATGCTAAACGTTGAAATGCCCGAGTAACAATTACGTCTGACATTAGTCACTGAAGAAGAGGAAAGAGAAGCAGAGATAGAGCAGACTGGAGTGCTTCATGATCCAAGGAAGAAATGATGGTGGCCTGAGCTCAGGGAGAGAGCTGAGACTCAGGAGACACTGTAGGGTTGACTGTACTGGAATCTTAAAGAAATAAAGGAAAAAGTATGAAGCTGCCAATCAGATTGAATAGCCTATTATTACAAATGTTCTCTGTGTAGTGTGATTAGAAATTGCTAAATCATCTATTCCTAAAACATAGTTGAGGAAAAAGCTCTGTGAGTTATAAACTACTGCTTTGTCCATATTGATTAAATTCCTGTGAGAAAAGAAGGTAATAGTGAGAGGCTGAATACTTAATCAGATTCTGGATCAGTGCATCAAGGGCCAGGGTGCGGTTTAGCTGTGTGGTCCCAGGCAGGTCGCTTCACTTTTAATTTTTCTATGCTATAAAACCAAGAGCTGGGTAGCTTTTAAACTGGCTGACTGTTGGGGATATTCAAAGTGGATATCTGTTTGCTTGGAATATTTTATAAGCTATCATTCATATGTCCTGTTGGCCAAAATAAGTTGTTATAATGATCAAAGCAGATGGGTTATGAGAAAGTGTTTTATGATCTGTAAAATGCTATACAAATTTATGGTATTATAATTTTGACACTAAACTCTTGGGTTTAATGCCAAGCCAATGAACTTTTAATTGTCATGTCTCAAACAGGAATTGAGAGGGAAGAAAAATGACAGACTTTGTGTTTTTTTTGTTTTTTTTTTTTGTTGTTGTTGTTTGTTTTTTTATCTTGTGATGCCGGGATCTTATCGTGGCTTGTACACCCCAGAAAACTGCTCCACTACTACTCTCTTTCCCTTGTCCAGATTGTTTTTAATATAGAAAGATTCTGAAGCCAGAGATGGTGGCACACACCCATTATCCCTACCCTGGGAAGCAGAGGAAAAAGAACCATAAGTTTGAGAATTAAGTATATTACAGTTGCAAGTAAGATTGAAGTTGAGCTGCTTTCTGTGTCTTACAGATGAAATTAACATATCTTATAGGAAAGCCTTATGTGATCCTAGGCTTTTTTTTTTTTTTTAACTAGAAGATGCTTAGCTTATTGTTTTAAGATTTTTATTTTTGGTGTATGCAGACATATTTTGTCTTCATGTATGTATGTGCATCATGTACATGCCTGTGCCATGGAGAATAGTAGATGGGGGCTGGGGGCAGATGCCTAGAATTGGAGTTAGAGATGGTTATGAGACACCATGTGAGTTATGGGAACTAAACCTTGGTCCTCTGCAGGAACAAGTGCTCCTAACCTGTGGGCTGTCTCTTCACCCTCTAGAAGATCCTTATTTTTAAGGCTGTTACAGTTTTTCTTATCATTCCCAGTTAAGGTCTAATAGGAGTAGGGATCGGGTTGTCTGGGACAAGGTAGAGAGGTGGAGTTGCCCCTGTGTGGTGTCTGCCAGTTTTCATTGTGGAAAGTACCGTTGACAGGAGAGAGGATTGACTATCAAGTGATCTTTTCATTAACCTCTCCTCATACTAGAGGGCCCAAGAAAGACGAGTTTAATCATCTGTTTCATATCTTCACCTGGACACTAGCAGAGACCCAAGAAGTGTGTTGAGGGAGTGTTGGCACCTCTTGCTTAATTATGCTCAAGAGGTACATATCAAAGTGATTTAACACCCATTAATTAGCCAAGTTCATTTGCACTGGAGTACACTCAACTGCTTGGAGGCTGAGGCAGGAGGATCACTTGAACATACAAATTTGAACCCAGTCTGGACAATACATGGACATACTATCTAGAGAAAGAAAAAAGAAACAAGAACAGTAGTGGTGAGGGCCAGAGAGACTCTGAGTGGAGAGGCCATGCCCACACTGGCTTCTCTCTCAATTATGACCCTGCTTTGGGTGGTTGATCTTTTATTCACACCTGTACACATCCCCTGGTACACACACACAGTGTAGTCTTTTTATGAACGTTTTTTGGTAATGGAATTGAGCTGAGGCATCATGCTAGGCAAAGCACTCTGCCACTGAGCTACACAAGCACCTTCTCCCCCTTTTTTAAAACTTGAGACAGGGTCTTAGGTTGTCCAGACTGACCTTGAACTCGGGCTTTGAATTGTCTTCAGTTCTCCTGCTTCAGCTGCCTAAGCAGCTGGGAGTATAGGCCTGGCTGTTAGGATTAAAATTCTTAAAGCACAACAATTATTGAAAATATCTTGAATTTTAAAATCTCAGCTCTGAAAATATTCTTCCATGCTGGACAGTGGTGGTGCACACCTTCAATCTCAGCACTTGGGAGGCAGAGGCTGGTGGATCTGTGAATTTGAGGACAGCCTGGTCTATAGAGCAAGTTTCAGGAGTGACCCCCCCCCCCTCAAAAAAAAACCTTTCATTTTGTGATGAAAATTTCTTTATAAAAAGCAACGACTAAGTGACATGAGCAGGCGGTTTTGAATTTCCCGACTTGCTACTTAAACATTTTCTCTGTGATCTGCATGGAAAGCTCTCCTTTTACCTGGGCATCTGCCTCTTCTTGCTGTTAGCTAGAGGTGTGGGGTTTGTTGTTATTGTTTGTGCTTTGTTTTTATAGTGCATGCTGTGTAACTAAGCAGATGTTTTGAGATTCATTGTCAACCATGGGATCGATAGTTTCAAAGTGCTTCTGTGATTGTTCACCTAAGGCCAAAAGAGTCAGACAACTCCGCTTTGTATATTACTGCTCCTGAACTTGTGTAGGACAGCCCTCCTGAATTAGGATTAAAGGTTACGATTAAATAGCAGGTTAGAAGTTGTATGTTATTAAAATATTTGTTGCAGTGGGTATGGAGAGCATAGTCAATAGAAACTGAAAGTTGTAAATGGTCTTTTTAAAAGTGATTACTGTGTATAAATATGACAATATTTTGTAATGTGTAGAAATGTAGCAATTAAAATCTTTTATATTTTTCAGTCATTTTCTAATTCTCTTTTGTTTTCTAAATTTTTAAAATAGTGTTTGCCAGCTCTGAGCCTGTGCCGGGATTCCAAGGGGACACCCTGCAGCTGGCATTCATTGACCTCAGACAAGTAAGATGTAACGATGGTTTCCTTTCACTGTTCTGTCTTGCCTTACTAGTTTACTCTTAATTGTACCAGAATGCTTGTTTGCCCTGAAAAAAAACATCTTTGGAAGATGCTTTTCTGATTGCTGTGTACTTGGCACGTCTCTGAACTTGTGTTCATGCAGTGTTTCAACTTTCTGGAATATTTCCCTAATGAGAGTTAATTTATTCATCTCTGCAAATATTTTTAATAATTTTGTTGTCATATATAAAAATCAGTAGTAGAAACATTTTTAGAACTTAAGTTAAATATAAATTAATTATTACTAGAAAGTTACCCTTTGTTTAGAATTTTATTAATAGTAATTATAAGTTTTTGTATGCCTTCAGAAAAAGGGATAAAGCTAGGCTTTAAAAAATAATTATTCAGTCTTATACATTTTCTCTGGTAAGAATGCTCTAAGTTTGGTAACAAATAAAAACTCTTTTTCTACTTTTATTCACTTTTCAATTGTGACATTTCTACTTTGTTGTATTCTTTATTTTTTTTTCTTTTTTCTATCTCATTCTATTTTTCCTCTTAGTCCTTTCTTCCTGTTTCTTCTCCTTTTTCTTTTCTTTCTTAATCCTAGGATTAAGGAGCTTAGTAAAGCTGGGGAGTGAGGGTGTGGAGGCAAGGACATCCCTCAGAGAGTTGAGCAGTGCTAGATTGACAGGAGGAGAGATAGCTGTCTTGGGCAAGAAACCATATGGGGACTGGATTAAAACAAAGGCCTTGTGATCAGTCTGCTAACGACTGAGGTGACCTGTGGTGAAACTCCACTTGTTAGGAGCAGACCCTTAACCACACTGACATCTACAGTAAGAGCAATTTGAACACTTAAGGAACTCTGATGTCAATAAATGTTTGGAATTAGAGCTCTTTTTGCTGTTCATGTGCAGCCAAAGTGGAGTCAGCACTTATTGGCACCTTCCTTATTTGGTAAGGAAGTGTGATTGAAGTAGATACAAAATAGTATAAGGTCATTTCATTCTGTGGAGTTTAAATGCCCTTTGAAGAAGACTGGAACCTGTGTAAGATCCTGAGTCCCATGGAAATGAGTGTTATTTCAAGTCAGGTTTACAAGGACGCTGAGAAAGCACTTTCTGTAAGGCACTAACTTTTTCTGCATACAATTCTAAATTTAGGATTATGCCAACAAGGACTATCTTCTAGGTGATGTGGCTCTCCTAAGTTGAGAAGGGTAGCTGAAAACCAGGAAGTCAGACTCAGCTTTGCTTTCGTGTGCTGGAAGATTCTATTGCAGGAGGTCCTTTCAAAGGACTTCTGTTGTTGCTTTTGTTCTTTGAGGAAGATGATCTGATATAGAAAGCTGAGAGTGGAGCATGTTGGAAACAGGTTTCATTGACTGTTCATTTCTCAGGCAGTTTACCACCATTTATTAATGTTCTCTACCCCAGAGAAAATGACTTGAAGGTAAGTCCCCTACATGTGAGTAATTTGTTCACAGAGTTTTCCTGTTTCATCTGAATTTAGATGGTGTTAGCTGGTTTATTCATTGACTGGTTTGCAGTCTGTAGGATTATGAATTATGTAGGACTACATAGCTTATGGAACTAAAGATGTGCTGTCTTGCGGGGATGAGTATGTAGCTCAGTTATTAAATCATGTCCTAGTATATCTGAGTCTTAGGTTTAAGTACCAAACAACAACAAAACCCAGGCAGGGGGGTGAGGTGATCTACTCTGGTAATTTTAGCTAAAGCCTGTCTCAACAACTGTCCTCTACAAACAAGTATCACTAACAAAAACAGGCCTCTTTCATTACAGCCCCACACATTGCCCTTTGCATTGATTAAGCAAACTTTGCTTTCTGCTTAAAAAAAAAAAAGTTATTTTATCTGTGTTGATATATTTGACTCCAGTTAGCTTTTATCACAGTCATAGACAGCAGAGATGACCACTTTATAATCCAGTGGTGGTGGTGGCATATATGCTCTAATCCCAGCACTTGGGAGGCAGAGGCAGTTGAATCTCTGTGTTTGGGGCCACTATGGTCTACAGGCTGGTTCCAGGTGGGGGGGGGGGGAGATTGCTACCTTGTGAGGCATATATCTCCCTAGGGGATTGTATTATTAAAGCACGCTTATAAATATTAACATCTTGAGTCATGATTTGATTGAATATACTCTTTAAATATGTGCACTTAGAAGATATTAAGTCCTGGCTGACTTCCCTTTCTAAATGTAAGCTGCTTGAGAGACTTTCAAGTGGATTTTAGACACCATCAATGAAAATGTGTAATTATGAAACCTGTGTGATAGGGAATTGCTAAAGCACCCGCTTATAGCGATGGCCGTGGAAGCATTCACCACTCCTGTACCATGTAGTCATATGAAGTGGAAGAAAACTCTGATGATCTGGTTTATTATGTTAACTTTCCCTAGTTTTAAAAAGGACTTACTTAAGTTTTGTTCTCTATTAATGTTAAAATTTAGTGATTCGCTGTCCCTAGACTTTTAGGCTCTGAAATGAAAAGAAACAACTAAGTCTTGCTCTTCCCTGCTATGTCACTTTGGCTGTAAGTTAAAGGTTTGAGTTTAGTAGTTTAGATTTAATCAATTCAAAAAAGTGGCTGTATTTCACTTCATTTGCTTTTAAAATTAACTCGCAATAACATTACAAAATATACAGTATGGGAATAGGTCAAAAACAAAACCAAACCCCCAAACTAGAGTTGATCTTGAAAAATGAAAGTCTTGTATGAGATCATCTAGTTTGTTGTGTGCACTGTTATTGATTATTTGAATACAGATGCCTTAGAGTTTTGGTAGTACATTTATATCTGACTTCATAAATAGGTATTATAGTTTCTTTACATTTTGTGAGGGAATTTATCGCCAAGCATAAAGGGCTTTGAGCACCTTTGTTTACATTTCAGTTGAGTTTCTGCGCCTTTCCTCCTTTTCCCTCTGGTCTGTGATCCATTTCTGTCTTAATAGGGTGGCTGACAGCTCTTTTCAAGTGTACTTAGAAAGCCAAGCAGCTCTTTTCATAGTATGTATAAGGGGTCGTGCTTCTGGTTTTTAGTTTGAATTTGATACTGCTTCATGAAATGCTCGGTATGAAAGATTAGGAAGTAGGTCCAATGGTCAAATTTTTACCTGCCCACCCGGACTTTGCCCTGAGGTCAAACTCCTGATATTTGCTGCACCGAATAGAGGAGTTGATGACAAGTATAGTTGATACAGAAGGAAAGTTAGAACCATATCAAAGCTGAAGGCAAGAGAATTGGGACTCAATAAGAGACTGTAGTTAAAAGATAGATCATCAGGAATGCCCTCCTCTAAAGAAAAGGAAATAGCTGACCTGTGAGTGAAAAGACTTTATCATCCTGCCAATCACAGACTTGCTAATGGAAGCCAGTTATCTCAACAACATCTTAAGACCTACTAGCCTAAGAGACAGTGTAGAGGATTAGCGGTCCTGGTGCTGCTGTGGGGGTGTGCTGCTCAGTCATTTTAAACGAGCCATTTAAACACAATCTGAGCATGTAAAGTTTTCTTACAAATAAAAGTTGTCATCTTCCTTATGAAATTAAGTCACAAAATGATGGTATTTTATATACTTATAGGTCTTGCCTTTTTTTTAAAATTCGAAGACCATTTTTTCAAAATGTCAACTTAATGATTTAAGTGAACTTAAATATGTTTTGACAATATACAAAAACCTTAAGGTTTGAAAGCTTTTTTAGTGTAATATTATGTGTTTAGTATATAGTACTCAGAGGTAACCCACTCCTAATACAGTAGCAATATTTCACCAGCTATTGCTGGACAATGAAGTACCACATGCAAGTGCATTTTCTGGGTAGTGAAGATTATATTTTCACCATAAAAACTAACATTTTGCCATTGCAATGAAAAAGTTTAAAGCATCAGCCTGTATACTTCTGAGCATGATTCTCCCTGTTGAACGTCCCTGGCTTCCCTGGTGATGCCATTAAATCTTACTTAATGGCTCTGTCTAGCTTTGTGGTGTTGCTTCATAGGTTTTGATTCTCCTTTGGGTAATATGTAGAGTTTTAAAATGACTGGATGGTCAAGTAGCTTGAGCATTTCTTGAAGTGTCTTCCTGGGAATGTTGATTTTTTTTTTTTTTTTAATGATGAAAAAACATTTCTTCAAAAAAGTTTTCTAAGCTTGGAGTAGAACTTGGTTGTGAACACTTGCTTAGGATGGGTGAGGCCCTGGGCTGTGCACCAGCACTAGGAAAGAGAGAGATTTCCAACCCATATAAGCTTGAGAGGCCCAAGAAACACCTTTTTAAAAATTTAGTCTTTGAGAGACTAAAATATTCTAACTCAGCAAGTTAAAATTTTAAATATGAACATTCTGTAGCAGCCTAGCATTTTCTAAGCACTCCATTTTGGGATGTATTACATAAAATATCTGTCTGAAATGCCGTCTTAAGGATGACTCTATAGATTTGTTGTTGCGTAAAACTGGACAAGTTACTAAGATGGCAAAGAAAACAGAGTCAAGTCCTTGTTTTTGGTTACCCATTAAAGCTGGATGGTAAGACCCGATTGCTAAATGCACAACACCATATAGAGAAATTCAGCGAGAACTGAGCTGGAATCTTCCTCCCTGTTGGCTGACTTCATAGTACCTGAAGATGCTGTGCCTATGGGCTGTTGGGAGAGAAAACTTCTCACCTTTCTTCCCTAGCTCTGAGCCCTGTGAGCTACATAGGACACCAACCTTCCAGGCAAGAAGTGTCCATTAGTGCAAGTAGCAAGACCATTAAGTGAGTAACTAACCACTTTCTTTGCCTCTCTTTTAAAAATCATTTTATTTAATCTGTGTGTCTGTGTATCTGTGTCGGTGTGTCTGGTTATAGTGCCAGATCCCCTGGAACTGGAGGTACAGATAGTTGTCAGCTACTATGTGGATGCTGGTAATTGAACCCTGGGTCCTCTGGGAAAGCATTCAGTACTCTTAACTGCTGAGCCATCTCTCCAGCCCTCACTTAACCACTTTCTGATTGGGGTTTTGGCTTCTCTTCCAGAGGACCTGGGTTCAGTTCCCAGCATCTATGTAGCAGTTCACAACTTTTATAACTCTAGTTTCAAGGGTCTAATACCCTCTTCTGGCCTTTGTGGGTAGCTAAAGATTGTGTTTTAATCACAAAAACTTTAATAATTTGCCATTTCAATAAAAAAAAGTTTAAAGTTTCCAGACTACATGGCTTTTGAACATAATTCTCACAGTAAATTGAATATTCCTGGCTCATCTCTGTATGCTAGGAACTCAAAAGAGGGCAGGAACCTGGAGGCAGAAGTGCTGATTACTGGCTTGCTCCTCTTGACTTCTTAGCCTGCTTTCTTACAGTACCCAGGTCACCAGCCCAGGGAGAGCAGCACCCATAGTAAGCTGGGCCCTCCTGTATCAGTCATTAGTCAAGAAAATGCGCCCAGCCTTGTCCATCTGATGGGGGCATCTTCTCAATTCAGGTTCCCACTTCTAAATTAATTTCAGTTTGTATCAAGTTTCATAAATCTAGGTAGCACATAAGTGCAGTATATAGTCAGGAAAACCATGGCTCTGCTGTTGACTTTTCACAAAGTGACTTTTTTCTGTAACATTCAGGTCACAAATGAAGACTTGCCCCCATGCCTCATTCACTAGGCTTCTTGCCAGTCATCATCTTCCTCTCAGATCGCTGATGTTTCCTATGCTACATAACATTAGCCTGATTCTGGGTTTTGTATACATTAAACGGTGCAGTGTAACTTTGGTTTTGCCTTCTTGCCTTTATTGTTGTGTTTGCGCAGTCTGTGCGTGGTGTTATATGAAGCTATAGCTCATTCATTCTCCTTGCTGTTTATCCTTGTACAAATATAGCTACCAATTTATACATTCCTTTATTGGCAGACATATGAATTGATTCCATACACACATTTTTGTAGACCATATAGTGAACATATATGTATACATTTCTGTGCAGGCATTTATCTAGGAATTACTGAGCAGGGGATGTATATGTAAACACTTTTAACAGAGACTGTGGAGTGGTTTCCTAAGCAGTTGTACTAGTTTATAGTTCTGCCAGCACCTTAGAGAAGTTGATTACTTGTTTGCCATCACTTGGTATTGGCTGCTGCTTCCTTCCCAACCACTCCCAGGATCTGCCCAGTTATACCACTCTTCTCAACTGTTCAGTAAAACAGAAAGAGGAGGAACAGGGCTCAGAGTTCTATGAAGCCATGTGATACTGTACTGACTAGTTTATGTCAGCAGGACACAAGCTGGAGTCATCTGAGAGGGACCCAAATGAGAAAATGCCTCCATAAGACTGGGCTGCAGGCAGACCTGTGGGCGTTTTCTTAATTTGCGATTAATATGACAGGACCCAGCCATGGTAAGTGGTGCTACCCTGGGCTGGTCCTCCATTCTGTAAGAAAGCAGGCTGAGCAAGCCACGAAAAGCAAGTCACCCCACCCCCATAGCCAGAACACTGCATGCATAATAAATACATAAGTCTTTAATAAAATAAAATAAAATGCAAACAGCATAAAAATGATGAAAATGGTTTTCAGAAACAATTTGTTGAACTTCTTTTTTTAAAGCATTCAGATGACTTTACGAAAGATGATAATTGCTAGAGGATTAATGCTGCTTAGGAGCAGCAAATCAGGCAGTCAGTTACATGGAATAACTTGTTTTTAGGAGACATGAACTAGCAACATGGAATTGCTTGTGAAGAATGAAGGGATTTAAGCGGGAAATTAAAATCCTAGTTCATGTACTCTTCAAATCCCAGCAGATGTCAGACTCCTCAGAATCATCAGTCTGTGGTTATTAAACTATATGTGCATGCTAGGAGAGAAAGAATGAATATACTTATTAGTATATGCCTTTCTTGTCTAATATTCCTCATATATTATAAATGTAATGGAAAAATGGGAAGGATAGATATTTTCATAAAATAATTTTCTCATTGTTAAAAAGAATGTCCTACACTGTTAAAAAGGAAGTAGAGTTTGAAGTGACTTTCTTTTTTACATATAATTACATATTTCGTTAAGACATTTCTAGTAATTGCCAAATTTAGATTTTTAAAACAAAACCAGTACTTCCAGAAAGAAGTAGTATTGCTATTTAAGGGTATTATAAATATGATGAAAAAGCAGTTAAACTTTTTTAGTGCGTACAGAATTTCTTTGCCTAGTTGGTTTATTTTGCACATTGACTTAGTCGCAGGCACCTATATATGGAGAAAGAGGAAACATGGAGCTTTATTCAGTGGATCTCTTTACCTGACCCCAGCTCCTCCTGCCATGTCAGCAAACAACCCTCTCAAACCCACCAACACCCAAAATAATTTTTGTATGATATAGTTAATGCCCGTTTTTACAGAGGCAATGCAAGCCTCTCCCTCACTTCATAGATTTGTGCTATTAACATATCAGTGATGTATATACGTTTTTGGTTTTTATTTGTTTGGTTGGTTTTTTGTTTGTTTTTTGAGACATGGTTTGTCTTATGTAGACCTGGCTGTTCCTGAACTTGCTCTGTAGAACAGGCTGGTCTCAAAACTCTTTGATCTGCCTGCCTCCCGAGTGCTGGGATTACAGACGTGTGCCACTGCGCCCAGGAAGTTTATTTGTATATTCATTTATCCACTTAAATTTCTGTTGTTGTTTTGAGAGTATCTGGTTATTAGTACAGGCTGTCCTGGAACTTGCTGTGCAGCCTGTGCTAGCCTTAGCCTTGAAAGTGCTGGCTTTACAGACATACACCACCATGCCAGAAGCTTCTCATATGATCACTTTATCTCACTTCTTTATAAAATCTACCATTTTATTGCTTATTTTCTTTAGCTCTTATCTCTTGGAGAGCTTAGTTAAAGGTTGGATCACATTATAGAGTTCTTTGCATGCCTTTTGATCATGAACTTTAACCTGGAAATGATGAGTTGCTTTCAGTATATCCATACAGACTATTGTTTGCATGTATCTTCTTCCTGAGAAGAAAGCCTAATGTTTCCATTTCAGAGGAATTATGTCTGACTTAAAAATAATAACTAACCACTGTGGTGGAATTTAGGTGTTAGTTGACAAGGTTGGAAGACGTGTTTTTAGAGTTTTTGGAGTTTGAGCGAGGTGTGGCCAGTCTCTGTTGAAAAGGTCTGTTGGGATTTTGAGTGGCTTGTTTGGTTTTTGTATTTTTAGAGACCAGATCAGCATCCATCGCAAGACAATCCTAACTTCAAAAATCGCACTAAAGTTTAATTTATCTCCATAAGTGTTAAAATACCCTCTAATAAATATTAATCCTGTATATAATATATTACAAATAAAAATTACTACAATAGCTGGCACCCAAAACCTCATAGTAACAAACCACCACTACTCTAAAGAAACTGAGAGCTGGTCAGATTAATCGAGATTACCAAGAGCTGCTCCAACTTCAAATGTTTGTGTGTTTACAGATGTTGAGTGCATGCTCTACCTACTGTTTTAAATGCTAGGAAATCATGGTGACTGAGACAGGCAGAAATGCTGTTCCCATAGTTTTATCTCTGTTTTCAGAAATCCATATTAGAAAGAGATCCACAAAAGACAGTGATAATTTCAAATAGCTTTAGATGGAATTTCAAAGAGCTGCCAGATGGCATGAGAAAAGAAAATCACTTTTCATAGGGACCTATTGATCAGGAACTACTCTTTAAGGGAGTGATCTTTGAGCAGATCCCTGAATGGGATCTTGGAAGGCGTTCGGGTAGAGAAAGTACAGAGTCTTAAGATGTGCCAAAGGACAGAAAAATGATGATGTTTGTGGCTGCTATGTGGTAAACCAGGGAAAGAGATGCAGATGACTCTGGAAAGTTATCAGCACAGAAAATCCATGCAGACCTCAGAAAGGGGTTTGGGGAAGTGGGGTAGACATTAGCTAAGGTATGAGATGGGGGGAAGAGGCAGAGAGAGAGAGAGAGGCGTGTGTGTGTGTGTGTGTGTGTGTGTGTGTGTGTGTGTGTGTGTGTGTGTGTGTGTATTTTTTCTGAGATAGTGTTTCTCTGTGCAGCCCTGACTGTTCTGGAACTCACTCTGTAGACCAGGCTGGCTTCAGACTCACAGAAATCTACCTGCCTCTGCCTCCCAAGTGCTCCATGTCTTATTTGAATGGGTGTCTTATTCAAGTTTACATTTTGAAAGATTATTTGGCCTGCTTTAAGGAGAAAAGATGTTTAAAAAGACAAAATTAGAATCAGAAGTATCAATAAGATTACTTTGGTATTCTCAGATACAAATGATTGAGTCTATATTGCATATTGATAATGTGATTGACCATAGCGATGTCATCATATAGGCTCACAATTTTTATTAAGTATTGCATATAGTTGAGTTTGTCCTGGACAGCTGGTTTGTATTTATCACAGAAATGGTGTGTTTTCTAATTCTTTTTGAGCAGAAACCATGGGTGTGTGGTGTAGCATCACTTGCATTTTGCACACTCCCACTGCCTTGCCTATGCTGGCTTTCCCCTGGTCCTGGGTTTTCTTGGTTACTGTGCTATGTAGATTTTTTACCTATGTTTGTAAGTTGCAGCAAATTCCTTTTGGAACAATGTGTTTTATAAATGAACACTTGTTAGGGGAATTATAAAACATTGCAGTCAGAAGAACTAGATATAGATGGATTTGCCTTTTTACCTGTTTACTAAGTAAGTCTTTCTTGAGTTCCTCAAATAGCCAAAAAGTAATGAAGTACAAGTAGGTAGTAGACGTAAGCTGGGCCTGTAATAGGTGATACATGCCTGTAACCTGAGCACTTGATAGGCAGCCTAGAAGGCTGTGAGTTTGAAGCCAGCTTGAGCTCTATTCTCAGGCCCTGCTTCAACAAAGACTAGATTATTTGAGAGATGACTTAGTTGGTGTCGATGAAGTCAGTGTTGTCTTGGCTGAAAGATAGAAACTTGAAGAGTATGAACAGGAAGCCCCGTGAATGGTGTGCTAGTAACACCACTGTTGGATAGGATATCAGAAGTTGCATGGGACTTCTTCCTCTCTTAGTATGTATGTCATGACCTTGGAAAACAGTTTAACAGGAAAGGTTGTATAGTTTACTTCTGGGAGAGATTTCTTTCCTGACACGCTTGCTTGTCATTACTAAAGTTAAAGACCATCACTGAGTTGTCAACTGCTATCATCCTATACCTAGCGTAGTTCATCAGAACAATGGCAGGGTGGTGGCCCTGGTAAAGATAGTGGTAAACTATTTGGAGATGGCATTTTTCTCCACCAGTGCTGTTTGAGAGAGGAAGTGCCTTGGACATCCACCTTGTTCTCTCTATCCTCCTCACCTACTCTCTTCTACCTTCTTGTGCATAGACCATACCCCTAAATAATTACAGGCTACACATTTTAGGAAAGAGGTTCTGTCAATCACCATGGAAAAATAAGGAACCTCTGTAAGTTTGCAAGACTCAAATTGCATTTGACTCAAACAACCTTGGATTCTGTCTGGGGACAGGAACAAGTCTTGGAGGTTATGAAGGAAGTGTTTGGCCAGAACTCTTGCCGTGGAGCCTGGGCGTCTGCCAAGACTTTACTTTGAAATCTTTGCCTTCTATCTGTAGTCTTAAGGCGTCATAACATACCATTCTTTTGCCGCTAGTCTATTTTATTCTTTTATGAAGAAGTCACTTTTAAATAACAATTATTTCCACTATAATTAAACAAATCTTCTTTTGTTTGCATTATATTTGTTACTATATTGTATATACACTCTGCTTGCTTAAACTTGCTCACGTAACTCCTTCACAGGAACTTGCTTTAGAAGTTTGAAGTCTTTGACTTCTAATGAGATTTGCCAAAATTGTAGTATCTGAATATGTAACTAGCTACAACAGGGGACAATAAGCTGTCCACACTGCTCCTCCAGCAAGCTTTTTATTCTTAGACAAGTCTAAATGCATCAAGTGCCAGAGAATTAAAGGAAAAGGTATTGGGGTTTACTCCCGAACATAACAAGACCAGGCATCTCACAGAGTTTACTTTAATGTCCAGATATTAGAAAAGTATGCTGCCCTTGGGAAAGCTTAGATGGAAAAGGATTAGTCTGAACCTAAATGGCTTTTGCCTTTTTCTTTTTTGTATTCCAGTGCCATCACTGTAGAAAATTGTGGTTTATGTTTAAATATGTAGGTGACTTGTGCTCATACCTTCAATTACTAATATACATTTTGGACTCAGCTTTTTAACTGTTATTTTAAGAACTAAGTTTAAGCTGCTGTATGGTGTGGGAAATTATTTTTTAAGGTAAAGCATATTTCCTCTCTCTACTGAGGCATATGCTTTACCACTGAACTGTGTCTCTAGCCTCGTATCTAATTTTAAAACAAGTACACACCCATAAGAAATTACAAGCTGGTCCCCAGTACACATCACTTGGCCTTTCCCAGTGACTGCTACAGTGCGATCATCGAGACCAGGGAACTTTTGGGAATGCCAAACAAAGAAAGAACTTATTTCTCCCCTTTCCCCGGTCTCTCAGAGTAACTTATAGTTCACACATATTAGTGAACACACTTAAGCGCATGCTTGTACTTACACTCTGTTTTGAGATAGGGTCTAAGCCAGGGTGACCTTGGATATGACTTTCCCACCTTAGGCTCCTGAGTGTTGGGAATGTGCCATCACATGTGGCTTAGTCATTTTCTTTTCTTGACCCCAGAGTGACTGGGGTCATTTATGTTATATGATAGCTAACATTTCAAAGGCAACATTCTGTTATTCTATGTTGATAAATATGTATTGACTTTGTTCTCTCTGATATATTCTTGGTGTTCTGTAGTATGAACGCATCATACTTTCTTGATGTATATGCCCTTGTTGTTAGGCATTATAGGATCTCAAAATTTTCACTATAAGTAATGGTATAGGTGTCGAGACTATTTCAGTAAGCTTTCAAAGTGATATTTCTATATGCTGACACAAGTATTTCAGTCATTTTAAAAAGAGTTACTAAATAATATGACAATAAAATTAACAAATATGTGAAAACATATACACTATGTAAGTATATAGTTTGGCAGACTTATTTGGCATTCCTTATTTATGATGTAAGCATTATCATTCTGCATGTTTGCAAGAGTTACAAGGGGAACCAGTGCTGGGGATCAAATGCAGCCATGCTAGACAAGCTTTCTACTACCAAACCATGCTCCCAATATGGTTTGATTTTTAGATAAATTTTCAGTATCTCTCCATAGACTGAAAATTATAAGCCAGAGCATAAAATATAGTCTCAGATAGAAGTGCTCTTAGATCATCAATATCTTACTATTTTTTTCCACTGGAAGAAATAGGACAGGGCTGAGGAGACGGCTCAGAGGTTACATGAACTGGCTGCTCCTCCAGAGGTCCTGAGTTCAATTCCCAGCAACAGCATGGTGGCTCACAGCCGTCTATATTGAGATCTGCTGCCCTCTTCTGGCGTGCAGGCAAACATGCAGACAGAACACTGTATACATAATAAATAAATAAATCCTTTACAAAAAGAAAGAAAGAAAGAATGAAAGGAACGGATAAGAGAAAGGCTGAAGTTTCTAGATCACTGCCATAGTAAAGGATAAAGGAATCCCTGATTGTGAAAGTATTTTCTAGGACCAATGAGATGGCCATTGTTTTCACATTTTGGTGACTCAGAGAACTGTTCATACTGTGCTAACATTTTGTTTTGTTTTGCTTGATTCAGGATCTCACTGTGGAACCCCGGCTGGTTTCACACTCCTGGAGATCTGCCTGCCTCTCCTTCCCAAGTAGTGCTGGGGTTAAAGGTGTCACCACTATGCTGTCCCCCTGCTTCAAATCTGTGCTGGTGTGTGTGTGGGGGGGGGGGGCATGTTGTGAAAGGGCTTTTGATTAATGGTTTCTGGGTCAGGGTGGGGGAGCAAGATGAGGGCCAGGCTGAGTAATCCTCCTGCTTCGTGCATTCAGACAACACATGCTTCAGAAAGTCCTGTGGCAGCCTTTCTTTGTTGGACTCGGTTAGATGCTCAGTGACTATGACCCCTCGTTCTCACTGACTGCTCAATGGAGTGGTTCTCTCCTCACTCTCGTGTCTGCTCCTTCTCTCCTGACCTTTTTCTTGTTTCATTTTATTGTGTGTAGTGCATATTATCTCCTCCCCTTTCTTCTGTGACCCTCATCCCAGTCTTCAGCGTTTGGCAGAGAGATTTGTCCTTCCTTTTTCTCGTGTTCCAGAGGCACCTGTTGTGCACCTCTCTGGTGTATAGTCCGTTGTTCTTTCATTGGCTGTATGAAGAGGAGCTGAGTGCTGTTTCCCTCATCCTTCCCTCTGCCCCTTAGGCCCCTTGTCCTCACCTCTCCCTCTGCAGTCTCCCACTGTTAACCCTTGCAGTGCCTCTCCCTGTTTACACCACAGCCCCTCTTTTCTTCATTCTCAGGTGATAGCCACTTTTAGTGAGTGCGTGACACTCCCACAAGTGCAGCTGGTCACCTCCCTTGTGTGGTCCCAGTCTGCTTCAATTTCCTCTAGCCTTTCTTGATCAGTTCCCTATACCACACACGCTGTTAAGAATGTGCTACACTAGAAACACGGTAGAATGTCTGTGTCTCCATGATGTCACAACTCATTGAGTTTGTTCAAAAACTAGGACAGTTTTGTTGGTTGTAGTTTTCCGGGTAGTCTTCATTGGCAAGCACAGATTCTTTTATGCAAGTCTTAATTACTAACATGAACTCAGGTCACACATATTACACAGTGTGTGTGTGTGTGTGTGTGTGTGTGTGTGTGTGTGTGTGTGTGTGTTAAAGAATAGCTACGAAAGGGTTAAAGAGGCTGCAGCAGAGTTCAAAGCTTCCTGGAGGTAGGCAGAGAGCTATACAAATGCAAAGATTAGGTAAGGTAGTCCCAAACCTGAGCGGAGAGGTTAGGGGCCCACAGAGCCACAGACATTAGTGTTTAGTTGAGCTACGGAGTTGAAGTGCAGGACAAGAAGGCCACAGAAATGAAGACCAGGACTGGATGGGAACACAGAGAAGGCTGTGTTAGTGAGCTGTGAAATAACCTTCCCCCCATGAGTTCCCTACCTGTTGGTCAAATGGGTGGTCAGATGACATGTCAGAAAGGGTCTCTTCTTTAGTGTTAGCTGCTCTCCTCTCCATATTATGGAGTTCCAGGTAAGAGTGCTGTACCATTTGCTAGTCTAGTGTGTTCTACAGGTTTTCCAGTTTGCTTTTTCTGATTTGGTTGTAATATGTCCTTATGTTCAGATATTCCGTCTACTTTGATCAGTTTATAGATGGGATCTTTTTATTTTCTAGAATAAATTGTGATGTGGGATGTCTTTATGCTGTGAATATTATTGGTTAATAAAGGAACTGTTTTGGCCTATGGCAGGGCATCTTAGAAGTAGAAAGGAAATCTGAGCAGAGATAAAGAGGAAGGAGGGCAGAGTCAGGAGAGATGAGACCCAGCTGCTCAAGAAGCAAGATGCAAAGAAATAGGTGAGCCACGGGCCACAGAGCAGGGTAGATTAATGGAAATGGTTTGAGTTAAGATGAGAAAGCTAACTGGTGATGACCCTAGCCACAGGTCGAACATCATGTAATTAATATAAGCATCTGAGTCATTGGGGGGGGGGCACTAAGCGGCTGCAGGGGGGTCCGGATCTTGGGGCTAGGCTAGACCAGAAACCCATACTACAAAATTGTATTCACCCATCCATTCCTTGCAGGCAGTGCTGAACAGATAGTGGTATCTGTATACCCAACAAAGTGTGCAAGCCACCCTTCCTCTGCATTTGTACTCAGAAGGGAAATTAAATGTAAAATAGGGTCATCCACAGCAAGGCACAGCTGAAAGTTACTACTTTGTGGAATAATGTAGAGCAGAACACAATTTGACCTCCACAAGATCCTTTCTAGGGTCCTCTTTCTATTCTTTCCAAGCATTGTGCTCTAATAACACCATGCATAGCACTATTGATGTGATCAGCACAGTGACTGGTAGTTATGTTTGTGTGACTGTCTCTATTACACTTAGAGTTTTCTTGAATACAAGGATTGGATCATTATAGTGTCAAATGCAGTGCTTTTCATGATCCCTTTATTACAGAAGAGGAAGTTGAGACCTGTCTTTGAGTTCTTAATGCTGTGAAGAGACAGCAGACTATAGCAACCCTTATAAAGAAAACAATCGGGGTGGCTACTTACAGTTCAGAGGGTCGGTCCATTATGGTCTTGGGGAGCATGGCAGCGTGCAGGAGGAAGAGCTGAGAATCCTACATTTTGCAGGCAACAGGAAGCCAACTGACTGTCACACTGAGGGAAGCTTGAGCAAAAGAGACCTCAAAGCCAGCCCCAACAGTGATACACTTTCTCCAACAAGGCCACACCTCCTAATAGTGCCACTCCTTTGGGGGAGCATTTACTTTCAAACTACCACAACATCCAAGTTATAACTTTTTTTAAATGGTTAATTCAAAATGCAGGTAGCTTTATCTTTTGCAACTTGGTCAGGTAGGAATTCAATAAGGCATTACTGGTAGGCAATATTGGCGTTCATTATGGAATGTTTCCAGAACTGTGAGAAGTAAATATCTATGGTTTATTTATTTTTTTTATTTTGGGTTTTTTTTAAAGAGAGAGTTTCTCTTTGCAGCCCTGACCTGAAATTTGTTCATCTGGCCTGGAACTCAGCGATCCCCCTGCCTCTGTCTCCCAGTGGTAGGATTAAATATATATATGCCACTGTGTCTGGCAAAACCTTAGTTCTTAAGCATTATCTTATTCAACTGAAATAATCAGATTGTTACTGGTAAGGAGAAAGAGACACGGCTACATGTTGTCACCTCAGCAGCCTAAGGAGATCCTCAGACCAAACTGAAATTCCATTGTTTTGATGTAGAGAAAGTTTTCAAGACTATCCAGTATGATGAAATAGATGTGAGCATGAGTGTTAGGAGAGAAAGAGGGACACTCAAAAAGAAAGGCATGTCCAAGTATGGGTTTGACTTCCCAGGACAGAGTAAGAAAATAAGATCCACTAGCTGTGGGTCTCCCCAGAGAAGAGTAGCATCGACTGACTTCATATTAGCTATATGTACCATTTTCATGGCTCAAGTCATATCTCAGAAAGTTATAAGAACCTGCATGAGACTGACTTAGGTCTTTTGCATATATGTTACAGATGTGTAGCTTGGTCTTCTTGTGGGCTCCTAATAGTTTGATTAGGGCTATCTCTGTTACCTGCTTTTGGGACCCTTTCCTCCTACCAGGTTGTCTCATCCAGCCTTAATAGTGGAGGAGATGTCTAGTCTCACTGCAGTTTGATATGCCATGGCTGGTTGAAATCCATGGGAGTTCTGCCCTTTTCTGAGAAGAAACAGAGGGAGGAGTGGGTAGGTCAGGGGAGAGGTGGGAAGAGAGGAGGGAGAGGAAACTGTGGTCGGGATGTGAAAACAAATAAGTGAATAAATAAATACAAAAACATCACTAGGAAATCTTTCTTAACCTTTTCTGCCTTCCAGGGGGATTCCAAGGTGGCTCTGGATGTTGTTGAATGGAATTGTAGTCTGATAGAATGACTCCAGGGAGCCACCGGCTTGCACAAGGCCCTCCTACATTGCACATCCTCCTTGTCCTGGAGTTTCTAGTGGGGTCCTAGAAGTGTGGCTTTGTAACTGGGGAGAGAGAAAGGCCTTGCTGTGTTGGGATTCTTCTCTGCTAGCTGAGGGAATCCTTTTCTCTTCTCGGGTCCCCTAATTTCCCTCTAATTTCTGTCATTCTGATGTACCATAATTAAATATAAGATACTTAAAATTATTCCTTAAAAATGCTTATTTGTTTAAGTTGTACTGTTCATCACATCTTTCCTAAATTATAGTCTCTTAGTTACCCCAGATTCTTGCCAAGAAGTCTTACTTTTAATATTTCATGAATTTTTTCACACAACCTATAAAATACTTAGAAGATAACTTTTAAGTGCCCCCCCTTTCTTTGTTCTCATCTTAATTATCATGAACCAGGCTTTACCTCCTCACCTATGTGGAGGGCACTGGGCCAGGCATTGTTCCTGTTCTTACAAAGAAGAGACTAGGGCTTGGGCTTTTTCTGATGGCCTAGTGTGAGCTGTTTATGCAAGGTATCAATGGAAACAATTATCCTAACAGGATGACACAGCCTATTAGGCTTAGAATGTCCTGACTTCCTGTTTAGGTTATCCAGAGGTCAGATGCAGGTTCGTCTTCCCACTCCACAGTCCACATGGTAGAGTGTGGTAGGACTTGGATCACAATCCTCAAGAAAGTAAGTCCTTTCCATTCTGTTGTTGGTATTTTATGGCTGCAGCCCTGAGAGAGGGTGTGGAGCAGTAGCTGCTTCCTAACTTAGCTCCATCTTCAAGTACATTTGTCACAATGTTGCAGAGTTGTCACTGGAATCTGTTTACTAAGCACAGGGCCCAGCGTAAGCCTTCCTCCATGCTGTGAACCTGCCTTACTGAATGGACTTAGTAGTTTGCCCTCTGCTTTTTACCCCTTGTCGTTAATTGTGCTCGAGGGTATGGAAAAACATTTCTCTTTAAAACAGATTAAGCAGCAAGTATTCTGACATGTTTTTCAATCAGATCATTATACCTGACAAAAGATAATTACACAATCACATCTGGAAGCTAATGGTTAATTAGAGTTAATAAATAAATACCTTTTAAATCCAAGAAAAATAAATATATATGTTTTAAATTGCTTGAGTAAAAATAATAAAATGTATTCTAGAAGGAAAAAATGGCTGACAATACAGGTCCTTTAAATATAAAATAGTAGAATATTCACTGTGTGTGCATGTGTCCTGCTGTTGTGTTTTAGTACCAGCCATAATACTCTGTTAAACAGGTACCATAAAATGTCTGTTATTAATCCACTACCCTGCCTTTGGTAGTCCAGCTCACTTTACAATCCTTCTGGACTCCAGGGCAAATGGTAAAGTCTGGTACCTGCAGCTGAGACCTTATCTCTGAAGCATAGCAATGGATTGCCTGAGTTTTCTTTAAGAAACTCTTAAAAGGTACAATTGATTCCCACTGGAGATGTACACCGTTTTCTTCTTAAGGGAGTTGGGCTTTGCTTTACTTTATTTAGTTTCATCCATAAATGCCTTCAGTTCCATTTTTTGTTATTTTTTGTTTTTTGGGTTTTTTTTTTTTTTTTTTTTTTTTTTTGAGACAAGTTCTCATATAGCCCAGGCTTGTCTCAGAGTTGCTGTGCAGCTGAGGGTGGCCTTGGCCTCCTCATCCTTCTTCATCTACCTCCCCTGTGCTAGGATTACAGGCATGTGCCACCTTGCCGTGGCTCTGAGTTCCATTTTAAATAAGGAAATGACAAGATGCCATCAGACATTTCCGTGTCTAAAGTATTTAGTTTTATTTTTAGTTTAGTTTATTCTCTTAAGCCAGAACCTACACTGATATGACAAATTATAAATTTTATTAGACTTACTAAAATTTTAGGGTAAAACACGTGACTCATTTTATTGAGGATTAAATTAACCCAGGTATTAGATTCTCTACATTTTCTTGTACTTTGTTGTAAATCACAGCCATTATCTCCCATGGGGAGTAGGGAGTTAATGGAACACCCACCTAGATTCTCAAAGATGTGAATATAGTTCCCCCTTAGTCCTTATTCTATAGCAGTCATACTGTGGAGAAGTACATTGAGCATTTCCAGCCCGATCCATCCATGAGCACAGAAGCTTCAGGAGTTTCCTCCTCAACTCACCTAGATTGTCTTCCAAACGCAGTTCACACAAGTCTATCCTATTTCTTCAGTGCTGTTACAAATGACTCATCAGAAAGAATTGCAAGTCTAGTAAGTGCCTCTTGAGGTTCAAGATTTAATCCTTTAGTATGGACTCTTAGAGCTTCATGTATCTGACTTACATAAGTGCAGTAGATGATGTAATGAATCTGGACAGAAAATCCAGTGTGTGACTGACAGTGTTTATTTGGCATGTGAGGAGGTTTGGCCACTGAGGGTTTACAGAAGGGAGTCTCAGAAGCCGGGCTTTGGTTTCAAAATGCTCTCCACATCTATAGCACATATTAAACTATTACCTCATGTAATCCACCTTTCAGAATGATAATATATTATTAATATTTCAGAGTATATTAAGTGTTTTGGTAGTTTTAACTCTATATGTGTGTGTAGGTGTATATCTAAAAGAATTAAAATTTATAGCTACAGAAATTGTACATAAATGGCTATTGATAGCCAAAATATGAAAAGAGCCAAATGTTCTTCAGCTGATAAAGTGTGATATATTGAATATAGCTCATCAACAACAGGTAGAAAATATGGATAGATGCTACAGTATGGTGAGCCTTGAGACTATACTACGTGAAGAGAAGTTACAAAGACCCCATCTAGGATTGCATTGACTGCAGGAACTGCTCACAGCTCTGAGCTAGACAGCAGACTCCAAAGTGGATGCAGAGGGTGTCAGATGTGGGAATATGCTGAAACCAATCATCTAAGTGAGCGACCTGTACAGTACAGCTCAAAACTACCTTTAAAATTGTATAATGGTGTAACTTTAATTGTATCAAAGTTATGAAAATAAAAAAGAAAAATTTGAAATAGCTGTTAATAAGTGGGAAGATTGCTTAAGTAAAGCAAGCTCTTTATGTGATAGCAGTCTGTAGCAGTAAGGTTTTCTGGCTCCGAGCGGCCGCGCCAGACCCCTTAGCCACCTGCAGCTACTTAGAACCACCCAAAATGACTCAAGACACTTATATTAACTTCATGCTGTTTGGTCTATGGCTTAGCACCTTGATAGCTAGCTCTTACTTCTCAACTAAACCTATTTCCATTAATCTTTCCTGCCACATGGCCCGTGGCTCATCTGTGTTCCTCACTTTTCTTCTTGGGCAGCTGGCTCAGTCTGTCTGACTCTGCCCTGCTTCTCCTACCTATGCTGATTTCTCCTCCTACTTCTTCTATGGTGCCTGTCATGGGCAAAACAGCTCCTTTATTTAAAGATTGATATTCACAGCATCCAGAAGACATTCCCACATCAGCCGTCTACATCTAAAGTTAGCAGAGGCAAGCCTGAGTTAGTGTTGCTCTTCTGAGAGTGGAGGGGAACTCTTAGTTCCATGATATGCTCTGGATCCAGTGTATGATAGTTATCTGCTCTGTTATTTTGAAAATGTTTAATTTTAATACATTAGCATACATACAAATAGCTGTATGTTATTTTAGCTACATGAGCACAGAAATTTTGGCAAGTGTTTACTGCCATTATTTGACTCTTTCTTTGAAATCATAAACTCACCTAATGGCTGCCCAGCACTATCATATAGAAGATACTCCAAGGAAGGTCAGGTGTGGGAGTGCACAATTTTAATCCCAGCACTCAGGAGGCAGAGGCAAGTGGAGAGTTCCAGAGCATCAAGGGTTACATAATGAGACCCTGTCTCAAAAGAAAGAGGGGTGGAGGGAGAAAGGTAGTTGAAATAATAAAAAAGGAAGAAAGAAAAATAGAAAATTCACTTCAAGAACATTTTACTTCCAGAGTGAAGTGAATTAAAGGGTGATGCAGCACATAGCACCCTGAGCTCACCTGTAGTCCTCACAAAGGGAGCCCAGAAGGCACTGGCTGAAAGCAGGCTTGAAAAATTTGAAGAGAGAAAGCTTGGGGGTGAAGACAGCTTGAAGGAAGGCCTTTAACACTGGGAGCTAGGAAACAGGCTGAAGGAAAAATTTTGTGTATTGAAACAGGATCTGTAAGGGCTAATATTAACCTGTAAGTTCCTCTTGCCTAAGGACAGAAAACTTTCTGGAATGCTGGGAAATGGAAATTTTTGTAAGATAGCAAGTCACATGATTTCATGACAGTAAAGAAAGTTGATTGCCCCAACTGCAAAGGTTGTTCTTGATCACATGTAGGTAGGAGATATGTAGACAGGAAGTATATCTGGATATATGCTTGCACCCATTGGATGAAGTGTCATAGCCTTGTGGATTTAGCCTTTATAGGCACATGGCCAAAGAAGCTTGTGGCCATTCCCTGGGAGTCCCAGGTATGGAGTTGGCCAGTGTCCCTTGTCCTGGCCTGTATTAAATAAAGCTTGTTTCAATTGGACAGCCAGATTTGGCCTCTTTCCTCAAAGTTTTCAGGTTCAACAGTGCTATGGGTTGACCTTGAAATCCTGCCTCTACTGTTCATGTCTTGGGATTATAGGTTGCACCACAATGCCAGATTTTCTGGGGTGCTGGGATTGAATCTAAGGCCTCAAGCATGCTAGGCAAGCACTCTTATCATCGATTGAGCTACACCCCTAGTCCCTTGTATGGATTTTAACTAAGTTTATATTGGCTTTCTCTAAACTTCTCTTCTAAACTTCATCTAGAGTTTTCATAATGTGATATTTTCACAGAAAATGCAAAGTATGTTGCTTAAGATTGTGCTCATTTGATGCCATTTCTAGAAAAGACAAGTATTTTCCAGGAAAGGTCAGTAAGACCTTTCTTCTTCAATTCTCAGTAACCAGGCATGGAGGATTTGTTTGAAGGGCAAGTGTTTAGGCCTCAGTGTTGTATTGGGCCTAGAAGTTTTGTTGTTGTTAAGTCTCTGAAGTGCAGGAGGAACCTTGCATCAACTTTGTTTCCTGAAGGCGAAGGAAAAATGATCTTCTGGTTTACTTTTGGAATTTGCAAAGTGACCCTGAAGTCCCAGGTGGATTTCATGTTTGGAAAAGGGAACTTGGGGGACTAAGGCTGCTCCTGAGCCCCCAGGTCACTGGTCACAAAAGCAAACTTGGTGTCCCCAGTTGCTTCTCTATTGAGGTTGGCTTGGCTCTATTTATCTTCTGTCTTGGGTCACTGCCCCTGAGGTGCTTCAAAAGCAAAATCCGAAAGACCCAAAACAAAACTAAACCAGATTCAAGGAAAAATGAACTGGCACTATGGATTCAGTTTTACAAAGGCAAAAAGACACTCTTAAAGAGCTCCATAGAATGGTTTTAAGTCTACCTACATTCTCCATGTCATTTGCACAAAGTGATCTCAACAGGTTTGAGACCCCCCAAATCTATAGATTTGGAACCAGTCTATAGGATGGGAAACTGTCAGCCAGCTAAATGGATCAACATGAAGGAATTCCACAGTGATTCTCAGTGATTCAACTATTTTGAGCATATAAATGGGACCACCCATGAAACCATTTCATTCCTTAAGCTGCTCTTTTTGTTTGCTGGACACACAGGAAGCACTAAGGAAGTAAACTTAGAACTTACTTACAGATATTGGCATAAATCCACCTGATGTGTTTAACAGTTGTTCTGGAAGGTAACTGAATCCTTACTAAGAGAGGGATACTAATTTCAAGTGATCTTTTAGACCACGATGCAATGAAACTGAAGCACCCTGTTTTGCTTCTTGCTTTCATGTTATCCATTCTTTATTTCTCTCCCAAGACTTGAAGATTCATTGTCCTTGGCTATTGAGACAAACCCACTTACAGATTTAGTACCGATTCTTGTTGTCATATGCCCTACTTCATCCTTTAATAAGCACTTGTGAACCTGCTTTTGGGTAATCTGATGATCTTTTATTTTTGTTCATGTTCCGTCTATCTTTGAACTGTTTGTATCCATGTTAATTAATGAATTCACCTGTTGAGACCGTGTTTACTGTTTGTTTGTTTTTTTAAACAAGACTAAAGCATTTTATGTGATTACTACTAAGGTATTGTTTATTCACCGAAGGAAAGGAAGCAGAACTTGAAATAGAGTGATATTTTCTGTAATGGGGGCTTTAATATTAAAAATACATCTTGTGAAACCTGGACAGTTCTGAAAGGCAGTCCCCTAGGCAATGGCAGCATGGAGTGAAGCTGAGTACTGGTTTTCTGGCAAGTACTCCACCTCCCTCCCCTTCCTGTCATGTTCTGACAGTGGGTCTATTACATTTTCTCTAGGCCATCCCCAGCAAACTGGGGGTTATGCTGCTCCAGTCAGAGCAGGCCCGCATGGCCCTGTGTTATCCTTTCATTCTAGTAGAAATGCACTTTAAAAGAGCCAGGCCATTCATCCCAAAACTCAGAAAGCAGAGGTGGGTCCATCTGCATAAGCCCAGACTGATCTCCATAGCAAGTTTCAGGCCAGACAAGGCTACATGTCAAGATGAGGTCTTAAAAAACAAATCAAAAAGTAAAAAAAAAAAAAAAAAAAAGGCTTTATTATTAGGGATGAAGTCATTGGTAAGTCATTCAGAATACTAGAGCTGCTTTCTCAAGGAAGGTCATTTTCTCAATTACTACACCTACTACTCTGATAAGACCATGAGAGAATCTCCCTTCTCCATCAGTGGCGCAGTGAAATCCTAGGGGAGATGACGGAGGAACATCAGTTACCAGCACTGTAAGGTGTTTGTATTTACTTAGTGCAGCAGCATTATGGGTTTGAGAAATCCGTATGCACATGGAAAGGAGAGGATTGAATATGAGGTCAGCATGCTTTCTGCCCATTCCCCCCTTTCCTATACCTATTGTCCTTTAAACATAGACACTGAAGTGGGTGGCATACATTCAAGAGCCAAGAGCGACAGCAAGAAAGTAGCAAGCAATTGTGGTTTCCACTTTTCTACATAGTAAGCTGACAATGGCTTCCTCCTGTGTCAATAGAGTTTAAATTACTAGGATTTGTGAGAATAATGTTTTTAAAATAATTTCTTTTTGTTAGCATCAAAATATAATTAATAATTGTTTATTAATTTATCACTAATCTGTACTCCTCGAGGAAAGTCTGGTTTTTATACTTAATACCTCTTATTATGCCATATTAGGTATATTATGAAATGTACCACATTGTAGGTGGACGGTAAACATTTGTTGAATGATTAAGTAAATGTTATATAGATATCTGTCATTATTGTTGCATTCTTTAAACTTTAACACACACGTTTCTGTAATAACAAGTTTCCCTGTCCTGCCTGGCTGGTCTGGTAGCAGCTTATGAAATAATTGACTCGGAGGGTTAATATTATAGTAACTGGTGGGCCAGTAGTTCAAGCATATTACTATCTAGCTCTTGCACTTAAATTAACCCATAATTCTCATCTATGTTTTGCCATGTGGTTTGGTACCTTTGCTCAGTGCAGCATTCCCGTCTTGCTTCCTCTGCATCTGGCTGGCATCTCTGACTACCTTTCCTCTTCCCAGAATTCCTCTAATCCAGTTGTCCCACCTCCACTTCCTGCCTGGCTACTGACTAATCAATGTTTTATTAAACCAATATGAATAACAAATCTTTACATGTACAAGAGCATTATCCCATAGGTTTCCATAAATATCTATTAATTATATATGATACATGTTTTATAAAGTATTTAATATTAATGTGAAATATATAGATTAGAATCTGGTAGGTCCATTAAATTTCATATTTTCTATAATCTCTAGTGATTTGCCAAGAGTATCTGCATATGGTTATGTGTACAAATTATAAGCATAGTATTTCTGTTTAGGAAAGCCTTTCTTTGCTGGAAAGAGCTGTGGTGTCTTCACAGTTATAATTGGTTGAGTAGATAGATTCTTTCTTCAGCCCAAGAGAGAAAAGAAGCCTCATGTACAGACTCTTCAGTCTCTCAAAGGTCACTTGCTAATGCCACTGAATGAAGAGATGTTACAGCCAGTATATAGTGGTTACTTCCTGAAGACTGTGTGGAATAGCACATTCACAGATAGACTCACACATAGACCAGAAAGAAAAGCCTTGGCAGTGACAACTAGGTAGAGACAGTTTGTTAATGGGGTATATTGTAACAGATATGTAAGTGCTATTTTTAAATTCTAGCATTAAAGCATGTTCACTGTAGAATATTGTGACAATAAAGAAAATAAGTTACTTATAACCCCAACATAAAAGTTAACACCATTCTTCACATATTTTCAAATTTTCTTCTATTTATGGGGTTTTCTATAATTAAGTAGCATTATACATTATAACCATCTTTCTAAGCCATTTAAATACTATGCAAATGTTTTTATGGAGCATGTAAAAGTCATTGTCAAGTTCTGTCTTACTATTTCATCAGTTTATCTTTTTCCCTTGTGGTAGTGCTGGGCATTGAACTTAGACCTCATGCACACTAGGCACGAGTTTCTTGATAGTGAGATTTAGACTGTTTTAATTTTTCCATAACCCAATAAAATGTTAGAAATTACTATTTCTGTGCAGAAAGTTTTGTCCATCTTTTATTATTTTTTTATAATACCTCTCATAAGTATTATTACTAATTCAAAGAAAATCACTGTTTTATGGATACTAAGTCCATTGCAGAATGATAATCTATCAATCACATTATCGTCATCTGAGTATAGGAAACTAATATTCCTTGGGGATATGTGTGTGTTACCAAAGAACAATAAAAAAATTATGCATATGCTTTTTTCATTGCCAGACAGTGTTCTTTTTATATTGATTTATTCGACTTTCTAGACACAGTGTTTCAGTTTCTGTTATGGCCTAGAATGTTCTCTTGTTTGAAAATAACAGATCATCTACTAGTCGCTAATATTTTCATTATTGTACTTTCGACCTCTTATAAGGGTTTGTATAATAGTTGCAAATTGACAGAGAGAGAAAAGTGCGAAACAACCCCTCACCTTTTCAAGAAAGAGTTGGTCTCTCCTAATCTTCTGTTGGTGGCTTCAATCACCGTAAAAGTTTTTATTCCTCTTAAAGTTACTGGTTCCACACACACATCCTGTAAGCAAATATAAAAGCCTCTTTCATGTGAAAGCAAAACCAAGGGAACCCTTATTTTTGAAGTATGTTTTTTAAAAGAATATAAAAACTGAGGAAACAGTAAGTAAAGCATCTAGCTTTCTGAAACAGTTCAGATGGGGGAAGGAATAGGAAGTTGGCTTTAAATGGCTTAAAGGGATTAGGGCTTTAAAGGTGGGTAAAGGTTGGATGCTTTGGGTTAGGCCTGGCATTGCTTTTAAAAGATTATAACAATATTTGACAGTGATTCTAAATGGAGTTTATAGAGCAAATAGTCAGTTTTGAGACACTGGAAAACAAAGAATGTCTTTTGTTGTTGTTGTTTGTTTACACAAAATGATTGGCTGGAATTAACAGGCCATGATACTGAAATCTGACATGGAGGAGAATCCAGCAGAGATTGTTTAGTGTACTTCTTGAGATTATCTTAGCTTTTGTTTTAAATTACTTTAGGAAAGTCTGGCTGCAAACAGCTTCTTTGGAAGGTCAGCATACTGTGCTTCCCGATTCTGTGCACAGTTAGGGGCACAAGCTTGCTGCCTGAGTCTCGAGCCTTAAGCATCAGCACAGGTGCTAGTGTGACTGAGAATGTTCTATACAATCATATGGAAATGGCATAAATTGTTAGGACAGCAGCCACTGACAAGTTTAGCAATTTCAAATTAAAAATAATGAATATGATTTTGGTTGTGAAGTGCACTTGTTATGTTCATAAAATGGATTTTCTTAGTAATTAACTAAGTAAAAAGAAAATTGTGGAAATGAGCCCAGGAATAGCATATTCTCGATTTATATATGAGTGGATGTCCAAAGCTGACACGTTTTCATCCTCTTCCTCACTCAGCTCCTTGACTTGTTTATGGTTTGGGACTGGTCCACTTACCTAGCTGACTATGGACAGCCAGCTTCCAAGTACCTTCGTGTAAATCCACACACAGCCCTCATTCTTTTGGAGAAGTGAGTATGTGCTCAAATATTGTTTGGGTTTTTATTTTAGGTAATATTTTACACAGGATTTGATTCAGTGGTAAAGAACTAGAAATTTCTCTGAAACATTTGAGGGAGCTGAGGCTATATTGAGTATAGTGAATGAAACCCAGTGGAAAGGGGGGAGGGAAAGAAGGAAATCCAGTCCATTTTGATGAATGAAAGATAAGCTCCTATGTTTCAGAATTATTTTGATTATATATGTAAGGAAAAAATTCCCCCAATTTATCTTGAGAATCTCAGGCTCATTTTCTTTATAAATATGTTGCTGGAAGCCTGGAGTGTATAGCACAGCTGTTGAGTGCTTTGTGCTAGGGCCTGAGTCCATTTCCCCAACTAGAGAGAACAGTGTTTACTTGGAGATACAAGAATTGGAGCTACTTAAAAGTAAAATAAAATAGGGCTGAGAAATTGAATTTTTGCCTCAGTGCCATTTAAGTCTTGGATTCTTTGCAGGCAGAGAAATACACGATTTCAGAAAACGGTACTATAAGAAATGAGACAGTAGAGTTTGCTGTCCAGCTAAACCCAGTGCTCCTTTTCCCACACTATGTGATAAACTTTTTCATCACTCAATCATAGTTTGTTTAAAATGTAACTGTTAAAGTGTACAGTGTTATGTTGTATGTTCTTTCCCAAATTTCAAAATATCTGTGGTTATTTGATTTGAAGGATGTACGAAACGATTCACAATTTATATAAATTGATTTTATAATGTCACTACTGAGGCCAACACATTACACTTTAAATCTTTCTAATGCCATCTTTACTTTTGCATGGTCTTGCTGTGAACATGTGCTGAGCTCATGCAGGGTATAGACCTTCTGTTCTGATATTAGGAAACACGATGGTATTTGAAAGCTGCACATCTTAGACTCGGCTAGTTAGTGCAGTGTCATCGTGTTCTCACTCTCTCCATGATCTCTGTATCTGTAAGTTTGGTGCACTGGTTTCCAGGCACAGAGTTGGTATTGAATAAGTCAGAGCATGTTGAAGAGAGAGAACCCCTGCATCAGCTTTGTTTTCAGCATTTATGTCTGTGTGTGCAGGATGAAGGACACCAGCAAGAAGAATAATATATTCGCCCAGTTCCGGAAGAATGACCGAGACAGGCAGAAGCTGATAGAGACAGTCGTGAAGCAGCTCAGAGGCTTGGTGACTGGCATGTCCCAGCACATGTAGACAGACACCAGGGCCATGGCTGAGTGCTCCTCTCCTGCTGCACCTGGTCATGAGACAAGAATTGGTTTACAGAAGTCAAGAAATGCCGTAGAGGGCTTAAGCAGTGGTAACAAACATCATTTGTATGGTTTTTAAATAATTGAATACTATTTTATATATAAAAATGTAAGATTAATTTTTTCAATTTCAGAGGAAAACTCAAGAGTGTAATATATAAACCCAATAAATTGTATATGAAACTGATTGCAAATATTAGAAAAACTCATGTCCTGCTTGTAAGTAATCTTTCTTCTCTTTGAGCTTAAAAGAGCTTCTCTTATGTCATTTTAGTTTGAGACACAGCCGCTGCTGAGAAGGGAATATTTGGTGTCATTATTGGACTTCCAGCCTTTATTTTCAGTTTGACTCATGTGCCTAAAATTCTTAATTCTGCTGATTCTGAAGAAGTAAACAAATCTTGTAAGTTCCTGAAGCCAAACACAGCTCACCAGGAATGTAAATTATTTGTTCTATTTGGATAGCTTAACTATTCTAATATGAAGAAAAGGGTTTGGGTTTTCTAAAGATGTAGCATTTCTTGTAGCTGACCCTGTTTTTAAAGTGTTGGTTTGGTTTAAGTTAAAAGAGAAGGCAGTAATAGGCTGTTTATGTCAGGTGTGGCATGCAGACATGTTCTTCCAGTGGTCGACCTCAGTGCTGTGTGCTGTGGAAACAAAGCGGATCAACTGAACTCGAAAAGCCTACGGCAATTGTACATTTCCCTTTGGATAAATCACAGTGGTACAAATGGCCATGTAAACCTGACCTTTGTTTTCTCTCCATTGTAATTATACTGAAATACCCCCCCCATTGCATTTTCCAGATTTATGCTTGCAGACTACTTGACTCTGTAAAATAAGTATGAAGAGCTATGCTTACATGTCTGGATTATATGATAAAACATTAAAAAGGTTGAGAGTTGTTAAAGATGCTATTTCATATATTCAGAGCTTCTCATTTACAACACCCCCTCCCCGAAAAGGCCTATTATTCCCTAGTTATCAGAATGGGCATGCCACAAAACAAATTTGTTCTCTTGACATTTAAAAATTATTAGGGAAATAAATTAATTCTCCATACATAGTGCATTCTATACTTCAGTAAAACATGGTGAGCTGGGAGCGCTGAGGATGCTGGAATGTGACTGCCCCTCACTCTCCGGGTATTGGAAAGACTCCTGGCTTTGGCCTGGATATCTGGGGATTTGGAAAGAGGAACACCCCCCCACACACACACACACACACATCCCTTGGAGCAGACCCTTCCCCCTTTACCTCTTCTGTACTCTTTCCAAAAAACCAGGCTACCCCCCCCATACTCCCCACACTCAGATTGTGTTTTTAGCCAGTGGCTAGACCTAAAGGTATTGCAGCCCCAAAGGGCACAAAGCTCAGGATGCAAGATAGCCAGCCAGGGGGAGGGGTGGGGTCTGGCAGACCCCGGAGATGGACAATGCAATGAAAAAGAACTGAATTTGGGTTGGTCCTAAGACCAGAGCTGTCCCGGGATAACGGCTTCTGGTGGACTTTGGGCGCCTCTGTGAATTTTAGGGGCAGTGAAATTACCATCTCCTGAAGGCTCCCAGAACTGGCCGATTGAAGAACTTGGAGCGGGCAGAGGGTCAGAGAACTGGGCCTCAACTATCCCTCTGGAACGCTGGTGTCACAACCCTCTTTCCCTGAAAGAGACCGCGAAGAGAGAAGGAACACCACAGTTCTTGAGGCTTCAGGGTTAGGGACCAAAGAGGAAGCTGACTCGGAGACAGGTGGGCCAAGAGCATGGCCTGTCCTGCCGTGCAGTGTGTCTAACTTCACATGGGCTTCTGCTGTCTGTGCTCTTGCGCACACCAGAAGCACGGAAGTTACTATGTAAAACCGCAGGCCCCGCCCGAGGATGCGCACCCGGCCTCCGCCCAGATGCCACTCCCTATTTGGATCGCGAGATGAGCCCGCCACTGCCCACTGCTTCCAATCATTACTCTGAGTGGGATACTTTAAATATGCGTAGACCCAGGACCAGTCGGTAGGGAGGGAGGCAGTATCTATATAAACAGGACGAGAGTAAGCGGAGAAGGTTAACCAAGTGGAGAGAAGGAGGTGAGCAGGGGTCTGCAGTCCTGGGAATCGCAACAGTGGTTAGCAGCGTTGGTGAGTTGTCTCAGCCTCGCTCGCAGCTTCTTGACTAGGAGCGCTAATCCGAGACTGTAGGAACATTCCGGCCCACCATAAAGGGGCTGGCACTTTTTTAACTGAAATGGGGAAAATGTCCTGGGCCACCAGCCTTGAGAAAGGCAATTCTCAAGTGCTCGGGTCACCAGCGTCTTCCACTGACAGTCTTGTTTTAAGAGTGGAAGTCTTATCTGAATTTATTAATCTCCAGCTTGGTCCTTAACACTGGGACTTTTCTGAACTGGATAAGGGAGTTCTGCACAGTTCTTGCTTGAGCCTTCCTGGTGGCCTACCTCTCCCCCATTCCCCACAGGCTCGCCATGTTTTCTTGGGGCTCAAGTTGTTTGTCCATGCTGGGGGCTGCGGGTACCGCTCTCCTGTGTGCGGGTCTGCTGCTTGGCCTGGCCCAGCACCTCTGGACCCTCCGCTGGACTCTGAGCCGGGATCGGGCCTCTCCCTTGCCCCTACCCAAGGGCTCTATGGGCTGGCCATTCTTTGGTGAAACGCTGCACTGGTTGGTTCAGGTGAGTAGTATAATCATTCAGCAATGCCCCTGTTTCTGCATCTCCCATCGGTTGCTCTTGGTTTTCAGCGCACTTAAAGAATTCCCTTGCCCAGGATTCTGGGGATTACTGAAACCCTCTCCATTGCCTAGCTACTCTGCTCCTTCTAAGAGAACCCATGTCACCGAAGTTCTAAGCACATTTTAAATTCTTCTGATAAAACGTGGGTGTAAACTAGGGGCTGAGGGAGGGATTTAAGGAACGTGACACCTAAGGTCTTGCACGCACAGACTGAAAAGCCGAGCCACAAGTTAACCATGCACGCTTGGGCACTCATATTCCCTATCTAAGCCTCTATCTCACTTTACTAGTGGCCGTCTACATTCCCATAGAGTACTTGAGAGTCCTGTTTGGAATCTTGTTTTGTAACTAATGTGACAGTCTGGAACAGGATAGTTGTTAGGACGAGGCAGTTGGGATAGATTTCCAACCCTGCTGGCCCAGAGGTCCTCCAAGCTCCGCCTTGCTTGCAGGGTTCGCGTTTCCACAGTTCCCGCCGAGAGCGCTACGGGACAGTGTTTAAGACGCACCTTCTGGGCAAGCCAGTGATCCGCGTGAGCGGCGCAGAGAACGTGCGCACCATCTTGCTGGGAGAGCACCGCCTGGTGCGTAGCCAGTGGCCGCAGAGCACGCACATTCTGCTAGGTTCACACACACTCCTGGGCGCAATTGGCGAGCCCCATCGGCAACGGCGCAAGGTGAGGGGAAACCCAAAGGAACTTTTAAGATCCATGGCTCCTGGGTTCCTGCGGTGAAACAGACTAGAGCCTGGTTTTTGGTGTACCCAGAATTTAACCAGGGTCCCTGCTAAAAGGAGCAGGAGGCCCGAGGCAAGTCTCATTACATTTCGGAGTTTTGAATTGCAAAGCCGGGGCAGGGCCACAAGTCCTTTATTCCAAATCTTCTGTGACAGGTGTTAGCAGCTTTGGGGATTCAGATTTAAGAGGGTTCAGGGAAGACTTTGTGGAGCAGCTACCTTTTGGAGCCTAGATGAATGGGAGGGACTCTATACATCAAAGTGGAAGGATCCAAGCCAGCAAGTTTAGGCCTGTGCGGCTCAGAAGAGGAAGAAGGGACTGGACTTATGCCTTCAGGCTGCGGGGACCAGCCTGCCCTGCGCTCATCTTGCGCTCTCTACAGGTACTTGCGAGAGTATTCAGCCGCCCGACTCTGGAGCAATTCGTACCACGACTGCAGGGGGCGCTGCGTCGAGAGGTGCGCTCCTGGTGCGCTTCCCGAGGACCCGTAGCTGTCTACGGGGCTGCCAAAGTGCTCACCTTTCGCTTGGCCGCGCGCATCCTCCTAGGTCTGCAGCTAGACGAAGCGCGATGCACTGAGCTGGCCCAGACTTTTGAGCAGCTGGTGGAGAACCTCTTCTCACTGCCCTTGGACATTCCCTTCAGCGGCCTGCGCAAGGTAATGCTGCCCCAGACCTTAGCCCACACAGCTCCAGAGGCTCTCCCAAACCAGTCGGGGTACCCTAAGCCGAGGGTGTGACCCAGCATACGTGGGGTGCTATTTGGTGGAGACCAGGGCTGCATCTTTTCGGAATCTGTGTGATACGGGGCAGGCCGCACGTCGTTAATGGGGTGCCCCTGACTCATGCTCTCGCACCAATGTAGCCTTAAGTTTGGGTCTTAGAGACAGGCATCCAGGCAGATGGTTCGTCCTTTCTCAAAGTGGCACTGAGTCTCCAACACCCTTTGGAAGGTTGGCGCAACTCACCGGGAGCCAGAGGGCCGCAGACAAAGCCCAGGTCTGATTTTACGGGGATGGGTGTGGGCTCCCGGCCAGGCCCCGAGGCCCTGGACCCGCTGGTTTTCGGATCAGAAAAGCAAGAGCTAAAGGAGCTGGGTTCTGCCCTAGAGCGTTCAGTCGCTTGAATAAAAATAATATTCTGAAAAAGCATCTTGTGTGCTGGTCACCTTGCATACATTTTCGGGTTTAGTCTTTGTGACCTGCAAAATGTAATTCTCATTTTATTGACAAGCAGGCCTCCTTGAAGTAATGCAACAAGCAAGAACACAGTCAAGATTTGAACAAGATACTTCCGGCTCCAAAACTCAAGGGTTCGCTTTCAGTGCTTTTCCAGCAGGATGTTTTGGCTAGGCTTGCTTCTTGCACTCCGGAGAGCCTTCTCTGCCTGCTTTGTCCCCTGACAGAAGGGAACATTTAGAACATATGATGGGCTCTCAATGGAGTTTTTCAGATGCCCCCCTTTTTGGCACTGATGCTCCCTGCCTTCATGGAAAGGTTAATGGCTAAGTACACTCTGATGGCTCCTGCCAGGTGTGGGCACTGGCCACTGTGTGAGTTTTGACCCCTCAGTGCTTTGTGTTCTGCCCTCTGGGTGACATTAACTGCCTTACCAGAGGAGGCTGGTGATGATTATCAAGACAAGAGTAAGGTTTTAGACAAATCTATGACTATGTATTGAGCTATGTCCTAGGTGTGTAGCTAAGCTGAGACTAACACCAGATCTAGGTGAATCTAGGAAGCCAAGCCTGGCACTTGAGCCTTCCTACCCCATCTGCCCTCTCTCCCTGTACATCAGGGCATCCGGGCCAGGGACCAGTTGTATCAACACCTGGATGAGGCCATTGCTGAGAAGCTTCATGAGGAACAGGCAGCAGAGCCAGGTGATGCCCTGCACCTGATCATTAGCAGCGCTAGGGAGCTGGGCCAGGAGCTCTCTGTGCAAGAGCTGAAGGTAGGTAATGGGGGATCACTTCTCTCCTCCCCACTTTCCTTCCCCAGAGTTCCTTCTGTCCACACATGATCCATTCCCAATCAAGTCCTATTTCATACCATTTGGAAGCCCAGACACACCTCAGGATGATAAAGGGCCCTGGGTTCCAGTCGTGACTGCCACATCTGCCAGCTGTGAAGCCTTCGACTGTAGCCATTCTTCCAGAATCAAATCCTAAGTATGGCCCTATAGGTTCTGGATCTAGATATCTCTCCTCTTGGCCCCTCTGACGCCCATTTCTCTCACTGGATGGATGGATGCCTTTGTATCTTCTTTCCTATGAAGCTTGAGCTCTGTTTTCCTCCTCTCCACTCTGAAGCTCATGACCAAACTCTGCATCCTCAAAACTACCGTTTTCATTCACAAATGAATACTCTTTTTTTTTTTTTTTTTTTTTTTTAAAATAAGACACCTTGGTACCTGGCACAATTTGGGCCCTGCTGCAAAGTCTCCTGTAGAATTAGGATCCCTTGCCATATAGGTAGAGCATTCGTACTGGGTGGCTGGAGGACCCTGCTTCAGAAGTCAGGAAGCAGTGGAGTATGAGGGTCAGAGACATTTAGAAATGTGAGGACTTCAGAGTTACTCTCATGTACTCTCTGGGCCTCAGTCTCCTCCACTCTTCAGCTAACCACTAAATAATAGTAATAATAGTAATAATAATAATAATAATAATAATAATAATAATAATAAAATAGGGGCCCAGGTTTAGTTTTCCTTCTGGGAATAGAATAATCTCCATTCTTATTGATGAATGTGAAGTTCAAAGGCATCAAAGGGTTCAGGAGAGCATGATCTATAGACTTTGAGTCCTGGGTACTTGAGACAATGCTAGCCTATGAGGGGAAGAAGCACAGACGGAAGTGGATGGTTTGCAGTTTGACAGAAATAGGGAGTAACAAGGCCCCGTAGAAGGGACCCATTGGCCACACTGGACAGGGAGGATGTCTGGGCTCTGGGCTCTCCATCCCAGCTTCATTTTGTCCAAGGTAGGATCAACAGTCTCCAACCAGGTCAGATTTCAGTCCTCAAAGATTATTATGTACCTGTTCAATGCCAGATTCTGTGCTAGGATGCAGAAATGGGTGCATACTCACCTTGGTCACTGAAAACAGCATGTAAACACAAGAATTATTGTTGCCCCGAAGGAAGGTACTAGAAAGGCACCTAGGCAGGTGGTGGGGCCTGCAGAATGTCCTTCAGCAAAGCAGGGCAGAAAAGGTAAGCAAGAAGGTGAAGACCCTCCTGGCTTTGGAGCAAGGTCGGTGTTGAACTGCTTCAGGGGCTCTGTCTGAAGCATCGTGTGTGTGTGTGTGTGTGTGTGTGTGTGTGTGTGTGTGTGTGTGTGTGTGTGTGTGTGTGTGTGATAGAGAGAGAGAGAAGAGGAGAGGGAGAGAGGGAGAGAGAGACAGAGACAGAGAGACAGACTGCTAGGACTACTAGCTCTAGAAACTTGGAGCGTTTCCCAGAGCCTCAGTTTCCAACCTCACAAAGTAAGAGCAGCAATTGCTCCTCAAGGGGATGAAGGTGAGACTCTAACGTGCTAATATACTTAAGGCACTTGAAACACAAAATAATATTCCCGTACCGCCTCTGGCAGCTCGTCCAAAGCGGGTGTATGAAGATGCTGGTCTGCCCATTGCTCAGCAGGACTTTCCCAAGTGATAGGCCTGAGTTTTGACCCATTTCAGAGCCCCGAGCACAGCCGCCGGGGAAGGACGCCAAGGCGCTAGCCTGAGCACAGAGCTAAATTGGGATGCCTTTCATGGAAGCTTCAGAACTGCCTGGCTGTCTTGCAGGAGTCAGCTGTGGAGCTGCTCTTCGCGGCCTTCTTCACCACGGCCAGCGCCAGCACCTCGCTCATCCTGCTGCTTTTGCAGCACCCGGCGGCCATCGCCAAGATCCAGCAGGAGCTGTCAGCGCATGGGCTGGGGCACCCGTGCGGCTGCACACCCTTGGCCACAGGGCCTCCATCAGACTGCTGCTGTGAGCCCGACCTTAGCCTGGCTGCTTTGGGCCGTCTGCGATACGTGGACTGCGTAGTCAAGGAGGTGCTCCGCCTCCTACCACCCGTGTCCGGGGGCTACCGCACTGCTCTGCGAACCTTTGAGCTGGACGTAAGTGCGCCGCGGGCCCCTGCAAGCTTGCAGCGGCGCTGGGGTGGGGGGAAGGTAGGGAGATTAGCGCAGAGATCTCTTTCCCTTTCCAGGGCCTCAGCTTTCCCTCCTGTAAAATGGGCTGAGCCCTATTCTATGCCCCGGACTCTCCTTCCTCCAACCCCAGTAGAGGCATTCAAAACTTGAAGAACTAGCAAAGTTAGAGATTTTAAATATAGTATATGTAAGTAGAAGTACTTATATAAAGTATACAAGCATACTTTATATACATCAGCTTTTGTCAGCGATCCAGATCCAGCCAGGTCAACTCAATTAGAGCCGAGTTTCAGAACGCAAATTTTTCTTTGAGTTTCTACAGCCAGTGTGTGTGGCTGGAAAGCAGAGGCTGTTTAGTTCTCTCACAAGACCCAAGATCCAGTCATTGTCACCTGTCCAGTGCTTGCATTTAGGCCATATACCTGGGAAATGCCTTAAACAAAGAACAAAATCTTAGTGGTTTCATCAGGCTGCCCTTGGCTGGACAAGGTTATGAACTATGTCTAACTACATCTGAGAATAACTTGGGCAGTTCTCCCTTTACTGTGGTCTCACTTTACCTTCTGGGAGGACATTGGTTTGGTTCCCCCCCCCACTCTGATACTCCACAGAAGGCTGAAGGTGTTTGATGAATTGGCAGCTTTGGGGATTGGGGAATTCACACTATATAACCTGAGGATCACTGGCTGGATGGCTTTGCTTGGGGAGGGGGCATTGGAGAGTGAGCTCCATGTATACGGGGAGGGTCTAAGACCAGGAGTGAGGCAAGATCTCTAGTGTTGGGTGGAGAAGGAGGAAAGTTGCCATAGAGGGGGAGCTGCCGGCGGCGAAAGGTTAGTACTCAAAAGTGTCTTGGTGCTTAAACTTGATGCTGCGGTGCTGCTGTGCCCAGAAAACAGTGAGAGGGGCAGAGGACCAGGCAGTTTGCAGGGCTGTAGGCGAGCACAGGAAGGTGGTCGTCCTTGACACCCCCCCCCCCCGTACAGACCGGAAACTACGGACTAGAGAGAAATGAGCACTCCTTGGGTGATTGCAATGTGTTCCTTCCCCCTAGTGAGAACCTGAATAGTAACGACCCTCCACAGGCTTCAGAAAACTGCACTCTTTGGAGGGACAGGTGGCATTGTAGTTCGGGGACTGGAAGGCACCGGAGAAAGCCCAAGAAGCTGGGAATGTAGGTCAGAGGCAGGCGCACTTTGCTAGTGTGAATGAAGCCCTTAGTTTGCAATACCTAGTGGGGGGAGGGCAAAAAGAGAGCAGGATGGTTGGGAGGATGAGAGCGGGCAAAGCGGGTGTGCATCTTCTAAAGCATAACCACAAAAGACATTATTGTCTAGACGTGAGTGGGAAGGCAGGGAAGTCTTTAGTTAAACGCAAAGAAGAGTTTTATAATTGAATTGTCCCAGAGGAGCGATGGTTCCCTGCTTCAGCTCAGGCAGCTGGTAACTAGAGTCTTACAATCTAAGTCTTATGTGCCAGAAGAAAACAGAAAGAGAAAGACAACGTAACTCATAATATTCAATGTCATGGACACTAATGTGTGCCAGTCTCCTTTTGAAATTTTCCGAACAACGTTTTTATTCTTGCTTTCTCAGCTAAGAAATGGGGGAAGGGGGTACACTCCAGTATCTTACAGTTCACTAGTGAAGGCGCTGAAATTGAGAGCAGATCTTTGAGCTTCAGGGTTAGTTGATTACAGGCCCCGAGTTGATTTGGCTCCTCTGGGTTGGGGGTGGGGTGGGGGAAATTGGCTCTGGCCACTTCCCTGTGCTTAGCGATCAAGACCGGACACCCTCGCTTCTCAGGGCTACCAGATCCCCAAAGGCTGGAGCGTGATGTATAGCATCCGAGACACACACGAGACAGCTACTGTGTATCGTAGCCCGCCGGAGGGCTTCGATCCGGAGCGCTTTAGCGTGGAGAGCGAGGACCCTCGGGGCTCCTGCGGCCGCTTCCATTACATCCCCTTCGGCGGCGGCGCGCGCAGCTGCCTGGGCCAGGAGCTAGCGCAGGCTGTGCTGCAGCTGCTCGCCGTGGAACTGGTACGCACCGCGCGCTGGGAGCTGGCTACACCTGCCTTCCCGGTCATGCAGACGGTGCCTATCGTGCACCCAGAGGACGGGCTGAGACTCTTTTTTCACCCTCTTGCGACTTTGGGTCCGAGGGATGGGTTACAACTGTGACTCGCAGCTCCTCCAGACTTGGTTTGCGTGGTTGCTGCCATGCACACCCCACGCTGCCCATCTTCAGCACCCTGGGTCGTCATCGCGCACACATTCACGGAGTTGTGGGTTTAGCAAAAGTCCACCGGACGATTCTGTGCTAGACTGAAAGGAATAGTAGACTGAGCCATGGGCCCGCATTGGAAAAGCTCTGGGTTTGGGGAAAGGAGCCCGCCGCGGGAGGCGCCGTTCCACACAATAGGCACTTCCTGAGGTCTCAAGGAGCCGGTGGTGGGGAGAACCTATCTCCACTAGGTGAAACCTGGCTTCACCTTCCTGTGGCAAGTCCGGAAAGGAACTTGGGGGCCCTGGCGGGGGTTGTTGAGTGTATCAGAGGGGAATTTGCAACTTTTTAAAAAAGTTACCAAGGTGAGTCCCTGACATTGATCAAAGAAAGGGCACATCAGCAACTGCCCTTAAGCTTCTTGCCTCGGCAGAAATTAAGTACCTTGGATGCCTCCAGGGCTCCAACTGGCTCAACATCAGGAGATTCGGTTAAGACTTCTGAAGAGAAAAAAAAAATCCTACTTCAAGAATTTATTTAATATCCTCACTTAAACAGAAGAGAATATGTTCTCTGGAGATGCCTCTATATCTGGCTCATGAGAGATTTAGACATAGTCCCTTCGTGGGAGATTGAGATAAACAAGAGATTTGAGATATTTGTCCTAAAACAGGAAGGCCAAGAGATAACATTTCCTGCTAGTGATTGAGTAAGGAGGCTGGGATGGAGAAGGGGATGTGCAGAGACACACCTGAAGGACCCACTGTAGCCTATAATGCAGAGGGTCTGGAAGCTTGGCAGGTTTTGGATTATCTCTGCACGGTCAGCTTGCAGAGCTGTTCTGCTGCTTGCAATTTCCAAGGGGAAACCGAGGATCAAAGAGACTGCTGAGGAGCTCTCTCAACCCCCCACCTCTGAGCCACCTGTGGAACTTCTGACAGCCCGCCTAGTTAGGTATAGGGACTGTCTGGCTTTTCCAATCCAGAGATTCCCAGCACTGTTTAAATCAAAGCCATTATCATCCTGCCATCACCCCTCCCCCCCCCAAACCACTTCAATCTGCACACTCCTGGCAAGAAGACATAACTGGTGAGTGAGCTAGGGAAGCTCTAACCTGGTGGCCTCCTGACCTTATGCTTAAAGCTGATCCTAGGTTCCGAAGTCATAAGTAGGCACTTGAAGGTGAGCAGCTGTTGGGGTTCACACCACCGTAACTCCTGTGCAGGATTGTTACTCACCCATAGCTGGTTTGAGTAAAGACTAGGTCCTGAACTCTGCAGGCACCAGGGGGAGCAAAGGTATTATGGTACAGGCCTACTGCCTTGGGCCTCTGAGAAGCCTCTATTTGTATGAGGAGCCCAAAAGACGCTGCTTCTGATTTGGGGAGGAAAAAAAAATTGGAGAGTTGTCTCTCAGAAGCCAGCACAAACTGGTTCAAATAGACTTGTTTACTTGTTTTGGGGTCTGAACCAACTCTACATACATAGAGGTGGTTCTAATCTTTCTCTCATTTCCCATGGTTGCATCATATTATTGAGGAACACACGTAGGCTCCCGGTTTAGCAACTACGAGTTCTTAGGGAAATATTGGATGTGTTTCTTGCCCCCTACACTCCTGGTGTTCCCAGAAAGAGGCAGACAATGAATAAACCGGCAACATTAACAAACCCAATAATGCCCAGCGGCAAAACAACAAAAAACCCCAAACCCAAACCCAAATAGCCTTTTAACACAGCGTTAACCTCAGACAACTCCTTAGAGGTGACATTGGCAGGGGTCAGTCTACTTTGGCCTCAGTCCCTAGCCAGCATTGGGAACAGCAGCAGGTATGGATCCCTTAGACCAGAGGAAGCTAAAGGCAGCTGAAGGGAAAGCCCAGGTGTTTATGCGGGTCATCTGATTCCTGCCCCCCTTTCCTCTAGCAAAAACAGAACAAAAACAGCTGCCACCACAAACCTGACCCCACAGCTCCGAACCCTTAGCAATAGGAAAACTGGCACACATTTTGTTTCTCTGCCAGCCAACCTCCCCTTCCCCACCCACCACCACCCAATAAAGTTTGGTGAAGATTATAGATCAGAGTTCTTATTGGGCTGGTAATTTATCGAACCCTCTCCCCTTTCAAGAAGTTTTTAAAATGATCTTGCACTCTGACATTTAATGTTTTCCTGCCAGACGACCCGCGGATCTTGGTGAGCAGTTAGATTTTTAAATTTATTTTTAAGTACTCTCTTTTTTCCGGCCGCCATTTCCAGCGCTAGCGGGGCACATCTTGTGATCCGGCGTGCGCTGAACTTGGTGGGGTGGCTTGGCAGAGTTCACTGGGATGTCACGGTCCGGCCTGCAGGGGTCACAGGCAGGTCAGGCTAAAGGATTGGGAATGGGCCCCAGGTCACGCCCCCGCTGGCCGGTTTTTGCTCACCGGCCAGAGGCTCTCTCCAGAAAGGGCGGCCCTAAGTTTCTGAGAATTACCTCCAGCACAGTCCGTCCGCCCGCGTTCCTGCCTGTGCACTAGCTGGTACGCAGTCCTTACAATAACCAAATCATTACAAGATATGACAGCGGCAGCGCCCGCCTCCCGGAGCCTCTGAAACACTGAACAGAGTTATGAGGAACCACTGAATCCTAGAAATACGACCTGGGGGTGGAGGGGGCCACCGTTGGAAGGCCACATATTGAACAGCTTTAGTTTTTCATCTTCAAGGGACCAAGGGGGTGCGAGTGTGCTTTTGCTAGAGCCAGCGTTCAGTTCTAAACAAACACACGTCATTCTGTTTGTTTTCCGCACTGCTGGTGAGTTCAGTGCCCAAACCAAGGCAGTGAGTGGCACTGGCTGAAGCGATGTGGTGGGAGGTCAAGGGAAACCTAGAGTGTGTGCGCATCGTGCAGTTTCCCTAAGCTTGGTATTGGCTGCAGCAGCTGCTGATTGAAGTTCTACACAATCCCTTGAACACGCTCCCCAGTAAGGATTCCCTTACCGTTCCCAATGGTTAGTGACAGAAACATAGGGCCAAAGAGCCCTCCTACCAGGGTGGGATCTGGGAGACTAAGGGTTCTAGAGCCTTGAAGCCATTCTATTAACGCAGCCTAAGAAGCCATTTGGAAGCAGAAGCCCCTTTGGGAACTCACAGCTGCCTTGAGGTGTAGACAGTGGAAAGACAGCCTTCTTCCTAAGGAAGGGACAGACAGGAGGAAGCCTGATAGTTCGCCCAAGATTCAGGCACTCCGAGGTAGAGGCGGACTCCCGGGTTTCCTTCCTCTGTCTTCCTCCCCATATCTGCCTGGTCTGGGGCTCTCTTCCAGGCTGCCTTGCTGGAGTTGCAAGCCCCAGGGCTGTAGGAATAGGGCCAGCTTGGCGGTATCAGCACAAATGGGCGTTGACTTCGGAGCCAATGGTCTCTTTTAGTTCACCACTGGGTTTCAGAGCAGGGGAATGCGGCTTGTGCAAGGCTGCACTTGGGGTACCAGAGACCTAAAAGCTTCCTCGCATTGAATCCTAAGGCAGCACTTTCCAAGACTTCATGTGCTGGCTCACTGGAGAGCTAGGATCCACGATCTGCCAGCCACACTTGACCTCCGAGACTCTGGCTTGGACTCTAGCTCTGGGATCTTCTTGGGATCCTCAGATCACGAAGCCTTTGCGATCTCATTTACCCAACCTGTAGGTCAAATCCACTGAACGGTGATTCCTGAACGCGCTTTCCAAGCCCGTGCGCTGTGAATGAAAAGCCAGAAAGGCGGCTTTGGGCTGGGGCAGCGGGTAGGATTCCGTACACGGGACAACCTAAAGACAGATAGGAAGCCCAGGACTTCCGGGAATCCCGATTCACAACCCGCCCCCAGCCGCTCCCCGCTGACTCGGAGCTCCGCACGCCCGGGGATGGGGGGGCGGCGTTCCTAGCCCCGCACCCCAGGAGGCGCGCTCCGAGGGAAACCGCCAGTGCGCCGCCTCTGCCTGGGCGCGGAACAAACGGTTAAAGATTTTGGGCAGCGCCTCGCGGGGGGAGGAGCTAGGGGCCCGATCCGCAATTAAAGATGAACTTTGGGTGAACTAATTTGTCTGACCAAGGTAACGTGGGCAGTAACCTGGGCGGCCTATAAAGAGGGCGCGCGGCGGGGTTCGGAGCGAGGGCGGCGGCGGCAGGTGGCTCGGAGGCTGCTGCGTGCCATGGGGCTCCCGGCGCTGCTGGCCAGTGCACTCTGCACCTTCGTGCTGCCGCTGCTGCTCTTTCTGGCAGCGACCAAGCTCTGGTACCTGTACTGTGTGAGCAGCCGCGACCGCAGCTGCGCCCTCCCTTTGCCCCCCGGGACCATGGGCTTCCCATTCTTTGGGGAAACATTGCAGATGGTGCTGCAGGTAAGGGAGCTCGGGAAGGGACCTGACGCTTCCCGCCTCAGTTCTGGGCCTGGGCTGAAGCTGGGATAAGTGTCCTCACGAGGGAGGCGACTACGGCTAGAAGAGGGGCTAGATGGAGAGGCCAGATGCTCCCCGGCGCCCCCTCACGCGGGTTGCGGGTCTCTCTCTTTCACCTCCCTCTCAGCGGAGGAAGTTTCTGCAGATGAAGCGCAGGAAATACGGCTTCATCTACAAGACGCATCTGTTTGGGCGGCCCACGGTGCGGGTGATGGGTGCGGATAACGTGCGGCGCATCTTGCTGGGAGAGCACCGGCTGGTGGCGGTGCACTGGCCTGCGTCGGTGCGCACCATCCTGGGAGCCGGCTGCCTCTCCAATCTGCACGATTCCTCTCACAAGCAGCGAAAGAAGGTGAGGGCATGGTGGCAACGCCTTGCCTAGCAGGGAGACCTCATTCTTTGCTTTGGCTCAGACAGATGCCCGCGAAGGCTAGCCGTATGAGGTGGGGACCAGGGCCCTATCTGAAATCCACTTTAGCTTTCCCCCGCCAGCACGTGCGTTAAGTGGAGGGTTCCTGAAAGGGTCCTCAGGAAGGTGGGGTGAGGTGTGTACGTAGGGGAACAGAGGTTTCTAAAGCTTTCCATTCCTGGGGTCTCAGGTGATTATGCAGGCCTTCAACCGTGAGGCACTCCAGTACTATGTGCCGGTGATCGCCGAGGAGGTGGGCAGTAGTCTGGAGCGGTGGCTAAGCTGCGGCGAGCGCGGCCTCCTGGTCTACCCCGAAGTGAAGCGCCTCATGTTCCGCATCGCCATGCGCATCCTGCTAGGCTGCGAGCCGGGTCCGGCGGGTGGCGGAGAGGAAGAGCAGCAGTTAGTGGAGGCCTTCGAGGAAATGACCCGCAATCTCTTCTCTCTCCCCATTGACGTGCCCTTCAGCGGGCTGTACCGGGTAAGGGCGGTTTGCGGAGTTGGAGCTAGTCCCCCCCTCCCCCGCAAGCCTGGCGTCCGCTCACCGCCACGCTGTCTCCGCGCTCAGGGCGTGAAGGCGAGGAACCTCATCCATGCACGCATCGAGGAGAACATTCGCGCCAAGATCCGCCGGCTTCGGGCTGAAGAGCAGCAAGGGGAATGCAAAGACGCTCTGCAGCTTCTGATTGAGCACTCATGGAAGAGGGGAGAGCGGCTGGATATGCAAGTGAGTAGCAATTTCAGAAGGTGCCAAGGGTGCCTCTGGTTTTCCAAAACACTTCCTGGGCGGGGGGGGGGGGGGGTTGTCCCAAAAGCACTGTCAGGGGCCCAGCTTCTCCCGGGTGTGCACCCTGCCCGGACTCCACTGATGGATCCTGAAGGTTGAAGCTAGGTCTGGAGAGCTGTGAAAGAGCTTCACAACTGGAATAGCCCTTAGGTTTAAAAAGGGAAAGTCTCATTTGCAAAGATTAAAAAGATTGGGAGGTATCAATAAAACCAAGGCTTTAACTCAGGAGGTTCAAGGAAGAGTAGAATTAAGGGAGTTTTGAGTTTTGTTTGCGTTTTTTTGACTTTATACGAGCAAAACGTTTATCCCTGTAATCTCCCGTGAAATATTCTCAGTTCGTTTTTGTTGGTTTGTTTGTTTTGTAACAGTCCTGTAAAATTGCACGCAGATCTGAATAAACTTCCGTTTTCTGTCCTTAGGCACTGAAGCAATCTTCAACAGAGCTTCTCTTTGGTGGCCATGAAACTACAGCCAGCGCGGCCACATCGCTGGTCGCTTACCTAGGACTCTACCCACATGTTCTCCACAAAGTCCGAGAAGAGATAAAGAGTAAGGTAGGAGGAGGATTCTAGAGGTTTCCCTACTGCCCCCTCCCTTCACTTCCCAGTAAGTAAATTTGCTCCCTATAAAAAACGAAGGGTCAAGAGCTGGGAGGGCCTGTGCGGGAGACACTGGGCCTTGTGAGTTTAAAAAGGGCAGCTCTTTGTGCTAAGATCTCTTTGGGGCAGAGTTGGGCCTTGTATTCTTCCTCCACCTTTTGTCGAACTGTAGAGATTACTAGGTTCTCCTTTTGTGGATTTTGTCCCTTCGAGAAAATGAATAGCTTGGCTAGTGCCATAGTTGATCAGAGTGGGCAGTGTTGGCAAGTACAAGGCCCTTATACTTGGTGAACATTCTCTGGCTGAAAATAGATGGTGGGCTTGGGCTGGGGAAGTGTGGAAACGACTGGACACTAGCTGCTATATCCCTCTTACCCACTTCTATCCAGAAGCCTCTGGGTTTAGGTAACAATCCTGTTGACATCAGCTGGCCTGATTTTATTGGAGTGCCCAAGAATCATTCGCCTGTGTATCTGTTTTGATAGGGCTTACTTTGCAAGAACAACCAAGACAAGTTAGACATGGAAACTTTGGAGCAGCTTAAATACACTGGGTGTGTTATTAAGGAGACCCTTCGATTGAATCCCCCAGTTCCAGGAGGCTTTCGGGTTGCTCTGAAGACTTTTGAGTTGAATGTGAGTTTTCCTCCTATCCACTCGCCCCCTTGGCTTCCCAGAGCAGTGGTTTACTCCTTCCTACTGTCCTGCTCATGTAGCTGCACATTTCAGTAATGCAAATCAGTCCTTCCCCCTTGCCCTTCTCTCTTAACCCCAACCATATCGGTAATGACTTTTTGTTGTTGCAAGTTCAAGTCCAGTTTGTCGGTTCTTAGGACTTTATAACTTTTCTTTTTTTAAATAGGGATACCAGATTCCCAAGGGCTGGAATGTTATTTATAGTATCTGTGACACTCATGATGTGGCAGATATCTTCACTAACAAGGAAGAATTTAACCCTGACCGCTTTATACTGCCTCATCCAGAGGATGCATCCAGGTTCAGCTTCATTCCATTTGGAGGAGGCCTTCGGAGCTGTGTAGGCAAAGAATTTGCCAAAATTCTTCTTAAGATATTTATAGTGGAGCTGGCCAGACTTTGTGACTGGCAGCTTCTGAATGGACCTCCTACAATGAAAACCAGCCCCACTGTGTACCCTGTGGATAATCTCCCAGCAAAATTTACCCACTTCCGGGGAGATATCTGATGGGTATTTCAACTCTTGGACTTCTTTGAAGTGTACATGTTTTATTTATATATATACATATATATATATAGTGTCATGTTGCCTTTATTTAATTTCTAAATGTATAGTAGAATATTTATGTGTCTCTACTACAGTCCCATGGTCTTTAAATATTAAAATAATGAATTTGTATGATTTCCAAATAAAGTAAAATTAAAAAGTGCCTTTCTTGCTTCTAAGATTCTTGTTGGCAAGCTGACCTTAGTTACATGGCTGCAATTTTAGAACTTAAAAGGTAAGGGCAGGAAGAACAGACATTCAAGGCCAGCTTGGGCTACAGAAATACTGTCTCAAAAGAATAAAGCACACCAACAGAATTTCCCCAAAACTGACTGGTTTAATGTTTGTGCTCCATGTATTTAAAATGATTTAGAATGAAATCATAATTTCCCCCATCCATGTTAGAAAATATTTATTATGTGTATGCTGGATCAAAGGTATTTTTTCAAATTCTTCCAAGGTAGTTGAAATTCCATATTTTGAAATGTTATCAAGGCTAATTAAGTAAATTTATTTATTTACTTTTTGTGGTGCTGAGGGTTATAGTGCTGGACTTCACACGGATAGGGGAAGCCCTTTACCACTGAGGTACAGCTCCCTGTTGCCAACCCAAAGTTAATTTTAGATTCTTTTCCTTTTATGCTTTTGGGAGTTGAACCTGGGGTGATTTAGTTATTTGGTGTCGGTTGTTGACTTTGCTATAGATGCCTCTGGAAAGGTAATTGTGTTCATCGGGAAGCATCATTCTAGTGAAACAGGATCAGCATATCTAGCATGTAAATTGGCATAATTAATCCATGTCAGATAGAGGCAGAACTCTTTTTTGAAGTTGATGTTTTAGATAAGACAGAGCCAGTCACTCTGATTATGGACAGTTCTTGACTAAAATGAAATTTAGAGAGAGAGAGAACCACTGGCATGTCACCTTTGCTTAGAAGTTACTTCTAAAAACAGTGCTGGGAAAGGCAAGACTGATTTAGATAAGCTGAGCCCAGGCTTTCTTTATTCAAGATGAGGCAGTGGGAGCAGATTTAGTTCACTGACAGATAAAGTTTTTTATCTATCTCTGGCAATAGGGTGTGAGCCTGACATGACTGATAAAATGGCCCAGTCATGACCCTGTGAACCTTGGCTCACCTCCTCGAAAGCACAGTTCTGTCACAGTTCTGACCCTGGGATGGCCACGTTTCCAAACTGAAGGCCAGACTCAATCCAGAAAGGTTAGCCACGGTGACTTGCTTAAGCAAGCACATTCTCTGTTTTGAAATGGCATAACCTGCTCACTGAACCTCTGATGGCTTGTAGGTTTTGGACTTTAAAATTTTTCATTACAATTTGGGAATTTGGCAATGCCACAGAAACCGGGTGGTCTGAAGTAGGTGTTTGAACAGCGTTCTGTCGACAATTAGACTTGCATATTCTACCTGACTTTTAGGGTTTGGTTAGAACTACTTATTCCTGGATTCTTCTGATATTTAGGTAGCTTACCGAATAACCCACAGTGGCCTGCAATAGCCTTACACTACATCATAAAAGAGAGAGAGAGAGAGAGAGAGAGAGAGAGAGAGAGAGAGAGAGAGAGAGAGAGAGAGAGAGAGAGAGATGGCTACCAAGCTTCTGTGAAAAGATGGCTCATCTGCTCCATAACGTTTGCTCTAGATATTTGCAGATAGATTGAGCTAGCCTGAGGGCATCATGGTTACAAATATATGAGGAGATTTTTGGAAGATTTCAACACTGTGCATTTTGCTGGCGGGTGCTTCGCCTTTAACATCAATGCCTTTGGTGACTTGAGGACTGAGTCCTCACAAACTGAGTTCTATAAGAAACTTGAGCCATTTTAACATATAATTCAACTTCTTAAAAGCCACCTCATTTTTTTTTAAATAGGAGAACTTTGAGGAAGATACTAGTGGATTGTCAAGACTTTAGTTCAATAATACTGTCCAGAATCCACCTCAAAAGAATCCACCTCTAGTGTAGTGTTTGATAATAATGCTGTGGGTGTTGAGTGAAGTCAGGCTGGGCATGTGGCATGAGGCTGGAGTTTGTGGGCTGTTGTAAAGCACATAAAGTGAGCCTGGGTCACACCCATCTGGGACAAGCATGTTTATGGCACAAGTACATGTGGGTCAGTGCCCATGTAGTGAAGAGTTGATGAAGACTTGGTCAAGACAGTGGTAAGAGGGCAATGGCTATAGGAGATATCCATTGGGGCTTCCAGGACTCCATACAGTGGAGGGGCACAGTCATAGCTGTAGGTGGGCTCACCTTCTTCTGGCAGGGTTTACCCTTGTCATCCCCTCTGCTTGGCCTTCTGTCAGAGATGTGGTGCCACTGACCACAGTCATTGTCAGGGCAAGGATGTGAAGGGGAGGGGCATCCATGTGTTGAAGGATTATAGCCTCCTCTTAGCACACTCTGGAGACGCAGAAAAGGAGATACAGTACAGACTTCTGATGCCTCCCCTGCCCACCCTTACCCCACCTAACAGCTGGTAACATTTGCCTATTATCTTTCCAATTTTCTGTAGCCATCCGAGGAGCCACTATCTCCTAACTGTAACCTGACACTTCTTCTACCCCTGCTACAGAACTCTTTCACAAGCAACAGGTGAATTGGGGCTCCATGTCCACCTCATGCCCTGCGTGGTTTCAGGGCTTTTGTACGTTGAAAACCCCAGCGGTCCACAAGGGGGCGGGCTTCTCCCTTCTATGCCAAGCTCTAGAGTCTGTGGCTTTTCCACCAGTGTCCATGAAACCCAAAGCTGATATATTCTGATTCAAGGCTGCTTTGAATAGTGAGAATCATAGCAAGTACTCCACAAAGGTCATGGCCCCTCTGGAAGGGACCATATATACAGGTTCATCTAGACTATCATTTGGTTCCACAGGTGGCCACCAACAACTTGTATACTCTGGATTCCAATATTTTCCACACTGCCCATATTTTGATCTATGCTATGTTACCTCAGCTTTCCAAAAACATTGGCAACCTAGCCAGTGTTAGATGACCTGAACTCAATACTGAAACCAGCCCTTGAGAGAGAACACTGGGGGTGGGGGTGGGGCTGTAGAAATGGTTCAGTCATTAAGAGTACTTTCTGCTCTTGCAGAGGACCTGAGTATGGTTCCTAGCACCCACATTGGGTAACTCACAACTGTTTGTAACTCCAGATCCAGGAAATCTGATGACCTCTCCTGACCTCTTCTGGCACACACACACACACACACACACACACACACACACACACACACACACACACACACACTGCCCAATACACATAATAAAAATAAAAGTTTGTTTGTTTTGAAACAGGGTCTCACTGTGTAGACCAGGCTGGCATTCAACTCAGAGATCTACCTGCCTTAGCCTCTGGAGTGCTGGGGTTAAAGGTGTGCACCATGCCTGGCAAAATAAAACAGAATCTTAAAAAGAAAGAAAGCTCTGTGGATGTTAGAGAGGCCATGGTGGTCCCTACGAAGGACAGGTCAAAACTGTTGTAAATACAGGTTCAGGACTGTTCTTCTGAACACAGTGTGCTGAGGAGGTTGAGCAGAGTGTCAATGCTTCCACGTGAAGCAGCAGCCATTTGATGAGGGAGCAAGATCCTTGTCAGCAGGGTTATTCCGACAGAAGCTGAGCTGTGGCGCTGACTTAAATGGCTGTCATTCCCTTCTAAAGCTGAATAGCTGCAAAGCTCTGGACTTTCACTCTGTAGCAGTTCAGTTCTTCAGATGCCTTCTTCACTTTGAAATACTCATTAAGAACAATCCAGGGAGACAGGCTCATTCTGCAGTCCTTGCCTTGATGAGCCTTATGATCAGACGAAGTGCAGACAGAGAGACAGACACCAAATACCCTGTGATGTGTCACTTCTACCTGAAGTTTCTGTGTCTGCTCCAATACCCAACAGCTTTTCCCAGCTGTCCTGTGCTGACCATTTGGTCCACTATACCTTAGGTGTGTAGGTGTATAGCGTCTTCTTTCTCCAGTCTTCTTACAGTCACATGCACTGACACAGGATTCTGTCCACACCCCATCATTCTCAAGCTTAGGAGGTGCTGTTCATCATTCTAATCATGAAAATATAGTCCATTTCCACAATGTATTGCCCTCTTCCAGAATATGCTCACACATAGTAGGTGCTCTTTGAGAGAGAGAGTGAGTGTTTCTGGACACCATAACCTTGTGTTTCTCTGACTTACACTGCGCCATGGTTTTTTCTTTTTTTGAAAAGTGAAACTTTCATTCTTGGAAAATCTCAGTGGCCGCAAGCTTACATGGTGTGGTTTAACAGCATGTCACATTCCTGAAGCCAATGCTCCATGGGTATTTGGCCAAACAAGCTTTCCTTTCTTTGAAGTAGAATCAACTCCAGTTAGAACCCTGGGACGGGGCAGAGGCTTAGCTCTGGACTGTGTGGTGGGTTTTCTGGGTGAGAGTTATCATGTTGCAGTATTCGTAACCACATCACTTCAGTACAAAAACTGCCCCACACTGTAAGATTTCTCACTGCCGCCAAACTCTTAGTCCATTGAGGGGTTAGAAATCTCTGTTGACTTAGTAATAGTAGATGCTTCCAGACTGTTAGCTTGAAGTTACTAGAATATTCATTTGAGTTGGAGAAGGAGGGTAAGGTGCATTGCTTATAATGTGACAAAATTAAGAACAGCCCAATCAGTTCATTAAGTACAACCATGCCATCCAATGCGACAGTGACCTTTTTTCATACTTTCTGAACTGGAAAATTCATTTAATATCATCTAGTCACTGACTTCTAAGGACTGGAAGAAGAGCCATGGATGCATCATCTGAGTGCCTCAGGCTACTGCTGGGGAATTTAGGGTTCCAAGAACCCTTTGGTGCCAACAGAGACTGACCAGAGTGCTGTAGGACTTGCTTTCAATTTTAACAAGAATAAATAACAACAAAGAACAAACCCCCGTGCATTTGTTATCCGTGTATACATCAGTCAGAAGGCAGTGAGGCCCGAGAGAGGCTAATGTTGCAATTAGAACTTGGGGTTTTGTAGCCGAATGAATTTTACATCAAGCCTGCTAGAAGATACAGATTGCTTACGGTTCTGATGAAGCTAGGTGTGGTAGGTATTAACCACTAGCAACTGATTATATAAAAGATTAATATTTATTAAGGGGTTTATATGAAACACTCACTGATACAAGAGATTGAACCATAGGGCAATTCCCGGAAAGTTGGACTGGTCCACAAAGTGGCCGTGGTGGGTTTGGTCCTCTGTCCGAGAGCGCTGAGGGAGCAAACCGGAAAAAGAGACCGTGGTCTGCATCTGATCTTAGACTAGCCTGGCCATGCCCCATACATGGGTCCTCAAGGTCTAAAGGCCACACCTCTAGGTCAAGGTGAATAATGCCTGATTCTCACTACAGCTGGTGGCTGAATCTGTTCAGTTTTAGAGCTGTATCCTCCCACATTCTGGAGCTAAGTGTGGTGGTTTGAATGAGAATGTCCCCCACAGGCTCATATATTTGAATGGCTGATCCCTAGTTGGTGAATCTGTTTGGGAAGGATCAGAAGGGTAGCCATGCTGGAGGAGGTGTGTTGCTGGGGGTGCCTTTGAGGTTTTAAAAGCCCATGCTATTCCAGTTGGCTTTTGCTCTGCCTCATGGTTGATGTTTTCAGCTACTGCTCTGGCTCCACTCATGCTCTCTGCCATGGCCATCATGGATTCACCCTCTGAAGTAGTAAGCAAGCTCCCAATACACTCTTTGTTGCCTTGGTCATGGTGTCTCTTCATGACAATATAAAGTAACTAAGAAACTGAGGCAAGAAGTCCTGCTTGTGAGATGTGAGCGTGCAGCAGGATGCATGCCCACAGAGGGCGTCTTGAAATACAAATTGTCTCCTGCCTAAGTTTTCTGCAGTAACTCAAGAATTTGCGTTTGCAGCTAGTCCCTAAATGATGCTGATGCAGGTGGTCCAGGGAGCACATTGAGCATCATTACTGAAAGCATTTCTGATCTGTGATTGCAAACTTAGCAGAATCAGCAAGTGATGTGATGTACCCAGAGCCAGAGGGCTGGTGTGCAGACATAGAGAGCACAGGTACCCTCTGGAATAGGCCTGATCCCTCTTCATCTGTAGGAATGCAGACCTTGATTCTTTCAGTTCTTCCAGATTTTAGGCAACTTGATTTGCTTGGGAACGGCCTCTTTAGATATTGGAGACAATTCTTTTTTTCTTTTAAACTTGTAAGCAAAAGAAAAATTGTTTGTGGCCTTATTGACTGCTAGTTTGAAATTCCTTGAGTCTTGGTCTTGGAGGAATTTCTCGAGGGCTCTGTAAAGAGTTTATTTGAGGGAATAGAGAGCTGGCTCAATGGTTAAAAGCATAGGCTGCTCTTCCTGAGGTTTCGAGTTCAATTTCTAGCACCCAAATGTGACTCACAACTGTCCGGGACTCTAGTTCCAAGAGACCTAATACCCTCTTCTCACCTTTGAGGGGACCACACATTCATGTGGTGTGTTATATATGTAAACAATACACCTATACATATAAGGTAAAGAAAATTAAAATTTAAAATTATATTTAAGAAAAAAAAGAGTTCATCTGAGTGGTTTTGTTGGTTCCTGTTGGGTAGGAATGAAATTACCCAAAGCCTTGAGTAGCTCAACAAGAGTTTGCTTCCTGGATAGCACACTCACGTGGCTGTTAACTGGAAGACTTCGTTTCTCACTATGAATCTCCTCACAGAGTGACTTGAGAATCCCTGACACATGGCAGCTGGCCTTGATCAGAACAAGTGATTCAAAATCAGGAGCAAGATAGAAGCCTTTAATGTCCTTTATCACCTAGCTTTGGAAATCATGCTTTAGTCTACTGAACACACGGGTGAGCTGTCTCTGTAGGTGATTCCTATAACTGAGACCTATGGGGGAGGTCAGCTACTACAGTGCATTCAAATGAAGACGTAGATGCTTTTCTTGCCTTCTTTGACATGTTTTTTGTCTTGTTTCTTAGAAATTTCAGATTTTTAGTATTTTTATTGTCATTGCTCACTGCTACTCATATGGACAGTCTTAGGAGTCATCTCACCGGGGGTTGCAGACTGGAGAATGTTGGATGAGGCCTGAGTGAGTAGACACTTAAACTCTTCAGTTTGCCAGTGTTTCCAAGAAGCAAATTTCACTCAATTACATTTCAGGCCTCTATGCTACTGGACTCCGACTTAGTTAATCCAGTCATTGGTGTGATGAGCTGTCCTGGTTTGTCTAGTACTACGGATTTCCTGGAGCTCAGAACTTACAGTTACAAATACTTGAGTAATCCTAAGCAGAGGTGAATTGATCAATCCCTTCGTTTAGAAGAGTATTTTGTTTTATTTTTTACTACTGTTATAGGTGACATGTGCTTGCTACAGTGTGTGTATGTGTGTGTGTCTGTGTGTGTGTGTGTGTCTGTGTGGGGTGTGTATGTGTGTGTGTCTGTGTGGGGTGTGTATGTGTGTGTGTCTGTGTGGGGTGTGTATGTGTGTGTGTCTGTGTGGGGTGAGTATGTGTGTGTGTCTGTGTCTGTGTGGGGTGTGTATGGAGGACAGATGACAACTTTGAGGACACCCCTTACCTTCCACTTTTATGTGGGTCCTAGGGATTAAACTCAGGTCTTCAGCCTTATGCAGCAAGTGCCTTTCCCCACTGAACCCTCTCATAGGCTCTGATGTCATCCCTTTTGTGAGCCCGTCCTGTGGACCAGTAACTCCTGCTTCACTTGGTCACTTGGTGAGAAAGTGTCTCAGGCATCACCTCGAACTTCCTGAATCAGCGCATGTTTAGTAGGAGTCCAAGGCAACCTGATGCAGATTAAGCCTTTGGGATTTCTAGGTATGAACCAAACTTGATGAGTCCTCTGAAGACTAAGTTTGCTGGTTGCATGGGCAAAACAATGATCCGCTTTTGCTTTGGTTAGCTTGACCTCAATGCACCTTCTGTTTTTAGTTCTTGCTTCCCTGCCATCACCACAGCAAAGACAGCTAAAATTTCATTGTTGGAAGGAACCTAAAAGTCCCAATTCTCACCTGAACTTGAGTAGTGGTTTTCATAAAGCACCTTTTGATCATTGAAACTTCCAGCTCCTCCTCCCCACACAAAATGCCATAAGCAGCAGAGATAAGGGGAGATCGATGAACGTTTAGGTTGTTTCCAGTTTCAGACACTCTGAGCATTGTGTTCTGAAGTCTCTTTGTACAGACAGCCTTATAGAAAAATCAGTGCTTCATTTATAAAGGATTGGTTTAGAAAAAAATGAGTTTGCCACACCAAAGAAGATGCTTATTTGAGACCATAGTGGATCTCTCAAAACATGCTTGTTTGGAAAAAAATAGTATTACATTATTTTATGGGATATGGCTGAGCTTTAGCAGCATAGTTGCAGAGACATCTGCTCACCTTGAAGGATAGCTTTGACAGTCTGTTTTATAAGGAGAATGAGGTGCATAAGGACCCAGCTGAGCCATATAAGAATGCCTAGCAAAGATATTATTCACGCTTCCAGAATACATTTTGGATGTTTCTTCTGGTTGTAAAGTATATGTACCGATTTTGTAAGTAAGAATTTGAAGGTCCAGGACTCTGGATCAGTTGATGAATGCTAGCCTAGCATAAATACAGCCCTGGGTTTGATAGTTAAAACCCAGGGTAGGGGTTCTAACCACCATTTCATTCCTGTGAGGAGACACGATGACTATGGCAACTCCTATAAAATAAAGCATTTAGTGGGGGTTGCTTACAGTTTTAGAAGTTTAGTCCATTGCGGGTCATGGCAGGGGGAGTGGCAGCATGCGGGCAGACATGGTGCTGAAGAGGTAGTTCTAAGTTCTACATCTGGATCCACAGGCAACAGGAAGAAAGAGAGCCACTGGGCGTGGCTTGGGCTTTTGAAACCTCAAAGCCTACCTCCACTGACACACTTCCTCCAATAAGGCCATGATGTGGGAATGCCTTTCTGAATGCTGTGAATCTCAATCTTTAAATAAAGGAGCTGTTTGGGGCCATGACAGGCACCATAGAAGAAGTAGGAGGTGGAGTCAGAATAGGTAGGAAAGGAAGGGCGGAGTCAGAGGCAAACCGAACTGAAGCCCAAAGGATCGACATGTAAAGAGCACAGGAGAGCCACGGGCCACGTGGCAGACAGATTAATAGAAATGGGTTGATTTAAGATGTAAGAACTAGCTAGCAAAGTGCCTGAGCCATAGGCCAAACAGCATGAAGTTAATATAAGCATCTGAATCATTTCTAAGGGCCCAAGCAGCATCGGCGGGCCGCAGGTCTGTGTGTCTGGGCCTCTGACCACCCGGGACCAAAGGAATCCCACTGCCACAGATGACTTGAAGGCCTGAGCGGTGGTGGCTGGGCGACTAAGGGGTCTGGCACGGCAGATCTGTGGGTCCAGGCCCCTGGCTGCCCGTGACCAAAGAAACCCCCGCAACTACAAGGCCACACCTCCTAATCCTTTCAAATAGTGACACTCATGGATGTCCAAACATTCACATCTATAAACTTGCAGGGCTAGTCTCGTTCTGACAGCTACAAGGTGTGTCTGGCTGACAAGCCCAGATGCTGCAGTGGTTGGGACTCTAGATTAGCTCTCCTTTCAAGCCATCCTTCCTGTCTCTGCCTTCTCTGTCCACTCTTCCTTCTCTGTTTTCAAAGGCAGGCAATATCCTGGTTGCCATGGATGACACTTGATTGGCAGATCCCAGGTCATGTGCTCATGTTCCAGCAGCCAACTCTGGGAAGGGGAATGTTTGACTTCCTGTCCAAGGAGACTGCATCTCACGGTGGTGCAGATGGTTGCCATCTAACCAGTCCGTGTGTGATGTTATTTGGCCCCTGGTCAACAACTAGAATAGAAAATTCCTACAACTCTACCCTTTGAAAACCTTTATTTGCTTGTGGACCCAGTTCTGAGTTAATCAGCTTTAGTTTTGTGACGTTATAGGAAAAACAGCTAAAATATACGGAATGGCTGCCCCAAGTGATATTTCACATTGCCTCAATTCTGATGCAGATACAATTAACAGAATCTTCCTATATTGTCCAGGCTGGTCCTGAAATAGTGGGTTCTGGAGAGCCTCCTGTCTAATCCTGATCCACAGTGCTTGGCTCTGGAATTTTTCAAAAGAAGATTTATTTAAACCAAATGTGTATGTGTGTATGTGTGTGTGTGCGCGCGCGTGTGTGTGTATGTGTATGAGGGTATGTGTATATGTGAGTATAGGTGTCCCAAGATGTTCAGTCCCCTACTGGCAGAATTACAGGTACTTGTGAGATGCCAGATGTGTGCACAGGGATTATACTCAGGTCCTCTGCAAGATTAATATTTGTTCTTAACCACCAAGCCACCTCTCCAGGTCCATCAAGAATTGTTTTTATTTTTAATTTTATTATTAAAAAAGTCACCAATCTTTTTTTAAAGTTAAAAAAATATTTTATGTGTATGGATATTTTGATTGCATGTCTGTATAGCATCACATGCATGCCTGGAATCCTCAAAGGCCAGAAGAAGGTGTTAGATCCCCTGGAACTAGAGTTACAGACAGCTGTGAATTGCCACGTGAGTGCTGGGAATTGAACCTGGGTCCTCTGGAATAGCTCCCAGGCATAATTTTTAATGATGGTTTTACAAACAAAACTGCTGAAGTATATAGTAGTTAAGTCACCTTATCAGAGTCACATAGTAAGTAAATGCTGGAGCCAAGATTTGAACCAAGGCTATCCAAACAAAAGATATGAATCATCTTTTAATGTTGTATTTCCTAGGGTATCTACAACAGACCAAAGAAACAAATTCACTCCATCCAGTGTGCGGGATGGTTTTATATCAACTTGACACAGGCTGGAGTCATCAGAAAGAAGGCGACCTCTACTGGGAAAATGTCTCTATAAGATCCAGCTGTAGAGCATTTTTAAAATTAATGGCTGATGGGGAAGGGCCCTGCCCATTGTGGGTGGTGCTAGATCCCTTAAGAAGGCAGGCTGAGCAAACCATGAGGAACAAGTACGGATGCAGCATCCCTCTGTGGCCTCTGCATTGGCCCTGCTTCCAAGTATTGTTTGAGTTGTTTGAACTGGTGGACTACGGCAGTGGTTCTCAACCTGTGGGTCAGGACCCCTTTGCCAAACCTCCATCTCCAAAAATATTTACAATCCACATCAGTAGAAAAATTACAGTTATAAAGCAGCAAAAAAAAAAAAAATTTATGTTTGGGGAGGTCACCATAAAATGAACTGTGTTAAAGGGTCGCAGCACCAGGGAGGGTGAGAAGCACTGGACCATGATGTGGAAGTGGAAGCCCAATAAAATGCTTTTCTACTCTGTCATAGTGTTTCATCACAGCAATAGAGACCTCAGCTAGACATCCAGCTACATTTAATCCTTTATAGAGGCGAGAGAAATGTACAGGCTGCTATACCATGGGATACATGTCACCCCAGCACTTGTTAAGTGCTGTGTGTCCTCAGGAGTATGTGGCCTCCTGCATTGTCTCTTGGGTATTTTGTAGGCCAGAGCTTTGGGCACCTTCACACCGATGGTGTTTTCTGCCTCAGCAACAGGTGCGCTGTCTCCTGTGAGAAAATGCTACAGAAGTTATGTTGATGATAAGGAATTCAAGTTTTTTTTTTTTTTTTTAATTTCCTTCATCTTCTAAAACTTTCACGCAAAAGTTTTAATGCCCCTATGGCCAGTAAATTTTTGTTTATACAAAGGCTTTGCTACATTCTTAAAGCGGTTGACCTTTCCTCTTTAATTTTCTTTCCAACAAGTCTTTTGAAATTAGCCATTCTATGCCGGCCAGTGGTGGCACAAGCCTTTAATTCCAGCACTAGGGAGGCAATGGCAGGTGGGCTGCACAGAGAAACCCTGTCTCTAAAAACCATAAACAAACAGGTAAATAAATAATAAGGCATAAAACTAGCCAGTCTAATCAAAGCGTGAGGTTGACCCCTGCCACTTAAGTTAGAATGAAAAGTCAGTGAACTTCCTGCTTCTGTGTGCTTGCTTTTCCCAGTGCGCCCTTTTGATCAGGAGTTCGCCCTTTTCAACACTCCAATTGGAGTGGTGATTGCTCTCTCTCCATAGCCCTGGCTGTTCTGGAACTTACTATGTAGACCAAGCTGGCCTGGAAATCACAATGATCCACCTGCCTCTACCTCCTGAGTGCTGGGATTAAGAACCACATCCTGCTGGAATGGCGGTCTCTCTGTGAACTGGAGTTTTTTTCTAACACTCCTGATCTGCCTCATGAACTCTAGAGCCCTCTGCCCTGCTCATGAGGGGATGCTAGTGTCTATGTCGAGTGTAGGTAATCACAGCTCCTCCAGTTTCAAAATGGCATTGGCCAAATTATACCCAGAGGACAGTTACCCAACATAACACTAAGCTGTCTCACACTTGTTGTGTTTGGCTTAGGTGCTGATTCTACCCAGAATAATAATGACTTCTTTTTTTGCTTAGCACTTAGTAGGTACCAATGAGTGTCCTCACTGCTTTCCATGAATTGAGTCACTGAATCTACACAACATCAAATCAGAAAACAGAACAGCAGCTGTTCACCCAGGTGTGTACCCTGGTAAGAGACGGAACTAACTACCAGGGCTCACACCCAGATGGAGCTCGCACACTGAACATACACTTTCCAAAGTGTATGCTCCAAGGTTGTCTGCTTACCAACACATAGGAATTTTCTTGACCACCCGAGCTCTTCCCTTGGGAGATGTAGAAATCAGGACACAGTCATCCTGATAATGCAGCTATAGTTAGATATCTGATTTCAGCTTTCTGGTTTACTCTGAGGCTGGCACTCTGGACCAGAGCTTGTGTCAGGTAAAGGAATTTAAGTTTAACCTGATTTCTATCATTGGTAGAAGAATTCTAAGAGACGGAGGAGGTGGGTATGAGCGCTCGTGCTCATGTATTTTGCGGTTGGCTTCACAGCTCTAAACTTGTCCTGTGAGGGGTAAAGGGAAGGGATCAATAGCGTTTTCTTGTTCACATCCAAAGTATGAACCTGTGACTCTTTATTTAAAAAAAAGTTTCATTGCTGGAGAAAATGTGTTTTTCTAAGTGAAAAATAGAGTTTAGCCTCAATTTGAATTGCAAATCTTTTCACAAGCAGAGTAGAAAGATAAAGCAGGGCAGGAATCAGTTTTTTTCTACTTTGTTTTATAAAAACTTCCTGAGACAAGCCTAAAAACGACAACGAAACCCTAATTATTTTTTAGAATTCCAGTGTCTTTCTGATATAAATATTTTAGGTAAACTAAACTAACCAGATAATTTTATACGGTATCAACTTGGTTTAAGATGAAACAAAACAAAACACTTATTACCATTGCTGCTGGATTGTTGGAAGCAGAAAATTGCAGGGTGTGTTTGGCAAGCTGTGGCTGTCAGAGCCACCAACCCTAGAGGATGAGGCGAGATGGGGGGAGGGGGGCCAGTCAGGTTTGTGCCAGGAGAGGTAAGGTTTGAACTCACCACACCCTGTGCAGTGCTCAGGTGAGAGTAACTGGTGCTCAGGGAAGTAAACTGACGTTGCCCAATGTCTCAGCTGGGACTTAGCTGAGCGAACAAAGCCGGGAAGGTGAGGACACATCTGGTGTGTCAAGGAGGAGACAGCTAGGAGCTGTGTATCTGTGACTCCCTCTGGCATTCAGAGGATCTGACCAGAGAGCAGCGAATGGGGTGATGCTCAGTATTGGAGCTGGATGATCAGGCACCGGGCAAAGTTCTGGAAGGATGGGGTGGGCGTAAGATCACAGGCCAGGGAAAGGATGCTGAGTTCTGTCAGGCCTGTGGAGTGGGGACCCAGGGCAGGAAGTGGGAGAGTGCAGGTAGACTTAGATGCTGGAGATGCAGTGAGGAGGATGAGTGATACTCAGTTGTAATGGGGCACTGTGTGTGGAAGGGAGGAGTGTGGAGGCTCCAGGAGAAGGGACAAGCCAAATGGAAGTGGCTGGGTGAAGAGATAGAGCTCAGGATCACAGAAGAAAAGAGAGGAGAGAGACTTTTGCCATTCTGCCTTTTTTTAGGGTTCTTCAGGAAGTCCCCTAAAGGTTGTAAAGTTGATTATATTAGAGAGAGGGACAAGGGGAGGAGAGGAAAGGAGGGAATGGGAAGGAGGAGGAGAGAATGAGCTACTTATAGAGCTTAATGTGTACCTGAGAAATCAGGAAAATCAGTGAAAGGAAGCTGGGAAACACCACACACACACACACACACACATATACACACAGACACATATACACACGCACACATACACAGACACACACATCCACACAATACACATATATACACACAAATATAGACACACACATATACACATGCACACACACATATGCCACCACACACACATACATAAACGCACATATGCACATACACATACACACATATATACACACACATACACACATGCACACACACATGCCACCACACACATACATAAATGCACATATGCATATACACACACATATATACACACATACACACATGTACACACACAGACAGAAACGCACACATACACACACATACACACACCACATATACAGACATTCACCATGCACACACCATACATATCACAAACCATAAGCACATACATGTAAACATACCACATACATACCATACAAACCACCTACCATACATATACCACATATACATACACCAAAGCATACACTTATGCACACACTATATACCATTCTCTCTCTCTCACATACACACTCACCACACATAACATAAACTTACATGCACACACACACCACTCATACATACACATCACCCCCCACATACCATGTACGTACCACACACACATAGTATACACACGCCACATACACACACAGCATACCACACAGACCATATATACACATCACATATATATTCACATACACATACCATTCATACACATACATATCATACACACACACCACACAGTCACATCTATACACAACGTAAGGATTTGGGGAATGCATGTTGACATAACAAAAGTGCTGAACTAAGATCTGTGTTTCCTCTTAACAAACAGAGTGAAAACACCTTGTGAGGAATGAGTGCTTCCTGAGCATGAAGGAGGCCCTGGGTCACTAGATAAAGAGAGTAGGGGTGAGGAGCTTCCCTGTAAATTGGTGTGACAGGATCTGATTGGGGAAAGCTTGGCCAGTCCTTAGCACTCTCCAGGGTCCTGTCTGGCACTTACCTCACATCAAAGCAGGCATGACTTGGAGGAAGGGCCTCTGGCATCAAAGGGGCCCATTTGCCCCAGTGGGGTGGCGGTGGGGACTTCCTCTGCTGCTGGAAAGCCATGGGGACATGGAGGCTGAATTCTGCCCACACTGTCTGGCACTGAGTTTTGTGGGTTCCCTGATCTTGGGAGTTGGGAATCTTGAGAGGTTTGAGGCTTCTCAAAGAACCCGCCATACTCTCTGTTACTGTTAGGCACCGTGTGAACTTCAGAGCTGCTCCAGGACTTCTGCAGGGTCACCACCAACTCCTGGATGACTCACTCACACATTTGAAGTCTGACTCTCGGGTCATTCTCAGAAAGGTCTTCCCAGACTCCCTATTTAAAGTTGTATCCTTTTTTCCCTGATCTTCCCCAGTTCAGCTCTGTTCTCCAGGCCATGTTAGCACCACAGCGTCTGTTATATAATTTACCTCCTTCTCCCGTTTCCTCACTCAACATAAAGTCTTTGAGAACAAAAACTTATTTTTGTTTTTATTGATTTTTATATTTGCGTGTGCACATTTTCATGTGTGTGCACATGTGCTGTGTCTGTGTGTGCATTTGTGCATGTTCACACATGTGTGGGATATTTGTCATGTATGTGTATGTACATGTAGAAGGGCAGAGATAGACTTCAAAATCTTCAGTTGCTCTCCACCTTATGTTATGAGTCAGGGTCTCTCACTGAACCTATAGCTTATTACTTGGCTAAACTGGGTGGTCAGTGGAATCCAGGGATCTACCTGTCTTTCTCGGCCCCCTCCAGTGGTGGGGCTAAAGGTCTGCCCCACTGATATGCCCAGCTTTTATGTGGGTGCCGAGGTATCTGAACTCAGGCCTTCATGCTTGTGGGCAATCACTTTACTGACGAGATCATCTTTCCAGCCTCTGTCTTTATTTTTGACACCATTGCACCCCAGCACTTAGGACAAAGTACCCTGGCCTGTCATAAGTCTTTGAAAAACTGTTGTGTGAATGAGTCTACTTTCTAGCTAAAGAGCTTAGACAGAGCGGGAATCTTTTGTGATGAAAGCTGGCTCAGGTAAGAGAGGCAATGTGTTCTCCAGCTGGCAAGATTCTTTTCTCTGCAAATCAGGAAAATGTGTGAATTATATACAGAGGAGCCCAGCAGGACCATTTCAGTCTGGAAGGCAACTGGCCATGGAGATAGCTTAGCTTTTCTCCTTAGAGATGATGGCCTTCCTGGGGCTCAGCTCCTGTTCCTAGGCTTTGGCCCTCAAAATGCCCAGGAGTCACAGACAGAGGTAGTTTTACAGGCCTGAAAGAGAAGGGAAAAGGTCTGAGAGCCACACCTTTCCTCTAGGATCCAGTCCAGCATGGAGTGGGCTGGGACAGAGCTTTTTCAGATGGATTCTCTGTGAGCAGATGCTCTGCAGACAGGATGATGGTGAGAGAAGGAACAAGCAGAAGGCCATGGGATGCAGAATAAGGTTGTTGTCCCACCAAGAGCAAGAGATTGTGGCTTTGCATCTTCTCTCCAGCCTACAGTATAGTTACTGATTCCTGCTCCATGATTCAGGGAACAGCCCATGCCCTCCACTTCTGGATGAGTGAATGCCTGTGTGTCAGAGCTGGGGAGAAAGGTCAGCCATTGTGTCTGCTCCTTACAGAGTGGGGTGACCTTGGGGCCTCTCAGCCTCTCGGTGTATCCCATTGCTACTGTACTTCACACTTTCAGTTCCTACTGCCTGCACAGATGAATACTTTGTTTCTGTATCCAACCCTTACCCTCTCATGTGGACATGTACAGTTTCTGTGCAGGCAGGGTTCTAAGATAACCCCTATGATTCCCATTCCCAACTCAATTGTCTCTGAAAGCAGAGGGGTTCCTGCCTATGGTGAGTGCTCACTCTTATGACAGGTTATAATATATGAGTGGAGGGATTTCATAGCTAAATCCAGAGTTATTCAAAGGGGGGGGGGAGTGTCCTGAGGGAGCCCAGCTCAGTGAAGGAGATTTAAGGGGAGGACCTCACAGTGGGAACTTGAGGGCAGCCTGTAGGTGTTCAGAAGAGCACTGGAGATCTTGGTCCTAAAAAGGGGACAGAATCACGACAGCCACCTGAGCAACAGGGAAAGAGGAGCTAAGCTCCATTTGAAAAGTACTTTGGACTAAGAGCCATCGAGATCCTGGGATGTGCTTGGCCCGTTAGGAGTGAAGCATGCATTAGTTGGGAGCAGTTAATATCTTAGTATGGTGCAGGAGATCGGAGGGTGTTGCCTGTCATTCCAGGCCACCATTCTACACTAAGCATCAACAGGAGAGGCTAGCCTTGTTTCTGCACATGCGCAGTGTCAGGGCTGAGCTAAGCACCGCTTTCTCGGTCTGCACACCCAGCTCTCCTCCTTCTTCACCCTACCACTCACTGGAGTCAGAAGCTGAGGGGCCAAGGGACAGCCCTCTGGTACACTGTTCCCCTTCCTCACTGATAGTGGCTAGGCTACAATGATGGGAGGGAAGGCGTTTCTGAGAACTATGTTTATTGTTTGGTGAGGCAGTCTTAGCCGTGCCCTGGCGGATGCAGAAGTTGCAAGAAATGATTGAGAGCGGGGACCACGGGCATGTGCCAAACCTGGAGCCATTTCTGAAAACATTGGAAAATGCAATACGAGTCTAGCACTCTGTTCCAGACGCAGCTCTGCTTGGTGCCTGGCTCCCAGGTACCTGCTGTTGGGTGTGCCATTTCCACTGGAAAAGGTTGGGCCGCTTGAAACCCTTAATTAGTGTCAATTTCATTATTCATGTGGCAAAATTCAAGCTGCCTGTAATCGCTCGGATAAAAAAAATTCTTTGGCTTGTCTGTAATCCCAGCATTTAGAGGCAGAGACAACAGGTTGAAGAATTCAAGGTCATTTTCAGTTCCATAGTGAATTTGAGGCCAGCCTGGGCCACATGAGTCCCTGTCTCAAAATCTAAAAATACAAACACACAAAACCCTTTGTATTCCAGTGTAGATGAGACTGTACAGCGTATAATTTGGCTTACTCTTGGCATCATGTGTCAAAAACCTTAAAATTATGGATATGCTATGAACCAAGATTTCCAACTATTGTAGCCCAGACTAGCCTGGGACTCACTATGCCTCAAAGTGTTGATAACTCCCGCCCCCTTCTTAACAGTGAGCTAGCATGCTTGGCAGGATTTCACTCTTGGTATAATTTGACCCATGAGTACCAAGCTTAGAGGTATTTTTTTCTCTCTCTCTGAACACAACCTTTAAAATTTATTCTTATTAATCCAATTTATTCTTTGACAAGTTAACACATAAGCACACTGGCCACATTCGCTCCCCTATCTCCCAAACACCCCATCTACCTTCCCTGCTTCCTACAGATCTTTCTCATTCCCGTCTACGTGTTATATTTTGTGACCCACTCCGTTTGAGCACAGCCACCTGTGTGATCACTTGGAGTTCTTTGTTAGAGGCTGGCAGACTGAGCAGGGGGTTCACAGCTCAGAACAGCAGATCCTCCTTGCCCGGGATCTATCAATAGCCAATAATTCAGCAGGAAGATGTAGGGGCCCTTGACTTTCCTCGTCTATGACTGACTCTGGACCAGGCCTGTCTCGTGTCAGTCCAGTGCACATAATTGCACTTGTGAGTCCAAGGAATCTAAAGCAGCAGTTCTCAACCTGTGGGTCTCAACCCCCCAGAGGGTCAGTATTGGATATCCTGCACACCAGTTGTATATATCAAGCTTCATAACTATAGCAAAACTACAGTTAGGAAGTAGCAACAAAATGATTTTGTGGTGTGTGTGTGGGGTGGTAGAGGCTGAGGACTCCCAGCTTTCATCCTGTTTTTGAACTCACATCCTCCACTCTCTCTTCCACCGTGTTCCATACAGGAGGTGGTTAAGTTAGGCTGAGCCCCTAAACAAGGCATTTACACCATATTTTAAGCTATCTTAAGTAAATATCTGCTTAGAAAGCTTCTTATCGGACAATGTAGTACAGCAAACGTAGCAAACAGCAGGTCTGTTGTCTGAGGAGATGGAGGAAACCTGGATGCACCTGAACAGTAAAGAGTTCCATGGTTATTAAAAATAAGGGAAAATTAAGAATGAGAAAGGGGGCCAGCAATATGGCTCTGCTTCTCATGAAACCTGATGAGCTGAGTTAATTCCTGGAACTCACATAAAGGTGGAGATGAGAACTAACTAACAAAGTCATCCTCTGACCTCCTCCACGTGTGCACTGTGGCAAGTGGGCCACCCTCCCATCTCTCTCTCCCTCCCTCCCTCCCTTCCTCCCTCCCTCCCTCCCCCCCCCCCCCCTCTCTCTCTCTCTCTCTCTCTCCCTCTCTCTCTCACACACACATACACATACACATGGTATTTATAAGTTACTTGGTTTCAAAACACTAAGAGTGAGAGTCTCTGGGATGTCAACCCCACCATATAATTTGTCAGTGACTTGGACAATGTAATGAATGTCTTTAAGCCTTAATTTCTACATCCATCAAATGGGGCTACTAATCACATGACCTTCCAGGACTGGTTACTGTAAGGTTAGAGGAGATAATTTAGGGGATATACTTAGCAGAACTTATTTCAGTGTGGACACTTGCTGGGCAGTTTTGCATTCTGCCGGTCTAGCACTCGCTTTTAAGACTGTCCATAGGAAGGGGACAGAGGGGACAGGCATCACAATGGAAAAGGTGTCTCTGGTGATGGGACCGAGGACAGGATTTTTTTTTTTCTTGTCAGCAGAATGTTATAAAACACGTGACTTTTTTTTTTTTTTTCCAAGAAGGAAAAGGAAATGGCTTTACCAAGAGGACAGCGGCCTTGATTGGTTGAGGTCTTTTGGAAACTTCAAGACCCTCTCACCCTGCTAGTCCCTTGCCTTATAGGAGCCATCAGAAGTTGGATCTGTGAAGAGAGCCAGTAGACCTGCCACAAGCCTTCCCTTCCAGGCCAGCTCCTTCCCAGGGAGCACGCACCAGTGTGTGTGTGTGTGTGTGTGTGTGTGTGTGTGTGTGTGTGTGTGTGTGTGTGTGATGAACACTTAAGTCTGAAAGAAGCAGGAAGAGTGAAAACAACCCCCCCCCCCTTCATGAGATGCCTGCAGTGTGAGACCCACCACCACTCCAGGAGATGCCTGGGGAGAGGACACTCAGAGAGCCCAGGGACGGAACTCCTTTATCAGCCCAGCACGGGGGAGAGCTCTTTTGTGTCTACCTCTTCCCCTTCCGAATTTGTGTCCTCTGTCACAGACTGCTCATTAGCACCTGTGACAAATGTCTCAAGGCAAACAGAAGGAATGAATGTGCACCAAACTGTTTCAATCTCCTGGGAGGAACAGCAGAGATGGGTGGGTATGTCTTTTCCAGAACTGAATGGGGCTTCAGTTCCTGCCAGGAAGGCACAGAGTCTGGAGCAGAAGGGAGGTTTCCATTTCCTTGTCTTCAGTGTTGCTTGGAGGTGGCAAGCCTTGGGTGAGGTGGATAGAGCCCTGTGCTTAGGGGGCAGTGAGCAAGGGAGGGTCTGGAGGTTTTTCCTTTCCAGGGGAATGCTCAGAGGCTGTGAGGCATGGAACTGAAACCTGATATTTGCTCATCAGGTTCATCACAAGCCAACAGTCCATGTACCTGAACTTACTGTGCTACACCAGACTATGCTAACTTATAGAGATCCCCCTGCCTGTCTTCTGGAGTGCTGGGGTCAAAAGCATGCACTACCATTCCTGGCCTCAAATTTAATTTTGTAAGAAGATTTATTTATTTTATTGTATGTGCATGTTTCATATGTGTATCTATGATATGAGTGTTTTACCTGCATGTATAATTGTGTAGCACATGTATGCCTGGTGCTCTCAGAGTCAGAAGAAGGTGCTGGGTCCCCCGAAACTAGAGCTGTGAGCCACCATGTGTGTGCTGAGAACCAAACCTAAGTCCTTTGCTAGAGCAACAAGTTCCCTTAACAGCTGAGCCAAATCTCCAGCCGTATGTATGTTTAAATTTATTTATTTATTTTTTATTTTATGTACCTTGGTGTTTTCCCTCACATATGTCTGTGTGAAGATGCTAGATCCCTGAAACTGGAGTTACAGCCGGTTGTGAGCTGCCATGTGAATGCATGCCTGGGTCCTTTGGAAGAACAGTCAGTGTTCTTAACCACTGAGCCATCTCTACAGCTCTAGTCCTGATATATATATATATATATATATATATATATATATATATATATATATATATATATATATATCACAGTAGGTAAGCATTCTATCAACTAAGCTACATCCCCAGCCCTTCTAGAAGTTTTAGTTTCTGCATTTAATACAAGTTTAAAGTATGAATCAAATTTACCCACCCTTAATGATAGGGATAGAACACAGAGTCTCATGTACCTGGGCAAGCACTCTACCCCTAAGCCTACATAGTCAGCACCTATGAAAAGAATTTGCACATGGTTTGAAACATGGATCGACCTTCTCCTTTCTGCCTGAAGATCCAAACTCAGGAAAAACTCTATTTTTATGTTTGAATTCAATGCTGAATGGACAGCTTTGAGAAATGTGATTGGACAATAAAGGCCTTGCCTCTCAGGCCTGGTGGTACATACCTCAAACTCCAGCACTTGGGAGGCTGAGGCAAGAGGATCATGAATTCCAGACTGGTCCAAGTCAACAGCATCTCTCAATATCAAGCAAGCAAGCAAGCAAGCAAGCAAGCAAGCAAGCAAGCAAGCAAGCAACCAACCAACCAATCAACCAATCAACCAAGAAATCAATCAAGAAATCAATCCACCAACCCATCAACAAACTAACCAACCAGTCAACCAACCAACCAACCAACCAATGAATAAACCAGCCAACCAACTAACCAATAAACTAAACAAATAAATATCAAAAGATACAAACTAATAAAAATAAAAGCTTAATTTTTCTGCTTTAGATGCTTATTCATTCAGTAACCCATATGAAAGGAATAACCTTTCACTGGTGAATTATGTCGACATCTTTGTCAAAATGAACTGTCATCATTGAGTCTTTGAGGTACACTTGTAATACCAGTATTCAAAAGGTTGCAAGATGGGCTGTCTATGAGTTTCAGGGGGGCTGGGGCTACATGGCAAGATCCTGTGTCAAAAACAAACAATAAAAAATGATTCCCAATTAAAATCAAGCTAACAATAAAAATGCCATCCAAATGTAGTAAAGCAAACAAGAAAGGGCCACAACAATGATTGTGTGCATGCGTGTGTGTGTGTGTGTGTGTGTGTGTGTGTGTGTGTGTGTGTGTCTTTCAGGACTATTCTGCTTCTTTGGTTCACTTGTGTTTTTATCATTACCACACCATCTAAATAACTATTGTTTCATAAAAATCTGTATAATACAGGTAGTATAGATCCTCTGATATCTTTTAAGTGTTTTAAAAGTTGCCTGGGTTATTTCCGTTCTCTCATATTTGTATGTGACCTTTAGAACAACCTTGTCGATGTCTCACAAAGTCCAGTGGGTCTTGACCTTCTTACTAAGTCTAGGTTGATCTGAGGAGAATAGACACAACATTGTGTCTCCCTAACATGGGCTGTTCTTCCTGTCCATTTCCCTTAGGAATGTCTATCATGGTCAGCACATAGGCCTTGCAGTTTTTCTTTATCAGATCTATCCTAAGGAGTTCATGTTCTGCATGCTGTTATTAATGCTGCTGCTTAAATCCTAACTTTCAATGGCTCATTGGTGACATATAAAAAGAATCAAGGCAGAAGCAGGCAAATCTCTGTGAGTTCCAGTCCAGCCAGGGCTACTTAAAGCCTCTTTTAATAAAACAAAACAAAGCAAGATAGCGCTTGCGCCTGTGACCTCTGATCTTAGATCCTGCAGCACAGAGGGTCATGAGAGTTTTGAGTAAGGTTAGTTTTCTTTCCTGGCAGTCACTGTGCTCTTTGTCCATTGTTGTTTTCCCTGGAAACCAGCACTCAGAGACGCTGCCATTCTGTCTTTGAGCTCATTTCATCTGGACAAACCTGTTGGCTATAAATGAGCAATTTTGTCCTTGGTGTATTTCACTTAGCACAATGCCTTTGAGGCTCATTGCTTTCCCATGGTATGCATTCACTGAATGTTGGGCAGTTACTATCTTCAGACTGTTGTGAGTAGTTCGGCTGTGACCAGCAGTCTTACATGCATATTTCAGCACCCGGTCTCAGTTCTTTTGGCTATGTTTCTGCCAGTGAAATTTCTGAGCTATGTGATAACTGTAACTTGTTTAGTAACCATTAAGTGTTTTACACAGCCCTGGAACTATCCTCTATTCCTGTCCTCTTTATTTTTTTTTTAAGATAGGGTCTCTCTACATAGCCCTAGAACTCACAACTGACCTTGAACTCACAGAGATGGGTCTGTCTCTGCCTCCCATATGCTGGGGTTAAAAGCATGTACACCATGCCTGTTTTCATTCACTTTAAAAAGGTGTTTTCTAGGACCAGATCTCATGATGCAGGCTGATGATCCCTATGTCTGGGCCCAGATGATCCCTCTGCCTCAACTTCTCCATTGGAATTATAGGTATGTGCACACCACTCCTTTATTTGTTTTTCTGGTTCTGGGAATCAAAACCTTATATGTGATAGGCAGACATCCCATCACTGTACTACACTCTGGCTTCCTCTGTCAAATTTCTTTTTATTAAGCTTTATGTTTTCATTTATTATTATTAGTGTGTGTATTATGTGTTTATGTACAGGTTTGCATGTCCCAGAGTGCCCCTGAAAGTCAGAGGATATTCATTCTTCCATCTTAATATAGATTTCAGTGATCAAATTCAGATCATCAGGCTTTCAAACACCTTTACTTGCTGAGTTATATCTCTGGCCCTCTGTTTTTTTTTTTTAAGGTTTTATTGTTTTTATTTTATGTGTGTGTGCATTTTGCCTGCATATATGTATTGCACCACATGTGTGAAATGCCCAAATTGGTCACAAGGAGCGTCAGATCCCATGGAACTGCAGCTGTTAGCTGCTGGGTGGAGCTGGAAACTAAACCAAGTGACCTTAACCATGGAGCCATCTCTCTAGTCCCCCCTCCCAATTTTCTTTTAAATAATTCTTTTTTGAGGTATAATTCACATTTTTAACAAATATGCTTTTTGTATAATTGTCATCACAATGTTGAAATAATATTTTAAAAAGGTTGCACAGATATTTGGAATCTGTCTCTCCTTTCCCATCAGACATTGACAAGCCTCTTTTTAATGCAGATTAATTCTACTTATTCCAGAGCTTCATACAAATGGAATCAAGTACTAGGCAATATTTTGGAACAGATGAACTTGCTCAGTATAAATACTGAGGAAAATTTCTGTTTTATAAATATCTGCAATTTGTTTATTCATTCATTGGCTCATTTCATATCATAGCTTGCTTTTTGTTGCTAGTAACACTGAAAACAGGTGATTTGAGTTTGTGGCTCTTACCCAGGGTTGAGGGACCATGTCCAGCAATGGTCTCACTGGCTGTACAGAGCATCAGTTGACATTAGCCATCCATTAGTGTATTATTCACACGAATAGATTAGCCAGTCTGCAGGTAGAGTCCCGATCAATATTAGTTACTTTTTTATTGTTATGATAAAACACATGTTCAAGGCCACCTATAGAAGGAAGTGATTATTTAGGGCTTTTGGTTCTACGGGAATAAGAGTTGGTCACCATCACAGGTGAGAAGCAGGAGACAGGCACAGGGGCTGGAGTAGCAAGCTGTGTATTGGGGGACTCACATTCCGGATCTCAAGCAAGAAACAGAGAGTTCACTCAAGACGGCACAGGTTTGCTGAGTTTCAAAGCTCACTTGCAGTGACATCTTTCCTCCAAGATCTTTAACTCGTCAGAGCCTGTTTTGCGTCATTTTACCACCTTGTATTCACACATCACACTTCCTAACACTTCACACAAGTCCCAGATTTGTGGTTTCTTCACAAATGGAATAACTCCACGGCAGTCCAGTTCTGTTTATCCAGTCCCATTTCTGAAAGCCCCGTTTCAGAAAACATACAAGATCAAGATATGCTGCTGTCCTCTTGGGAACTCAACGTAGAGGGAAAGGCAGATAAATAAGGAAAGAATTACACCATGGGAGGGGTAGAAGAGGGAACCTCTATGAGCTACCAAAGAGGCCCCAGAGAGGCCTTCTAAAGTCTCATTAAAGAGATCTGGGATCCAGAAGAATTTCTGAGGTGTTAGAAATGGAGATGCAAAACAAGTCAGTCTGACGAGGTGCAAAACCAGAAAGCCACTGTGTGTGCTACTTGTGCAGAGCAGGTAGAGCACACACTGACTGTTACGAACAGATCATTAGGTGGGCTTACAGGATTGGGGCTGAACACTGGGCTCCTTTCAAGGTGGAGAGCCAAGGGATTGATAACTATTTGGGTCAGAGTTTAGAAGCCTCAGGACCTGGAGGACCAGTGATGTAGCTGGAAGACCTGAGAGCCCCTGAGAGAGCTGCTGTGCAAATGATTGTGGGAAAGCTGAAGGTATCTGTATCTAATGTTCCTGGCTTGGAAATACAGCAAAACAAATGACCTATTCAAGACAGGTCGGACATTTGTGCATGAGCTTCGCCTTCAACGTCTTCATTCTATTTGTCCTCCAGCTTATGGGATGGTGCTTCCCACATTGATGGCAAGATCCTCCCCATCACTCTGGATCCGACTACCAATCTTCCATAGAGAATGTCTTCACAAACACACCAGAAACATGCTTTACCAATTTTTCAGGCATCCCTCAGTCTGGTAAAGATGACAACCAAATTTAACAGTGGCTTAAGCAGAAGGAACCATAAAGCAGAAGCAGGTCAGGATGGATGGGACAGGAAGCAGGTAGTACACAGTGAATAAACACACAAGGCTAGAGCTCAGGACAGCATTTCTGATTATTAAAAGCAAGTGTGTCCTGCCAAATTTGAACTTTGACAGCTGGGTAGGAAGGAGCCATTGAACAGAAAGCTTTAATGCTCTCTTAGGCAGGGAAGGCTGGACTTGAGGATGAGGCAAGAAGACAGGGAAAGGAGTTGGAAAGAGGATATGGCTGTCTCTAGGGGAAAGAACTGTTTCTGGGATGTGGGCAGAGAGAAGGGCTGCAGAGAAGTCACTGCCAAGGAGTAGAACCAGGGATTTTGAGTTAAGTGGATTTGAGAAATGAGAGCAGAGGAAGGATCTTGGTGTCAAGAAGTGAAAGTAACATTGACGAGATAATGTACGCTCTGGCCAGTATACCAGGAAGGGTAGATGAAGGGAAGATTTTGAGATGAGAAATGTAATGTGTACGCAGAGGGTTGGGGTCTGGGAAGCTCAGTTGGGATGATCAAAAGACATCTGCAAGTGTGATCTGGTGGTCAGGGCAGATGGCAGTGGAACTGGAATCCATCGGCGTGTGGTGGGGAGGTACATGACAGTTGTGGTTACAGATGAAATGGATCAGGCTGAACATGTAGAGCAGGAATAGAGGCTTGGAAGTGGACAGAGGGGAAAGGCAGCATCTAGGGAGACAACAACTTGTCACGATTCTATGTGATGAGGTAACATTGCTGCTTTTATTCATGTGTTAAACAATCCATTGGTCTGTCTGTTTCACATAAAAGAGCATTTCATGTAACTGCCTTACATGGCATTGTTTCTCATTAATATCCTGGTACCTGCTCCTCAAAGTCCAGGGGTCATGTGACCTAACCCAGTGACTCACAACCCCTGTCACCATGCAAGGAAGGCAGAAAAGGAAGGTGCCATGTAGAGCCTTGTCTGTGTCTTTGTGGTAGAGCCTTAGAGAAAGTGAATAGAAGGCAACATTTACTGAGGACCTACTATGCACCAGACAGGCACTTGATAGGCCATTTTTAGACATTATTTGTCCTCCACATCTCAGTGAGGAAGTATGAAACTTGTTAGCTTATTTTCAGGTGTGTGTGTGTGTGTATGTGTGTGCGTGTAAAAATACCTTACCAGCTCAGAATTCTGATATGTTGTCTTCTTACTAACAGCTTTAAAACATTACTGTGAGTACTTGAGCAGGAAAGGATTACATACACACACATGTACATACACCTGCCCACACATGCACACATGCGCACACGCGTGCACATGCACACACACATGCGCACACACCTCCTGTGTATGAAGGTGGGAGAGCACAGAGAGTTTTCTTTCCCAAGAGAGCTTCATGGGAAGGGTGTTTAGTGTCAGGGGAACAAGGACGGTGTTGAAGGGGAACATGCTCTAGGGTTGGCTCACAAAGAGAAGAGAGACATTTGTCCATGCCTTGCAAACAAGACTCAGCGTTGTTACAAGGTAACCTGTATTGGCTCATGAAGACCTCTAGACCCTATCTATGGCCAAATTCACCCTTCTTTCTTCTTCTCCTTACAGCCTGAGATAGGCCCTGAGAATGAAGAAGGGCTGGTGTCCCGGGTCTCCAAAAACAAGTAGACAAAATCTCCCCATTGATAGGGCTTGCCGAGCACCCCCCGCTCCCAAAGCAGACTTCACTCTGCTGAAGTTTCCTGAAACCTCCTGGTAAAGGCAACTCGGAGTTTATCTGTAAATGGAAAGGAAGGTGATGCCACAGATCATGCTGTTTTCCTCTTCTGCCTTTTAACCTGGGGACTGAGAGACCAAGAGCAGAAGTGATCAGAAGTCTGGCCGACTTTTTGACTGGTCTCCAGGCTGAGGCCCTGTGCGATGTTTGTCCTGTGCTGCTTGCTGCAGATCCTGCCCCCAGCCGCCACTCTTGCCTCTCTTTGAAGAATGTTACTACTGGCTGTGCACACAGTAGCCAGGCTGTGCTTCCTTACCCACCTCTGTCTGCACCCCAATCCACATCGCTTTGGTAACCAATGTGTTAACTGTCTAAATTTTTGTATATACCCACTTAATTGTGCCCAAGAGGTAAGAGCTGATGAGGATGGCAAAGGGGAAAGAATCTGTAATAATTGTCTTGAGTCTGACCCAACCATCTGTGCTTTGGGTCCTAAACAATGGTTCACTTCTCACACTTACCAGTGAGTAATTTAGCCACCAGAAAAAGGGCAAAGAGGTGACACTCACGTCACCGCATCTCTTGGCAAGGCCTGCTGGTGGACATCACCAATTTTCCCAAAGACTTTTTCTGTTGAGCCTAAGCCAGTCTTCTTGTGTCTCAATGATACTTCCAGTGAGTTATTATTGAACACAAAGAAGATAGCTGGATCTGATGGAAGCCTGAATGTGTCTCTGACCTTAAGAGTGGCCCTTCTTCGCTGGCCTGTGGCTGTAGGGCTGGGACTTTGGTTAGAGGGGAGCAGCCAGGCTAAAGCAGAAGTGTGATGAAGGAACTGCTTCTTTCCTGTCTGCTTGTGCCTGTTGCACACACCGCCATCATCAGGCGACCTCTGTGTGCTCTGTGAGCAGAAGTGTCTCTGGCAGCAAAAGCTGAATTCAACTGTAGTTTTTCTACCATTCATAAAACTAGCCTCCAACTGGCCCAGTGGCACTGGGCAGACACTTCCTCTGTACTTTGGGCTTTGTCTTTGTGGGCCCTCTGCCAACCTTCCATGTCTTAATAATTCCTTTTGGGTCCCTGCCATGAGCCATTGGCATAATTACAGCAGTGGTGTGACTGAAAGCTGGTACCTATAGCCAGAAGTTTCTGGCCCAGCCTAGCCCCAAGGTCCGGACTCACAGTCCCACAGCTGCTTAGTCCCAAATAATCACACAAAGGCTTATATTAATTACAAACTGCTTGGCCTAAGGCTCAGGATCATTACCAACTAGCTCTTACAGCTTAACTCAATCCATTCTTATTAACCTATGTATTGCCATGTGGCTCTGTGGCTTTACCTGTGTCCCATTACATCCTACATTGGAAGGAAGGAAGGGAGGAAGGGAGGAAGGGAGGAAGGAAGGAAGGAAGGAAGGAAGGAAGGAAGGAAGGAAGAAAGGAGTTTTAGAACCTAAAAAACCAATGGGAAAAAAAGAAGCCACTATACTATACTTGAAATAATATGTCATATCCATCCATATTGTCAGCCTACATTGCCCCTCCAACTCTGCCCTCCTTCATCTTTATCTCTGCTTGGGTTTCCCACCTGCCTGTAAGCTGCCTTGCCATAGGCCAATACAGCCTCTTTATTAACAAATGGTAATAAAGCATGTTCATGTTGTACAGGAAAATATCCCACATCAGGTACCTGTGGTTGCAACTTTCATGATGTCCTTGGCTTTTCTTTTTGTCTGTTCCTAGTTAGCAACTCTTCACCTTAAATTCGTTTCTATAAAATGATTGTTGTGATCCTGAGCCCTCGTCTGCACAGTGATTGATAAAATACAAGCAAGATTAAACCTGTTTTCTTCCTGTGACCAGGGTGTAACAGTGAGGCTGGTGGCAGAAGCGTTGGCTATACAGAGCCTGAGAAGAGTGTGACCCAGCTCTACAGACACAATGAGGCAGAATCAGTAGAAGGACCCCAGTAGTAGGGAGCCTGCTTCATAATGCTAGGCTGGGTGTCCAGTACAGGCTGCCTTGTATTACCCTAGTTAAAACCCCAAATTTAGAGCAATGGGAAGGGATCCTGAGAAATTCCTGGGCTTCTGAATACTGGGTCTCCTTGGTTCACACATTGAGAAATTCACTTACTTCCCCCATTTGGGAAATGTCTAAATTTGAGATGGTGGTTGAACCATCAGGTTTTGCTATTATATTCAATCAAATGAAAGAAAAACATTTTTCTTTCAAAAATATATAAGCTTGGATTAAAAAATGGTTCTTTGTGTTTAAAAATACTCTATCATTAAGTGTAAGCATACCACCTTCAATTCTAAATTTAAAATATAAATTAAATGCAGCAACATAATATAAAAGAGTGTGTGCATACAGGCACAACTACCAAATGATTGTTGGCTGTTTCTCAGCCCACTTCCTGTAAAATGGCAGCTATAATAGTACTTCCTTCTTAAGATGTATCAGGGCAGGGCTTCCCCTGACAGACAGTGGCTAAGATGGATGGATATGACATATTATTTCAAGTATAGTATAGTGACTTCTTTTTTCCCCATTGGTTTTTTAGGTTCTAAAACATTTTCCTTCCTTCCTCCCTCCCTCTCTCCCTCCTTCCCTCCCTCCCCTATCTCCCCTCCCACTAGTACTGTTCCTGACATAAAATTCAAACTCAATAGATGTTGGTGACTGGTCAGAATCAGAATGTAGCAATTTCTCCTATTCTCCCCTCAAACAGAGAGTTGAGGCACGTCCTCCATGGAGTTAGGGACTTTTCTGTCATCTCTTTCTAACCTTAGGAGAGGTCCCTTGTGGTGACTAAGCAGGCAGGCTTGTCTCACACCCCTGGTGACCCATCCATGGGATCACGGAGTGGGGGGCCTTCTGGGCTTGGCCTCCAGGAGAAAGGGCCCCACTGAGGCTATCGCCCAGTCTAGCTGGTTTATACCCAGTGATTTACTGAGCATTGCAGCCACTGACACCTTTTATGCCCTTCCCACTAGGCCAAAGGGACAAAGCTAGTGAAGAGGTGCCAGGAACCCATCCGTGGGTCAGCTCCATGGAACTTTCTCATCAGTGATGGTATTTGTCCCTTTGCCCTGGGAAACAAAACCCAGGCCCCTTGACTTTGGGTTACCCACACTTTGGCATTACCTCTGATGCAATGGTTTGAATTTATGACACCATTAGTGAAAGGCGTTTGAGACTCTGCCCTTTCCTGGCCACTGAACTTCATGTGGTCCAGAGTAAATCACTGTAATGGCCGCTAGGCCAGTATTGTTGTGGGGATGTTTTACACCCTTGCTGTCAGTTATTTGGGGTGGTTAAGTTGAATTGCCAAGTGTCCAGTTACAGTTTTCTTTGCCTTGTGCATAATTAGGAAGAACCACACCAGCCAAAGGTAGCTAGGTTCATAAAGCAGGGGGAAATAATACACGGCTAGATGTGGGACTCAGGAAGGAACAAAGAAGGTGGAGAGGTAGCTTGGACGGTATGTGGTTCCCAAGGCTTGCTGCCCTAATGAGAAGGCTGTGTGTTCTGGATCCCTCAGGTAGCTGAGCCCCCACCTGGTTCTGGGTTCCTGGTGTGCAACGGTAGGCCAAGGAAAGGTACAATCAGAAGATTGCCTAAACTCCTTACCACTCCTATCTGTATGCATGTTCATGATGGAGAGCAGTGTTGCAGAGGACAGCCACTTCAAAGCCGAGTCCTGGGAGGCCCCAGGAAGATCCAGCTGCTAGAATGGTAAGTCCCTGTGGGTGTCATTCATGAGTTTGCCAACTTTCTCTCATCCTATCAGATTCTATCTGGAATGTTTTCTTGGGTCAGGGAGATTAAGTTGGCAGCTCTAACACTCACTAAGTTTCCTGGCTGGTAAGTCTGGCTGTGTCTGTTTGCTCATTCAGTGATGGAGGCTAAGGGAGGTCAGAGAGCACCGGGAAGCAGGCGCTGCTGATAGTTGCTTCAGTACCCTCTCCCCAGTTGGGACCCTACCCCCTTCATCTGCTCCCTGAGATCTTGTAATGGACTTTCTGAGGGTTTCTGTCCTTCATGTATACTTTTTACTATTTTATTATTGCAAAATAAGTGCAAAACAGATATGCTTTCATAGACAAATTCCAGAAGTCTCCTTTTTTCTTCAGATCCCGTGCTTCTGCTCCTGGTCCCACAGGTGGAAGCCATTGGTTTTTTTGTGTTGAATGTACACTTTTACCCTTACTTCTGTTTGTATGAAAGTGCTGACATCAGGTGGACTTCTGACTTGCCTGGGCCCTGTGACTGTGGTCTATTAAAGACAAGGGTGAACAGATCTCGCTCAGCCCCAAATCCAGAAGCAGGTGGGCGCCAACTCTGCAGGCCTTTAAAGACGGCAATAAGCCTTTCAAAAAGCACAGTGAATTACTTGAGAGTCACAGAGAGATTCTTGAATTCTAGGATATAGTCTGCCTGCCAGTCACGGAAGAGTGCACGTAATTCAAGTTCATGGTAAAGTGAAATAATGAAAGTTTAGAGCGAGCAGAAGGAAGTCAGAAAATAGCTTTGTAGTGATGGATTGGCGAGGGAATTTCTGAAAAAGTGGCAGTGTCTGAGCTAGGCCCTGAAGCACTGATCATCTTAACTGGGCTCATAGGAGAGCTGGGGGGGGGGGGAACCCTTCTTGGAAAGTTTGATAAATGGGGAATTGTAGTCAGGTTGGCATGGATGGGTCTGAAATGTCTGTATCAGCGTTGTGGGGTGTGTGTGTGTATGTGTGTGTGTGTGTGTGTGTGTGTGTGTGTGTCTGTCTGTCTGTCTGTCTGTCTGTCTGTCTGTCTGTCTGTGTACAGGTTATATGTGCATATCAAATGAAGCTTATTTTGTTTTTACATTTTTATTTTATGTGTGTGGGTGCTTTGCCTGAATGTCTGTCTGTCTGTGCACCAAGTGTGTGTCTGGTGTCCACAGAGACCAGAAGAAGATGTTGGATCCACTGGAACTGGATGTACATATGGCTGTGAGTCATCATGTGGGTCCTGGGAATTGAACCCAGGTCCTTTGCAAGAGCAACCAGTGGTCTTACGGCTTAGCAGTCTCTGCAGACCCATGAAGATGAAGGAGAGGCTGAGTTATAGAGGGACCTTTTTTGAAGGGTGGGAATGAAGTGTGTTTCTTTCACATGTTTCTCATCCCACCAACCCACTAGTTTTTACTGAGCACCTGCTCTTTGTTGGTAGAGGGCCAGGTGCTGAATCAGATTTCATGAACTTCAAGGGCCACCACGCTGTTGAAGGATGTGAGAGGATGGGAATTTACAATTTGTATGTTAAGAATGTTGCACTTGGAAGGCTCAGATGGCTAATGGCTGGTGGCTAATGTGTACTTGGGTTTGTCAGTATGCATTATGCATATGGGCCTGTTTTAGTGGGACTGCTTTGGATTCTCACTAAAAACACAATGGGCAAATTTAGAGTGGTGTTTGGCCTCAGCAACAAAGGAGACAGCGGGACATTGTGTTGCATTCCCTGGTGAGCAGCCAGCTCATCACAGTCTTCATTCAGAAGCCAGAGGGGCGGTACTTGCAGGCCTCAGCATTGGAAGCAGAGGTCCCTTGGACTTTGCTGATGGGGTGGGTTCCTCTGTCAAGGTGCTGTGACAGTAAAGAGTTCTGAGAAGGGTCAGTCTTCCAGACTCAGTGACTCTTTTCTAGGAATTAATTTCAAAAAGATATTCAAATTGAGACAAAAGATTTCTGATAAAAGTAGTTACTTTAGGGACTGGACAAATGGCTTAGTGGTTAAGAGCACTGGCAGCTCTTCCAGGTGACCTGGGTTCAAATTCCAGAACCCACATGGCAGCTCCTAACTGTAGTTCCAGTTCCAGGGGACTCGCCACCCTCATACAGACATGTTTGCAGGCAAAAACATCAACACACATGAAATAAATAAATGAACAAAAATTGTCTAAATTGGAATTGGTAGAATATGTAAATAATTATGGTACAGTTACAAAATAGATAATGTTTTAGTCACTAAAAGAAAAAAGTGTGTGTGTGTGTGTGTGTGTGTGTGTGTGTGTGTGTGTGTGTGTGTGCGCGCACACTTCTGTGTGGGTGTTGGGAACTGAAACCAAATTATCTAGAAGAGCAGCAGGTGTTCCAAATCACTGAGTGTCTTAGTTACTGTTCTGTTGTTCTGACAAAACACCATGGCAAAGGAAACTTATTCAAAGAAAGCATTTAGGGGGCTGGAGAGATGGCTCAATAGTTTAGAGCACAAGTTGCTCTTGCAGAGGACCAGGTTCCCAGCACCTACATGGCAGTCTACAACCATCAATAACTCCAGATCTAGGGAATCTGATGCTCTCTGACTCCAAGGCATCAAGCACACAGGTTATGCACCTACCTACATACATACACATAGGCAAAACACCCACAAAAAATGAGTTTTTAAAAAGTGTTTAATTGGGTGCTTGATTAGTTTCAGAGAGATGGCATGGTGGCAGGCAGGGGCAATGGCTGAGGGCTCACATCTGGTCTGCAAGCTGAAGGCAGAGAGATAGAGTCTGGGCTTGGTATGGGCTTTTGAAGGCCCAGAGTTCTACTTCTGTAGAGAACCTAGCCTGAGACAGCATACAAACACAAGGACATGAGTTGGACACATATGGTCTGTGGAAAAAGCCAGGCACTGTGGTACACACTTGTAATCCCAGGGCTGAGAAGGCAGAGGCAGACAGACCTTCAGGGCTGCCTGGCCAGCAAGCCCAGCCTAGCCTAAGTGGCAAGCCTCAGGCCAATAAAAGACCTGGTCTCAAAAAACAAGGTGTGTTCAGCATGCACACCTTTAATCTCAGCACTTGGGAGACAAAGACAGGCAGATTTCTGTGAGTCCCAGGCCAGCCTGCATAGAGACCCTGTCTGAACAACAGGAAGAACAGGTAGATGGCTCCTGATGAACGACACTGAAGCTTAGCCTCTAGTGACAGGATCACACACACAGGCAGGTACACCTGCACACATGCAGATAGATATAGCTGCGGGAAACACACACACACACACACACACACACACACACACACACACACACACACACACACACACACACACACAGAGCTTTCTCAACTCAGCCCAGCAGAGCAGAGCAGCAGACCAAGAAACAATGTAGAGATGAAGCAATATGGCTGCCTCCATGTTGTGGATATCACTGCTCTTTGGAGGTCAACCTCCCCTCCCCTCCCCCTGCCCAAAGGACCTAGAAAATAAATTGCATGCAACTGACCATGAGTGCAGGTATGTGATAAAGATTTACTTAAAGCTTAAGAAAAGGGGCAGAGGCTAGGGATCCCTTCTGAATGGGTCTCTGGGCTCTTTCCTTTATTTCCCAAGCTTATAATAATGTTTCTTCTTCCAACTTTACTTTTGAACCATGTTTTTCTGTTCGGGGCTGCAGACAGGAAAGTCCCATGTTCTTTAGTCTCTATGAGGTTCTGGTGGCACCCCACAGGGAGACTGAAATGAAGGACAGGTCAGAGGAAGAATTTCCAGAAGTTTCTGAGTGTGCCGGTTGGCGTTTGTGAGCTTGATGCAAACCCAAATATATCCCGGAAAAGAGACTCTTAATTAAGAAGACGCTTCCATCTGATTGGCCCGCGGGCAAGTCTAAGAGGCATTTTCTTGATTAATGATTGATGTGGAAGGGCTCAGCCCACTGTGAGTAGATAGTGCCACCCCTGGGGAGATAGTTCTGGAGTCAGGTAAGAAATGAGGCTGAAAAAAACCTACAAGCCACTTTCCTTTATGACCTCTGTCTGCTTCAGTTCCTGCCTGCTTCAGTTCCTGCCTGCTTCAGTTCCTGCCTGCTTCAGTTCCTGCCTGCTTCAGTTCCTGTCTGCTTCAGTTCCTGTCTGCTTCAGTTCCTGCCTCCAGGTTTGAGCTCCTGCCCTTTCTTCCCTTCATGATGGTCTAAAATATGAATATAAATATGAACAAACCCTTTTCTCTTGGTCATGATGCTTATCACAAACAGTACCAGCTAAGATAATGGGAAAAAAGGAAGAAAAAATTAGTGGTCTCCCGAAAACGCAATGCATATTGCTGATAATAGAATGAGAGGGGATGACCTGGGAGAGGGGAGCAGCATGGAAGGAGAGCCCCTCCACCCTGGGAGGGTGAAGAGAAGACAATATCTGTTCCACAGGCCTGTCACCAAGCAGCAACATGGGTGAGGTATGGCAATGTGTGTGTCCAGTTCTGACCCCAACCCCTGGCAGTTCGTTTGCGTAAGCGGGCAGAATTTCCTGAAGACTAATAGTGATTTATAAAATCACCTCTGAGCATTTTCTGTCCTCCACCCAACCTGACCTGAGCATCTGTCCGTGCTAACGACACAAAGTGGCTTCTTGTGACCTATGGGACTTCATGGGGCATTCTGCAGCATGGCACTGGAGAAAGCGTGGGGCCGTGGACAAAACCATTTAAATTAATAAAGGGGGATATGGATAAATTAGTTCACATAACTGAGGGAGAGAAACCTGGCAGGATGCCTCAAGAGAAAATGATTTGCTAGCAAGTATGAGATCCCTGAGGAAGTGGGTGAACTCTCATATTTTTATGAGAGGTTTTGTGATCATACTGCAAAATAAAACCTGGGGGCTGGAGAGATGGTTCAGTGGTTAAGAGCACTTGTTGCTTGCTGTAGAATATTATTTTAGGGTGTGTTGAGGGGCTGTCAGGCAGAGAGAATATACAGAAGAAGAAACTCAAGAAAGAAATAGCCAGAGAGGGAGGAGGACTCCAGGGGCCAGCCAGCCGGCTACACAGCCAGCCAGGAGTAGGGCACATCCAACGTGGGTCGATTATCCACTTAAAGCCTGAGAAAGATTAGAAAGGGTTCTAGATCGCAGAAACTGAGCAAAGGCAGCTTCCAAATTGTGTATGTGAATCGGGTCTTTGTACAAAGAAAGCATGGTCCGGGTCACATTCAAAATGGCGCCAGCGGCGGGCTGGCGGCAGGCAGTGTGAGCTGCAATCAGGCGGGTTCCTGAAAACTAACAAAAGACTCAGTAACGTGATTGATTTTAGATTTCTGCTTATTTTGAACAAAAGAGAAACAAATTTTCTTCGTGGCAGCATTTTCTTGGGTGTGCTCTGTTTACGGTCCGTTTAAGAAAACTTAGTGATTCAGCCTAATTTGCAAAAACTGTGCTTCTTTTTGGAGAATGTATTTTAAAAGCTCTTAAGGTTAGAAGATGATTAAGGATTCACAATAAAACAGATTCAGATAAAAAGAAAACCTGTAAACGGGTTACAATGTTTGTAAAAGGTACATAGGCTTCAGAGAGAAAATAAAGAGGTTAGAAAAAGTTTTTAAAGCGAAAAATAGAATAATAAAAATATAATAAGCCACATAAAGATGGAAAATAAACACAAAATCTGGATTTTGGTTGTTATTGTGTTTTCTTTTAATTTTTTAACTGTTAATGAGCTAACTGCAAAAAGACAATGGATTGCAAAGGCTACTAAGTTAAACAAGAATGTATATTTTAAAGGTATTTTGATTTCAAAATTTGTGTCTAAGGATTTATTGCTTCGGAAGAGTTCTGCTCTTGTTTCCACAGGAGATGAGAACCTGTGGATTGCTTCCAGGCAAATATGGTTTCATCAACCAAGACCCCCTGAAAAAACCTCTGATGAGAAGAGATGGCCAGATCAGCTTCATGGTTGCAGATTATGACCCAGTCTCAACAATCCGTGAGATTTTCAACGCCCCTTAATCAGCAGGAAGTAGTAATGGATAACTTCCCCCAAATTCCCCAAATATTGTTTCTAAATGTTTGTTTTCATTATAAATGGTTAATGGTCATAGTCAATCTCTTTCTAAGAAGAAACGGGGGATATGGTATGTGAATGCTTTTTTAAAAAATTAGATTATTGAATTTACAGGTAATCAGCTGTTAATCTCAAACTGCTTTACATTGGTATAGATTTTGGTTTATTGATACAAATTTAAAGTCAATTTTATTATGCTGTATGTGTTTTTCTATTCTTGTTTAAGGTATGATGTTCATGTAACTGTTTTAAAATTGTAGTGTATAATTAAGAAATGAAGGTTAATAGTCACTTTTGATAATCAAACTTATAGTTAGGTTAGTTAGGATTTTTAGGTATACAAAGATATATTTCAATTAAATAGATAATCTTCAAATACTTCTAAGACCTACAGAATATGGCATTTAAAATGTTTTAAGAGCTTAGACTTTTCTGGACAGTGAGACAGGTCTGCTCCTGGCAGCACTAATTTACTTCAACAGGAAAATGGGCATCGAAGAAACTCCATATGGAGTCTACTCTCTTTGTGGCAATGGTTAGCCACTGAATAAGGACCTGTTCTTATATTGACTGCTTGACAGTATGCTGTTTAAACTGGACATGCAGGTTCCATAAGAAGATGACCTCTGAACTTTGGCAGAACAAGCCAAGATCATCATTCAGGTTCCTGCTTTACAGAGAAAACTGTCAGACATTCTTCAGGACTCAAGGAGAAGCAACGGATGAACTGTGCCAAAATGGGCAGAGCAGATTTCCTGCTTCACTGAAATGAAAAGAGACTCCAGGCCTATAGGCTGAAGATGGATGCCCCAACTTTATAAAGGAACTTTGGGTGACTGTCCAGGCAGATAGGTGTCATCTCTGTCCTTTCTAGATTTTAGAAGTCGTTTGCACTTCTGGTTTACTTGGGTAAATATTATATCCTTCTGTGGTCTTTGATGTAGTTGAAGATTAGATAGTTATATGTACAGTTTTTCTTAGTCATTTGAAAGATATATTAGATATAAAACTTTAGATTCATAAAGATAAGGTAGATGATAGAATATTTTCTTTAATTTTGCTAAATACAAATAGACTAGATATTGTAACTGTAATTCTTGCTTGATAGCTATTTTGTTATATATAATTTTGCCATGTTAAAATTGAAACCTTCCTTTTTGATTAGAGAGAAAGGGGGAAGTGATGTGGGAATGCATTTGTGTGTGCTGTATCTTTAAATAAAGGAGCTGTTTTGGGCCATGGCGGATACCGTAGAATAGGTAGGAGGAGAAATCAGAGCTTAGGTGGGAGAAGCAGGGTGGAGTCAGGCAGACCGAGCTGAAGCCGCCAAGGAACAGCATGTAAGGAGGCACGGGTGAGCCACGCGGGCCACGTGGCCCGCAGATTAATAGAAATGGGTTGATTTAAGATATAAGAGCTAGCTAGCAATGTGCCTGAGCCATAGGCCAAACAGCATGAAGTTAATAGAAGCGTCTGAGTCATTTCTGGGGACCCGGGCGGCGGCGGGCAGATAAGCGGTCCGGGCGGCAGCTGTGGGTCCTGGATCTCTGGCGTCCGGGACCCAGAGAACCCACTACTACACTCCTTTTCTATTATGTTTCTCTCTCTAAGACTTGTTGAAGGAACCAATATTTGTCGCTCAAGTACCGAGCAGCCCCCAGCTTCTCATTGCAGAGGTAGACATCAAACCCAGGACCTTGGGCAGGCAAAGCAAGCCATTCTCCACCAGCCATCTTTCCAGGCACTGGGGTGAGTTTTCTCCAATTTGCACTTGGATAATCTCATCCCTTGGGGCTGTTTAAATGTTCCTCTGTAAATTGGTTATTTTATAACAAGTTTTTTGTTACATCCACTCTGTGCTTAGGTGGAAGATTCCTACCCCGGGCTTGTGATCTAGGAAGCCTGAGCACGAAGAGTAATAAGTAAAGGTGAAGTTTGTGTGTGTGTGTGTGTGTGTGTGTGTGTGTGTGTGTGCGCGCGTGTGCGTGGGTGGGTGGGTGTGGGTGTGTGTGTATGTGTGTGTGTGGTGTGTGTGTGTGTGGTGTGTGTGGTGTGTGTGTGTGGTGTGTGTGGTGTGTGTGTGTGGGTGTGTGTGGTGTGTGTGTGTGTGGTGTGTGTGTGTGTGTGTGTGTATTCATGTATATGGCTGCACAGGTATATATGTTTATGGAGGCCAGAGGACCATTCTGGATGTCATTTCTCAGATGCTGTCCACCCTGGGTTTTGTATGTGTGTGTGTGTTTTGTTGTTTGGTTTTTTTGTTTGTTTGTTTTTGAGGCGGAATTTCTCAATAGTCTGAACTTGCTGACTAGGCTAGGCTGGTTGGGCAGGGAGCCATAATGATCCACCTGTCTCCACTTCCTCAGCATTGGAAATACAAGTGTATGCCTTCTTGTCCTCTGGCCTCCAGAGACCATACAGGATTCTGTGGTGTGGGAGTGTCTTTTTGTATGCCATAAATATCAGTCTTTAAATAAAGGAACTGTTTTGGCCCATGACAGGCACCACAGAAAAAGTAGGCGATAAAATCAAAATAGGTAAAAAATAAAACAAAACAACAACAACAAAAAAATCAAAGACAAATCAAACCAGCCGCCCAAGAAGAAACATGTAAGGAACACAGGTGAGCCACGGGCCACATGGCAGACAGATTAGTAGAAATGGGTTGATTTAAGATGTAAGAGCTAGTTAGCAATGTGCCTGAGCCATAGGCCAAAGAGTATGAAGCTAATATAAGTGTCTGAGTCATTTCTGGGGGCCTGAGCAGCAGCAGGTGGCTAAGGGGTCTGGGGCTGCAGGTCTGTGGGTCTGGGCCTCTGGCGGCCGGGACCAAGAAACCACATTGTAACAATTCTGGTCTTCCCTTTCTCTTCCCTTATTTATTTCATTTTATTTTGTTTGACACTGAGGACTGAACTTAGAGCGTTAAGCATGCTAGGCAAGTGTGTGCCATCCAGCAGCCTCCTTAGTCCGTCTTCCCTTACAGTCACCATGAGTGACCTTGGGTGTGTTTTCATCTAACTTGTTGTATTACCAATAAAGACTCAGTAGTCAGTCTGATAGATTAAAGAAGCGCTGGAGCATCGACCAATTCGATTCTCTTCCTACACATCCCAGTTTGGAAAAGCTTGCAAATCTTTCTTAGCCTCTTACTACTCCTTCCTGTGCTTTTCTATTACATCCTGGATCCTCCAAAATCTGGTCAATTCTTGTTAACAAGTTGTTGGTTCTGCCCCCTGATCCAAGGCTAACGTTATTAACACACTTTGGGGAGAGAATGTCTCTTGGTTTTGTTGGGCTTTGATGGCCTCATTTTAAAAATGATGGATTCTGAACAAATGAGAGGTTTTCCAGACTTCTTAAAGCCACGAAGTATAGCAAGCTTTCTCATCAGACTATCTTTGGACTACCAGCCCACAAATAATGACCCAGAGACTTAATTATGAAAGCTTGGTCTTAGCTTGGGCTTTTCTCCAACTACCTCTTACATTTTAATTAACCCATATTTGTAAGTCTATGTTCTGCTATGTGGCTTAGTTACCTCTTCTTAATCTGGCACATCCAACTTGCTCTTGAGTCTACTCATGAAATCAAAAGCCTAGAATCCTCCTCCCACTTTGTCTGGAAGCCTGCCTACTCTCTCCTGCCTAGCTATTGGCCATTTTTCTCTTTATTAAACCAAGAAGAAGGTGCTTTAGGCAGAGACACATCTTTACAATGTAAACAAATCCACAACAATGCACTTCTCATCTTCCTCTATATAAACTCTAACATATGAGAAAGACAGCGAGGGAGCTTCCCTGGGTAAAGAGGACAGCCCTTGAGCTCAATCCACTCTCACTTTGTAATCCCTAGTTTTCACACCCTCCCCTCAGTCTCTAGATTGCCACTGAGATGTATCTTTACAACCTTGGTCTCTAAGACATGGTCAGAAAATCATTGCTAATGTTTGGTGTCCTTATGAGCATCTTTAAACGGAGAGATATGTTTGAGTAATCCCTCAATTTCTACAGTGGAGTTGAAGTTCTCTATCATTGGTGTGTGTGTGTGTGTGTGTGTGTGTGTGTGTGTGTGTGTGTGTGTGTGTTTAGTTGGAAGAAACTCTCAACTACCTGTCAGCCGCTTCCCAAATAATTGACTTGGAGACTTAATTTTATAGTAAATGCTGGGCCAGTAGCTTAAGAATATTACTATCTAACTTTTACACTTAAAAAATTTTAAAAAGATTTATTTGAAAGACAGACTGCATGCATGCCTGCAGGCTAGAAGAGACTGCCAGATCTCATTTATAGATGGTTGTGGGCCTCCATGTGGTTGTTGGGAATTGAACTTAGGACCTCTGGAAGAGCAACCAGTGCTCCTAACCACTGAGCCATCTCTCCAGCTTCCCTCTTACACTTACATTATTCCATAATTCTCATCTATGTTTAGCTACATGACTTGGTACCTTTGCTCAGTGCAGCATTCTCATCCTGCTTCCTGTGCATCTGGCTGGCATCTGCCTCTCTGCCTTTCCTCTTCCCAGAATTCTCCTAACCTAGTCACCTTGCTTCTACTTCCTGCCTAGCTACTGGCTAATCAGTATTTCATTAAATCAATGCGATTGACAAATCTTTCCAGTGTATAAGAGCATTATCTCATGCGTGTGATTGTGTGTGTGTTTGTCTATGGAAGAATGAAATGTCAGAATGGAAATATTCTAATATTCTTTGATGGATACCTTTCTTTTTTTCAAAATTTTAGCCCCCATTAGCCTGGATATAACAGAGAAGCTGCTGTCACATTAAGTTAGTGATCTACCTGACTTTAGCACTATTATGCTGGTCCTGGTTGCTATAACACATGCCCCCTTCTCTGGCAGATCTTCCTCAGATTATGACTCACTTGCCCACCAATAAATAGCTCGTGTATAACATCCTATAAGCCCAGGAACCTTACTAGATAGAGGTAGCCTTTTCTTTGAGAGTTCCTACAAAGCATCCTCATATCTCACCTTACTGTCTGAAAGTGAACCGCATACACCTTTAAGCCAGTCTCCATGCCCAGGGGAAGCCGAAACACTAATTGACTATCTCAGCCTGTGTAAACTATAGGGAACATGAAATTGCTCAAGGAACACTGAAATGATAACACACACACACAAAATAGAAATTGTCCTCAAAGGTGGCTCACTGTCCTTAATGTACCTATATAATTCATCAGGACTGAAATGCTTTAGGAAGTCAAAGGGGAAAGCTATTAAATGTTACTGGGCAACAGATGAAAAAATGATGCTATTCTAGGCAAACCGAGATATATGATGTCTTTAACAGAACTTCTCAGGAACATTAAGTGATTTTTGTCAAGCTTCACAGACTGCAGAGTCAGAGACATAGGTGAGAGAACCTATTCCAGATTAGTCTCAGCCATCAGAAATTTGTCTCTGCAGTAGCCTGTATAGTAGTACTGAATAGGGTAGGCACAACATAGGGATTACCTAAAAGAAGGAGACCCATGATAAATCAGAACCAAGAAAGCAGTCATCTGTAGGGTCATGACCACCTGAAACATCTTCCTATCTTTGATATGCTCAGATAACTGGTGCCATCATACATCACCTCGATGTTTAAAAAGTATGATCTACAGCTCGGGGCACCTGGGTCAGTGGGATAAGTGTTTGCTTTATCAGCCTGAGAACCCTAAGTCAGATCCCCAGCACCTCTGAGAAAAGCTGGACATAGCGATGTGTGCCTGCAGTTTCAGTGCTCGAAGGTGGAGACGGGATTGCCAGTGGGGTTGCTGGCTAGAGAGTCTAGCTAGTGGTGAGCTCCAGGTTCCCTAAGGTAAACTATTCCAAAAACTAAAGATGGAAAACAATAAAGGAAGACAGTTGATATCAGCCTCTGGCCTTTACATGTGCATGCAATAGTATATGTATGACCTCCACATGCACATACGAACATACAAGATGCTATACCCCCCCATACATATTGTCATCCACCTACACACCAAATACATTAAAATAAGCTAAAGGCAAAAATAGTGTGGGTCTGAAATCAGTGAGGCTTTAACCCAATCCTATAACTTATGAGCCCTTTGACTTTAGGCAAATTATTTCATCTTTCTGAATCTGTTTCATTGCCTATGCAGTTGAGACTAATCATGCCCCCCCCCCCCCCTTTAGAAGCTTAGTGCAAGAATACAATGAGGCTTTGTCTGTTAGGTGTTGTGCTGGAACATGGCAATATTTAATAAATGACCTATTTTATTGATTCTATCATCAGCCTGCATATAGAAATGTGTACGTGTACGGTTTGTGTGTGGGAGGTTCGGAGCCCTGCATGACTGGCTTTGTGAGTCACTTTTCTCGGGCAGATGTTTCTCCTCTGTAGCCAGTGCTTCTGTGGCCCGATCAGATGGCCATAGCCTCAGCCTTACATCTGGTCACCTGGAGAGTGGATCAGTCCCAGTGTGTACCTCCAACTCTATACTGAGAGTGTCTGTAAACGCACAGGAGAGAATTTTATAGCCTCTCAGCGTGAACATTAAAACTACTGGGGAGCAAACCTTTGGAAAGCACAGTGGAAAATGCAAGGATCGAAGCCCCCACTGCCAAATCCTGGTAGCTCATGCTGCTACATTCCAGATTTAAAAGGGAAAAGGGAGCCAAATATTTGCATGAATGTCTTGAACCTCAAACACCTGATTTGAAAATATACTTGTGTCCTGTGCTGCGTTAACCCTTCAGAAAATCCAGGAAGGAAATACAGTGTGTGAGGCCAGAAAAGGGTGAGCGCCTGGCTTCCTCAGGTCAAACAGCAGGTTGTAAATGACTCTTTTCAAAACACATTACTTCCCAAGATTGTGGGCTGACACAAAGAAGGTACACACAGCAGTTGTTCCCAGCAAGGATTATACTATATGGCTATTAGGGGGAACAGAAGCGGCCTGATTCTCACCAATGACAGGAAATGAGGTCAAGTAAAGATAACAGGTCTTTGAATTAGAGAGCCTTTAAACACACATCCTGGCTTCACAGCTTTAGTAAGTGAATGAGAATTATGGAATGAAGCCTTTAAGCTACACTCCTGAGCACACACTCGGCCTGGGCGGGGCAGGCTCTAGCTTCCTCATACCTTTGCTTCACATTGAATTACTAGTCAGATCTGTATTGGGATTGGCTCACCAGTTCAGACTCTTACAAGTAACCGATTTGATAGTCTTGGACGTATATACCTTTAGTTTTGGGGGACCAAGAATATATTGTCTTTGGGGGCCAAGGAAGGAGTTTGCAAGCCCTAACAAATTTTAGCCAGCGTGTCTCTATTTTGCATTGGTTTTCAAGGACAATATATCTAAACAGGTTTGATTTGATTCAATGAGTCAGAGAATGAGTTGGGGGGAGGGCAGACATCCCAAACCCAAACATCAAAAGGTCACGTAGACAAGCATGTGGTTGTGGACCTGGATTCCCACTCTGTTGCAGTATCTTTTATTTATTTTGTAATATACTTATTAATGCATCCAGTTTTGTCTCGCCCCCTCCTTGGAATGGGAGGGAGCAGAGAAGTGTAAGTTAAGTAACCATTATGACATTTTAAAAACTTAAGGTGGTTAATTCAATTAGCCAGCTGACTTTCCAACACATAACCAACTGGTTGACCAGACATGAGGGCTTTTTTGTTTTGTTTTGTTTTGTTTTAAATTTTGTTTTTAAGACAGAGTCTCACTATATAATCTTGGCTGGCCCAGAATTCATTATGGAGACCAGGCTGGCCTCAAACTCACAGAGATCTGCCTGCCTCTGGCTCCTTAAGGCTGGGATTAAAGGTGTGCGCCACCAGCTCTACACTGTTTCATTGGTGCATCCTTTGGGTACGGGACATGTGGTTGTAAACCTGGGTTAACTCTTTTTTTACTTCATGACTGAGTAAAGGGTCTGACCCTTCTCGGCTTAGCATTATTTTTTTCCTGACCATTATAGTAGGAAAAAACAAAGAAGCAGAAAACCCAAAACACTTGTTTTTGACAGAGAAGTCCAGAAATCAGAACTGTTAAAAGACGAAATGAGATAATGTACACGAAACACTAACCTGATGCCTGGCACAGAGAAAGGAAGCATTCAGGAGCAGCAACCGTAGCTTATTTATTTGTTGAGACAGGATTTGTCTGAGGGTTTTCTATGGCTGTGATGAAATATCATGACCAGGCCAGGTGAGATGGTGCATCCCTTTGATCCCTGCACTCAGGAGGCAGAGGCAGGTAAGTATCTGTGAGGTCAAGGCCAGCCTGGTCTACAGGACAGCCCAGACTATATATAGAGACCCTGTCTCAAAAAAAAAAAAAAAAAAAAAAAAAGAAAGAAAAAAGAAAAGAAAATCACGACCGAAAGCAACTTGAGGAAGAAAGGGTTTATTTCATCTTATGTTTTTGTATTGTGGTCTATCATCAAAGTCAGTGCAGGAGCTGATGCAGAGGCCATGGAGCAATGCTCTTTCCTCCTCATGGCTTGTTCAGTCTGCTTGCTTTCTTCTTTCCTTTCAAATATGCAATCAAGCCTCTTTTTTTTTTTTTTTTTTAAACTTGTTTGTTTATTGTGTATACAATGTTCTGCCTGCGTGTTTATCTGTGCACCAGAAGAGGGCACCAGATCTCATTATAGATGGTTATGAACCACCATGTATGTGATTGCTGGGAACTGGACTCAAGACCATTGGAAAAGCACCCAGGGTTCTTAACCTCTGAGCCATCTCTCCAGCCCCATCAGCCTGCTTTCTTGTGTCATCCAGAACCACTTATGCAGGGGTGTCCCCATGGGATGGGCTTATCCATATTAATCACTAATAAATTAAAAAAAATTGCCCCACAGTCTTGTTTAGAGGCCAATGTGGTGGGGGCATTTTCCCCAAATGACTCTAGCTTGTGTTAGGTTGACACTAAAAGCTAGCCAGCACAGAGACTCACTCTGCAGCCTTGGCTGGCCTTGAACTTGCTTTATAAACCCAACTGGTCTCAGACTCACTTGCCTCTGCTGGGATTAAAGGCTTATGCTACCATGCCCTGTTGTGAGCTGAATGCTGAAACTCACAGATGTCCTGGCTGGCCCCAGGATTGATGGAGTTTTGTATGTTTCCAGTTGATAATGTTTTTGTTACTTGGGTGATGGTTTCCATTCCTGCTGTTTCCTCAACAGATAGCTATTTAGTTCTTTGAGTTTTACCTGAATTATAAACATAATTATAGACCCCCTCAGTCAAGAGATGTCTAAAGATCTAATAATACATATAGAATAGCTATTCCTTTTATATTGTAATTCATTTGCATAGTCCTTTAAGGATAGATGAACATTTGCAAAAAGAAGAAAATAATTACTAATTGTTTCTACCACTCAGAGATGACCATGTCCACATTTTATGAAAATTCTACATATTTTATGAATTTTCACCTAATTATATATGAAACTCCCCACATCATTAACTAGTCTTTGATGTCATATTTAATGGTACCAGAGGGTTCTATCCATAGCACCTCATTTATTTAAAGATGGATGTCTTCTAATATGGACATTCAGATGTTTCCAATAGTTACACTATCTACTAATATCATTATCAAGAAAATTTATTTAAGATCAGGATTCTGAGACACACTTTCTTTCCAGTTTTTGTGACATGGTGTCACCTCTGAGGAAATCTGTAGGCTCTTCAGAAAGTTAGAAGTTCCCTACATCCAGAGCAGGCACCAAAGACACCCCTTCAAAGGTTAGGATGTTAAATTCCTTCCTCATTCCTAGCCAGAAGAGGCAAAATTGGGGTCATTTTCATGACAGCTATTACTGTGTGTGAGGTGCTCCAAACAGACACTCCCATCCTTTCCCCTAATCATAGGCAATTTCCTCAGGCAGCAGCAACCTCACCTTTCATGGGCATGTCAAATGGGCTATCCAAATAGATGGTTCCCAAGACAAGGGGAGAGTTCACAACACTGCAGCATTTCCATGCAATGTCTCACTTTCTGCTTTGGGGAGAGGTGGTTGGGGAAAGTCTTTTCCAGACATCTGGGACTGGAGCTCATTTGAGGGGTATTTATGTGCCTCCGTGTGCAGCTGAAGATAGGTCATTTTTCTAAGAGGGCTTCAGAGGGGGTTGGAAGCATTATGTGAGCTTATATAGAAAGAAATGCCTCAGCAAAGCAGATGAGAGGGCCTCAGGAAAGCCCAGGCTAGCTCTTGGATGGCTGTCAGTAAATGAGGGCTGTCCCCTGGGTTTTTCATGCTGTTTTACTATCTCCAAGCACTTAGGAACATCACTAACTTCATGAGGGACCTCAGGTTTCCAGTGAACCAGTTGCTATGACCAATTTTTAGGGATGTCTCTCTCATAGGTTAGAAGTAGGCTCAGACCTTTGTCCCTGTGAAGAAAAAGCTCTTCTTCCTGCTGATTGAATGGAGTCTGTAGGTAGACAAAGATCGTTGTTGCCACAAGGCACTGGCCTTGATTTGAAGCTGGTATTCCAGGGAGATTGGGTCAGGGGACCAAGAAAGATGAGAGATTATAAACACCCACTTACATTTGAATTTCAGGGATGAAGGTGCAGGGCAGTGTTGGAGTGTTTTTATAGCTCTGGGCTCAATCTCTAGCACATACACACGCACACACACGCAAAATAAATTTCATCTCCCATACTGGGAAAAAGTTCACCTTTGTACCTTTGAAGGGCACTAAGCTCATTCATAATGACAGGGCGTGTGAGTCTCTTGAGAGGGGCCAACTAGGTTAGGGCATTCAGCTCCCAGTGTCCGCCAGGCTGAGCATTTGACAGAATGTGTGACTGAGTGTCAGCCAGTGAGAATGTTGCATTAAGACTATCAGGAGAGTGACTGCTGTACCAGGCCCTGGATGGGCCCAGTGTACGTGAGAGTTCACTCACACTTAGTTCATTCCAGAAAGCTTTTAACAAAGAACATAGCTATTGTTAACAAAATCTGTTATTCAGTGGAAACTTAAAAATGGGTTTTTTGAGCCACACAGGGCTACATGCTTTATTTAGTAGTTTTGTTAGCTATTTCCTTAGGAAAATGTCTAAAATTTCACAGATGAGAGAGATGAGGTTTCAGATGATACTATGCATTGCAGCTCGTTTGTGGAAATTGGTTGTTAAATTTCCAGTAATATTGCCACCTGGCTGCTGAATGCTCCTATTATTAGAAATCAAATGATATAAATTTATGATTAAATGACAAGCTGCATGTTAGCCATTCATTTAGGTTCACAAATACCCAAAACTCAGCACTTTTTGCCAGATGTGCTGATGCATGCCTATAATCCCAGCACTCGGAAGGCAGAGGCAAGGGCATACTACAAGATCCTGGTGAACCTGGGCTTCTAAGTAAAATTTTAACAGACTCACACAGGGAGATCTTATTTCAAACAGATATGGGCCTCTCACTACTTTTATTTATTTATTTATGTCTGCGCTCTCCCAGTATCCAGACTCCAGAGGTCACTTGTGTCTGTTGTATGTGGAAAGATTGGGAGGTGACAGGCTTCTGCAGGCCTATCACTGGTGCAGTGTTCAGAACAATGCATGTATAAGCAGCACAGAATTAACCCCATTTTTTCTAGATGCTTCAGTGAAATTAGTAGATTCCAAAACATAAAAGATTATGTTTTGCCTAATGTTTATTTATTCTTTAAGGCGAGCTAGCTATGAAGACATTGAACTGAGGACAGAATCCACCAGTCTGTCTTGGAGAATTTGTTTTAAGCCCCTTCCCTCATGTTACTAGTCTAACATCTATTAATTACCTCTCACCAGACTTCATCCAAAAGGATCAAAGTGTTTCTAGGCCTCTGAGAACCACAGACCTTCATCCAACAACCATTTTTTGAGCCCCACTGTGTGCTGAGTACCAGAAAATACAGATACGAAACTATAGAGTGGTCTCAAACAGGGGTGCCCTACATCATGGGTGACAATGTGCTCCACAAATAATTGCCTATGTTAGATTAAATAATCAATATAAACTTTATTTGAGTATGAGTGTGCCAGAGCACATGTGAATGTGCATGACTGTGGAGGCAGAGATCAACCTCAGATGTCATCCCTCCAGAGTTCTCCTTCTTATTTTAAAAATGTTTTCTTTATTAGTTGTATGTGTATGAATATGCCTATGTGGGTTTATGTGTACCATGTGCATCCAGAAGCCCAAGGATGACAAACAGGTGCCAGATGCCCTGGAACTGGAGTTACAGTAGTTATCAGCCTCCACGTAGGTGCTGGGAATCAAACCCAGGTCCTCTGGAGAGCCATCTCTCCATCTCCTTCACTTTTTTTTTTTTTTTTTTGAGAAAGGGTTTCTCACTGGCCTTGAACTCACTAAATAAGGTAGGCTGGCTATCCAGTGAGCTCCAGGTATCACTGTATCTATTTCCCAGCCACGGGATTACAAATACATGCCACCACACTCAGCCACAGAATTACGAGTACATGCCACCATACTCAGCTTTCACATGGCTTCTGGGGACTGAAACTGGGCCCTTCATATTTTATGTCAAGTTTTTTACCTACTGAATGATCTCTCCAGATCCTAAATTTGTATTTTTAGCAAGTTATTTAAAATATAAATTGTGATATGTTTATATAAGTATATATATACACACACACAAAATAATCACTTTTCTAATGTGTTATGTTAATATGTGAAATTTCAGCCTATGAGATGGCTTCTATCTGCAATCCCAGAACTCAAGAGGCAGAGGCAAGAGGATCCCTGTGAGTTCAAGGCCAGCTTGGGCCAGACATAGAAACTGCTTTGATGTACAAATAAACAGGGCTGGCCATAGCACTTGCTGCCAAACCTGCTGTCCCCAGATGAGTAATCCCTGGGACCCACATGGTACAAAGAGAAGCAGGAAGTTTGAAACTGGGTTCTACAGCAGGAGAGCTTAAAGAGAGGCAGTGCAGGGCTGTGCAGTGAGCATGAACTCTGGCTTCGAAGTAAAACCTACTGGAGTTTAAGTACCGACTTGACCAACTGCCAGTTCTGTGGCCCTGGGCAAATGACTATACTTAACTTCTTTAAATGTTGGTTTTTCTTGAGACAATAATCATTCCCTCATAGGCTTTCCATGAGGATTAAATGTAATAATCTATGTGGAGCATCAATGCTCAGCACATAAAGCTATATATATACTGTGCTGTGTTGTCAGTCTCTTTGCTGGGTCCTGATTTGGTCTGGGATGTGCTGCATCTGAACATGAGGTGGGGCTTACACTGGCCCTCGGCAAACACAGGCACTTTTCTTCCTCGGTGTGTTTTAGTTTTTAACTGATAGGAAGTACTTGAGACTGTCCTGTCAGCACCACAAGGACAGTATTTTTCTGCTTTTCCGTCCTTGGCCTCTTGCACCAACCCTGCCTCACCTCTGACTCACACCTTTCTGTAATCTCATTTCCAGCCCCGGCTGTCCCCTGGGAGGCCTTACTCAGGTCACCAGAGATCTTTGGACTGATCCTTATGACTGTTGACACGGGGAATTCCTTCCATCTTCAGACAAGGCTTAGCTGGCTTCGTTATTTAGGTGTGGTGGCTTTTAGCTTATAGAGAAAGGCCAGGCTGAAAGGTTCAAGGAGAGACATTTGGTGGAGAGAAGGTAGATTGGTGAAAGTTGTGTTCCCTTTGATTTTGATTTGTTTGAGATTGAATACAAGGAATTTTGGAGTGGAGTTTCGCCATATCATTGTTGTGTTTTGTTTTTTAAAGCGTTTCTTTGTGGCATCCTTAGAGACCTGCACAGAGGTTATGTAAAGCTGTTCACCCTTCATGGACCTTCTGCTGCTTTTTTGTTTTTTACTCCCAGATATTCCTCTGGGGGATAGTTTTCCTGGTTAAGGTCTATCCTCTTAAACGGTCGGAGAGGTAGCTCAGATGGTAGAGTACCTCCTCAGCATGCACAAGCTCTGGGCTCCATTCCCAGCACCACATAAAGTAGGTACAGTGACCCATGCTTGTAATCTCAGCACTCTAGAGGCCGAGGCAGAATCAGAAGTTCAAGACCATCCCTAGTTCCATAGAACATTTAGGGCCAGCCTGGGCTACATGCAATTCTGTCTCAAAACAAACAATAACAACAAAAGAAGAAGAAAACCCTTTATTCTAATTCTTGGAAGCTGGGCTCTCTGAGAGTAGAGTCTAAGGATGCAAATTCTTTTCTCTCCGCACTTTGAAGGCTTTGCTGACTGTGGCTGCCTCTCCTCCTTTGTCGGGAAGTCTTTGATTAACCTGATTCCCAGGCCTTTGAAGGGCTCTGTCATGCCCTATCCATGATCACTTCTAGCTCTTCTCAGTCTGCATTTACCTTGCTTGAATTTACTGGAATTCCTCAGTAAAGGGTCGGAATTGTATGCCAGTTTTGGAAATTCTCGGCATTCTCTTGTCTGGAAAACGCCTCTGGAATAACATCCGGAGGATCTTGGACACATCTCACTGTCTCTCGCTTCGAAGCCTCTCTTTCATACTGTCTTTTTAATCCTTTTTATGTTGGCTTCTGTGAAATGTTTTCAAATATATTTGGTTTCTTTAGCTATGATTGTCCTTCTCTACCTGTGGCTTAGATCGGTCCACTGACCTTTTTAATGTTAATTTTATTTTAAGATCTAATTTTTAAATTTGTGTTTTGGATTTTTTTTTTCTTAAACTAAATATTTAGAACACTGAAAAGAATTTTTAAAAACCCCACATTTAGAGCTGAGAGAAGGCTAATGAGCACTTGCTATTCTTTCGGAGGACCACATCTGGTTCCCAGCACCCACATGAAGGTACACACTATCCATAGCTTCTATCCCAGGAGCCCTGATGCCCTCTTCTGGCCTCCTTGAGCACTGCATGTATGTGGTACACATGCATGCATGCATGCATACATACATACATACATACATACATACATACATACATGGATATATACATTCAGGCACACTCATACACAAAAAATAAGATTTTAATATCTTAAAAATAAAAAACTCACATTGTGTTTTAAATTTAATAGCACTAAAACCTGAAATTTGTCTATCACACTTTTTATATCTGCTAATTCTTAGTTTTCTTTTACTTTATGCAATTTTTTGTAAACTTATCTATTTTGGTTATTTGAATAAAAATGGCTCCTGTAGGCTTATAGGGAGGTATGACTTTGCTGGAGGCAGTGTGTGTCACTGAGGGTAGACTTTGAGGTCTGAGATGTTCAGGCCAGGTCCAGTGTTTCACTTTCTTCCTGTTGCCTGCCCATCCAAATGTGGAACTCTCAGCTACCTTTCCAGCACTATGCCTGCCTTATGTGCTGCCCTGCTTCTCACTGTGATGACAATGGACTAAACTCTTGAAGTGTAAAGCAGCCCTAATTAAATGCTTTCCTTTAGAGTTGCTGTCCTAATATCTCTTCACAGAAATATAGACCCTAAGACATCTGCTGAAAGACTTTTAAAAATTCTCTCTGTATTTTTTGGGGGCATTGTAATTTGTAACCTAAATCTCAGAGAATATTGTATTGTTTCTTTTGATTTTAATGCTCTAATTTTCTTTGTTGTCTGCAACTGTGGAGTAGGTTTTTCTTGTAGTTTATTCACTTTTTTCTTAGGGTCTTCTTGAGTCCTGGCTTTCTATAGGGCGGTGCGTCTCTTCATCCTTTAGAGTCTATAGTTATGGTGTATACAGTGTGTGAAGGTCCTCTGATAGCTAGATAGTATGTAGTAACAGTGGCACTCCCTAGCTTTGTTTCCTGCCACAGTCTCTGCATCAGAAATAGCAGAGGCCTCAGTTTTATTTGGAGATTCTCAGTTACTCTACAGACCTGGTCAATAATGGTCTAAACATATTAAGCAGCAAATTAATGAGCAATTTCTGTTTGTAATTGTGTGCTGTTCTGGGCAGCGTGATGAAAGTTCATACTTTCTGTCCCATCCGGCCTGGGACATGAGTCACTGGAACATACATTCTCTCTAAGTCTGCTTGTCAATAACCCAGTAGCCATTGTCCATCTTCAGAATGACTGTGGTAGACAGTGTTGGTATTCAAGTAACACTTATTTTATTTACTATTGACCCCAAAGTATAAGAGCACTGGTGCATGGAAAGTAGAATTGTCACAGAGAAGCTATGAAATGCTTCCTTAGAAGGAAAAGAAAAAGAATCATGCAGTGACATTGCAAGGTCATTGGTGAGAATAAATATTTGAGGCTTGACACAACTGAGTGTACTGTGCTGGCCTAGAACATGCAAGACCCTCCAGGTCTATTCCCAGCACCCCCTCCACACAGAGAGAGAGAGAGAGAGGGAGAGAGATGCATCATGCAAATGCACATTCATATGCGTACATAAGATTTTGACATTATGAAAAAGAAGATATCATGCATGCTTGTGTGGGGATTCAATAAAAGTTTTAGAAGTTTTGGAGATATGAGAGGGAATCTACCCACAGTCTATGTGGGGGGTTAGTAAAAACTCCAGAAGTCCCAGAGCTCTAACCACAGTCATTCTAGGAAAATCAGAGAATGGTGATTCAAACCTTTAATCCCAGCACAAGGAGTATCCTGGGAGTGGTGACCTACACCCTTAATCCCAACTGAGTCAAGGTCACTTCAGATTATAGCAGGAATTCCAGGCTCCCAAGCAGGTGTGGTGGGGCCACTCCTTAATTACCGAAAGAGTACTTAAGACAGGATAGAAACACAGAGGGAGCCATTCCAAGGGAAGCGAGGCTGAGGAAGCTGGAAGACAACTGGGTAAGATCTGACTGTGGTGTTTATTCCTTCTAGTACCTCCAACTTCTTCAGAGATATATCTCTGAGTCTCATTCTTTCATGCGACATGTTTGGGTTTTTCTTTTTGCTTTAAACTTCAGAACATGTGGCTATATTGTGTGATAAATGCTTAGTTAAAATTAAAACGAAATTTTAATACGGGATGAGGTGTTACTTGTCGTTTCCACACTACCTGGGGTCTTGAAACATATTTGGTGTACCCTTATTTCCTTGAAAGCATATCTTTAGAGATGGATGATGTGGGATACCTTTTTGTTTGTTGTAAATATGCTTTATTATTGGTTAATGAAGAAACTGGTTTGGCCTATGGCAAGACAGCTTGGGGGCAGGCAGGAAATCTACACAGAGATAAAGGGGAAGAAGGGCAGAGCCAAGGAGATGCTGCAGGCTGTCACTAGAAGGCAAGATGTAATAGAACAATTTACAGGGCCAGTAGGTAAGTAGGGAAAATCTACTTGCTGCCAAGCTTGAGGATCTAAGTTCTATCCCAAGATACTACATAGGGCCTCCTACAAGCTGTCTTTTTTTTTTCAAACAATAACAAAAAGTGCCCCCCACCAGATACTAGGGTATTATATAGCCCAGGATGGGCTGATAGTTCCCATGTGCTAAAGGATGACCTAGGACTCCTGATCCCTATGCCTCTGCACCTTAAGTACTGGGAAGGGTCATAACCTTAGACTGGCTTCTTGGTTGTAGATGAGTTGACTGATGGCCACAAAGGACAGGTTGTTTAGGGTTACAAAGCTTGTGAATTGTGTCTGGGGTGTCTCTCAATGATGGAAATACATACATACATTCATTTAAAAATTGCTTATGAATTCGTTATGGTTTTTGTTTACTGGGCATTTGTGAAACATGTTTTCTTTGTGAGGGACTGGGACATGATTTCGCTACTAGGGACTCAGTACTGGGGTAACAAACCCCAAGCCTCTCACACCATGCAATTCATGATACCAGTGAGGCCTGTGGCCCATGGGTAGAAAGGTCATGAAACAGAAGTTCACATAGACCCCACAGGGTATGGATTGGGAGTGGCTGAGCTCAGAGTCTTTACATATGGGACTTTTTCCCAGAGAAGAAAACAAAACTGTGTGAACTAAACTACCTGAGTGGCTTTGAGTCCCACCATTGATGCATGGCAGCTGTCAGACTCAGTTTCCTCTTCTGGAGATAAGAATTACTACGACTGAGAACTAAGTACTTGAGGGAAACTGTCCTGCATTTAGGAACACATGTGAACATGAGTCAGAAAAAGAATTTCCACCATGACATAAGTAATAAAGAAAAACAATAAAGAAAAATCATTCTTAATTGAGAATACTGACAAGTCCATTTGGTCCATGTTTTTTGGAATGAAGATTTTTATAGTTTAACTTCCTGCAAGTCCAGTGAGCTTTAATAAATTCATTGGAGAGTTCCGTGGCACATGCCTGGAATCTCAGCTTGGGGGAGGGGGAGGCGGGAGAATCACACATTCAAGGGCTACATCATGAAACCCTGTCTCAAAAAGAAGGGGGGGGGAACAATGATCTTTATTTCATAATGATGGAGACTCAGAGTAGCAGAAGCAATGTGGTTTATCTTACCACCTTCCCAAGACAGGCATCATCAACCTGAACAGTTGACAAGATTGGCTAGCAGAGGACAGTTTGTGAGCCCTAAAGTGTGCCCTTTCCCCCTTTTGCATGATGGGGGTGTACAATTGTCCACATCGTCTATATCATCTAGGGCTTATCATCACTTAGGTTTGTCCATTCTCCATACAAACTGTGGTGGACACATCTCTGTGTTTTTCATCTAGTTTCTTTCAAAGCTGAACAGGCACATGGCCCTGCAGGAGAGCTTGGCTGTTAGTAATTTTCTATTGTAAACTTCTGGGTTTGGAGTGTGGGAATAGTCAGCAGGTATTCTGCAGGAATGGAATGTTCTCTGTTCATTGTAGCTGGACCCAAGCTGTCTTGAGTTACCTTTGAAAATTAACCATCAAATTTTTATTTCTAACAGAGGAGAAGAGAAGAAAAAGGAAGCTTGAAGCTTTTTCTCAGGGGTCATTCCCTGCTTGGAGGCTACTATAGATCACCCAGCTATGTAGAGGCCAGAGTTATTCATAAGAGACTTAGGTATACAGTCAAAAAAATCGTACAGGACCTTGGTGTTGGAATGCTGATTTTTTTTGAAACCCAATCTAACTTGAACAGTAGAAACCAATAAAGAAGGGACTGTGAAGATGGTCAGTGGGTAAAGCACTTGCTGTACAAATATAAAAACCTCAGTTCAGATCCCCAGAACTTATGTGAAGCTGAATATATCAGTGCATGTCTGTAATCTCAGCACTCCTGACCTGAGCTGGTTTGAGTGATAATGCGCCCCCCCCCCCCCCCCCCCCGGCCCATATACTTGAATGATTGGTTCATAGTTGGTGAAACTGTTTTGGAAGGGTTAGGAGGTGTGGCCTTATTGGAGGAGGTGTGTCACTAGGGGTGAGCTTTGAAATGTCAGAAGCCTACACAAGACCCAATCTTTCTATGCCTCCAACTTGAGGATAACATGGAAGCTGTCAGCTACTACTCCAGCACAGTGCCTGCCTGTCTGCTGCCTTGCTTCCCACCATGACAGTCATGGACACACCCTTGGAAACTCTAAGAAATCCTGTTACAGTAAAGTTTCTTGGCCCAGGGTGGCCAGAGGTCTGGACCCACAGACCTGCAACCCCAAACCCCTTAGCTGCCTGCTGCTTAAACCCCTAGAAATGACTCAGACACTTATATGAACTTCATGCTGTTTGGCCTATGGCTCAGGCACATTGCTGGCTAGCTCCTTTATCTTAATTCAACCCATTCTCATTAATCTGTCTGCCACGTGGCCCGTGGCTCACCTGGGTTCCTCACATGTTTCTTCTTTGGCGGCTGGCTAGGTCTGTCTCTGACTCCATCCTTCTCCTACCTATGCTCTGATTCCACTTCCTACTTTTTCTATGGTTCCTGTCATGGGCCAAAACAGCTTCTTTATTTAAAGACTGATATTCACAGCATACAGAAAGACATTCCCACATCAAAATCCCTCAATTAAATGCTTTCTTTTATAAGCTGCCTCAGTCATGGTGTCTCTTTGCAGTAATAGGACAGTAATTAAGACAACTCCCCTGGTAAAATAAAAGGCAGAGACAGAGAATCTCTGGCTGCTCCAGGTCAGCTAGTGTGGTATACTCATCGGTGAACAGTGAAGTGGAGGGCAAAGACTAACACCAAGGTTATCTCCTGACCATACATGTATATTGTACTCAAGCATACACTTTCACATACCATACACACACATGAGTACACAGCACACATGCACACACACATAAAGAAATAAACAAGAAATAAAACCAGTATCTCTATGCCTCTGGGAACAACTAAAATTCGTTATTTATTGAATTGAGAGCATTTAATTCTGCTCTCAAAGAGAACCTAACAACTGTCAAGTAGTCAGACCTGGTGGTACAGTCCTATAGTCCCAGCCCCGGGGAGATGGAGATAGCAATACTGTCAATTCCTAGGATCAGATCCTGAGTTCTGGCTGTCCGAAAAAGCTGGGCTCCATCACTGCTCAATAAGCCAATTCAAGAGACAAAGTAGTAATACAAAGCAGGTAAAGGAGACTAATTTAATGCAGCCACACTGGGAAGAGGAACAAATTCAAAGGTCCAATGACAAATCTCCTCTGCAGAGTCCATCTTTTGAAGCTTAGTAGAGGGCAGAGATGTGTGCAGTTAAGCAGTCCATCAAGGTGTGGGCCCAGCCATCACTGATGCGTCATTGTCTCAGCTCCCCCAGGGCAGACTGACAAATTGTCAAAACTGGCACCAGGCTCCAGCCTTCTCCCAGCATGAGACTTCCAGGGACATTTCTTAAGGATGGTAGTTTCAATAGCCTGAGAGTCAAAAGGGAAAAATACAAGTTCTTTTTAAAATTTCAGTATCTTAATTCTTGCCAGAATGATTACAGCAAGGGAGTAGATCATTCTCAGCTGCATAGTGAGTTTAAAGTTAGCCCAGGCTACATGGGACCATTTTTCAAAGGGAGCAAAGCAAAAGATACCAAAAACAACAATAGAAGACTCGTTAAAGCCATAACCCCCAAACGCTGGCACACAACTTTCGTGAATTTCAACACTTATAGTTCCAGCCATTGAGGCCATGCCAATTTGAAATAACCTGGTTGTTGAAAGTGAGCCACTGATGTGGGTGGGGGTTTGGATGGCTGGAAGGGTGTGTATGAGACGGGTCTGAGGACGATGGGTTGGCTAGGCTGAGTGCTTCTCCGCAGATAGAACCTGCTGTGCCTGGTTATGGAGTGCATCATCCCAGAAGGATCCTACTGGGCCCAAGCTTCCGCCACAGCTCTGTCCTTCCTCTGAGCACAAGCAAGTTTGCTCCCTGAGGCGAGTGTACAGAACAGATGTGGCAGGCTGTGGGCTTGCCCTACCTTGCTTGTCTTCTTGGCGGGACAAACAGTTATTAGAGACTGGTGACTACTCCTTGTGTCTGGGGACAAGCTGTCTGCATTTCCAGGCGACGGCTCCTTCCCAAGTGGGGAAGGAAGGGATGCCAGGCTGTAGAAGGGCCCAATTATTGGCAACTCTTATTTTTCAGAATGACTGTTTTTGAGTGAAGTATGTGCTATTGGATCCAATGTGGCATTTTAAATAAACATAAAATAATTCAGTTCTTACTTCTATCTAAGTCCAGATATACAAGAAGGGAATTTCTTTTACACTCTCTTGCCAGAGGGTGGCTTCCGAGTTGCTCTGCCACTTTCAGAATTGTTTTGGACAGTGTCCCAAGGGTGATGGCAAACACATGGTTTCATAAAAGAGTTTTTCTAATTCAGTGGTATTTTGAATGAAACTATTATTCAGCTTTCTTAGGACAAAAAAAAAAGAAGTCCTAAATATTACTATGATGGGTGGCTCTTTCTGCTAACATCATGGTATTCAGACCTGAGGGCTAGAACAGGCCTGGTGCATATAACCAGGGCCAAATATCTTGAGTAGAAGAATTTTCCAGGACCTTTTGGGATACAGAGAGCTCAACATTATAAGCTGGAAGACTGGCAACAGTGTCTCAGGGCCTCAGAAGGTTAATGAGTCAGGACTGATTTGACTCTGACCTTCATGGGAATGTCACTGACAGCATGGCCTGCAATAGCAGGCTTCTCTGGGGAGCATGGCCTACAACCACGGGTTTCTCTGCATTTGGGGATCTGATTTGGCTTCTGATCCTAGTTCTGTTTCATATTAATTGTGTGACCTATATAAATTATCTAAGTTCTCTGGGCCTTCTGAAGTGGGAAAACATGCCCTTCCTCCACAGCTATATGAAAGAGACTAAAATGAGGTTATTTAATAAGGAATCCTGAAAGAGCCATGGCAGAAACATGGGTGGACACATTTGCGTCTTTCTACAGTGTCAGAATTTATTGAGTGACTGTAAATCCACATGTCACCTCAGTTCCACTGACTGTACAGGGCCATCCCATTTCTCTCTAAAGTGGACCCTGGCAATCACAGGTTCTCTTATTCCAATCTTAATTACTCATATAAAGTCTCACAGCACACATTATAGTTCATGCAGTAACATAGGCACACACACACACACACACACACACACACACACACACACACACACACACACGTAAGTTACAGAATATCTACAAAAAAGGTTAAAGAGCCCCCAGAGTTCCAAGTGTGTGGCAGAGGACCCAGGCAGATGCAAGGAAAGTCACTGGAGTGATTATAGATAACAGTTCCAGAGAAGCGTTTGGAGGGTTTCTGGAGCCTTAGAGAGCCTGATTGTAGAGTCTGTGCAGAGAGAGGTGTGTGCATGAGGGCAGAGAGCCATCCAGATGAGGTACAGTGCTGGATCTGATGAGTTCGAGCACTTCAAGTTCTGTGGGGGAAAGATGGTGGTAGCTGTGCAGGGTTATCTGAATTTGTACTTAAAATGGAAGTGAGAGGTGCTTTGTGAAGCAGCCCCTCAGGGTGAGACACAGCCTCAGACCCATCGTCTCATAGTGCGGAGTAACTTAGAGCAGGTTTCATTAGCACAAGTGGTGATTCGACCACAATAATGTAAAATGTCCAAACATAAACTCTGCCTCTGTTGTCTCCACCAAACAAACCCAGAAATACCAAGAGCTGGCAACCCTGTTTCCCTCTCCAGTGTCAACTATCAACCGCTTCACAGATTCCATTATTTTTCCTGCTCATTGGCCTTCGAAGGTACTCAGTAAGAGGCAGTAAGTAGGTGTGTAGCAGGAAGCTTTTTGGTCCTGCCTAGCCCTGAGGTCTGGACAAATCTCTCCCACCCTCAGTCCCACAGATGCCTGTAAAATAATTACTGAGAGGCTTATGTTAATTACAAACTGGTCTATGGCTCAGGCTCATTATTAACGAGTTATTACAATTTAACTCAGCCCATTTCTATTAATCTATGTATCACCACATGTTCCATGGCTTTACTTGTGTCCTGTTACATCTTGCTTCCCAACTGCTTGCAGCATCTGCTGTGCCCCCACCTTTCTCCTCCCTGTGTTTCAGATTTTCTGCTCTGCTATGTCCTGCTTTGTCATAGGCCATAGCATCTTCATTATTAACCAATTGTAGAAACATATATTCATAGCATACAGAAAGACACTTTTACAACACTTCTTTTCTGTCTAATCAAAAAGGAAAGTTTTCATTTTAACATAGTAAAATTACATATCAAAAACAGTTACCAAGAAAGAATTATAGTTATAATATCTAGTTTATTTGTATTTTGCAAAATTAAAGAAAATATTCTATTATGTATCCTATCTTTGTGAGTCTAAGGTTATACATCTAATTTATCTTTTATTATAACTAAGAATTATTATAATAATTACCTAGTCTTCAACTCTACCAAAGACCCCATAAGGATATAATATTATCTGAGTAAGCAGGAAATACATTGCAACTTTCAAAAATTCTAGAAATGACAGAGACATCTGGTTGCCTGGACAGTCATCCAAATTTCCTCAGTAATGTTGGGGCATCCATCTTCAGCCTACAGGCCCAGAGTCTCTGGCAAACCTTTCGGTGAAGCAGGAAATTTGAAGGACTTTTCCACTCATTCTGGCATAGTTTATCATTTGCTTCTCCCTGTGTCCTACAGAATGTCTGGCAGTTTCTCCTGTGAAGCAGGAGCCTGAAGGACCATCTTGCTTTGACTTAGCAAAGTTTAATGGTCACTTCCCTATGGATTTTACATGTCCAGTTTATACAACATTCTATCAAACAGTCAAGACAAGAGCAGTTTCTTGCCCAGTGGCTAATTTTTGCCACAAAGGAAGTAAAATCCAATGACATTTCTTTGATGCCTCTGAGTGATTATTTTATAAATGACTGTGGGACTTATGGTGGGAGAGTTTTGTCTGGACTGCGGGACTAGGCAGGACCAAGAAGCTGCTGCCTACATAGGTATTAGTATTTTTTTTTCTGAGAAAGAGTGTCTCTGTGTAGCCTTGGCTGTCCTGGAATTCTCTTTGTAACCAGGCTGGCCTCAAATTCACAGAGATCCACCTGTCTCTGCCTCCTGAGTGCTGGGATTTAAGGTGTCGCCACCACCTTCTATCCTTCCTTCTTTTTTTCTGTTTGTAACTCTAGAGATTGAGCCCAGTTCCTTGAATTTCTGTTGGGCAAACACCTGATCACTGTGTTATACTCCCCAGACCCTTTAATTTTTATGTTATTTATTTATTTACTAGTTTGAAACAGACTGTTGAAAAATTTCACAGACTGGCCTCAGGTTGTGTAGCCCAGGGAAGCCTTGAACTTGTGATCCTTCTGCCTCAGCCTTTCAAGTAGTTGAAATCACAAGACTCTGGCACTATATTGTGATTATTTAAATTCCCAGAGAAGGTTTATCAGTATCAAAAATTAACAATGATAGCAAATTTTTTTGGGGGGGGGCTTGGTAACTGTTACACTGTATCTCTGGTTGAAAGATTGATTGGGATTTAGGGAGATGATGTATCTGATAAAGTACTTGATGTGTAAATATGAGGACTTGAGTTAAAATTCTCAGAGCCTGTGAAAAGCCAGGTACCATGTTGGACATCTATAATCCCTTATAGTAAGATGGGGGATAGAGACAAAAACGTGCTCAGCATCCAGTGGTACAGATCACCCGGGATATGCAGTGATGAAAAACATAGAAACTACATCTCAAACAAAGTATAAGGTGAGGATGAACACTCAAGGTTATCCTCTGATGTCCACATTGTATTCATGACCCATAGCCACACACTCAAGTAGTATATGCTCATCAACACACACACACACACACACACACACACACACACACACACACACACACACACACAGAATAAATGAAAGAAAGAAGGAAGGAAAGAAGGAAAGGAAGGGAGGAAGAGAGAGAGAGAAAGGAAGAAAGAATTGGACACAGTGGTTGACTGGACTGTGAGATTTTAAAAGCCAGGATTAACATGACTTTCATCTCCGTATGGGTATGTCCTGCTCTAGAAATGTGGTAAGCACTAAAAATATGAATTTAAATCAATTCCATGTTGAGTTACAAAATCTTCAGTGCAGGAATCTCTAGTTAGTTTTCATTTTTATTTGCGGGCCTCTTCAAATGAAGTGAACTTCCAGAAAACTGGACATGACTAGTTCCTGGCCATTAAAAATCCCAGCACAGTTTATAAGCACATATATTTATATGTGCTCTTGTGTGTTACAAACATTACATACACGTTAAGATTAGCTTGTTTGGGTCTTCAGAATAATTTGTGTGTCTTCTGCATTTTAGATTTGAGAGTGTACATAGGTGTGACTAAAGGTTTGTCCCCAGATTATAGGCATGACAAAACACCTTCCTGGTAGATACCTACCTGCCTCTGACTTAAGGTAGTTTGACTTTATGGTCAGGTCCTCAGGAACCCATTGTTCAGAGTTTTCTGGAAAAAGACATGAAGGAGGAGGCCATTGAGTTTTTAGATCATAAGTGAACTTTGCCATTTTCTTGAAAATCTGCTTTTATTCTTGAAATATACTGTTGGATTTGACACTATAAATTTTTCCAAGTGTATATGTGAGCATTTGGAATGCTTGCTTTACTGGCACCCCGGGCTTCCAGAGTACTTGAAATAGAAATTGCATGTGCAATTTTAATTCAGCTAAACTTACTATTGGGTGCAATGTGTCAGGTACTTTCTTGGGTCTCTTTTCTTGGAGAATTGAGGTACTTACCACCTAGATAGTTAGCAGGATGATGAGCCAATAGTAAGTTGAGTAGCTGAGTTATTCTCTTGCTCTTACCCCAGTCTCTAGGTAGTGAAAAAGATAGATGAAGACAATGTCTCAAAGTTATGGCTACTGTCTGTAAGACAAGAATTTGCCTGAATGTAGATGTTGAGTGTGGATAACATGAAAGGTGCTATGCTTCCCGGAGTCTGACTGACCTAAAGGATCAACTCTGATTCTCCAAATGAATCTTGGGGGAGAGAGCCAGAATAATAGAAAAGACTTCGGAGTAAGAATGTTGGAAAGAAAGCCAAGGAATACAGGGAAGGATTTTTGAGTCATTGCTGTTGGGTGGCTGGTCTTCTCAAGAGTTTGGGAAGGGTGGGTTGTGGTTGAAGCGTTTGTAGGTCTCATGGCTGGGCTGTAGTCTTAGTGTTAACTTGGGACAACAGTTTGCTGACATCTGAGCATGTCATTCTTATCATTTCTCCTCAGCTTTTGATTCTCTAAAATAGTCCTTTCATCCCAGCTATGGGTTCATATCATTTTGTTTAGCTTGAAATGTGTAGGGTTTTTTGGACTTCCATGTCTGGATTCTAGATCAGCAAATAGGCTTAAACCTGGGTCGAAGGTTTCTGAACTGAAACTCTGTCCTCTTTTGGTGCTGCCGACTGCTTCCTTCCCACAGAGGACTCACAGACCACCGGCTTCATCTGAAGAGAGCAGACCCATCTGTCCTGGGATATTTCTCTTCTTTGGCAGTGATATTTGCAATTAGCCTGTCCTGGAACCTATTCGCTTTCTGCCAGCTTTTGGCTTTGTGGCTTAAACTTTCGGTGTGGGTAAGAGCAGATGTCCATGGAATGAACATGGGTGTGTAACATGTAATAGACAGTCATGTGATTGGGTTGGAGGAGGAAGAGGAAGCAGCATACAGGACTGAAATGAAACCCAGAATTTGAACGTACTGAATAATAAAAGTAGAGAAGAGAATTACAGGCTCTTTCCTGTTCCCTGAGACAAAGATAAGGGACCTGGAGAGAATTTAAATCTTCCAAGTTTCTTTATGGTGCCAAGTGTTGTAGAAGGAAAGAGACCTGAGGGGTGAGGGGACCTGAGGGGCTGCAGATGTTGGATGTTGAGGGAGGAGGAAGAAGGAGGAAAATCGTGCTCCATCCTTTCATTTGAGGTGATCAAGAAAGCCTTTCCTAAATTTATAAACAAAGTGTGACATTCCTTCATAGACCCAGGCCCCTTATGTCTGTTAGGAAACAGTTTGGAACATGCAGGGCAGGATGTAGCCAGTGATCCCTGTGCGCAGTCACATGTGTTTGCTCTGGGTCCACCACATTGTGTGTGAGATGCTTGTGCCATCCTTAGCGAGCAGTTTTACTCCTTTAGCCCATTTTCTCACTAGAAAATGGATAGAATGATTATTCTAGACTACTGTTGTTGCCAAAGAATTAGTGGAAAGACTATGAAATGCCCAGAATGGGAAATGCCTTGTTAATGGGAGGTATTGTTCCATTGAGAATACTCAACATTTAATTTGATCACGCACTTATCAGCAAATGTGAATTCCTCATTAATTCCCATTTTGCCTGTGCCATTTTGGCCTGGCTCTGGAGAATAAGTTGGATCCTGGGTTTGTAGGTATAGCTGGGTGAAGGAGGTATACACTGAAGCTCTGGTTGAAGTGGGGCTTTCTAAGAAGGGTCTTCTGATGGGAACTGGTACTTGGGTCCCAAAACTTCTGCTGTGAGAACCCCAGAGAGCTGAAGATCCTCAGAGACAAGTGGTTTGGAATTTGTAACTCAGAGCAATGGCAGAGAAAGCTGTGAGGCAGCACCATGCTGAGGGAGACGGGGTTGAGCTCCATTTTAAAGGGCTAGGTACAAGTCATGTGAAGTTCCACAGAAAGGGCTGGGTCCTAGGCTGCCAAGAGTATAGAGACGGCTAGTGTGCAGCACATACTCCACAGTGTTAACCATCACTGCTTAAGAGCAGTCCAGAATATAGAGCTCGAGGTAGAAACGGAAGTGAAACCTTAGGGGAAGATAGGGTAGTCTGGGGTATGGTTGTCAGTGCGCCCACTGTGCCCACTGGGAACATCTGCTCAACATGCATGCAGGATCTGTTTCCCAGCCCTCTCTCTCACCAACTTCTTGGTCTCCATGGCTTCTGATCCTGTGGCTGCTCTCCTTATAAAGCTCATAGAGGATTCTCCCACATGAACTTGATGGCTTTGTTCCTGGCTCATTAAAGCATCCAGCTCCGGGTCAGAGCGTGAAAGAGCTGCTGCTGTTAAAAACTTCCAGCTGTGCCCTGCATCCATCATGGCAGTCTTCTCCTTCCTGCTGAGATCCTGGAGGGATTTCATGCTTGGGTCCTGATGAGTCATGACTTATTTACCCCAGAATTCTTGGTTCACATGTTACACGTGGTCAGTATCCCATTGCAGCTTGGCAACAGTTTACGTGATTCTGATTCTCTTACTGTGTTGTTCTCTCCATGTGTGTATATATCTTGCTCACCATTTTGTTCCCATAACATGAAGCTTCTTAAAACAAAAATGAAGTCCCCGAGGTAGGCAGTTTCATTATTGCAGCTGAGGAACCTGAAGCTTAGAAAGTTAAGTGTGCTGGGTGGGGTGTGTGTGTGTGTGTGTGTGTGTGTGTGTGTGTGTGTGTGTGTGTGTGTGTGTTGTACACCTTCAATCCCAGCACTCTGGAGGTAGAGGCAAGAGGTTCTCTGTGAGCTTGAGACCAGTCTGGTCTAAATAGCAAGTTTCAGGACAGCCAGGACTACACAGAGAAACCCTGTTTCCAAAAACAAACACCAAATAAATAGATAGATAGATAGATAGATAGATAGATAGATAGATAGATAGATAGAAAAAAGTTAAGTGCCTTGCTCAAGGCTACACAGCTAGTGGGTGGAGGCACTCAGATCCCAGGAATCCAAAGTCATAACCTCTGCACCTACTGACTTTGATGGTTGAAGCTTAAATATTTGATAAATTGAGTATGCTCCACTTTCCAGACTTGTTCAGAATGCTTACTCCTGCCACTTAGAGGTAATTGAATATCTCCCATACCCAAATATCTGAGAGAGAGAGAGAGAGAGAGAGAGAGAGAGAGAGAGAGAGAGAGAGAGAGAGAGAGAGGATGGAAAGTATTGTGCAGTGTTGTCCTTAGCACACACAGGTGTGACACAAAAAGGATATGTGGTGACATATTGTATATTTAATATAAATAGTCTGGATTATCAGAGGATGAAGCCATCTCTTCCAGTCTCTTCCTTCCTTCCTTCCTTCCTTCCTTCCTTCCTTCCTTCCTTCCTTCCTTCCTTCCTTCCTTCCTTCCTTCCTCTCTCTCTCTTTCTTTCTTTCTTGGATTTGTTTTGTTTTTACTTTTTTGAGACAGGGTTTTCTGTGTAACAGCCCTAGCTGTCCTGGAACTCTGTAGACCAGGCTGGCCTTGAACTCACAGAGATCCAGACAAAACTCTGCCTCATGAGTGATGGAATTAAAGGTATGGGTCATTAAGCCTGACCTTCATGGCTTAGTTGTGGGTGATTCTGATCTTCCAGACTATTTTTTATTAAATATACAATATATCACCAAAGGCAGAGCCCTTTGGGATGGTAACATATATATGTCATATCTCAAGTTCTGAGTCCTTTGGTTTGAAAGAGTTTGAAGCAGGCTTCTTAAAGGACAGCATCAGAAAGTATTTTCTTCTGCTTTTCACAAGCCCACACCCTAGTTCCTGTAGCTAAGTGATTTTTCCCAGGGGGTGACGCATAGGGAGTATTCATGTCTTACAAAAAGGCCTTAGTAATTCATTTTCCTTTTTTCTGTTGAAGCCATTGGATTGAATCTTACTTCCAATGGAACACTTTGAAATTCATTTATGTGTAGGTCACTGCTTTTACACAGCACAGTGATATCCATCTAGATATAAATGTTTATTAGGCAGGCAGGGGACACACTTTTATCTCCTTATGAAAACCAGTCAAAATTACCCTGAAGCCCTGACTTGTCAATAATGTCACATACCAGCCACACTTGTCCCCTCACCTGCTTTTGGATTACCAAAGTCAGTCAGCCGAGATCAGGCTACCGTGTAAGGAACAGATTAAACTAGCATACATCAAGGTGAGAGATAATTATTACTTGTGTGAGACACCACCTGTTTTTACAGCAATTCCTCAACTCAGGCTGGAGACAGGCTCAACTTTCCAGTGAATTTTCCATCTGACAGTCGCCCCGGGCAGTTTGTCTGCAGAACACCCTCGCTATGTTTACATTTTTTTGAGGTAGATTAAAAATGTCATCTGTGAAATATAGCCTGAAAAATCTCACACTGCAGCATATTAACATATACAAATGCAGGCCTTGAATGGGAATCGAAGTGGAGAACCAGGAAGATACTCAGCTGTTTCTCCCACAGAAATCTCTCAACAACATCTTTTATGATGTTACATTAAGGGGTCCTCAGCAGAGCCTTCGGATCACTGCACATCTCAGTTTGGAGCTATTCATCATTTCTCCACAGTCTGCGATGTTTTTCTTCCCGATGGAGAGTCAGGAGTCAGGTGCAATTTTAAATGTGTTGAATTCTGGACCTTTTTGCCCTTAGTGGGGACCACAGCTTGTGATGATAATAATACCTGGGTAAAGAATCTCTGACCTGGGGCAAAAATCTAAAGTGTTTTTTAAAATGGAAATATGACACCAGTGTGGCTACCGCAGAAAGGCTGATGTCATTGCTATGTTTGAGTCCCGGTTTGTCCCTCAGCGAGATACAGAAAGCAGCAGTACCAGAAGATTCTGGTTCATTTTCGAGAAGAAAAAACGTCACTCTTGCTTCTTTCTGGGGGAAGTGTATAGTTTTCAGGATGTTATTCCCTATCACTGATAGCTGTGTTGCCCCCAATCATGATTTTGCCTGACATGCTCTAACACACTCTGGTGAAGGTGGAAATAGAGAAAGAGGTGGCGTGAGGCATCCCTTTACCACAGGGTTAGGCATCAGAGGCATTTAAGATACTGTACTGTTGGGATAATAATCAAGACTTTGTATTTTACAAATCCTCCACATCCTCCCAGGGCCCAAAGTGTTGGACAATAGTGAAATCTGGCCTGATCTCTCCCATTCTCAAGCCAACTACCTCTTTGGTTAGCTTTTGATAACCCTTTGCCTAGATGGATCCAGTCTGTACGTAGTCTCCTGTGTGCCGACAGCCATTTGTCTTCATCTCTCATCATGGCTTTCATGGGCACAAGAAAACCTTCACCTTCCTGCCAGTCCCTTAAAAAGACCTTTGTGACTATAGCAGGCTCACCTCACAATCTAGGATAGTCTTGTTTCAAGACTGTTCATCTAATCACATTTATATATGTTAGTTCCCTACCATGCACAGATTCCAGAGACTGAGACACGCCTTCTGTTTTTAATTGGCATGGGGCTCATACCTGTAAGACCAAAACTGGAGAAAAAGAGGTAGAAAGATGAGGAGTTCAGTGCCAAACATGGCTATATCGTGAGTTCGAGGCCAGCATGGGATACAGGAAACTGTTCCCCAAATAAAACAAACAAGAAGACGTGAGGACATCTTTTGGGGAACCTTGTTTGACCTTCCATAGTGACTCAGTCCAAGACTTCTCTGTGGTATGTCTTCCTTGACTACATTTCAGAAAGTTCCCTCTGACCAAAATGTTAAGAGAAGAATGTCTGATAGTTCTCTCAGCTGTACCGGGAGGGCCAGACTATGTCCGTGTGTAGATCCTCCCTGTCATCTGCTCTCTAGACAGGTCCTTTCACCTCCCTTTCTCAGCTTTTTGACCTGATATTGAACTTCCTCCAAGTCTGAATCAAAGAGACTTTATGCCCAACCCACTTTGGTTTATGGAGGCATTCACTGAAGGAAATAAAGAGAAAATTCTACCCACAGGACAGTGTTGGCTTTATCTGCCTCCAGGTTACAATGATTTGCCCTGAGTGAGTCATTTCTTTTCTGATCATAAGCTGCCCTGGCTAAGCTTGGGTTCTTATCAGTGGACAAAGGTGTCAAGTTCATGTTAGGAGGCCCCTCTGATTCTGCCCTGCTCTCTCTAAATACTTACTGTGTATCTGGGAGAGACATGGTGGTGAGTTCCTAGTAAAGAGATTCATTTGCAGGTATTCTTGGGGAAACATGAAGGGTAAAGGAATGGGGTGGGGAGGGAGGATTATTATTAAGAAAGAATTACCAAGTGCAGTCCCAATGGGTAGCATTGACTCAGCCCCCAGGGGCACTCTGAGAGTATAAGTCATACCTTACATTGTCCTGAACAGGGACAGCAGTCTTTGCTTAAGGACTGCCCTAAGAAAACATAAATTCGTGGTGACATCTGGCACTCCCAGAACCCAGAAAACGAGACACTAACAATTTGAGGAAAACCCTCCACCCAAAGCTGTAGGTGCTTCTGGGAATGGGGTGCCAGTATGCCAGGAGATGATGTACATATCTGAGCAGGTCTGAACAGGGTTCCGATGTTCTCTACTACACCCAAAAAGGTCCTGTGTTCAGGTATTTCCTCTCCTCATGTGACCTAACCATCCCCACCCAAGTCTGTCACTGTTAGTTTTCTTCTCAGTAAGGACCTTGTACCATACATACCTGGCCTGTGAAGGGAGATGGCCTTCACATGAAGACATCTTGTGGAGGCTGCTGGCCATGCTATGCTTCTCAGGTTGCCCAAGGATGGTGGGTTTATCTGTCTCCAAGGGATGCCAGGGCTCCCAGACTCTTTCCATCACTGTGCTGGTAGCTGAGCCAGTTTACTTTGCCCTGAGCCTACCCATGTTGTCTCCTCTCCTGTCTCTCCACTCTTTGAAGCTTGTATCTGGGACTTGGCCTATACTTCCCTGACATTCAGTAGAGACTGGTTTGCCATTGAAGTTCACACAAAACGTCTACCTCTTTTTCCCTTGATACTCTATACACAGATGGTGTTTCCAAGCTCTAACCATTGATATATGATGTCATCTACAAAGTATGTGGTGGAGGATGGGCTATTAAATTGTGAAATGAATTGGGAAAAAACGCTCCTAATGTTTTAAGTGTTTGGCCACTTTCATGGCTAACATGAAGCCTACAGGCTGTGGACTGGACATACTTGCTTGGGTGCCACAGCTGCTTCCTTGGGCATTATCAAGAGATGCTGCCTGTGCAAGTAATTCCAATAAAGACTTTTGAAGCTATTCCATGTTTTAAAATATGAAATAGTGACTCCACGTTGCTTAAACTGGCATGTAAACAGTAGTAATAATAACAGCTAATATTTGAACAGTGTGTCATTCATTTTATATGTACTATTTCACTTCATTCTTTCCTCTCAATGATCCTACAAGGCAGGGACTCTCATAATCTCCATTTCTCTGCTGAGGAAGTGGAGGGTTATAGTTCTGTCCTGGTTAAATAAAACCCACCCTCTGTATCATTGTGCTACTTTACCCCCTTCATCACGCAAGGGAGGGAGGCATAGAACACAGATGGATCTGGCAAATGTGAGTGTTTCTTCAGAACTTTGGATTCTGATGGCGTTTAGTCATCCCATTTATTAGGTTTCTTACCCAAAAGTTAAGGAGAAAATGGGCTTTTTCTCCCAAATCCCTTTCAGATGTGTTGGCCAACAAGGCAGCCTTCATCACCCCAAAATGAGTCACTAGACAAGGCAGTTGGGTTTCAGTGTGCTTTTCTGGGAGAGGGGCTTAGACCCTCCACGAAGTGTTTTTTAATTTTTAAAGAGCTTTCCTGGAAGCCTCACCCAGTATCTGTTGCTTTGTTTCTTCAGCCAGAACCCTATCAAGTGACAACCTATCCTTAGCTGCGAAGAAGGCTGGGAAATAAAGTTTGTTGTATTTGTTTTTTTTAAGCATAGCTTTCCCAACAAGGTCACCTCTTATTAGGAAGCAGGGGATGGTGGGTATGGAGTAGATAGCCAATGCTGTCTGCGGCACCCCACTTCTGTTCTCACTGTCTTATGTAATTTGGTTCATGGATCATGATTTCAACCAGCCTTGGACCAATATGCCAAGTTCTTTTCTATTTATCCTTTCAACACATTTGTGCGTCCCAAAGATATCTAAACTAGGTATGTCTCTCATAGAACCTATCTTTTCCCCAGACCCACTCCTTCTGTGATTTGGATCTCAGTGAACTTTACTGTCCATCTAGCAATTTCAATTGGAGCCGTATATGCTGGCTTTGTTTATCCATTAGTCTTCACCTGTGATCACTCACCAAACCTGGGATTCTGCGTCTCGTTTACTTGATCTGTCTTCCTCACCTTCACCCAGTAGTGTAGGGAAAGTACAGTGCATCATGACCAACTAAGGTTTATACGTGGATTAAAAGACAATTCAGTAGTGGGAAATCCGTTACAATAATTAAGCATCCTTGTCCTCACAAATTAAAGGGGAAATGCATAGGCTTATAGATAGAGAAAAGTCATTCAACAAAATTAACATGCTTTACCTGTCTGCAGTTAGAAATGAATAAGGAAAAAATACTTATCAGTGAGTTTATTTAAGAGTTGCCAGACCTGTACACTGTAAACCATAAAATATTGTTGAAAGAAATTAAAGAAGATGTAGATAATTGGAAAAGCATCCCGTGTTCATGGGTTAGAAGAATAAATAGCATCAGGATTGAGTACACTCCAAGAGAACTTTGGTTTCAGTATCATCTTTATCAAAATCCCAAATTCAACTTTTTTATACTTTCCAGAAATGGGAAAGTGGTTTCTCAAAGTTATGTGAAATTTCAAGGGACTCTGAATAGTCAAGAAAATTTGGAAGATGAACAACGAAAGCTGGAAGCTCAGCTTCGAAGCATACTGTAAGTCTACAGCAATCAAAGAAGTGTGCTCCTGCCATCAGGACAGAGGTGCAGAAGAATTGAGAGTTATTTTTGTCCACTTTGGCTACCATGACAAAATAGCATCAAGTGGGCAGCTAGAACAGTTCTAAAAGTTCTGGTGACTGGTGTCTTAATGAAGACTCTTGACCTTGATTGAGGAGGTTTGGCTTCTTCTCATAAAGTAACAAATTCAGTTATGAAGGCTTTCTGCTCATGACCTAATCTAACCCAAATCACTGCCCCAAATCTCCTTAAATACCATCACATTGATGATTAGGGCTTTACTATGTGATAAGGGGGCTCATAAAGTTTCAGTCTATAATAAGAGTCATGAAATAAACCCATTGTCTATGGTCAATTTATTTTTGACAGAGTGGCCAAGGCCATTCTGTGGGAAAAGTTGTTTTTTGAACAAGTGGTATTGGGACAATTGATAACTACATTTAAAAAGATATGGACTATACACAAATGAACCAAATACCAAAATATAAGAACTCAAGGCATAACCCAGAAAAACAAAAATTGCATATTTTCTCTCATTGGTGGAATAGCTTTGAATATTCAGATCTCTGTGCTCATTTGGAATATCCATAGATGTCAGGGAAATCATAAGGCACTATAAAAAGGGGCCGTAAATGGAAGGCAGATAAAAATGTACTAGTAGAAAGAGTTAAAAGGAAGTAATGGAGCAGGAAATTTTAAAATTGGGGTAGAGGTGGGGGGATGGTGAGCAGAGTTGAGAAGAAAATAGAGGGAAAGATAAATAACACCAAAGACCTTTTTTTAAAAAAGTCATTTGGAAACCTACTATTGGAGAAACTTCCTAATGTACGCATAAGCACTTAAAAAATTAAAATGGACTTACCTTATAACAAGGTGACTATGTTCTACCAGACATCACAGGCTAACAAATAAAAGAACAAATATCAGAAATCAGTTACCTTTTTTGGAGTTGTTGGCTAGTGGGGTTCCAGAGACTCCCAAGCATTGCAGGCTATTGTTGATGCTATTGGCCGCCCTCTAGATCTTGATATTAGGCCCTGTTGCTGAAGATACTGTGTACTTGAGTCATAGTACATGGGAAACAAAGTTCCTTCTGACGTGGAGGCTTCTTCCATAATAATTAGCTTTCATAGTGTTTAAAGGTGCTATGTATACTACTAGAGAAGAAAACTAAGCTGTGAGTCCTATGAGTTTCAATAGTGACTGGCCAGGAAAGACTAATGCAATAGTGGCATGAACATCATAGGATTAACCAAATGCTTTATTATTGGACTTTAGCACTACTCTTCAAGATGAAACATATACTTGACACCATTATCTAGCCAAGAACTTATGGAAGGGTAATTCATAAATCCTAGGGGAGAACTTACTACTATCATTCTGCTAGATAGATATAATGTTCTTTTCTGGTTTTGAGGCAGATTCTCACTACATAGCCTTTACTTTTCTGTAATTTGGTATGTAGATCAGATTGGCCCTAAACTCATAGAGACCATCCTGCCTCTGCCCCCAGAGTGCTGGGATTAAAGTCATGTACCACCATGCCCATCTTTGTGGCCAGAAGTTTTCCTATGTCCCACAACCACTTGGTCCCAAATAAACACACAGAGACTTATATTAATTACAAACTATTTGGTCTGTGGCTCCAGCTATTACTAGCTAGCTCTTACCTCTTAACCCATTTCTATTAATCTATGTACTACCATACGGCTAATTGCTTACCAGTACTTTCACATCTAGCTTCTTGGGCAGCTGAATCTTGTCTACCAGATTCTGCCCTTCTTTTCCTGTCTCTCTGCTTGGATTTCCTGCCTGGCTGTATCCTATCTTGCCCTAGACCAAAACACCTTCTTTATTAACCAATTGTAGCAACATATATTTACAGTGTACAGAAAGATCATTCCACAGCACCTCCCCTTTTCTGTCTCTAATCAAAAGGAGAATTTTTATTTTAACACAGTAAAATCAAAACAGTTACCAAGCAAGAGTTACAGTTGCAATATGTAGTCTATTTGTATTTGGAAAAATTAAAGAAAATATTATATCATCTATCCTATCTCTGTGAGTCCAAAGTTTCATATCTAATTCACTTTTTATTGTAACCAAGGAAAACTATAATTATAACTATCTAATCTTCAACTGCATCAAAGCCCTCAGAAGGATATAATATTATCTGAGTAAACAGAAACTGCATGCAAGAAACTTCCAAAATTCTAGAAATGTCAGAGACATCTGGTTGCCTGGACAGTCATCCAAAGTTCCTCTGTAGCACTGGGGCATTTATGTTCAGCCTACAGGCCTAAAGTCTCTGTCAGACTTCTCCATGAAGCAGGAAATTTGAAGGACTGTTCTACTTATTTTGGTGAAGTTTGTCAGTTACTTCTCCTTGTGTCCTGCAGAATATCTGGCAGTTTCTTCTGTGAAGCAGGGACCTGAAAGACCATCTCACCTTGTTTTGGCAAAGTTCAGTGATCATTTTCCTATGGATACTGCATGTCCAGTTTATATAATGTATGTAAAGCAGTTCAGGCAAAAGAAGTTTCTTGCCCAAATGGCTAACCTTGCCACATTATAAGCAAACTCCGTAACAAGATTCTTTGATGCCCATTATCCTCTTTGAAGTAATTGGTGCTAACCGGAGTTGATGTGTCTCACTGTCCAGAAAAGTCTAAATTCTTAACACATTTAAATGCCATATTCTTTAAGTCTTTGAAGTGTTTGAAGATTATATACTCAATTGAAATATATTTTTGTATATCTAGAAAACTTAACTAACATAACTATAAGTTTGATTATTATGGATGATTAACTATTAATCTGTATTTCTTAATTATACATTATAATTTTAAATGAGTTACATAAAGATAATACCTTAAACAAGAGTATATATATATATATATATATATATATATATATATATATATATATATATATATATATACAGTATGACAAAACTGACCTTAAACTTGAATCAATAAACCAAAATCCATATCACTTTAAAATATTTTGAGATTACCAGTTGTTTTTTGGATCACAGTAGGTCCAATAATCTATCTTTTAAAATATCATTTCTATAGCACATCTTAAATTGTATAGTATTAAGCTGACTCCCAGTGACTTACCATTGTACCTGTAGACTAACACAAGCCTTTCAACCCTCATGTGAGAAGCTTCTATTTTGAGAAAATGGTGACTAACACAGAGACCCACAACTGGCAGAGAAGCAGAGAACAAGAGACTAAAGAATGCCTGGCTCTGAACAGGATATCTATGTCACAACCCCCTCTCCCAAGGCACAGGGGTCACTCTGAAGAGGGAGGAGATGATTATAAGGAAACAGTGTCTTCTGTACACAGCAAAGCAGCTGCACATAAACTCAAAGAAGTTACTACAGCATGATCAAGACCTGTGTGAGCTCAAGCCATACCCAGTCTCAGCACAGAAAAGTCTCAACCCTTCACCAAGAAATTACCAGCAACTTTTAGCTCCTGAGAGAGGAAGAGTGGCTTTTCGCCATGGAGACCATCTTCCAGTAGACACCCACACATCCAAGATTATATGAATTGTACAAATTGATCTGAACAGGTTTAAATATATACATCTAAAGCAAATACATAAATTTGAGTGGCTAGAGAAGGGGGTTGTTTTGGAAGGAGTTGGAGGAGACAATGGATATGATTAAAACACGTTCTACAAAGTTCTTCAACAATAACAACAAAAAGAATGAAGGATGCAAAATTTCCTGTGGTGTCTCACACCTTTAATCTCAGGTGGAGCTTTGTGAGTTCGAGGTCAGCCTGGTCTATAGAGTGAGTTCCAAGACATCGAAAGCCACACAGAGAAACCCTGTCTCAAACAATCAAAATAAGTAAAATAAAATAAAATCTCCTAGGTAAAAAAGAGATTTTCGAATTTAGATTTAGCCATAGCTGTTTGGCTATAACACCAGAGATATAAGCAGCAAAAGAAAGAAGTAAATAAAGTGGGATTAAAATAAAAACTTTTGTGTATCAAAAGAACAGAAAGGCAACCCATAAACCAGGAGACAATACTTGCAAATCATCTGACATGGGTCTAGTATCCAATACACATAAATAACTCTTGAACAACAAAAGTAAATGCAAGGATCCATAAATACAGACGAGTGGGAGAAAGTGCTTGCTGCACAAGTCTGCTGACCTGAGCTCATCCTTGGAAGAAACTGGAATCCACATGGAAGGCAAGAACTTACTCCAAGTTATCCTCTAACTCCATGTATGCTCACCCACACATCCCATTCTCTCAGTCTCTCTCTCTCTCAACGACAATATAAGAATAAATGCAAAAGTACTAGATAGACATTTTGTCAAGGAGGAAATGGATGTGGCTCCTGCCTATAAGATGATCCTCAGTACCATTAGTCATTAGTCATAAGAAAATGCTAATAGTAACCCGAAATGGGCACATATTGCTGCAGGCACAGCACTTGGGAAACTGAGGTGTGAGGTTGGTTATAAATTTGAGTTATAGATCAACTTGAATTACATATGAGACTGATCCTGTCTGAAGAAAGGAAGGAAAAAGAAGAAAGAGAAGGCGAAAACCCAACCCAACAGGTTACCATTTCATGCTTCTTAAGAAAGATAAGCTAAAAACCCAGAGCTGACAAGTACATGAAGATCCTGGAACTCTTGTACGTTGTCAGTATGAATGTGAAATGATGCAGATGGTGTGTAAAATAGTTTGACAGTTTCCAATAAATCAAATGTAGAATTACTATTCAATCTAATGATTATATTATGGTGTATAGCTGATATAAATGAAGGGTACGTTCAAACAAAAACGTGTACACTGATTTCTGCTGAAGCCCTATTCACAGTGGACAAAAGACAAAAACTACCCAGTGTCTATCAGCTGACAAACACCATGTAATGTGTCCAGATCACAGAATGCTATGCATCGAGGAGTCGAGTAGCAATACAAGCCACAGCCTGGATGAATCCTCATCACATCATGCTAAGGGACAGACGGCAGGTGCCAAAGGCCACACACCGTATGGTTCTACTTCCATGGTGTGAGAAACCCATAGAGATTTTAGCAGGTTAATGGTTGGTAGGGATTCAGATTAGGGAGGAACTGAGAGATGGGGCTGTTTAATAAATAAATTTCTTTCTTGTTCCTGAGGGAAAGTTTGAAAATACAGGATGCTGTGGCCTTTAGGACAAATGATGCTTTGTCTCCAACATTCTTCCACTGTGGCCCAACTATGCTCTCCTGTGAGTTTCTTATGTCCCCAACTTCCAACTTCTTCCTCCATGAAATGAGACTAACATCTCCCTGGTAGGATTATTATGAGAATGGGGGTGACATATGTACAAGTATTTAATGAAATGCCAGGGAATGATACAAAAATTAACTAATGGTAGGAATTAATTATTCCTAGCCTGTATTTTAACCATTTGCCTTTCCTAGGACAAAGCACATTGAAGTCTCGGCCAGTAGCTCACTTGAGATCAGCTCTCCCTTGACCAACCTGAGCTTCTTACAGTGGGTGGGTCCTGGTTCTCATGCTGTGTCTTGCCAGCTGAGGACATTCCGTGGCTCTGCTCCCCACACTGGCTGTTCTTGGAGGCCTCCACACATGGCGTGGCTGTGGGAGGCCTGGCCTTTGTGTTCATGTGTGCCCAGTGTCTGTTGAGGTTGCTCTTGTTTGCGGCTTGGCCTCTCTGCTTCCCACTCTGCCTATGAGGAGCCACACTGTCTGTTCTCCAAGCCAAGCCTGTCTGCAACTGCTGATTCCTGGGAATCAGCCACTTTCCTCTTTGGGGGCAGCATGTCGTCACAGCATGGGTGACAACTGCTGGGAAAGCCAGCCTTGTCTGGAATGAAGCCATAGCTTTCAAGGCAGCAATATGAGAGAGCAAATTTGAGCTGGAGTAGCCTGGTAATCCTATTGAATGTCATAGCCCAGCTTCCATAGTGGACAGAGTAAAAAGACCGTCGTCTTGTGTGGAAGTTCCCCAAAGAGCTACTTAGGGCCAGGACTCTTGCCAAGGGGGAATAATCTGCACCTAATAGTCACTCCAGTTGAATGTCGGATGAAAAATAAAATAGCAGGGGAGAATAAAAGTTCTCAGAGAAGAGACTGCTCCAGATACTTCTCAGTCATCTTTTCCAGGACGTGGAAAAGATCTGGAGCATATGAGGGAGTGGACTCAGAAGAACAATTGTGTCAGCCGAATTTGATCATTACTGTTAAGGGAAAGAAAAAGAGAGAGATGGGGGTTAAGAAGAAACAGTGTGGTAACTACAGAGAAAATTAGAGAGCTATCAGGGTAGGTGTCCAGGAGACTAAGAACAGCAGTGTCCACTATCGAGTTTTGTATTTGAGTCATACCATCTGGCATGTCTTAGAGAACCCTTAATGTGCACTTGAAAAGTATGTGTGCTCTGTAGTCATCCAAGGCTCTAGGATTATCACTTAGGCCAAGTTGAATTGAACAATGTTGCTAAATTATTCCCCCACTGATATTATCTTTTTCGATTCGTTACCAAGGACAGTACTGCAGTCTCTCCAATAACTGTGCTATGACTTAATCATTTCTTTGTTGTTCATGCCTTGAAACTTCCTGACAAAAGCAACCTAAGGAAGGTTTTATTTCAGCTCATGGTTTGAAGTGATGCTTCATCATGGCAGGACAGTCACAGCGGCAGGAGCTTGGGGCAGTTGGTCACAGTCAATAAGCAGAGAGTGCAGGATGCACTTGAGTGGCTCTGCTCCATTTCTTCAGAATTGCAGCCAGGGAATGGTGCCACCCAGAGTGGACACATCTTCCTGCCTCAGTTAACGCAATCAAGAGAACCTCACAGATGTACCTAGAGGCCAGGCTCTCAGGTGATTCTGGATTCTGTCATAGGTGACAGTAGCAACAATCACGATCTGTTCCTCTCTTGGACTACACCAGTTTTTACTGTGTTTTTGAAGTCCTGTTTCCATGTCTGTGTGTCACTAGGGTTGTTACACTTTCTTCATTGACCAAGTAAAATCTCTTTGTAGCTCTGCTAATTCTCCCTATTTTGAAACATTTTTGATGTGACAACATGTTTAGGGTTTCATGATTTTTCTATTCTTTTATTCCCTTTTCAACTTACCCATGTCTTTCAGTTTAACATGTTTTCCTATAAATAGTGCATGGTCCAGTCTGGCCATCTCTGACTTCCAGTGAGTGTTATTTATAGTAGATGTAGTGATGGCTGTCTCCTGGTTCCAGCCTTCAACCTTGTTCGTTTTCTGTTTGTCATCTCTGTTCTTTGTTTCCCTGTTCCTAATTTTCTTCTTTCTTTTGGGTTAAAAAGGTTATTTTAACATTCCGTTTTATTTCTTGACATTTTAGTTATATCTGCTTTATTGTTGTTCTTGGTGCAACAGGGCACCCTGCACACTAAAATGTCTATCTTTAAGCTGTGTGCGACAGTGCACAGTTTTAGTCCCAGCTTTGGGGAGGTAGAGGCAGGTAAATCTCTGTGAGTTCAAAGCTCACTTGGTCTACAGAGCAAGCTCCAGGACAACCAGGGCTGTTACACAGAGAAACCCTGCCTTGAAAAACAAGCAAGCAAACAAACAAAAGTCTACTTTAAGTTAATATTCCATCACTTTCATCAGAAAAACTTGCTACAGATTTTGATTGAATTGATCTCTCCCATCTTTTGACTGACCGTTTTCCAGTCATGTCTTTTTATGTATCTTGCAAACCGTATGACCACATGACTGCTTTAAATAATCCACTTATCTTTAAGGGCAGTTACTGAATTACAGAAATATTCTCTTATTTTTACCACATATTCACCTTTTTTGATGCTTTTCTTGTCTTGTTCACCTGGATTTCTATCTTGCACAATTTTTCATCACCATTAAGATTTCCTTTAGTATTTTTTAGTGCAATTCTGCTAGTGGTAAAGTTTTCAGATTACTTTTGTCTGGAAATGTCTTTTTTTTAATTCTAATTTTAAAGGAAAATTTTCTGTAGATAATGAATTGTAGGTTGTCAGGCTTGGCTTCATTTTCCCTACGTCTTTAAAAATGGCATTCTATCATTTTCTCCCCACGTCCATTATTTCCAGGAGAAGCAGCTGCCACTCATAGGGTGCCCCTTTTTATGTCATTCAGTGTTCTTCTCTGGCCACTTCTCAGGTATTATCAGTAACTTCGGTTTTCAGGAGCTTTACTAAGGTATGGCTGGCTGTAGTTTTTCTTTTCTATTTGTTGGTTTGTGTATGTATTTGTGTGTGTGTGTGTGTGTGTGTGCGTGTGTGTATATGTGTATGTGTGAGTGCATGTGTGCATGTGCGAGGACGTGTGTGTGCACACATATGTGTGTGCATGTGTGTGCATCTGTGTGTGTGCATGTGTGTGTCTGTGTGTATATGTCTGTGTGTGTATGTGTGTGCATGTATGTTTGTGTGTGTGCATGCACAGGAGTGTGTGTGCATGTGTGTCTGTGTGTGCATGTGTGTATGTGTGTACATGCATGTGTATATGTGTGTGTGCATGTGTGTCTGTGTGTGTGCATGCACGTGAGTGTGTGTGTGTGTGTACACATATGCATGTCCTTGCATATGTCACATTGTGCACGTAGAGGACAATCTCTAGTTTGTCTTTGCCTTTCACTGTTTGGGGCAGGATCTCTCCTGCTGTGTTTGCTGGTCTAACTGGCCTGCTGTCTTCTGAGGATTCTCCTGTCTCCGCCTTCCATCTTGCTGCAGAAATGCTGGGATTACAGAGGCACCCAGGGACCAAAACTTGGGCCCTCACATTGCTTAGCAAACACTTGACTGGATAAGTCACCTCCCCAGGCCCGGTTTCTCTGATTTGGGGATAACTTAATACCTTTGATTTTAGGATAACTTCAGTGGTTAACTGAGTAAGGAAAAGAATGGGCGCTATTTCAGTGCGTCCCCAACACCCCCACCCCCACCCCCCACCCCCCATCCTCAGTACTTGCTCATGAGCTATTGTGGCTTTACTGCCTCATCCTGTTCATCATTTTCCCCTCTACATTATTCAGTTTGAATAATCTGTATTAATCTGTGTGCAGGTCACAAATCTTCTTCCTCCTCCTCCTAACTCTGTTGGAACTCTTAAATGACTTTTTATTTCAAATATTACATTTCCCAGTTCTAGATGTAGCATTTGGTTCTTTTTTTTTTTTTTTTTTTTTTTTTTTTTTTTTTTTTTTTTTTAAGGACACATATCTTTTTATGAAATTTCCCATTTCTTTATTCATTGTACTAATTCTTTCTTATAAATCTTCTTCTGTGTTTATCTTTTAAAAGATGTTTGTTAATTCCTGTGTGTGTGTGTCTGTTTCTGTTAGCTGCTGCCCTGCCCACACGTCATCACATCATCTGGCTTTTTCACACATCCAGTATTTGCTTGATAAGGATACAAAACAGAATTTTATGTTCTGAATGTCTTTTTAAAGAGTATTGAGTGTACAGCTGGGCATTGTGGCAGATGACTGTAATTCCAGAAACAGGGAGAGAGAGGCAGGAAGACCAGGAATTCAAAGCCAGCTTCACTTTGAAAACAAGTTCAAGGCCAGCTTGGGCTATCTCAAACCAACCAGCCAAAGAATATTGAGCTCAGTTCTAGTATGTAAATTACTTTTACCATTTTTGGTTTGAATTTTATTGAGACTGGGTCTCTGTAACCTGGACTTTCTTGTGTAGTAGAGGATGTCCTTGAACTCCTGAACCTCTTGCTTCTACCTGCTAAGTGTCAGGATTACAGGCATGAATCACTATACCCTGAAAATCACATTGACCCTGTAGAAGCTTGGTTTGTGCTTTGTTAGGGTTTATTTTTGTTTGCCATTCTAGGCCACAGCCTGTACTGGTGGAATACAAGGATTGAAGTTACATCTAAAGTATGGGTTCGGATTTCAACAGAATGCTTGAATTATCTACCAGCTTCTCCTAGCTTTGTTGGGACTTGAACTTGCAACAAAAGATCCTGGCACTGGGGAGATATTTAGGATTTATTCAATCTTCTGAATCTTACTTTCCACTGGGGCCTTGTAATCTTCTTCACAGATGTTCTGCTCAGGAATCTTCACTGCTTAGGAGTTTACACAGTTTAGAGGTTAGGCAAACATTTGAAAAGACTCTATAAGGAAAATTTGAGGCTCCATTCTGTGACTCAGTGTTTCTAGATCCTTTCCAGTTTTTAGTTTCTCAAATGTCCCTGAATGCCAGACTTTGTCTCCTGAGCTTGTTAACTCATTTCTGCTAACACTCATCTGATATGTACCCTACAGGCTGACGGGTGCCCTCAGGTAAAATCTGTATGAAAACATGTTTCATCCATTCTAGTCTCTCTCTCTCTCTCTCTCTCTCTCTCTCTCTCTCTCTCTCTCTCTCTCTCTCTCTCTCTCCCTCCCTCCCTCCCTCCCTCCCTCCCTCCCTCCCTCTCTCTCTCCCTCCCTCCCTCCCTCCCTCCCCCCCCCTCTCTCTCTGTGTGTGTGGTGTGATGTGCGTGCATGTGGGCCTGTACATGCCACAGAATGTCTTTGGATGTCATAGTCCTCATCTTTGACCTTGTTTGACACAGAATCCCTTCATTATTCACCAGTGTATAGATCAGGATTTTCCTGTCTCCTTCCCATGTCACTACAGAAGCACTGGGATAATGGTTGTCCTCTAATGCATCCAACTTTATATAGGTCCTTGGGATTTGAACTCAGGTCCTCATGCTTGCCCAGCAAGACCTGAGTCATCACCACGGTCCTGGTTTTATAGTTTTAGGTCTATCTCTTCCTGCTTCTGTTGGATTTTGGTCACTTACCTGAGTGTTCTAAACTGTCTTTTGGTTTGTGTGTGTGTGTGCACGCTTATAATTGTTTATATGAACACTAGTTCAGTGTAAAGGAACCCACCATCTTAGAAGCCAGACATTCTTGAGTGAATCTTCAAAACACAATTGCTTCCTTTGCTGTCTTCATCTTTCCATATTGATAGTGTCTTGGAAGCAGGTTTGGAGACAAAGCTTTTTAGTGCTGTTTAGTTCATTTGGAAGATGATCCCAGAAAATCCCTTCAAGGAAGTTGAGAAGTGATCAGGTGGCCAGCAGCAAGTTTATCAAATAATGAGCTACAATGGAGCGCAACCCTGCCAATGATGCTCACGGGGCAATGAGCTGTATGTCAGTTATCCCAGCCTGGTGCAGAGTGGACTATCTACCAGCTCCTGTATTGTGCTTCCAGAGAGTAGAATCTAGGGAAATTATCCCCAAACATTCACTTGTTTGCATGCAATCTTCAGGAAGACAGAGTTTTTTGGTTTTTTGTTTTTTTCATAAATTTCAGTGGCATCTAGCTATAAATGTTGAGAGGCTGTGGAGACCTTGTCTCCATATCTGCTACTTTATGCTACCAAGAAACAAACACACAAACACACTTATGTGTCTTAAAGAGCTCTGGAAACATCCTTCCCAATCTACCATCATCCCAGTTTTACTCATTAGGACCCAGGCAGAGGTGTGTCTGCCTTTTCTCTCCGTCCCTCCCTCCCTCCCTCCCTCCCTCCCTCCCTCCCTCCCTCCCTCCCTCCCTCCCTCCCTCCCTCCCTCCCTTCTACATTCTTCCTGTCTGCCTTCCTTCCTTCCTTTCTTCCTTCCCTCCCTCCCTCCCTACTTCCCTCCCTCCCTCCCTCCCTTCTACATTCTTCCTGTCTGCCTTCCTTCCTTCCTTCCCTCCCTCCCTCCCTCCTTCCTTCCCTCCCTCCCTCCCTCCCTCCCTCCTTCCCTCCCTCCCTCCCTCCCTCCCTCCCCCCCCTCTCCCTCCCTCCCTCCCTTCTTCCCTCCCTCCCTCTCTCCCTGCCTTTCCCCTTGTGCATCCTAACTTGCCCCTGACCTGTTCTCCGAGCCTGCATACTTCCTGCCTCTTTGCCTCACATGCAGTTCACATTGTCGGCTCCTGTTCTACATTTAGAATTTTGCCTGTGTGTCCTCTTCAAAGATCTTTTTGCTTAGCGTCGTGTCTAAAGTAGCTTCCAGACAGCTAGCTAATTTCATCTCCCTAGCTTAATTCTATGTATATCGTTTATCATACTGTACGATATTTTGTTTTCCTGGACAGGCTCTCATATTGTAGCCTCAAGTTGGTCTGAAGCTCATTGCGAAGTCCATGTTAGCCTTCAACTAACTGAGAACCTCCTGCCTCAGTCTCTCAAGTGCTGAGATGACAGAGGTGAGCCACAACACGTGGCTGCGCTGCATGACATGACTTTCTATGTACTTTACACACTGGCTTGTCCACCATTTCTTCTTCCATCAGTACAAAATCTATGTGAGAGCAAATGGCTTGTTTGAATGGTCACAGCTATAAACCACGGCAGCCTTTCTTGGACCAGCAGCCCCTCAATCGTGACACAGAGACTTATTATTAGTTATGAATTCTCAGCCTTAGCTATGCTTGTTTCTAAATAGTTCTTATAATCTAAGTTAACCTGTTTCTCTTCATCTACACTTTGCCCTGGTGCTTTTTATCTTTCTTCCGTTCTGTACATCTACTCCATGTCTGGCTAGCTGGTGGTTGCCTAGCTGGCCCTGGCTATCTCCTTCTCTTTTTCCTCCCTTCCTCTCCCTCTCCAGTTACAATGAGGCCAAAACATTATTCACAACATACAGAAAGCCATTCCCACATCACCTCCCTGTTTCTGTCTTATCAAAAAGGAAGGTTTCAATTTTAACATAGTAAAATTACATGGAACAAAATAGCCATCAAGCAAGAATTACAGTTATAGCTAGTCTATTTGTATTTAACAAAATTAAAGAAAATAATTTATCATCTACTTTATCCTTGTGAATTTAAAGTTTCATATCCAATATACCGTTTAAATAACTAAGGAAAAACTATACCTATAACTATTTAATCTTCAACTACATCAAAGACCACAAAAGGATATAATATTTACCTAAGTAAACAGGAAGTGCAAGTAACTTCCAAAATCTAGAAATGACAGAGATGACATCTCTCTGCCTAGATAATCACCCAAAGTTCCTTTATAAAGTTGGGGCATCTATTTTCAGTCTGTAGGTCCAGAGTTTCTGGCATATCTTTCTGTGAATCAGGAAATCTAAAAGAATGGTCTGCTCATTCTGGTATAGTTCATCAGTCACTTCTCTTTGTGTATTGAAGGATGTCTGACAGTTTTCTCTGCACAGCAGAAACCTAAAGACCATCTTGGCTTATTCTGCCAAAGTTCAAAGGTCACTTTTCTATGGAACCTACATATCCAGTTTAAACAGCAAGTGTCAAGCAGTCAATACAAGAATGGTTTCTTGTCCAGTGGCTAACCGATGCCACAAAGAAAGTAAATTCCACATAGAGTTTCCTTGATTCCCATTTTTTCTCTTTAAGTAGATTGATGATACCAGGAGCAGATCTGTCTCACTGTCTAGAGAAGTCTAAGTTCTTAAAATATTTTAAATGCCATATTCTGTAGGTATTAGAAGTGCTTTAAGATTACCTATCTAATTGAAATATATTTTTGTATACCTAAAAATCTAACATTGCTATAAGTTTGCTTATCATAGGTAACTATTAATCTCCATTTCTTAATTATACATTACAATATTAAATGAAGTTCATAAACATTATACAGTAAACAAGAGTAGAAAAATACATATAGCACAACAAAATTGACCTTAAATTTGTATCAATATACCAAAATCCATACCAATATAAAGTATTTTGAGATTAACATCTGATTTTTGGATTAAATTCAATAATATAATTTTTTAAAATCACTTGTTTACCATATCCCCTATTTCTTTTTAGAAAGATATTAACTATGGCCATTAACCATTTTTTTGTGAAAACAAACATGTATAAACAATATTTTGGGAATTTGGGCGTAGCTTTCCATTACTACTTCCTCCTGATTAAGGGACATTGGCAATCTCACGGGTTCTTGAGACTGGATCATCTTAGTCTGCAGATCTGAAGCTGATGTGACCATCTCTTCCCATCAGAGAATTTTTAGGTGGTCTTGGTTGATGAAACCATATTTGCCTGGGAGCAATCCACAGGTTCTCATCTTCTGTGGAAACAAAAGCAGAACTTTTCCAAAGCAATAAATCCTTTGATACAAGTTTCAAAGTCAAGATACCTTTAAAATATATGTTCTTGTTTAACTTATCAGCCTTTGAAATCCATTGTCTTTCTGCAGTTAGCTCATTAACAGCTAAAACATTAAAAGAAAACACAATAATAACCATAATCCAGATTCTGTGTCTATTTTCCATCTTTACATGGCATATTATATTTTTATTACTCTATTTATTTTTTAAGGGACTTATTCTATCCTCTTTCTTTTCTCTCTGAAGCCTATGCACATGTATATTTTATACACACTGTAACCCATTTACAGGTTTTATTTTTTCATCTGATTCTGTTTTATTGTGAATCCTTAATTATTTTCCAACCAGAAGAGCTTTTTAAAATACTTGGCACTCTCTTAAAGAGACACACAGTTTTTGCAGAAAAAGTTGAGTCAGGAAGTTCTCTTAAAGGGTCTGCATCTCTGTTCTCTGCCAGTCTGCTGCCATTTTGAATGTGGTCCAAATGCCACGCTATCACTGTACAATGACCCACTTCAGATACACAATTTGAAAGCTTCTTTTGTCTCTGTTTCTGCTATAGAAGCCCTTTAAAGCTTTCTTAGGCTTTTTGTGAGTATTTATCCCACCTGGGTCGCCATCTGTTACAATGAGGTTTCTGCAGACCTGCAGCTCCAGACCTCTTAGTGACCTGCCACTGCTTAGCCGCCTCCCAAATCACACAGACACTTATATTAACTTCATACTGTTTGGCCTATGGCTCAGGAACATTGCTAGCTAGCTCTTTCATCTTAACTCAGCCCATTTCTATTAATCTGTCTGCTACGGGGCCCGTGGCTCACCTGTGTTCCTACATGTTTCTTCTTTGGTAGCTGGCTCAATTCGTGTCTGACTCCACCCTCTTTCTCATACCTATGCTCCGATTCCTCCACCTACCTCTACAGTGTCTGCCATGGCCAAAACAGTCCTTTATTCACAACAAATAGAAAGACATTCCCGCATCACTCTCCCTTCCTCCCTCACCCTTTCCCTCTCTCCCTCTCTCCCACCCTCTCCCTCTCTCCCTCCCTCTCCCTTTCTTTCCCTCTCTCCCTCCCTCCCCCTCTTCCTCTTCCTCTTTCTCTTCCTTGCCTAGATTCTCCTCCTACTTATTCTCTCTGCCTGCCAACTTGACTATCCGTCTACTGCATAACGATTGGCCATTCAGCTTTTTATTAAATCAATCCGATACTTTTGGCAGACAAGGTGAAACAAATGTAACATATCTTTACACAGTTAAAGTAACATTTCACAACAATATACCCTTGTATTTGTAATGGGAAATCATGAATATTCGTTGAGTAAATAAATAAATGACTGAAATGCACTCAAATTTGCAAGAAAAAATTAACTACAAGGAAAAGATGGGAATAATTTGAGGTATTATGCCAGCCTCAAGAAGACAAATGTGATTTCATCTATTCTATTTATGAGATAAGAAGTTGAATGGTGTTCACATTGATTGCAGGGTGGTGGAAATGGGAAATTATTGTTTGATGTGCACAGATTGTCAGTTGGGGAAGAAGGAAAAGTCCTGCAAAGGGATTGCATGATGACTGTGCAACAGTGTAAATATACTTAACACCACCAAAGTCTCAGTTCAGGGATAGTTGGACAGGTAGACTTTCTATGATACATATTTAACCACAATAAAATAATTAAAGCTGGGTTCCCAGAACAAAATAGAGAAAGGCTTGGAATTTGACTCAACACCTCCTGCATGTTTATGAGGAAGCTGCATTATAGGCATCTATGAATTGGTCTCCTCATCTCAAAAATGAGAGTAATGACCATTCCCACTCTATGAAACTACGTAACAATGTTACAATTGGGATTATGTAATTATGCAGGCATTTATAGAGCTATAAGTTTTATAAATTATTCAAAGTTTAGAAAAACTTTGAGGACTGATATTAGATTGCTATTATCTGCAATTAAATAAGACATTAAAAACAGAACATTCTAAAACAATTTTCATCCATTTTTATCATTACTGCATAATAAAATAACATTCTTATATTAAAAAATTATGAAACAATTATTTTTAAATGAAGAACATTAAAAATTATTTTGGGAGGCTGGAAAGATTGCTCAGTGGTTAAGAGCACTGGTTATTCTTTCTTAGGATGCTGGTTTGGTTCCCAGCATCCACATGGCAGCTCACAACTGTCTGTAACTCCAGTTCCAGGGGATCTGATGTCTTCCTCCAGATTCTATAGGTATTGTATACACATTCTGCATAGATATACATGAAGACAAAACACCCACATACTTTAAAATTATTATTAATTATTAGTAGTAAATGAATACATTTATAAAATTTCTTTTGAAAACTTATATTGTCAGCAATCATAGAATAAGTTATTTGGATTAACTCCCATGCTGTTTAAAAGCTAAATAATCCCTATGTTGATTCACAGTCTATAACTCTAGTCCCAGGGGATTCAATGCCTTTTCTGGCTTCTGTGGACACCAGGTATGCACGTGCCCAGACAGACATTCAGGTAAGACACTCAGACACATAAAGTTAAAAAAAAAATCAAATAATAACTTTTCTAGAAGTCACTTAAAAACATCAAAAATAAAGGGATATTGACACTCTATGAATACAAGTTCCAAAATAAAGAGAAAACCCACAGAAGCTGGTCCTGGACTTCAGGATGTTTGCAGAATCTGAATGTGGTGGCCAAGAGGCTGAACAATGCTTTCAGCAGGTTCATGATGCTGAGGGGTACACGCTGGGATTTAAGACGATTGCAGTAGTTATCTAGCCACTCCCATTACAGATCTTTGAGGTGAGAGACTTCAAGGCTACACCTACAAGTGAAAGTAAACTCTGGATTTTTGGGCCAAACTTTAAATGGTATCAGGGTGGTAAACTGGATTAAAGTTAGCCTAGATTTCCAGTGTACACTGAGCAACTGGAATAAGTACATGTATATTTTCTCATATCATAAACCTCAAAATAATTCTACAAATAATGTTGTAAACACAGTGCGAGGTGCATACCCAGGCACAGAGGAAGACTCTGAAAATGCACTAAGTCTGAAAAGACGTCAGGAAATAGAACAGCCCGGTACAGAATCTCTAGAGGATTCTGGGTTATTTCTCAGTGGTGGAGACCAAACCCAGAAACTTGTGCTTTCTAGGTAAGTACTATACCAATGAACCACATCTTTAGGCCCTAGGTATTGAAATTTTTGAACATAGTTTTTAAATACCTAGATTTCTGTTCAAAGAAAAATACCGATACTTTTTGTAGTGATCTAGTCTACTTTTCAGTGCTAGGACCAAGTGTTTGATAGCGTATTTAAGGGAAGAAAGGTTGGCTTTGCTTTACAATTTCCAAGTTGCAGTCTATGGTCACTTGACTCCACAGCTCCAGGGCTCAGTCACTGTGAGGTGTACTATCGTGGCAGGAAGCGTGTAGTAGTAGAGTAAAGAGGTTCAATTCAAGATGGGCTTGAGGAGACAGTGAGAAGAGGGAAGGGAGGGATTAAGATAATGTATTTTCTACAGGGACAAACTCCACGCAACCCACTTCCTCCAACTAGGTCCCATGTTTCAGTTTCCACCGAAAATATTTCAATAATGTTTCCCAATAATGTTTCAGGCTATGAATCTGTTAATGGATGGATTCATTGATTAATTTTGTACCTTCATAATCTAGTCACTTTTCAATAGAGCCACCAGCTAGGGACTGGATTTTCCATATATAAGCCTTTTGGAAGGTACTCTAAATCTAAACCTTAACATATGGGAACTACAAAACAGGGCATAGTATATTTGAACAAGAATCAAGTAGTAAATCTAGAATTTAAAAATAATATACTTGGCTTTGTAAAAGATTAGACATATTAGAATAAGTGAGCGAATTGAAAGATAGGTAAATGGGAAAAATTAAAATGATGCGTGGAGAAATAGAAAATATAAAAATACAAAAAAGAAAATAATAGAAAAAATAGCGAGAAATGTAACAACCTACATGTGTTTGGAATTCCAGAAACCAAAGGAGGGCACGTGGCACCGAAGAAAGTTTTAAGAGATGAAGGTTAAGAATTTGTCTAAAGCTGGTAAAATCATCAGACCACACATTCAACTCCAAACAGGTAATGAACCAGGATATTATCTACTAAAAATCAAAGATGAGGAAAGTCCTTAAAATAGCTACATGGAAGCGTTATTGATTATCATCAAAGGAACAGCCAGCAATATTTCTACTTCTCAGAAAAAGCAACGAGGGAGCAGGGGAAGGCAGGAAACAGAGGATGGCATCTTTAATATGCTGAGAGAAAGTGTCTGGCAGCTCACTGTGATAAAGTTTGGAACATATCAATCAAGAATGAGATCAATGGTGCACACCTTTCATTCCAGCACTCAGGAAGCAGACGCAGGTAGACCTCTGAATTCAAGACCAGCCTGGTCTACAGAGGGAGTTCCAGGACAGCCAAGTCTGCACAGAGAAACCCTGTCTCAAAAAAAAACCCCCAAAACCTAAAAAATAAAAAAGAATGAGACCAAAAAGTTAAGAAAATATATTGTCACCATTCCAAAACCATTCATAAAAATGTGCTTCAGACAAAATGAACTCTTAAAAAGCTTCCCTCCATCTATTTATTTACTCAGGGAGGCTCATGTGCGCCAGAGCCCACGGTTGGTGTCAAATGCCTTTACATCTCAACAGCCCCCAAATATAGTCTTCACATAAATTCTAAGGTAGAAATAAATGTGAACAGCAGAAAGAACAAATATGTGGTAAATTTAAGTAGTGTTTCTATGAAATGATTAAAATAGACAAATACATTATCATGGCATAGCATTATGGAGGAAGGGTAAATGAGAAATTGGTGAAAATATGGAACCACACTATCACGTGATCAGTCAAGGATGCCTGTTAAATCTGTTACCATTATAACGTATTGTTCTTCCTTCTCCAGATTCAAATACTGATTCAGTTAGGAACTGGGCCTCTAGGAGCAGTTGTGAAGTTCCCCTTCTGTCACATGAGAACATAAGAAAATGCTATGAATTAGGGAACAAAGGCAAAGAAGTAATGAATTTGCTGGCACTTTGACCTTGGCCTTAGCCTTCAGGATGTGAGAAACAATCTGTTTATAAAACGGATGTGTGACATTTTGTTATAGCATCCTGATTATACTAAGACATGATGATAGTCCTCCAAATCAATATAAATGTGAATCTCTTCTAAACAGGTAATGGGATGGCTGGAATCATAAAACGATATTTGATTAACCCAGAAGAAGCCAGGGAAGGAGACCCAAGGAATACTAATTAAATTGGAAAACACAGAAAACAAATTACAGGATGGAAGCTTTAAACTTAGTAACTAAATGAATGTAAATGGAAGAAGTCTCCAGTTAAAAGACAAACGTGGCTGGGGAGATGGCTAAGTGAATTCAGTGCTAGTCTTGCAAATCTGAAGACCTATGTTCAATCCCTAGAATCCCTGTAAAAAGCTAGGCACCTGGTACATTGTAATTTCAGAGATGCTGTGGTTGGAGGTGGAGACAGATTCCTGGAAGCTCACTAGCCAACTAGATGGCTTTGCAAGCGTTTACTACGGGACTAGATAAGCATCAGATTTATTTAACATTTGTTACTCATAGGCTTTCTCTGACACCCAGATTCCAAGAGAAAGGAAGGTGCACACAAGGACACTGAAGACCACCATCACACCCCAGGAGGGCTTTTCAAACTACAGTTGTGCCCCCATCTCCCAAGACCGAGTGACAATGATTTTATCTTCAGGATAAAAACGTAGAAGAAAACTAACAAAATAAATTCTCTTTCCTACCCTCTGCCTACCAACCTTCACTCTAATGCTCAACATGAATGTGGGGTTTTGGAGGCCAAGGGGACCAAGATAACAACACACTGGCTTTGGAGCTGCAAGATGGAAGGATCAGGTATCCCAGAGCTGGAGATTTCATGCTAACTGCTTTTGCCTGAGTTGAGATCTGGGCAAGTCAATTAATTCTACTATCCCCAATCCACCAGTAGAGCTGAGGTGATGCTACCTGCCTCATGGACTGTATTAGGGTTGCAGAGAATGGCCATGGTTCTGTCATTTCGTGGACTGTTCCCTCTAAGTGTGGCACATGCATAGACAAACACTTATCATCGCAAGCCTGAGACTGTTTAGTGGACTATTTTTGTTCTACGGATGAGAAAAACTGAGGGAAAGGGGCCAAATTCTTGAGTGTGATTTGACAAAAACTGTTCACTCTCTGTGGTGTCAACTTTACCCCTGTCCTGCAGCTTTGCAAAGATGTATTTAGTAGCTGTTAGAGGTGCTGGAGCAGCTTCCACACTTGAAGGGAATACTGTTATATTTTACATGGGGGTTGAAAAGGCACTCTGCTCAGCAACATGAAGAACAGCAGGCTGCAGCCATTGGCTCAGAAATCCCAGAGTTGGTGGCTTGTCCTGGAGAGACCTTCCTTGTGGGGTCAGGTAGAGTTCAGTGAACTAGCAAAGAAGCGAGATTTTAGACTCTTCAAGGTGCATCTACTCACCTCCTCTCCCACCGTTGTTAAACTGGTAGCTTTTACAACATCAATAAAGAACTTTCCTACCCAATTACCCCAGACAATAGGCTGAAAAGCCGTTTCGACTATGAAAACTTTGAGTTGGGTTCATTTAGATTGTTTTGCTGTGTCAAATCCTCGCTTGAGTTCAAAAGTTCAGCTGAACCATGAACTTTGTGATTTCGCAGCAGGCCGTTCTACAAATATACTAGCAATGAAAAACCATGCAATATTTCAGGTGGGCTTGTCACACTGTGTATAATACAGTCAGAAAAGGTGTGTATAGAATAACCCTTCATTTCCAGAGCCCAGTGACTTATCAAAAAAGAATGGGAAATAAACTACTCCTTGAGTTACCTGACTGCTGAGGCTTCCCAGGGAATGCATACTCAGTGACTAATTGCTCGGGGGACGAACTAGAGCCAGCTAATCTTCTTAATAAATTGTGAAGTCTTGTGTACCTCTTGGTTTTAGCAGTGGCTTTTCTGCCTGTCTGGAACAGGCAGCCCATCAAAACAAAGAGGGTCATGACTTGGTGTATTTGTTAAAGCTAAAATCCACGTTCTCATACAGCTCGGGCTTGATTTGACCTGGTTATACAAGTGTAGGTGGAGTGAAGTTTTCACAGGAAAAAGAATAATGCAGCATTTTCGCTCGGCCATTCATAAGTATGCACACAGAGTTCAAGAACCCTTGTCTTGAAAGCGTTACATGTCTGAGGATTATTCTCTGGCATAATACAAGCACTGTGACAGACTCTCTCGTCAGTGAGTCTTTAAGCTCCAACCCAGCGAAATCTTCAGCTGCACAGAATAAGGTTTTATCACGTATGGACGTATTCTTTGCCATGTCTCACCAGAGCCTTTGTGTTGCATTGTGTAAAAATGATGAGAGAATTCACAGCAGACAATCTGGGGGAAGAGGAGCCGTATGAGCGAGGTATTAATGCACAGCAGCTGTTTATTTCCCTGCGTTTAGCAAAGGGTTGGTCTTCAGGGTCACCAAAGGGAAGAAACGCTCGGGCATTCTGGAAGTGAGAGGAAGGAGTGAGGTGAGAAGGTTAAGTCCTGTGACGGATGGCTCCTCGTGAGCCAGAAAGGACGAGTTTCACCAAAGCGCTTTTCCTTTCTTCCTGACTTTTATCTCCAAGATGCTGTGACTTTCACTCTAGCTAGCCCAGGATTCCTTTTAGAAACATCCCCGACTGGGGATGGGCCAGTGCTATGCTATTGTGCTCCGTAGTGTACTTCCCATACAGGAAGGTCTTGCATGATTCTGTCAAGAGTGGACAAATCCTTCGCTCTTCCAGACATAAATCATCACAGTAAATGTTGTGCCTCCAACTGAGAGCCGCGATAATAAAGGGGCGAGCGCTGAGTGAAGACTGTGAAATTGGGTTGACCTAGTTAAAGGTGGTCCGTCTTTCTGGTGAGGTTATGAGGCTGGAAGGAAAAACAAGGTTCGCTGCTTTTGTGGCTCCACAGACTGGGCTGCTCAGATTTTATAGCTCTGTTTCTGGTTGACCGGCACTGCACAGAGGGGCTGCATGTCTCCCAATGGGGCCAGGACAGGAGCCGAGTTGGTGGCATTCTTTTAAAGGGCTTAGAGAGAGAATAGTGACAGTTTTTGTTCATTCAAAAGGTATTTACGAAGGACCCACCTCAGGGGAGCCATGGCTAAGGACCGGCCGGTCAGGAGGTCGGAGAAGAAGGGGAAGACGTTAAGGGGCAGGAGAGTAACACCCGGAGTGGCTGCTGAAGTTACTGCACCCTTTGGTCCCCACACAGTGAGAAGGGCATGGGATTCTCAAAAAATTATCACATAGCAATAACTCCGGCAACAGGAGGGCAATGTGGGCTGGGGAGAGCATGTGCTTAGTATGTGTGAGGCTTTGAGAGCGATCCTGTAGGCTGTGTATAGGAAACCAGACCAGAGACAGTACTTCCAGAGACCTCTGGAGAGCTGTGTAGGGTGAGAGCAGGTTTGTGTCATGGTGAATGATAGAACAGAATAAAAGATAATATTTTAAATGCAAAAAGAAGCAGCTCGGTTTTCCCCTGCTCACTGTGGAGTTATGCTGCGTCCCTAGACTGCCTGTGGAACTCTGATTAGCTATTAGAAACCCTAATGACTGTCTGGAGGTCACCACCATCAGCAGTTATTTGTCATGTTCTTTGTATCTTATCTCATCCATCCATCCATCCACCCACCCATCCATCCATCTCCCTATCCATCCATCCATTCATCTCCCTATCCATCCATCCATCCATCCATCCATCTCCCCATCCATCCATCCATCCA